>CM062805.1:450836771-451436771 GCA_031772625.1 Pinus tabuliformis
CATCTTTCATCCTCAGGTTATACAGCTTTTTCCGCAAGAAAATTTTATTCACCAGAGACTTAGATTGGTACAAAGTCCCTAACTTGTCCCACAAAGCCTTTGCCGTAGCTTTCCCTGATACATTCAACAATACTGAATCTAAGACACACAATCGTATTGTGCCTTTTGGCTTCCAATCCAACTTCTTCCATTCTTCATCGGACACTCCCGTTTGTTTACTACCCAGATCTACCACGATCCACCGATCTTTATCCACCAACAGATCCTCCATCTTGAGTTTCCACAACTCAAAACTATGACCATTAATTTTCTCGATCTCTATCTTTCCACTGCTCGCCATCTTCTTTTACCACCATAATTTATTTCACAGATCTCCCACTGAACAGGGTATACCACAAGCTCGAGCGAATCCCCTCAACAACAGAGGCATCCCCTTGAAGCCAAAACAGCTATGATACCAAATGTTGGTTTTAACCACGTATAGAAATTACCTGCATACAAATTCTTAAACACAGAAAATAAACAATGCAAGCACATAACACATAAAACACATATACACAGAGATTTTCCCCTGGATCCAAAAACTGGGACGACTAGATTGATTTTTCATATGTTCCTTTCAATGTTATAATACATATTTATACATGCTGAAGCATCCAATACAATGGACCGAAAACCATAGGTAGGTTCGCACAACCTAATATAGGGTCCAAAAAAAAAATTTCCCAGGGCACTGCCCTAAACCTTGTAGAGGGGGCTACCTGCCCCCCTCAAACCCCCCCTGACAGGGGGGGCTACCGGCCCCCCTATGACCCCCCCGCTGCGCAATCAGTGTAATGAAGGGGGGGCTCCACCCCCCCTCTAACCCCCCGGTTCACTACGTAGGTTAGTCGTGGAAAGAATATAACACAACCTGACATCACTTTCTTTTAAATTAATAAACTTAGCAATTTCTTTTTGATAAGTAGGTGTTCTTGCCAATTCTGTAAGGGGAACCTATATTCTTACCTTTTCTGACTCCTTGGTAATACAAAACAAGTGACCCTATTTAGCAATACTTTCATTCTCATCTTCACCTTTCTTATTGACTGGAATTGTTTGAGGAATTGAAACAAGCTTCTCCAAATGAATTTTTTTAGCTTGATTTTGAGAAGACTCACCTCGAAGTATCTGTGGTTTTCTATTTGTATTTTGTTATTATTTTCCTTTATCTACTTTTTTTGCAGACTAAGATTCTTGTGGAGTCGTCTTTGATGAGGAAGTTGAAACTTTCTGCTCATGTTCATTTTCTTGATTTCTCGATCTTTTCCTAGATCTCAGGTCATACTTTTTATGTAGTTCAACTTGCATAAAATCATAAAATTGTTTCCAATATTCATCAATTCCATTTCCATTATGAATAGCATCTGCTTCATCATACACATATTCTTCTCCTCCAATGCCAAGTTCATCTTCATCAACTGCATATAATGTATAAATTTGATCTTTAGACTATTCTTCACCAGGATCTGCTTCTATGTATAATGGTGGTTGAATTTGATTTTGATCTTTTCTTTCCTTTTGCAAGATTTGCAAAGGTTGTCTTCTAAATTGGGGATTAAAATTCTTATTATATTGTGTTTGTCTCTAAGAGTTCTTATTCTCTAAATCTAACCTATTTAACTTATCTGACATGGTTTTAATTATATTACCCATATCCTCCAATGATTGACTTTGGGAGGATTCCATCTTTGCTTTTCACTTGTCTTGGGAAAACTGTGTTTCTGGTGCTTTTTCTATAGCCACCGGATTCTCTTCTATCTCTAAAGCATATGTTTGTATTTGATCAAGGTTTGGAGCTCTCCTTTCCCTTAATGTAAATCCAAAATTTTATTCAAATGCCCCTGCAAAAGTGATTTTTGCACCAGCAGGAGGATGATTTATCTTTTCTAGTAGACTATTGTACAATTTGGTGAATCTTCTGACAAGTTCAACGACGGTTTCATCAGTCTTCTTCTTTATGGCATTAAATTCGGTTAATGAGTATACATGGTCTCTTTTTTATCCCCATCGCAGAATAAACACACATTCCATCTCTTCCCAAGAAGGAATAGAATTATTGGGAAGTCCTTTGAACCATTTCCTTGCTTCTCCATCCAGGGGCTGAAGAAAAAGTCTTAGAACGACATCTAAATGTTCAACATTTAGGATTTCTGCAAAATTACAAAATACTACTACATGATTCTTTGATGTTTGTGTATCTTCTCCTGAAAAATGAGGAAGAATTTTGAGGTAATCCTCTATCATTTGATTGTAAGGTTGTGGTAGTTGAAGAGGTGCATACCTATTGACTAGAAACGCAGGGGCTGCCATGTTTGCTGAACTTTCATTACCTATAGATGTGGAACTTGATTGAAATGCAAATGGACTGTGCAAAGGAGGTAATGTGGTTATTTGTTGAGGTTGATTAATTACAACAGGGAAATGAAAAGTAACATACTCAAAAAATTGGTCTTGACATCTAGGTTCCTGAAATACAGATGATGAAAAAGATGACTTTGTATCATATGAATGTTTAGATAAGTTGCTGCTTGATGCAGACAATACAGGAACTGGTCTATTTGAGGTCCTAGACTTCCTAGCCCTCCTTGAAAATAGCCTTTTAGGATCTGAAAAAGCTTGAGCCTTCTTTTGTGAAGTGCTTAATCTTGTATGGGGCCTTCTTGAAGCCAGAGTTATTGTTTTGATTCAAAACAACCAAATATTTCCTCCTCACTGAATAACTAGAGGAAAATATTGAAATCCAGGGAAAACCCTTCTTCTATTCTCTCGCCAGCAACGACGACAATTAATGTTGTTCTTTAAGAAACCAATTTCCTAGCTGTAGGGAAATTGTGCTTAAGACATTAATAAATATTATTTACTATCACTTATTGTCTATTAGATTACCAAATGAAGGACTTGGAAAACTTGGCCTTAGACTCTTAATACATGTATGATCAGAACTTCTCAGAATGCCATTTGCTGCCAAATATGAATGATGAATGAGGAAAGTTTGAAAGGGAAGTTAAAGACAATATGCCGATCTCTCACATGAAATATTATTTGTAACTTAGAGGAATTATGATCATGAGGAATAAATCATAGACAATATGATGGTATTTCACAGAAACTACTATCTATAAATTAGAAAGGAAATGAGGACTTTATGTATAGGAGCGCTCTTTAAGGGATTTTACCCTCCAGCTTCATTACTACACTTAAAAAGAAGAAAAATTTGCATGACACATGATAGTAAAACTTACAAATTATATGTAACAACTCATGGAAACTTCTGGTTATTTGTTAATCAATCATGTTATCAGAAATACAATGGCCTGGTTCTCCAAAATTCCCAACCCTTTCTCTATAAATTTTCTTCCTTTTATACATTAATGAAATAGTTTTGAAACTGTTAAACTGCTAAACTATTTCTCTAACTATCTGAATTTAAAAACCATTATAGAATTTACAGAGGTTAAAAGATACCTCAAAGAACATAACATAACAAAAAACAACTAAATTCACAAGAAGACAATAATCGTTGACTGCTCTGTTAATCGGCCACTTGGTTCTTTTGTATATGCTTAGATGATGATTAATCCATTTTGGTCATGATAAACGGTGTTAGCCATACCTAAATCTAGACTTAAATATGAATCAGGCATTTTGATTGGCCAAAACACCAAGAAATTCGACCCACTACCTTTTTTTTTAAATTTAGTTTTAACGTCGATTTTTGCATTTACACAGCAAAATCAATGCAGAACTCATGAAGTGGAACTGAAAAAGAATCAATTTGATTTGATAAACCTATTAGATCCACCAATCTAGTGCTGCATTGACTTTCCATTATAAATCACAATCGACACTTATTAAACAGTGTATCAGATCCAGTCTTAACAATTTTTCAATATGGTGGACCTGACGGTAGTATAAAACATGTGACATAAAGTATTGGGTACGACCATCATAATCGCAAGCGGCCCTTTATGCACCTTTAAAAATATTGAACTTATATATAAACCCTTTGTATCTATGCTTTCGAAAATATAATGTAAGACGTGCTTTTTCCACTTTTAACACTGCTCGCACGACTATCGAGGCATACCCCTCATCGCAATCGGCAGTCGGTGTTTTCCATATATACATATATTATGCCATTGATGTGACAGACCCGCTGTAGTCATGAAACATAATACATAAGCTTTCAGGTTCGGCTTACCCATATCGCAATCAACAATCATTGAATGCACCAACATACGTATTCAACACTTTATGGACCCGTCGAGCTGTTAAATCATAACGTAGATATGTTTCGGGTCTGCCATCATTTATCGCAATTGGAAATCTTTATACATATTCATACATATAACTGTGGACTCGCTGAATTCTATAAAGCACGCCTTATAATATGTCGGTTCCGGTGTTAACTTCTTCAACACTTGTTTTTTTTGTAAATCCAATATTTTCTCTTTATTTCTTTGTACTTTGATTTCCGATAGAGTTATGTTTGCGATATATATGTGTGTGTGTGTGTGTGTGTGTGTGTGTGTGTGTGTACGCCCATCCAACCCTTAGCCTCCAATATATCATTTTTTTTCTTCCTTTCGCTTTATCTTGTTTTGTAGTATTTTCAAAAGATTTTTTTTCTATGAAAAATAAATGTTATGGAAAAATGCATGTTACAACAAATCACAAGGTTGTCCATACCGATAATAGGGAGATGGGGAAAAATTGGTATAAGTAGGAGGAGCAATAGCTAGCCTTGACATATGTTGATGCAGAGGGGGATATGCATATGGTGTGTTGAGGCCTGGATGAGGATTTCCCTGAGGATAATTTGGGAAGGGATAATTATAAATGGAACTATAGTATACCTGGGGGGGTAGTATGGGGTACAAAGGGAGGTACCCAACGAAATAATGTAATAATGGGATGGGTTATAGTTATATGGTAAGCCCATGGTATTAGATATATGGTATTGAGAGAACCATGGTAATGACCCATGGTATTGTAGTATGAATCATATATAGAGGCTAGAGACTCCCCATTGAGGGATGCCAAGGATTATTGTATGAACAAGCATATGGCTTGTGGAGTGTTCTCCTTCCTTAAGGAGTGATTGTATGGTGTTGCCCCACCTTAAGGGTTTTGACGTTAATAAAGAGAATTTTATATATTCTATCTCATTATTTCTAGGTATATTTGCATTATGATATATTTGCAGGTTAGATCTATTGCAAGTGGTATCAGAGAACTTTCTTGGGCAAAGCAGAGAATTTTTTATTTTATTTTTTTGTAGGAATTTTTTGGGCAGAGAGTTTGCATATTATATCTATAAGTTTTGGTGCAAAGTTTTCATAATCTAATTGCAAATCTATATTCTTTGCACAAAAATACCCAATTAAAAAAAAAAATTGGCCGAATCAGATTCCGGATGAGAGAGATATCCCCGATTTAAAAATTAGTTGTGTTGCAGAAATGTTTTCACAAAAATTCATGGACGATGCATCTCTAGTTAATTTTTGTCATTTTTGTGGGGATTTTTGAGAAAAAAAATTGCAGATCGAAGATCCTCTTGAAAAATTGCCCAATTAAAAAAAAATCAATCGAATCGGAGTCCAAATGAGGGAGCTATCGCTGATTTAAAATCAGCTCTTTTTTCATAATTTTTTGTGACTGCGGGATAGTTGCACCGCGAATCTAGAATTCCAGTGCCTAGATCGAGATTTCTATCACATGGGAAGATGAAGAATGGTCGTTCCATTTCCAAAAACAACTCATAATAAGGATTTTGAGCAATATTGACCAAACTGGTCCATTTTAAATTTTCTCCAAGTAAGTGATTTTTTTTTTTTCAAAACTCTCTTCATGGCTTCTAGCAGGAAATATTTTATAGGGAAAGATAATGGTCCTACTATTGAAGAATTCATAACGGGACTTAAGAAAACCACTATAAAAAGTTGGACATATTTCATATGGACGTGGCTGAAAGATGAGGTTTCCATATGGTGTAACTCACTTGATAGGGGTTCCAAACTTTTGGATGAAGAATTTGAAAAAATCCTTTTAAAAAAATGGTCTCCTGTTAGAAAACATGAGAATGAGACATGTAAGGGGTTATTTTCTGAAGGTATCTCCTTATTACAGGTTCATGGATGTATTCAGAAAGAGAAGATAATTGTGTCTATCAATCCTAGTTGCAAGTATAATTTTATTAATGTTCATTTGGCTAAAAGATTGCAAGTCCTAGCCAAACAAATGGAGCACACACAGGTTAATAATGAGGAGGTGCAAGTTTATAAAGATTTGAAGATTTCTATGGACAAGTATGTATTGCATTCTGATTTTTATGCTTCAGATATGGCCAATGTAGATGTTTTTTTGTGATACCCTTGGATGGAATCTGTTGGTACTATCAATATTAATGTGTAGAATAAATTCTTGAAGCTATGGTATAAAAAGAACATTACATGATATTTCCATCAATAAATAGGTAGAGTCCAAGGAGGCTGAGCAGAAGATGTTCTAGGGACTGACACATCAGATGATGAATCTATGTTTGAAGTAATACTAGAAGATAATAAACAACAATAGGTGCCACAACATGCACCAGATACCAATCAGGCTCAATTAGGTGGTGAATTAAAGCAAGATACACCATTGGTTAAAACTCTAGCATATCACCACCCACATCACCCAGCAAGAAAACAACTTACAATATGGCAACGAATCAGCAACAAGGACAACAACCCCCACATGACAGATAGAGAGGGGTAACAATCCAATCACAATACACCAACATAGAAGAGTTGCCAGGGTCAATTTCCATCTCAAGTGAGCGAGGCACCGGCTAAATCGAGGGTTCACCTTTCTCTTGGATCGCTAGATGTACATGCATGGTACTAGTGGAAAACTCTTTTGAGTAGATATTATTATTTGTGTTCTTCTTATGTTTCGGGGATGAAACATACTTAAGGGAGGTGTAATGTAGTATACCTAGGGGGGATAGTATGGGGTATAGAGGGAGGTACCCAAGGGAATAATGTAATAATGAGATGGGTCATAGTTATATGGTAAGCCCATGGTATTAGATATATGGTATTGAGAGAACCATGGTAGTGACCCATGGTATTGTATGTATGAATCATATATAGAGGTTAAAGACTCCCCATTCAGCGATGTCAAGGATTATTGTATGAACAAGCATATGGCTTGTGGAGTGTTCTCCTTCCATAAGGAGTGATTGTATGGTGTTGCCCTACCTTAAGGGTTTTGATATTAATAAAGAGAAGTTTATCTATTCTATCTCATTATTTCTTGGTATATTTGCAGGTTAGATCTATTATAGGAACTAGTCCTTCCTTGAGGTTGACCATAACTCATCTGAGGAGGAGCATATGGCTGAGGGTGTAAGATGGTTCCAACTATGCCATTTGCGGCATGAGATGCCCCTAACGCATTAACAACACTAAACCGAGGCAAATCAGGGATGATAGTGTAAACATAACCTGACTAGGTGTAAAACAAATCAAATCTGAGAACTATTTGGAGTGATTCTTCCTTGGATTGCAGAAAGTGTAATGTGACATATTTTTCAATGGGGGTCAACTGTTGATGGATATATTGTATATTTTTCTTAGCCTTTTACCCTATTCTTTTTATCCATTTCACACCAATAGTGGTTAATCAATATCTTAAAATTAATAGGTATACCTCTCGTCATGCATTTATGGATTATTGGTCAATCAATTGTAGTCGTAGGGGATTATTACCTAAGTGGCTTGCTAATTCAGTTATTTCTGTAGATTTAAAGGGAGAATGACCAAGACCATGATTACATGAATGATGCTATGAAATATGGCGGCGCTATCCTTGAATATTGGCTACAATAGTGAATCAACCTTTCGATTGACACATTACTATCTTTTAACATTCTATTTTGTTCTGAAAACCACCATGTAGTTAAGGGCAGACAATGTCCTAATTCTAGGAGTTGTATTATTGACAAATTGTATAAAGTAGAGCTGCAGGTTATGAGAGCCATCACTGTTAAGATTCATTACTTGGTTGCAGAAGACATACTCTAACTTTGAGTCTATAACAACACACTTGTAATATTTCTTTTATTAATGACAAGTTGATCTTCTGAGAGCGATTCCTTGATATTACCACAACCTTGATCAGGGAGTTGGGCGCACTCTCGTGACTAGGTGCTACTGCATTAGATGTGTGTTAGGTTTATTTTTGCGAGTTTATTGTTGTTGTGAATGTTTATCAGTGCGTTGTTATGAGTTCTTAATGTTGTTACTCTTATTTATCTTACAATTATTACTTGTTGATACTCTTATTGTTGTTACAATATTGCTCGCTATTGCACATTGATGAATTTATAGTTAATGTTCATTGCTGGGTAGGGAAACTGTAGCCTGCACATACAATGCATGATATCCTTGAAACAACTAGTAGAATCTCGGGTCAACAATTAATTGTGGATTCGGTGAATTTCATGATTCATACATCGACACCAATATTTGGTGGCATTGCCAAGGAGACTATCAAAGGCGCAAAAGTACAACCGGCATTGACCATAGGACTGATATCTCATCTTGGGGAAGGAAGCATACACCTTGCTCTAGGTCCTAAGTATTAGATCATTTGGTTTTTTGGTTCCTTTCTTTTCTTGTTTTTGTCATATTATTCTCTTGTCCTAGGGAAGGAAGTTTTCTCACGTTGCTTTAGGTCTAGAGCTTTAGATTTCTTTGTTTTTCTTTCATAAGTATTGTTTTCTCATCCTAGGAAGGGAAGTTTTATTTTTCACCATGTTTTAGGTCCTAAGCTTGATTTATGTGATTTTCTTATTTTCTTTCTTTTGTTTTCTTTAGGGGCCACTCTCTCGTCTTGGGGAAGGAATTTCTTATCCTGCTCCAGGTCTTGAGATTTTAATTTGTTTGAATGTTTCCCTTTTATTTCCTGATTGTATGAATAGAGACACCAATAAAAGGGGCAGAGGGAGACCCCTGAAAAGAAAAGGGGTTGATTTGGGCAGAAAACTTACATCCAAGAGATAATCTCAAGGGCTAAGTCTGGAGCATTGTCGCGGGCTGCTGCTAGGGTAAGATCTCATACGAGATATGGAGGGAAATCAGTGTCACAACCAAAACCTCCTACAATAGCCGAGTTGCAATTCGGGGAAGAAGAAATAGCAAGGAGATGATCTGCAGAACTACATATTGCAAGGAATTCTTGCCACCATTTCATCAAGGGAGTGTGGTTAAGCAACTTCTATCACATGTTATAGAACAACTAGAGCCGAAACTTGTTGAAATTCCAAGTGAGTATTGGCAGATATTCATGGCTCCTGCAATTTCTTCATTTGAATTTATAATTGGGCATATTAGAGGTCACACAGCTATGAAGCCTATTCCTTTAACAAAACTACCTAACTTCCATGTTCTTACTTCTAAAGATCCAGACACATTCCTTTTTTAGTTAGACATTGTTTGTCAGGGGTATGCTTACATTTGTTATGCTGAGAAATTGAAGATATTTCCTACTACTGTGAAGGGAACAAATTTAACATGGTTTATGGGTTTGGGAGGAAAATCTATTGCTACATGGGATGATATGAAGATGCTTTTCCTTGAGAAATATGAGGACTACTGCAAATCTCAAGATGTAAAGGAATAATTTTTTAAGATTATGCAGAAAGAGGATGAGAATATGGAAGATTTTGTGGAATGCTTTCAATATAGTTTTCAAAAATCCGACCATAGTGACTTGGATAAGAATATCTTGAAGATCATTTTTCTCTAGGCACTAAGGGAGGAATATCTGGAGCTATAGAACATAGTAGGGAAAGGAGATATATCAAAGGATGAATTTGATACCATCTGTGAATTATGCATCAACTGTTCATGAGGGGCTGCGAGGCTATGACAAGAAATCCGAACACTCAAAACATCCAGCGGTGGGGTTACAAAGGATGAAATTGGGAATCTACTGGACAACTGGAGAACCAATATCCTAAGCACATTATCATCACATCTACATGTGTTTCAAGCAAAGAAAAACGAGATGGAAGAAGCGAAGGCCATGTCTACTTTCTGCCCTCAATGCAGGAAGAAGCACCCTTTGAAGGAATGTCCATTATATTCTATGGAGACTTGTGCTATATGTGAACATAGTCATTCCACAAGCACTTGTCCATCTCTTCCTGAATTGAAGGTAGTCTTTCAAGGGATGAATGAAGAAGCATAACAGATTTATTTTATGGGATCAAGGAAACCTTGACAACCACAACCGTCAAGTATGAATCAAGGTATGCCTCAAGACCCATCTCATCATTTTAATAATATGAATTTTGGTCAACAGTCTATAGAATTTTCACCTTCTTGGCTGCAACTTTACTAGTATTCGATGCCCTAGCAACCCTAGTATCCTCAATCTAGTCTGACTTCTTCATCATCCTAGAATTTGGGTGGACCTCCTCCTCCTTCAAGAAAATTCTCCCAACCTGTGCCACAATAGCAGCTACAACTGCCTCCTAATGTGCCCACTTGTAATCTTCCTATTCGTCCCCAATTTCCTGCCCAACCCAATCCAAATCCAAATAACATAGCGGATCAACAAGTTGAGACAGTAAACCTCCCTACATGTAGTATTTCCACTATGGAATGTAATGAATTAAATCTTCGATCTGGTCGAGTGGTCAATACTCAGACTTCACCTATAATTGTTGAGCATACTGATGATGAAGTCTCAAAACCGAAACAAAGAATGATAAGGGATGAGCCAACAAAGATTCCTATAAAGCAAAAAACTCATTCAAAAAATATTATTATTAAAGGGTGTCAGACTGGTCCACCCTGTCCTGAAAGATGATCTTTGAGCAAACAAAGTCCTCATCCTGAATTTGACTCTTTGGGAAATTTGCAGAATTTATTCGTTAAAATTTCGTTACTTCAAGCTATGAAGGACGTATCAATTTATGATAAGAATATTGAACTAAGAAACCTAGTAGAAAACTAAAGGACCCATTTACTATTAATGTCATGGGAAAATTATTAGATATAATGCTAGGAATTTGTACCCGTCAAATACAAGGATCCTGGGAATCTAATTCTGACTGTGCATATTAATGGGGTTGATATCACAAATGTGCTAGTAGAATTGGAGGCAGCGATTAATGTTATAACCTCTACAACTGTAATTACCTTGGTTTTGTGGAACCTTAAACCAATTCCCACCATTCTAGAATCGGCAGATCGGTCTACTATTAGACTGGTAGGGAATCTAGAAGATAGTAGTATTTCGGTAAACTCATGGCAATACACCGTTGGCCTTCAAGTTTTACATACCCAATCCCTAGTCAGTGGGAACCCTTTGATTTTAGGAAAACCTTGGCTTGCAACCACAGATGCTTACATTGGGTCTTGATTTGGAAACATGGTAATATCCAATGGGGAAGTTATAAATAAAGTTATCCTCTACCCCCTGTAGAACTGACTTCATCAAATAAACCCAAATTTACTTTGATTCAAAATTTTGTACCTGCCAAAGAGCCCAAATCTAAAGATGAATAAATTAGACCCATCCTTACCATCAACAAGGCTCTCTATTTTAAGGATGAAATGGAGGATGATGCCATTAGCACCTTTCTCAGCAATCCCGAATTTGTTTCTGATTAAACCCATCAACTATTAGAAACTATCTTGAGATGAAATTTTCAAGAAGATATTGAGCCAGAAATAGAAATATAAAACATTCTTGAAATTATACCATGTAATAGTGTTCCTGTAGAAATTGAACCATGGAAAACATTCAATATTAATCCTAACCTTTCACACTCCTAATCTAAACCGCCCCTAAAATTCATTCGAGAGAATAAATAAGCTTTTTCTTGGGATTATATCGATATGAAAGGCATCCCTATTGATTTATGTACTCATCATATATATATTAAAGAGGAATTTCGACCTATTAGGAATCCACAAAGAAGAATGAATCCTTCCATAGAAAACATTGGCAAAGATGAATCACAAAAGATAGTAGATGTGGCTTTTATTTATCTGATATTGGACAATCAATGGGTTTCCCTGCTAGTCACTATTCCTAAGAAGAATGGAAAGTGGCAGATTTGTGTTGATTACAGGTAACTAAACAAAGCAACTCAGAAAGACCATTTTCGCTTACCCTTTATCGACTACGTCATTGATACATTAGCTGGAAAGGAGTTTTTCTCCTTTCTAGATGGATTTAACAGATACAATCAGATACAAATATCTCCTACGAATCGGGACAAAACTACCTTCACATGCCCTTGGGGAACCTTCTCCTATCAGCCTTCCATTTGGCCTCTGTAATGCACCATCTACATTTCAAAGGGAAATATTAGGAATTTTCTCTAATCTAGTTAATGATAATGTTGAGATTTATATGGACGAATTTACCCCATATGGGGATTCCTTTATAGAAGCTTTGAAAAACTTAGAGAAATTACTTGAAAGACACAAGAAAACACATGTTTCTCTAAGTACATTCAAATTTCATCTGATGATGAAAGAAGGGATAGTGTTGCGACACTTGCTTTCAGTTGCATGAATTTGGGTTGATCCTATAAAGGTAGAGATAGTCTTAAAATTTGCTACCCCTAAGACACCAACATAGGCACACAGATTTATTGTTTATGCTAGCTTATTATAGGCATTTCATAGAATTTTTTTTCTAAAATAGCATTCCCACTTTTTCAATTGTTACCTAAAGATGGAGAATTTGTGTGGACAGATGAATGTCAAGCAGCTTTGGTATAAATAAAAAAACTAGCTTGCAAGGCTCTAGTATTACATGGTCCTAACCGGAAATTCCTGATTCACATCTCTGCTCATGCTTCTCAAATAGAAGTAGGGTTGGTTTTGGGGTAGGAGGAGGAGAAACATCATATGAAATTTACTATGTCAGCAAGAATGTGACCCCTACTGAATTAAATTATACGGTAACTAAAATTTAGTTCTTGGCTGTCATTTACGTTGCTAATAAATTTTGACATTATATCACAGGGTATCCTACTTTCGTGCACATTGATCATAAATCTATCAGGTATGTAATGAATAAACCAATAACTCGTGGTTGCGTTACAAGACGGTTGTTGTTAATCTACGAGTTTGATATTACCAATGTAGACAAACCAGGGAAAGATAATGTAGTCACAGATTTCCTGTCTACAATGGATACTAGTGATGATGGTACACCTGTAGAGGATAGCTTTTGAGATGAACATATTTCTTGTCTACTCACACTCCATCGTATGGAGATATTGTTAAATTTCTTGCTACATGAAAGGTGCCTCAACACTTGTCTTAAATAGAACACCAAAGGATTATCCATCACAGTGCTTGTTGTTTATGGATAGAGGGATATTTCTTTTATAGAGGATCTGATCATAAAATCCGACACTATATAAGTGGAGATGACAATTACGATGTGCTGAAAGTTGCTCATGATGGCGTGTGTGGGGGACATTTTGTAGATAAATGGATAGGTCATAAGGTGTTACAAATAGGATAGTATTAGCCTTCTATTTTTCATGATGCAAGGAAATATGTTAGAGGGTACGATGGTTGCGAGCAAATGGGTAAGCCTGGTTGGGTAGATGAAATGTTGTTACAACCCCAAATAGCTCTTGAGCTCTTGAAAAAATGGGCTATTGATTTCGTTGGGCCATTTAATCTGCCTTCACAATAGAAAGTTCACATTCTGGTTTGCATGGATTACGTAACAAAGTGGGTAGAGGCCAAGGCTATTGTGAAGGAAACAAAATGGGTTGTTTCAAACTTTTTATTTGAAAAAATTATTGAACGATACAGAGCTCCTAGAGAGATAGTTTTAGATGGAGGGGCATAATTTACATCACATTTGATAGTAGGAATCATGAAGAAATATGGAATCAAGCATAGGGTAACATCTCCATATCACCCTAAGGTGAATGGTCAAGTTAAAAGCAAAAAGAAAGTACTAGAGAACATTCTTACAAATAATGTAGCGAAAAATCATTAGAATTGGGCTAAAAAACGTTTTGAGGCACTATGGG
This sequence comes from Pinus tabuliformis, assembly GCA_031772625.1. NCBI lineage: Eukaryota > Viridiplantae > Streptophyta > Pinopsida > Pinales > Pinaceae > Pinus > Pinus tabuliformis. The sequence continues at coordinate 450,850,882 of CM062805.1, forward strand.
CATATAGAACAACATGGTGGAACACAACAGGGTTTTCACCATATGAACTTGTCTATGGGAAATCCCCTTAATTTCCAGTGGAATTCAAAATTAAGACGCTTAGGACAACCCTTGAAGTAGGTTTAGATCTTTCAGAAGCCTAGAAACACCAACTGGAATAGTTAAATTAGTTGGATGAAATTCATTTGGTAGTTGTCCAGAATACTATTGCAATCCAGTAGCAACGAACTAAATGGCATGATAAATTCATTAATAAAAAGGTGTTTCAAAGAGGGGATTGGGCATTACTCTATGATTCACAGCTCAAGTATTTTAAGAGAAAACTCTGCTCGAGGTGGATGAGACCATATGAAGTTGATACAGTGTCTGATAACGGGGTTGTTAGATTTATCACAATTGACGAGGCACATACTCCTTTGATCGTGAATGGACATCACCTCTGACTATATCACCATCTAGCTTCAAGTGACTCCTTTTTCAAATATCCCTTTTGCAATTTCATCTAAGTATTCCTGTTCTATTACTCCTACGTGTTGTTACTCCTCTAATGCTTTTAATCCTCCAATGTTGTTACCCCATCACGATTTCATCTAAGTATTCTGGTGTTGTTACTCCTCCGATGCTGTTACTCCGTCGGTGTTGTTACTCTATCATGATTTCGACTAAGTGTTCACAATCCTATTACTCCTTAGTTGTTGTTACGCCCCTGATGTTGTTACTCCCTTGTTATTGTTACTCCATCAAGGTAAGTAGCCAGGTACGCCCCTGATCAAATTTTGATTTCATTAATAATTCATGTGACATGACTCGATATGACCACAGATGATCATCCCTTAGTTGGGGGTAGGTACTATAATAATGACTTATTATTATTTTTATTAAACCTTGTGCTAAGCGAATTCACTCCATGATTTTCCACAATACTTCGCATGATATCCATATGCATCGAGACATGAAGTTAGTGTTTTTGTACTAATGAATGGTCCTTTCTAATGCTATGAAGTAATTACCATTATTACCGTCCATTATTATCCATTATTTGCCATGGCTTTTCCATATTTCATCAATATCCTTTCGATTTTCACTCTCACTACACCCCATCGCTATCACAACTCTCACTACAAATCTACCTGCTGACACTCGTTCTTGACGGTTTGTTGTTACTTTGAAGTGATATTATAGAGCCATTACAGAATGGGTGGATAGTCTGTGAGACATAAACTAGGGAATACAGAGTAGGTTCAATGTAGTGCAGATGTTTGGCAAGTCTTCTTGGATGCAGGATGGCATGTGTATTTTTAGATGCTACAAGGATTTGATGAAGCCATCATAGTGGAATTTGTGTTAAACTTGGAAGAAAATCATTCTAGAGTCCTTGGGTTGGATATTTCTATCACGAAGGAAGCTATTTCAATTACCAATGGAGTACAGTGAGGAGGTCAGAAATGGTTCTCTCAGAAGTCTCCTCTGCGAGAGTTTCTGGAATTCCTTTTGCAAGCTAGGGAGACAATAGTCCAAAAAGGAAGAGGATATGATCATAAATCATTTCCATATCCATGGGGTGAGGTGGCATATTTTATTATGAGGTATGTTACCTGCGAAGGTCATTTGTATATATTGTTTAAGTATCATTTCAACCTCCTTGCATGCATTCAGATTCGGCATGCACAGGTTCATGCTTTAGATATGCCATACTTTGTATGGAGTAGCCTCCATTTAATGGCGCAATCTACCCGACGGTCTCGAAAGCAATTAGTGGTTCTAACAAAGCATGGGTTTGTTAGATTATTGGTCGTGTATGCTCTATCTTGAACCTCTATGGCTTGGTCATAATTCACCGAGTTTGCAGAGGAAGAACTTGCAGGTATACCATATGCAGGGGAAGAGGAAGAAGATGTAGAAGTGGAAGAGTAGGCCACAGACAATGTTGTTCCAGTGTCACCTGTTGGCCCAACAAAGATAGATGCAATGGATATAGAAGAGAGTGCAGTCAATGTTGTTACACAAGAACCAACATCGACTACCATTCTAGGAGAAGAATCACCACACTTGGGTGTAGTTACAAGTGGTGGTGACACACAAGAACCTGCATCATCTATCTGAAAAACTAAAGAAATCTTGGTTGAGAATGTAGGTTGTGTTGTTATACAAGAACAAACACCACATGTCCAAGAAATTGAAGAACTTCTGGTAAAAAATGTAGGTGGTGCTAATACATAAGAACCATCACCACCAGTTCAAACAGTTGAAGAACTTGTGATTGAAAATGTAGGTGTTGTTGTCACACAAGAACCATCACCACCTGTTCAAATGAATTTGGAACCTTTGGGCGAAACTTGAGCCACATTTGACACCACTCCATAAGAGAGAGTGATGGTTGTTCAGCAAAAGGAAAACTCGGAAGAAGCATATACATGAAGAGAAAAAGGGAGTGTAGAACAACCAATGGATATGGAAGAAGAGGAAGGAGGGTTTGCATTAGGAGGCATTAATAGAATGAAAATTGATGAAATTATTACTCGTTCTCATTTTATCTTTATATTTTCCAAGAGGGGCAAGGTAATATCATTCCTCTATATGCATGGAGAAAGAAGAAGCTTCTCCTCTGATCCTAAATTTTTTTGGGAAATCTATGCGCACCATTAGCGACACGGTTATTCAAAAACTAGTGTCGATTGGTAAAATAATTGAGCAAATTGAAGGGTTGGAGGTCAGCACAGTCACATAATAACCAGAGCCGACCGAAGGACAAAATGAGGAACTTCGGCCAATATTACTTCTACATAAACTATTCTTGAGAAGATGGAGGAAGATGAACCTGATCAGACTAACCCACAAGGGCTAGAAACTGTTGCTGAGCAGATGGAGAAAGATGTAGATGATCAGACTAACCTGCAAGGACTAGAAACAGTTCTTGAGTAGATGGATGAATATGTTGCTAATCAAACTAACCCAAAAGGGTTATAAATCATTCCCAAGAAGATGGGAGAGGACACTACTGATCAGACTAACCTGCAAGGGTTAGAAACCATTCCTGAGCAAATGGAAGAGGATGTCGCTGAAAAACTAACCCGTAGGGGTTAGGCACCATTCATATACAGGTGGAAGAGGATGGTAAGGCAGCAGAGAAAGTACAAGAGGAGGGTGTCAAAGGCACTACCCCAGAGGACCCTACACCGAATCTAGAAGCATAGAAGGAATATGTATAGGTCCCGAGACCTAAAGAAGGAGATGGTGGGACTCTTCCACAGGTCAAGGAACAAACAAAAGAAATCAAAGTAAAATAAGAACGCGTTGACAATTTTGTTAATGTCAACCGGCCAGGCCCTGGACCAACTGTGAGGCTTGTGGAAGAAGTAGCTATGAAACAAGAGTTTATCGAGAAATGTGCGAGAAGGATACCCCTTATTAAGGAAATATATCAGGCACAATTCTGAGATAATATGCAGTTGAAAATAAAAATCATGAAATTGAGGAAATGGTTGTGGCGCTTAGGAAGAAAAGTTAGAAAGCACAAGAAAAACACTATGAAGCCCTAACCTAAAACTATTTTAGTGGAAACACAGACTGAAGATAGACCAACAACTTCAACAACTAAATAGACAAAGTTGTTTTTGCATATTATCAAGGTGTGAGAGTTTGTCATGTCAGTAGAAATTTAGAAGTGGCAAGCTACACCAACTCTCTTTCAATGAGGGACCATTCCTTTAGAGGTACACCGGGAAGGAATAAGGAAAACTCGCAAGAAAGTTGTGAAAACAATCTATGGTTACATAGAACAGATAAAAAGGGGAAATAGAAAGTAGGAGAATGTTATGAAACCAGCTCACAAAAAGATAGAAAAGAGAGATCCACGCCTTAGAATTCAGCCTCTTCGAGGGGGCAACCTCCTTTACATTACATAAATGAACAATTCTTGGATGATACAAATGACAAAACCTCCTTTCTATATATAGGAGTCTAGGGAGTCACAATATAATCCAGCCGACCTAACAATAATAATATAAAGCCACAAAAATAACAATAGAGGGATTCTATGGGGCACAGAAATAACAATATGGGGGTAATAGGGGCACAACAATATAAATAAGGGGTATAACTACAATAGTAATGGGGTAATCACTAGTATTATAGGGACCCAACATGCCCCTCTCCTTCAAAAAAGTGTTGTCCTCAACGCTTGAGTAGTTCTGGATACTTCTGCATAAAATTCTCATCCTCCCATGTGGAATCTTCAGCGGATAAGTTCTTCCACTTGATAAGATACTCTGAAATTGATCGATTTCGTAGCTGTCGAGTTCTTGTTTCTGTGACTGCTTCCGGTTCCAATATAATTTTTCCTTCCTCGTCAAGTTCTGGCAATATTGTTTGAATTGGGAGCTTGTCACCTATAACCTTCTTTAAACATGAAACATGGAAAACTGGGTGCAATCGAGAAGCTGCAGGAAGCTCCAATTTGTATGCCATAGTACCAATCTTTTGCAACACCTTGTACGGACCATAATACTTTGGTGATAATTTATTATCCTTCTTAGCTTGCTTTAGGGACATTTGCTTATATGGTTGTAGCCGTAGGAATACCCAATCACCTACATCAAAACTTCTTTCACTGCGATGTTGATCTGCCTGTTGTTTCATTCTATTTTGTGCCAACACGAGGTTATCCTTTAAGAGTTGGAGGACTTGTTGTTGATGTTCGATGTGATGTTCCACTGCCTGAACCTTAGAATTTTCTCTTAAATATGATGTGATGGATGGTGGTTGATACCCATAAAGTGCCATAAATGGGGTCATTTTTGTTGCTGTATGGAAGGAAGTGTTATACCACCATTCAGCCAGAGGCAACCATTTGACCCATTGTGTCTGTTTATCAGATACAAAGCAACGAAGATATCCTTCCAAACATTTGTTTACTATCTCAGTTTGCCCATCAGATTGAGGATGATAAGATGAGCTATGAGCTAACTGAGTACCAAGACAAGAAAATAATTCTGTCCAAAAATTTCCAGTGAAAATGGGATCTCTGTCACTTACAATAATCTTTGGGTTTCCATGTAGCTTTTGAACTGTTTCCATAAATGCAGTAGAAACTGTACTGGCTTTAAATGGATGTGATAATGCACAAAAGTGTGCATACTTGGTAAGTCTGTCAACTACCACCATGATGACACTCTTTCCCTCAGACTTGGGTAAACCTGTGATAAAATCCATTGAAACCTCCTCCCAACGTTGGCTTGGAATGGATAAAGGTTGTAATAGACCCGGTGTCTTAATTGTTTCAACTTTATTTTGTTGGCAAACCAAACATTCCGCCACAAACTTTTGAATATCTGATTTAAGGCCATCCCAAAAAAATTCCTTCTTAACCCTGTGGTAAGTTTTTAAAAATCCTGAGTGCCCTCCTAAGGGAGAAGTGTGCAATTCCATAAGAATCTTTTGTTTTAGCTGGGAATTCTTACAGAGGTATAAGCGATCTTTGTACCATAACGAATCATTTTTCCAGCTAAATGTATCAGAAGTACTGGAATCTTGTTGTAGCTTTCGAATAAGTGCCCACACTTCTTCGTCATTCTTCCATTCCTCCCTTGCTTCGTTTATCCAATCTGGTTGGATAATAGAAATGGCACACAACAATGCTTCCACATCCTCATCCTTTCTTGAGAGTGCATCTGCCACCACATTTTGCTTCCCTTTTTTGTAGATGATTTCAAAGTCATAACCCAACATCTTTGTGACCCACTTTTGTTGCTCTTCAGAGGATAATCTTTGTTCTAAAAAGTATTTAAGGCTATCATGATCCGTTTTTACCTTGAAGTGTCTTCCCATTAGGTAGGGTCGCCATTTCTTAAGTGCATGGAGTATTGCCAACATTTCCTTCTCATAAATAGCTTTGCTTAAAAACTTTCCCTTGATTGGACGACTTTCAAAAGCAATGGGTCTTTCATCTTGCATTAGAACAGCACCAATTCCATTTCCTGAAGCATCACATTCCACAATAAAGGTTTTTGTGAAGTCCGGTGTAGCTAAGACCGGTGCTTGGCACATTGCCTCTTTAAGATGTTCAAAGGCCTTTGTTGCTTCCGGAGTCCATGAAAATGAATCTTTCTTCAATAATGTTGTTAGAGGTGCTGCTATTCTCCCATAATTCTTAACAAACTTGCGATAATACCCTGTCAACCCAAGAAATCCTCGCAGATGCTTTATGGATGTGGGGATTTTCCATTCCTTAATGGCTTTAATTTTGCTAGGGTCTACCTTAACTCCTTCATGAGATACAATATGACCCAAATATTCCACCTCCTGGACTCCAAAGAAACATTTGGATCTTTTTGCATATAATTGTTTCTCCTCCAATAGTTGTAGCACCCTGTCAACATGTTCAACATGATCCTTCCAAGACTTGCTGTAGATTAGTATATCATCAAAAAATACTAACACAAATTTTCTAAGGAATGGTTTGAAAATTGAATTCATCAAACCTTGAAATGTTGAAGGTGCATTGGTAAGGCCAAAAGGCATGACCAAAAATTCATAATGACCCTCATGAGTTCTAAATGCCGTTTTCGGAATGTCTTCAATCTTCATTCTGATTTGATGATATCCCGAACGAAGATCCAACTTGGTGAAGTAAATTGATCCATGCAATTCATCCAGTAATTCATCAATGACAGGAATGGGGAACTTATCTTTAATAGTGAGCTTGTTGAGCTCCCTATAATCCGGACACATGCGCCATGATCCATCCTTCTTGTGCACCAATACTACTGGAGCTGAGAAAGAACTTTGACTCGGTTGAATTATACCAGCCTCTAGCATTTCTGCAACCATACGTTCAATTTCACTTTTTTGGACATAGGGATATCTGTACGGCCTGATGTTTGGAGGAACACTTCCTGGAATCAGATGAATAGCATGATCATGATCACGCATAGGTGGGAGACCTTTGGGAGTCTCAAATACCTTGGAATGATTGTCCAGGACTTTTTGGAGATCTGGAGAAATAGATGATTCCAATGTGGAAACATCTAGCGAACATAATTGTGCAATTACACCTCTTTGCTCCTTTTTTAGAAGCTTTGTCATGCCATTAGAGCTGATTATCTTTCCTGGTTTCCCTGCAATACCCCTTAATTCAACTTCCTTTCCTTCCACAGAAAATTTCATGAAAAGTTCTTGAAAATTAAAAGCTATTGTACCCAAGGATTGTAGCCATTGGACTCCTAGTACAACATCAGCACCTCCCATTGGAATGGAAAGCATTGGGCTAGTCAATACATATTCTCCCATGGATAGCTTGATATTATGGCACTTTCCAGAACAATTTATTGTTCCTCCATTTGCAATCATCACTTGACACTCTGGTGCTGGATATAGGAAGCAATTCAATTCTTTTGCTACCCTACAATGAATAAAATTGTGGGTGCTTCCTGAATCAATCAACACTATTACCTTTTTCTTCTTGATTTGTCCTTCTATCTTGATGGTTTGAGGAGTGGTAATTCCCGCCAATGCATTACAAGATATGGTCGGATTTATTTGTTCTTCATCTAGGCTTTGTTCCTGGAATATATCCTCTTCTTTTGACCTTTCTTGCTCCTTTTCTTCTTCCTCTTCACAATCTATGTAGAATAATTTCTTCTCAGCACACTTATGACCTTTTGTGTATTTGCTATCACAATTGTAACAAAGCCCTTTTGCTCTTTTTTCTTCCAATTGTTGTGGTGTCAACCTTGTAGGTTGTGGAAGACTATGGGCAACAACACTTCCGTCTTTATAGTTGTGAATGGTATGCTTCCTAGTTGCCATAATTTTGCTTTCCATTTTTCTTGCTAACCTGAATGCCTTCTCTAATGAATCAGGTTCCCAAAGGCGCACATCATGTTGGATATTATCCTTTAAAGACCCTATGAACACATCAATCCTATGCTCCTCTGGAATATCTTTTACCCTTATGTTCAATTTTTGGAACTCCTCAATGTGCTCCATTATTGAACCCTTTTGTTTGAGACTTATCAATTGGCTAAAAAAAGTGTTGCTTTTTGTATCCTCATAATGTGCTATCAATTCTTCCGTAAAAATTGCCCAAGTGATAAATTGTTTACGAGAACAAAGCCATTGATACCATACAAACTGATTTGGTTCCAAATATAAAGTTGCCATACGTACCTTTTGTGTGTTTTGCACATTATTGAGATCGAAGAATTGCTCCATCTGTAATATCCATGTGGCGGGATCCTTGCCATCAAACTTCCTCATATCGATTTTTGGAACATGGTGAGTCTTCGATCCAACATTAGAGTCTATGGAATCATGATTAACATTTCTTTTGTTCTCATCATGAGTTTCCTTTACTACCTTTTCACCATTAGTGACCCTTTCTTGTAGCAACTTCTTCAATTCATCCATCTTATCATCCATGCCATCAAATTTAGCGTCAATCTTAGCTTCCATGCCATCCATCTTAGCTTCCATTCCCTTTATCTTAGATTCCACGCCATTTATCTTAGATTCCACGCCACTTATCTTAGCTTCTGTTAGCTTTTGTGAGCGTGACATTTGTTGCACTTGTTCTTGTAATTTTGATATATCATGTAGCATTTCTTCCTCTTCTTCATGAGTCATGCTAGAGCTTTCAGGTTCCTTACTAGGTGTTTGCATTTTCTTTCCTCGGGGCATCAGTTACCGATAATAATGCTTTACTATGCCCTTTGAATTCCGTTAAACCAAGCTTACACAAAAATTAAAAAAAAACTACACACCTTTTTTCACTTTATAGAAGCCTGATATTGAATCTGATGTATCTCTGTAATTTTGGATCATCCAATTCTGAAATTGCTACCTGTAGTAGCCTTCTGCGTCCTCTTTCCAATGCCACAAGTCTGAGCCAAATTGGATTCTCCAAGGAAGAGTTATGTGAAATCTCCCACAGTGACTTGCTTTTAGACTGGTTCAGTAGAGCGAACTTGTACGACGTGCCACGAGTCACTGTTTCAACCTTTGAATCTGAAACACACATACAAGAAACTACAGTCCGTCCTCTTTCTGTACCTTTTTACGAAATTTCAATCCGATCCTCAGAGAGAGAGTTATGACGATTTTCCCCAGGTCACCTGTTTTGAATGTAATTCAGGAGTCTGCAAAAAGACCAACTTCCTCAGATCATATCTCCGAAAATATCGCGAGAAAAGCTCTGAAATTTGGACCCAAGGTTCAATGCCAATTCTTCTCAAATGGGTTTTTTTTGCAACTTCTGAAACGTCACAGAAAAAAAGTTATAGCGAAAATGCCACGATGACCTGTTTGGAGCAGCGAAACCCTAGAATCCAAAGCTCTGATACCAAATGTTATGAAACCAGCTCACAAAAAGATAGAAAAGAGAGATCCACGCCTTAGAATTCAGCCTCTTCGAGGGGGAAACCTCCTTTACATTACATAAATGAACAATTCTTGGATGATACAAATGACAAAACCTCCTTTCTATATATAGGAGTCTAAGGAGTCACAATATAATCCAGCCGACCTAACAATAATAATATAAAGCCACAAAAATAACAATAGAGGGATTCTATGGGGCACAGAAATAACAATATGGGGGTAATAGGGGCACAAAAATATAAATAAGGGGTATAACTACAATAGTAATGGGGTAATCACTAGTATTATAGGGACCCAACAGAGAAACAACATAAATGAATTGAGGGACTAGAAGAACACGTGAAGCTATTAAAGGAGGATAACGAGAGATGTTTACCTTATCACAGTAGGAAATGGCTTTACTCCCCCTTGCTCATAGCTACGCCTTGTTCCTCCATGAGAAATATCTATTCTTTTGTTTATAAAGTGTCCACCAAGAGCTCAATTATGATATGTGAGATTCAATGTAGTTTTTGCACATCATGAGATGCCACAATATTTTCAATCAACATTTGATGTGCGAGTTGTACATACATGACTACTTCCTTGGTAATGATCAATCATTTAACCCAGTTCCATATGTAGGAGACATTCAACTGAGAGCCTTTACCTCCCACATAGTCAACCAGGTTAAATGCAAAAAGGATTTTGATATATTTGAAAAAAATCAGGAAAACAAGCCACTTGTCATCGAGATGGAGAATTTCCAGTCTATTAATGTTTACAACAGACACAAACCCTCTTCGGGATCAAGGGACCGAAAGAATAGATGTTGGAAACTCAACAATGGTGCATTGATATATGCATAAAACAAATCTGCATTGGTCAAGAGGAGGCCCGGGATAGATGCCAGAAATAGTAGATGCTCTCTTCATGAGCTGTCAGGATACATGAGCCTTTTCGAGCCCCCAAATTTTCTCGGGCTCTAAATAAGGTACCCCTATATATTGTGTGCCTACGACTTTGTGGTGTCTAATGGATGGGTTAGAGTTTTTAATTTCCCATGATCTGGCTATCATTTGATAAGTACACTGTAACTTATGAGGTAAACGAGGATTGGTGGAAAGAAGTCATCCAAATAGATGGGAGTAAGACTCCAAGAACAAAGTTGTTTGCAAAATACGATCTTGCACAGCTTCACATTGATCATCGCAACTGTAACCCATAATTGCGTAGGCAATGAACTGCATTAGGACATGTAGTAAGCCTAGTTGGGGGGAGATGTTGGTGGCTAGATTTGCATAATTTTACTCACCCTTTTACCCTGTTATTTTTATCCATTTCATGCCAATAATGGTTAATTGATATCTTAAAATGCACAGGTATACCTATCGTCATGTCTTTATGGATTATTGGTCAATGAAGCATAGTGATAGGGGATTATTACCTTAGTGGCTTGCTAATACAATTATTTTAGCAGATTTAAAGGGAGAATGACCAGGACCATTATTCACTAAACAATGTTATCAAAGTTGGCAACGCTATCCTTGAATACTGGCTGCAATGGTGAATCAACCTTTCAATTGACACATTTCTATCTTTTAACATTCTGTTTCATTCTGAAAACCACCATGTAATTAAGGGAAGATAGTGTCGTAATTCTAAGAGTTGTATTACTAAAAATTTGCATAAAGTAGAGTTTTGGGTTATGAAAGCATTCACTATCAAGTGTCGTTAAGGTTGCAGGAGAAATAATCTAACTTTTAGTCTGTAACAACACACTTATAATATTTTTTTATTAATGAAAAGTTGATATTCTGAGCATATCGTGATTCGTTGATCTCGTCGCAGCCCTGATTAGGGAGTTGGGCCCACTCTCTTGACCAGCTCTTGCTGGATTAGATGTGTGTTAGGTTTATTTGTGTGAGTTTATTGTTGCTATGAATGTTTATCAGTGCTTTGATTTGATTCCTTATTGTTGTTACATCTATTAATTGTTGTTACTCTTATTTTTTTATAGTATTCCTTGTTGTTACACATTGATGAATTTATAGTTAATGTCCACCGATGGGTAGGGAAACTGTGGCCTACACATACGATGCACGATCTCCTTGAAACAACTGGTAGAACCCTAGGTTGGAAATTAAATGTGGATTGGGTGAATTGCATGATTCATACTTGGACACCAACACGAACAAATATCTAAGAAACCAATCCATATAGAATCGGTCTTGGAAGTTAGGAGCTCCACAAATACTCCTTCTATGCCATTCGTGAACATGATCAGAAAGGTGGGTGGCAAAAGTTTGATGGAAAGAAGTAAAAAGTTTGGTACTAGTATCATATGAAGAGGTAACTAGAAATATGAAAGAAAGGTTATGGGAAGGGTCACTAAAGTGGAATGGGTTGCTTTGGCTTGGTCGACATACCACTTAGGAGTAACTCCACTGAGTTTGCATTGGAAAACCAAAGACAAATGGAGTATTCAGTAATAGAATTCGATGAAAACCACATATCTAAGGAATGAGCATTAGTTGGATCTTCTCCAGAATTACCTTCAAACTTTGGGATGTCTAAATGGATTTTAGTAGGCATTGTTGGATGTGTGGGATCATTGAGAAGAGGATCATTAATAAGATGGTTAAAATCTGGGAGACTGAAACTAGCGACAAAAGGAAGTAAGGGAGTAGGAGTGACCAAAGTGGTTGGGGTTTGGCTAGTAGGGGCACTCTAGTTAGCACCTGGGTTATAGCCCTAGGTTCCTGCACCCACATTGGTGCCTAACATGATAGTGATATCGGGTTGAGAAGAAATTGAGTCAGAGGATGAATGAGATGAATTAGCAGAATGAGTATCAGAATTAGAATGATTACTCGACAGGGGACTGGGAGGATGAACTCAAACGCGATAGGGAGGAGTAATATGGCCTAACAAGAACTGAGGGTGAATCCCTTGAATTCGACGCAACAAACACCTTGGAGGTGCTATGGTGTCTAGACTAAAGAATAATGATAGAAATAAAATAGAAACAAACAACAAGAAAACACCTAGTGCAGTGTTGCCAAGTGTAAACTAACTATTTTAATGATGTTACTCTAATAAAAGTAAACAATTCCTATAGAATACAAATACCTCTACCATATATATGATCAAAATCCTCAAACAAATCTAGATCTACTATTTCAGATGGCCTTCCAAAGAACTTCTTACTTGACGGAATCTCATCCCCACACGCAGAGTTTTCCAAAGAAAGGTGGGGTAGAGGACCAATTTCTTCCCATAGTCAATCCCATAAGGTTTTTTTCCTCAGATTGGTCAGGGTGGTCGAGTATTGAGCTTCTTGGTAGTCAGCCACTGCACAAAATTCCCTACCATGGGTTGAGTAACCCCAAGGAGAACTACTCTCATGATTACCTAGCATAACCCCCTCTGAGTCGAGTTTTTTATGCACTCCATCTTTTTTAGGCTCCCTAATATGTCAACTTCTATGTTTCAATGAAAAGTGATTGATGGGTGTTACTAAAAGCCTATCCCACTGACGCTACGCCTACACTACAAAGATTGTTTGGCCCTGATGCCCAAGTGGGCTTAATCTATGTGTGTTGATATATTCAAGTTTAGTGTTTCAAGTATTGGCTTGGTGTTATTAACCAAGCTCACGTTCACTTAAGGTGTGAGTGTGTGAAAATTATGTGTCAAGTGGATGATTTAATCAAGCATGTTTCATGATGCCATATGCTGCTAAAAGTCAAATGCTGAAATACTATAATAAATTTGAAAATGGTACAAAACTAAATAGCCCATCAAGCATGAAAAGCCCCACTAACAAGCGCTACTAAGAGGCTAATAAGGACAAGGAAAAACAAGAAACTCAAATACACAAAAAAGAGGCCAAGAAGATGTAATGTCAAGGTACTGGGATCTAAAGGCTCTAATATGTTGTAAATGATGTAGACAAACAACAAAATTCAGAAGTGAAAAATACCGCAAAGGATAGATGTGAAGCTCAAAGACCTAGGATGCTCAAGGGGATCCTAAGGGGAAAAAGGAAAACCAAAACTCTAAAATGATAATAGATAAAATAAATAATGGATTAGATACGAAAACAGTCGCTAAAAATGTTGAAAACCCTCGACCCCTCACTCAACAAATCTCTTCCTAAAAAAGTGGAGGTGTACTCTAAACCCTAGGGGGATTTTCATACCTAAAAGAGACAAATAAAGTGGATATAGGCCTAAGGGAGACTAAAAAATAGAGATGAAGTACCCCAACCAGTCTGCAGAAAACACTTTCAGCAAATCTATAAAAAAATTGAATTTTTTTTAGAAAATTTCTAGAATGCACATACTAAACTAGAATTGAGAAAAACACAGCTTTGGAGCCAAAAATTGCACTCAGGACCTCACTTATGGGGCTTAAAATTCTTCTTAGTTCCCAGGAGTCTCAGTGGATAGATCTCGCACATATTTTTTTTGTCTCCCGCCCAGCTGGTACGTGTGAATTATGAAAACACCAGAAACCCAACAAAATATTAAAAATTCACAAAATAGGGTATAATAATATATATTGAAATTGAGAGAAAAAATAGCTGAAGAAAACCCTGCAATTTTCTGAAACTTTCATCACCCAAGAATAGTGTTATATCCCCAGTGGAGTCACCATTTGTTAGTGTGAAAATTCCTGAAATTTATACTAAAAGTACTTCACTTAAGTTGCTAGATGACAAGTGACCCTTGCAACAAGTTGATGACTATTGTTGTCTTAGATCTGAAACAAAAATAGAAAACTTGCAGTAAAAGAAAATATAACCGAAAATAGAAAACAACAATATAAAATATCTAGTATAATAACCTAATTGGGAAGACTAATTTAAATCAATAAATCTTTTATTGATAACACCTGGTGAAGGAGATCTATAGATTATTCTGTAAGTCCCCCTCCGTGGGATGGGTCCTTTGATGTCCTTAATTCTTCAGAAAATGGATCTTGTTTCTCAATATGAAAAACCCAAACAAAAGTGAAGAACTCAAAATGGGAGCTCAAGAAAAATGACGATAATGTTGATAATGATTATGATCATGGTGAAGAATGAATGAAAAACCCAACTTCATATAGCAAATTATGGAGTTAATCTCAAAAATGGAGAATAATAAAATATTATTAATCAAATTCATATCTAATTACTTTGAATACTTTATTATATTTATTGGAGAGGGAAACTGAATTTAAAATGGTTAAATACCTTTATTTAGAAATAATTAACAAATAAAATGATTTATTAATTGTTTCGCCATTTCCCAGTCAAATATAGTTGTTAGCTAGTCTAGCCTACTAGTTCAATATAGTCGTTGTCTGGTCAAATATAGCCCTTGGATGTTCTGCTGTGACTATTTAACATGTAGCCTATATCTGATTCTTCAACTTGTCCTGACGATGAACCACAATGGTTGGTTTGAAATGTGTCGACAAAGGAATTCGAATGTGATTTACGTTGAAAATTATTCTCAAAAAACATGATATGGATCACAGAAGTTTAAATTCATCAATTATTAAATTGTGATTTAATAATAATTCTAATAATAGAAATAATGAAATTCAAATAAATAATGATTTATTTAAATGTTTCTAAGGGATTTAGTCTAATGTGACAAGGAATAATTATTAAATAATTATTAATCATTCCTAGTGAAAATTAAATAAATAATGATTTATCTAATTATTCTCATGGTTTTTTTTTAATTAAATCAGAAAATCGTCTAATAAAAGTGGTTTATTAAATTATTTTCCACAATGAAAGTGATTTTACTATGGTAAAAATTAAATCTACATGGTGTATTTCAATCCACCTAGTTAGAAATGGCTAGCTAATCATTTTTTGGTGATAACTCTCATACCCATTGCAACTACCACTCTGACACCCCTCTACACCAATTGACCTGGTCCATCATGCTACTTCTAATATGGGCTCCTGTAGTAAGGTATTTATCTAAGAGGTGGACTCCTCAAGGATCCTTCCCATCTATATTTATTTCGAACTACTGTACTGAATCACCCCACCTCTCCCGTGGAGGTATCTAGGCAATCATGGAAAACTCCTCTTCCTTGATTTTTGCGGTTGTAGCCTCCAGGTCATGTTTCACATCCTTGTCCTTATTCTTGAGAGGAAATTGCATAGCGTAGTGACCAAGTCCACCACACCAAAAACACTTGATCTTTTGGACATCCTTCTTCTTCCTCCACTGCACCTGCTGCCCCTTAGATGTAAGGATTTCATTCTCTTCCTCCACCTTGGGCTTTGTCCCACTGGTTCTATTGCCTTATGTTTTTACTTGACTAAGTATCGCCTTCTCTCTTCCTGCTAAAGAGCGGCCCACATTCCTTCCCAATCTGGAAATTTCTCTTTACCGAGGATACTCTAGACAAACAATTTCCATTCTTATGAAACTAAATTGAGGGAAAACCTTAATATCTATATAGGTTGAAGTGTTGTTTATAAAACTTCCAAGTTATCTCAGATTTCCTAAAGCTTTGATAGGAATAGATAAATGCATTCCCCTTCCTCCATCCTAGGTGATCTCAGCTTCTCCTCCAAGTCCATCTTCCCCTACTCAGAAGATCCATGATAAAATGTAGCCAAGGCATCCCACGTCTCTTTTGTTATCCCCTTTCCCGCAATGTCACATACAACGTGATCCCTGACTCCTTCAAGGATTAATCACTTGGACTTTGTCATCTCATCCTTGTACTTTTTTATTGGATCTTCATCACTAGGTATAGCTACCACACTATCGACGTACATCTTGAGATCCTACTCATCTCGAAGGCATGAGATCCTAGCCTTCCAAATCACATGGTTGGATTCTCCATCCAGCCGATATTGATCTCTCAGACTGTTAGTTGCCATCTCTACTAAGAAAAAGTCGAGAAAATTCTACTCTCCTCTACATTGTTGTTGGGATGGCCTATGTACTCCCTACTAGAGTTAGTAGATATGCTCCTCTCTACTACTTTTGAACAATTGAGAATTTAGACTTCTTGGTTGGAAATCTTTTGAGGAAGAATTTGCTTAAAATAGTGTCTCCTTATTTCTTCTAGCATTTTATTGCCCCAACAAGAGTTACAAAAAACTACGTCTCACCAGAACTACTCTACGTTGAAGCTTCTGTTGCATTGCTCCCTCTCTAGTTGACAAATCTGGATCTAGAAATCTTACCTCTCTATTGACTCACTTAGAAAGATATCTTCCATGAAAATATTGACTTCCTAGCTTGGATTGTGCAATCCATTTGGGGATTCGATCCACTACCTATGAAACACTTCACTCTCCCTCCTTCTCTTCAACGTTGGCTCTTCTAGTTTGTTCCCTTGCTTCACTTGCCCTCTGATACCATGTGAATATTCAAGAATCCCACGAATCACTACTGCAGCAATTGATTATATTTCTCCTACTGAATCAAGTTATTTATAGTATTATAAATTAAAAAACAAAATAAATAGAACTGCAACATTCACAACTTTAAATAATATAGGAAAGCAAGAATCTAAGTAAGAAATAAATAACACATAAAGGAGACACCATTGTTTTTGGACCAATGTCCTCAGAAAAACCCAATGTGGGAAAACTGATGCAGGAGCTAAGAGTTTGTATTATTAGGCAGTAATTTATGATTAAAATATTTGGATGCCTTGTTGGCTATCCAATATAGAGAATCTGACTGACAAAGAGATGAGTGAGATATACCTCACACTATCACCGAGGATCCATCACTGATCAAGCCACTGAATGGCTATACCCTAGATGCATTTATGCACTTTCTGCATAGTCACTATGGTGCTCTACGTCACAGCTTTTGGGGACAACCACTCATTTGGGTGATCGATTTTCCTCTAGAACTTCAACTTTCTATGCTCCCGGACTTACACCCCGGCTTCTCACTTTGTACTTCAATTATTTAGCAAATTTTAGATCTCCTCTCAGGCTCTACGTTGCCTTTGTGTCACCCTATGCTACCCAACATGCCTCTGTGCTGCCTCTTATGTATCTCTCTCTGATTCTCTTCGATGTATCCGAGGATCAGGAAAGTATCTCTTCCCCTTACTACAAGAAATCACCTCATCACTTCTCTAGAAACTTCTGTGCCACTATCTTTAGAAATCAATCTCTTGATCTCTTACTCGATGTGTTTCCAAATTCCCATCAAGCCTCCTCTTATAATCTTGTCGTTGAGAACCCACGGCCCAGATTTGATTCTAATCAATGGCTTAGATCATTTTAGCTTGATCCTCATCTTATTCTAAAAGTTTCCTCCCTAGTTTGATTAACACCCTTTAATTATTTTAATTCCCTAAGTTTAGACTTAGGCCTTCATTAAAAATAATTAATTATTTTAATAAAACCTTCTCCGACAGGAATTTCCCAAAATGATTTTTGGGTATTCTCGAATACATGTTTCCTAGCCTCCTTTCAAATTTTTAGGCTTACAACACATTTGATTCTACCATAAATCAACATGAATCTCTATATCTCCACATACAACTCCATGGCTCAAAACTCAATCACCCTCATACATAGGTAATCAACCTTGAGTTCAATCACCTTGTGATGCTTGTGCATCACTAGAGCTCCACATGCATTTATATGGGTTGAATTTCTGCCAATAATGTGTGTGAATATGGGTGCCTTTCTGAATGCCCTAGTTTGGCATTTTGTTTAAGTGATCATATCCATAGGTCCAAACATGGTTTTGCATTCCTACATAATTTAAGAATTTACAAAAACACTAATGGGATTCACTAGTGTGATAGATGAAGTATTAATCCATTCTCACTTTTATTTTTTCCACCTAAAGTACATGACTAAAATAGGATAAAGTTGGTGCACATTTTGTGTGAAATTTGTAGAAAAGAAAGAAGAAGTTCCACTTTGTTTCTTTGAACAAAATCCAAAAATAAAAGTAAATTATTTGGAGAAAAAGGAGAGTAAGCCATAACCTAGAAAGGAGAAATATAGTGGTAATTAAAACCTGGAATGCATACAGTGTGACTGAAATTCTCATTCAATATCGATAAAATTCATTAACTTGGACTACCGCATTGTATGCATACCAAGGTTACAAAATAGACACTGTTAGAACCAAAATTATGAGAATAGGTAAGGAAAAGTTAGAGCCATGAGACATAAATTGAAGTTTATTGATAAATGAATAAGGGTAGGGGAAAATGTGACTATCCGCATGAGTGGACCTACATAGGAATACATAAGAAAGAAGTGAAATTACATTTAGTGGGAAATAAGAAAACACAAAAAGAAAGTTAAGGGTTTTATTTCAAACCTCTCTCTACCATCGAAAAAGAAACACCACTAGTCAAAACTAGAGCCATATATGTTCCATAGCAATTAAGGTTTCAAAACCTCGGTGCAAAATTAAAATATAAATAGGTAATGGATGAAACCATTGTCAAATCGAGAGAACCCATCAACCCTACCATGCCAAAGAAAAATAATAGGTTCAATGGTGGGAAAATAAAACACAATAAATTGAAGATATTACCATAGAAAATAATGAGACACTATGATGATTAACATAGGTGAAACAAGAAGTGACAAATGAAATTGAAAGAGAAAGAATACTTGCAAACAATAAAGATCAGATAGAAAAGAAAAGCTGACTCACTGATTTGGTTGATGGTATTTGGAGAATGAGTACCCAAAAATCTAATTATATATAGATTGTTTCTCCACTAGAGGAGTGTTACAGGGAAAAGTGTCTACACAGAACTGCTTATCCCACTAAGGTGTGATAGCTACCTTAGAAACAAACAAAGTAAAGCTACTTTCATTTTTCCTTTATGAAATATAGATGAGAGAAGAACAAAGAAGACCAACCTTTGTCTTGCGCTAATCTCCTAGTTCGATTCCTCTCTCTCTTGATAGTCTTTTGCCACTTGCTCCCTTGTACGCCCAGTTTCACAGAGTACCTGTAAGATCACAGTAGCATAGCACTATACAAGAACATGGATCTATAATCATAAACAATCTAGGATCAGATGTAAATTGACCATACAAATTCATAAAACATAAATGACACAAGAGTATGGAGGAAAACTTGAATAGCTTTTATTGATAAACAAGAAAAATCCAAGGGAGTTACAACCAGTTGTTCTGACCCAGCATCATCCTATCAGAAAGTAAGCCCCTCTTCACCTCATACAAAGCTTAGATCACCCAACACTCTGATGTTGTCTCAAGAAACCAACATCAATTCCTTACAATATGCAAAATTCCAGCCTCTGGATCTCTGGGATGAGGGATCCATATATAGATATTTGTAAGGGAAATGAGTCAGCTTGTGATTTGATTTGTGTCTTCCCTCTGATAGTTCTTGCTTCCACTTGGAGATTGATGATCTCTTACTCATCCTTGGTCGAATTCAGAGAGGCAAGTGTCACAGGAGAAGTTTCTGGAAGATTCCATGCATCTCCACCTCGTGGAAAGACACTACCATTTGTCACTTCTCGCCCATCGCACCCCATAGAAGGGATTTTTGAAATGCAACGCACCTACACATTGTATTTAGGTGAGATGCAACACACTTTGCCTATGGAGCAACTGAAATGATCCTGTTTTGACCAGTTCTGAGCAGTTTTTCATGGAGAACTTCTGGGAGAAGCTGTAATCAGTTGACCTTGTTCCTTTAGGGGTTAGAACAACACTTTTAGGGACTTAGGAGCCCTTGGTTTATGGACATTTCATGCTTGGGGTTGTAGTGACCAAAAATGTCTATAACAGTTGCCCCCTAAATCATGAGGTCGTTAATCTTTTGATGTCGGGTGAAATGCTTTATTATGAGGATCTGAAGTTCTTTCAAGCTGAGAGGAGACCTGTAATAAGATCTACAACACAATACATTATCTTCATAATATTTTCATGATCTAGCTAAGGCGGGCATTCCCATGCTCAGCTTTATAAATTCATTTTCATGTACATAGGACAGACAATCGTCTGAGTGTAGACTGATGATTCTGGTAGAGCCATCATCCCTTTGATTGGATGATTATCTGTGCAGCAATGATGTACATTTGATGTATTTATTTCCCTGAATATATATCGTAGCCCGGATGGATGAAACTAGATCCAGGGTCTTCAATCTCGTTCAATCTTCACTCGAAGTACAAGTCATTCCATGTGAGAGATGTTCTGGAGTCGAACATGGAAAGACATCACCTGATTACCAGCCAATGATGTAAGCTGTTAACAGGCGCGAGAGGAATCACCGATAATGATAATGACCCTCAAGGTACTGCAGTACAATTCACATGGTGTGAATAAAGGACTTGGCATCGAACACCACGCAAAATCTTTCGGTCGAAGGTCATTGATGTAAACCTGTCACCGGAAGTGAGAAACTTGCCATTGAGGCATGCAAGCTTCAAAGTACTGAACGAGGTGTTCCTAGAACAACTTCTTGGATAATGAGCTGATGTCGACAAGAAGCGAACCGTCACAGGAGGGCCTTAATGAATCCCACGTCAATGACATGGAACGGAGCAAATGATTTTAATGGAGGTGAAAATGATCTGATGACATAAGGTTCAGGGTGGTTGTCATGAAAGAATGGAGTGTAAATGTATTGTAGTGGGTGAGACACAGGTGAATTCTCTGAATGACTTCTCTTGGACATATCGGCGACACTGATGTGATGGACTGGTAGCATTAACCCCAAATGTGGATGGTGTGATGGGACCATGGTGATGTGACTGGTGAATGAAACAACCCAACCCGACTTGGATGCAGAGTGAAAGTGTCATGTTCAAGAGCGACTTGCTACCAATAAAGTTTCTTCAAGTTTTATTCCCAATTTTTCCCCAGTCATTACTGACCAGTACCTCTTTATTTTTGTCAAGCTTGAGGAGGATAATATATGCTTGTTCTATAATTTTCCCTTCGGGCAAACCCATCGCTATGTTTTAATGATCCTAGCGATAGTGAAACTCGTTCTTGTCTGCTATGGACAAGTTTGTCGCTATTAAGTTTTAACGAGTTTAACGACAAAGATAACTTGGTCCTTTTCAATTTTAGAGAGTCTGAAAAGGAACGTAAAGGAAACTCCAAAATTCCTTTTTCTTCATCTAATCCCTTAAGTCCAAAAAAGTATAAAACAATACAAAAGGGATGAATTTTTGATACTTTTAACGAGCCGAACAAAACAAGCACTCATTCTTTTTGTGTAATAATCCCTCAGGTCCAAAAAGATTAAAATCTAAAGGAGGGATAGCACTTTCGGTCCCTTTAACGAGCTGGAGAGGCCAATGGCTCAGAAATCTTTTCATATTTTACGAGTCAGTTGAAAAGAGCTTAAAGGAGACTCGTCTCTTGAGGAATGAGTGATAAAATTGGGTAGCAGCTGATTCCAGGTAAGGTTTGGAATTTTCCAATCACAGAAGTGTTACAAGGATGGCTAGTGAGATCACTCTTCGCAGCTGTTCCTCAAAAGGGGTAAAATCAAATGGAGGTGAATGATCGGCCAATACAGAGTGGAGGTGATGACGAGAACACGACCAAGGCTTTTAAAGGCCGAAGTACTACATTCACGATGGTTATTTACTGGGAAATAGTTCATTTTTTAATGAGCTTAAACGCAGGGAGAAACATTTGCTCATGACTTATGTTTATTTTTTAACGAGCTTGAACTATGTGCTAAAACTGCTCGATACAATGGTCATTTCTTTGACCTTACCATAAATAGCTTTGTTCTTTCAGAGATTGTATTGCATTTTCAATTGCTTCATCAAACTAGTTAGAAATGAACAATATATGTTTGAAAAATGAGTTAGAACACTAATATTTTACTCGAATTACGCAAAAAGTAATGTAAAAGTGCTTTTACCTCTCATTTTACCATTTCATTTGAACTTTGGTTTGTTGGAGCTTTGGAGGTGCTTTCCCCCCTTGATCTTCATTAGCTGATTCCAGGAGATTCTGTGGATGATTCTCGGCGCCGTCTGGACCAAGTAGGAGCTAAACTTGAGCTCTTTTATTTCATGCTTTCCATTTTGCATTCTGAGCCTGATTCCTGGTTTTCTGAGCCTCTGGGGTTTGAAAAACTTGCCCTGGCTTCAGTGCACCCCTTGTGTATCGAAAGGTGCATTGGATGTTGGCCTGTCTACTGGCCATCTGACATGCAACGCACCCAGAGCACTACTGTAGGTGCGATGGGTGCAAGGAGAGAACTTTATGCACAGTTTTTGATGGAAATTTTGCCTGTTTCTCACCAAAATTAGGATCTAGCTCTTCTCTTGTTTGTTTTCAGAGATTTTTGGAGCAAGATGACTATTACATGGCAAGAACGTGAGCATGAAGAAGAGGACATGCTTGCTTTACATGATTCGGTTACAGTAAACGCACTGCGGAACTGTGGCTTGCTGAAGTTTTTCCGCATTTCTAGCATGAGACAACAAATCAACTTGCTGCAGTATTTGCTCGACGCTTGGGATCCTACCAACCAGGTGTTCCAAATTAGGGGCAAATCCATCCCCTTGACTGTAGTGGACATCTATTTCTTGACTGGCTTGTCGAGGCGGGGTGCCCCCATCTCTTTATCAGGTTCGGCTCGAGGAGGTGAATCTGTGAGAGATTATGTTCATCGGTATTGCAAAGAGGGATCTCAGCCAAGTAAAGATGGCATGATCATCATCCGTGATGTCACTGATAGGTCCCTCAAGACTATTCCGTTTACTTTTGGTAGGATGGTTGGTGGTGCGGCTCTTCATGTAGCCAACCGATCTTATATGCAGTATGCCTTGGAATGTCTCCAACCGAAGGTGTTCAACTGGTGCGACGTAGTACTTCTTGTGATGAAAGAACAGTTGACCAAGGTGAAGAGTGGGAGGTTGAAGAACTTTGGGTAGGGTTCTATTTTGACCGCCTTTGCCTTGGAAAAGATACCACTGATGCAGCGGCAGTATATTGCACTTGATTTACCTTCACCAACTGAACCACGTATGCAGAGATGGGTCGACCATATGTCTAGGCATGTTGGTTAGTCTCAGATTTCCTTTTCTGATACCTTCTTCGGGTGGTTTGATCGTCAGGAGATGGTTTATTCCGAGTATCCATATGCTGGTATGGACTTCCGGGGTGATCCAGATTTAGTACTGCCGGCTGGCGAACAGTGGGGCGCCATTGGTAAATTCTTTGACCATATTCCTGTTTATCGTTTTTCTTTTATAATGTCCTTGTGCTTTATTCTGTCAAGACTTAATCAAACTCATGTGTTCATGCAGATGTTGGTCCCGTTCGGCCAGTAGTACGCCTGAGAGTGCCAGCTGCCGCCCCAGTAGGAGAGGCTGTTGGAAGGGCTATCCTTCGTGACCTCGATGTGGCTAAGACTCTCACAGCATTACAGGAACAGGTTGAGGGCCTCACTCTTGGTATTCCAGATGTGAGGACTGACGAGCTTCCCTTGAGGTTGCAGCCGCATACTACTGGTGTGCCAAGACGATGGACTCGGCTCTTACGCATGATCGCACAGGTTGTGACTTTCTATCACGAGCATCATTAGACTAGGGTGCCCCCTAGCGTTTTGAGTTTTGGGTCATTTGAACAATTTTGTCTTGGTTACAGAAAATTATGTGTAAATCATAAACAGTTATATATATATTTTTGATTTTCGAAGTTTTATTTTGGTTAAGTTACATGATCCAAATGCAAATATTGATGGTATGCTTCTTTTTATAAATGTTGCAAATGTCTATCTAACACATAATTTGCCAATGAGTCAATTAATGTGTTTAAGGTTCTGGAAATATGCTGATATTGAATAAAATCAAATTGCCTTTCCAAAATCTTAACCCTTAGGAACATGTGATAAATAGCTGGATTTCGGACAGAGTAGATACCAATGAGTTGTAGTATGACGAGTTGTGAGTCTAGCATGACAATCAGTCGGCGTATACCATGTGTGATGGCATCAGAGAGAAGTTCTATCAACACGCTATATTCAGCGATGTTATTCGTTGATCGACCAATACATACCCATATGAAACTTACTAACTCGCTGCTTGGATCAAAAATGGCTCAGGCCGCGGAAGATAGGTTCCGCAAACTACAACTCACTCCGTCAGCATATCCAACACATGACTCTAATAGGTTTGACATCTGCAATAAATGTAAAAAGTGGATTACTTGACCAAAAAAAACACTTTAGCGAAAACAAAAACATAACAAAAGCATACAGGTTACTATACTGAATCACGCATAGTAACGCTTGAGGTACAACCCGTTACGAGGTTGTGCCAGTGGAATCCCGTCATAATCCATTAACTCGTAGGCTCCTTTCGCTAACACTCATTTAAAAACATAGGGGCCCATCCATAAAGACTTGAATTTACCTGCCCCCAATTTATCGGATTCTTGGTCATAAAGCAAGACCAAGTCACCTTCTGAGAAGACACGGGGTTTGACATTCTTGTCGAACTGCGCTTTGACTCATTTCTTATGGGCTTCGTTAGCCAAAGCGGCATCATGACGGGTTTCATCCAATTGGATTAGTTCCAAGAAACAAGCCTCCTCTTCTGAAGTTCCGGGGAGAAGGTCAATTGCGAGTTTGAGGGACGAGATTTCACACTGGATTGGTAAGACTGCTTCCAGGCCATATACCAGTTGGAAAGGTGTAAACCCAGTTGCATTCCTTACCGATGTTCGGTAAGCCCACAAGGCTGAGTACAGGATTAGGTGCCAACTTCTTTTGTGAACTCCAATCATCCTTTGCAGCATGCGCTTCAGGACCTTGTTGATTGCTTCAACTTGTCCATTGGCTTGCGGGTAATATGGAGTAGAGCTGTCATGAGACAACCCTAGTTTGGCAGCTAATTCGACCATCATGTGATTGCGAAAATGTGATCCATGATCTGTGACTATAGCTTGTGGGACGCCGAATCTAGCGACTACATGATTGAAAAAGAAGAGGGCAGCTGTTTCACCAGTATTATCTAATGTAGGCATCGCCTCGGCCCATTTGGTAAAATAGTCAACTGCGACTATGATATACCCATGCCCCCCCAGTCGAGGTGGGGTTACATGTCATGAAATCAATGCCCCATTTGGCGAATGGCCCGACAACAACTATTGGCTGCAGAGGTGTGGGTGGTCTTCTGGTTTTGCTATCGAAAATTTGACAAGCATGGCAACTTCTGACTGCGGTTATGCAATCTTTGAACATTTTTGGCCAAAAGTATCCTGCTCGTAAAATTTTTTGCGTTGTAGCATAACCGAATTGATGCCCCCCACACGTGCCTGAATGGCAATCATTCAGGACTTTTTCGGCCTCCTCATGGGTGAGGCACCTTCTCAGAACTGTATCGATACCACAACGGTAAAGTGTATCACCGACGATCACATAGTCTTTTGCTTGGTATCGAATACATTTTTGTTCAGAGCAAGAGGTATTTGGCCTATATTTTTGGGTTTGGAGATAAACGATTATATCGCCATACCACAGATTTCTTTAAGATATCAGAAACAAATTTTCATCCACGATCGTTTCTTCGGATGTTTCATCATTGGACGACGATGGGAGATCGCATAATAATTCTGCGAATACAAGAGCTTTCTTTGACTTGGATTTTACAAATTCCAGATCAAACTCTTGTAGAATTGCTATCCATTTTGAATATTTTCCCCCCAGCAACTGTCGCGACAATATATAAGTCATGGGGTTGCAATCTGACAGAATGGTAGTTTTTCGAAAGAGGATGTAGTGTCGAAATCTTTGTATCGCTTGAACAGTTGCGAGTGCTAGCTTTTCAACATAAGAATATTTTCTTTCTGTATCATTTAAGTTCTTACTTAAATAATATATAGGATTTTAAATTACGTTGTCTTATTGAACTAAAACAATTGCGATGGTTGTATCCGCTGCAGCCAGATACAGGTTAAAGTCTTTTTGATAATCGGGAGCATACATTAATGATGCTTTCATTAGGGATTCTTTTAAAGCATCAAAGGAAGCTTGCGCAACCTGATCCCAGACAAAGGGTACTTCCTTTTTCAAAAGATGCATATAACCTTTAGCAAGTTCGGCGTAATTTGGGATGAACCTCCTTAGAAAGTTTGCTTTCCCTTGGAGTTTCTGAATCTGAAGCAAATTTGAAGGTGGAGGCAAATTTATGATCACCTGAACCTTACATGGGTCGAGACGAATCCCGTCTTTTGAGACTAAAAAGCCAAGTAAACGACCAGAATTGACACAAAATACACATTTGTGTGGATTGAGTCGTATCTTGTAGTGTCGGCAACGTAGAAATATCGCTCTTAAATGCTGCAGATGATCAGTCCGCTTTTGCAAATGAGCCAGAAGGTCATCGAGGTATGGTTGAACGATGCTTTTGATGTCATGGAAGGCATAATTCATTTCCCTTTGAAATGTTGCCCCTGCGTTCTTTAACCCAAAGAGTAATTTTTGATATGCGAATGTGCCCCATGGACAAATAAATGCAGTCTTTGACTGGTCCTGTGGGCGGATATTTATTTGATTATACCCGGAGAATCCATCCATAAATGAAAATATTTCACATCTGGCGCATTCATCAATTATCTAGTCGATGAAGGGTGTAGGGTAGTTGTCTTTTGGACAAGCTTGATTTACATCCCTATATTCGACACACACTCTAATTGTTCCTTGTTTTTTCATAACAGGGACAATATTCGATACCCAATCGGTTAGAGGAACCGAGTAAATGAAACTAGCATGGAGAAGTTTTTCAACTTCTGCCTTAATGGCAGCGGCTTTCTTGGGGTGCACCTGCCATAGTCGTTGTCGTACTGGTTTGACGTCTGGGTACATCTTGATTTCGTGTTCAACGATACTCGAGTCAATGCCTGGCATTTCACTATATGACCAAGCAAAGACATCTCTGAATTCGCGGAAAATAGCGTTATATATTTCCAGTTCTGAAGGAGAACAACATTTGCCAACATAAATATTCTCTACGACATCGGTTTTGGTCGAGATATTTATGGAGATAGTCTCTTCAATGTTAGACAAGTTTCGCTCGGAATCCACTGTGTTTATAGTATTTGATAGAAAATCAAAAACTGAAGGATGATAAAGGTCATCAGGAGTATTTTCTTCACAATCCGGAAGAAGGGAACGATGGTGGTAATCATCCCATGGTGCCCCTTCAATTACCATTGATTGAACAATTCCTTCGTCGGTGACATGCACTCGCGACCAAGGATCTGAAGGGGTACCATATTCCTTAGACCTATCTATCCAAACACTTGATGAGCGTTGATTTGGGTTTGCCTCCCATGCTAGGAACATTGATCGCTACAATATTTCTGTTGGGCTTGGAGGCAAAACCTGCACATGATCCATGTCGATATCGTTTTCTGAGATCTTTTTTGAAGATATTGTTGGCATTATGAGACAAGTGTTGTCCTTGATGGCAAACCACACTGATGAGAAATCATAGTGCAGAAGGACAGCAGCAAGGAATTGATGATCAGACTATAAGAAGAAGAGAAAGTTAATACACGCAGGTTTATTAAGCCCAAGTCGCATGTACACGCAGGTTTGCTTCATTAAAAGAGCGTGTATATGGAAAACTTATCTTTGGTCCACGGTGGTTATTCCTTGGAAGTTGTGCCTATGGTTTTGGACCTTGGTGTCTCGACGGACGTGTTGATCCCTAGTTTTGAAGTTGATGGTATTGGATTCCTATGGTTGTGGCCCTTGGTATTGAACAAGGCCTAAGGCTATATAAGGAGAAGGAAATCATTAGGCAAGTGATCTGAAATGTCTTGAATATCTGATGAAGCATTAGATCCAGTATGCAGGGTTATGGGTTGATGATGCATTGCTTGATCTGAGCTAAGGAGAGATCTCACCGGTTGATGGAGAACAAGATCTAAGGAGAGATCGGGATCAAATGGTTTGAAATGAACTATCTTTATGATGCTTATTCTAGATCTACATACTGACGCATGTATTGTTCTATAAGTGTTATGAGTATGACTGATGTCTGGTACAACTGCAAGTTAAGAGAAATTATTTTTAGATCTGTACGCGAGTTGTCTTTGGAAAAAGCGTGTATACACGCGGGTTTGATTCATCTAAGTAGCGTATACATTGTAAAGCTTGATATTTGAAGTTGCAGATGGATCTGATGGTTATTACAGAGTTCTGTGTTTGCTCTGTGTTCTGGTGACTGTTGTTAACAGGGTTTCAGTGATTCAGGGTTTGATGATTGTTTTGAGCTTCAATGATAGTTATGGGTCCAGTATGAAAATTGGATGAAAAGTGGCCTTTCAGATTATGTGTTGTGCTTCAGTGTATCCAGTCTGAAAATTGATGAAACGTGGTACCTAGAGGTGAGAAGATTGTAGGCAAGCACCTACGTACTAGTATCTAAGCTAGTACAAAAGCTAAGGGAGATCTTTGGAGCATTGTAGCAGGTAGTAGCCTGCGTACTAGTAAATGGATCGGCTAGTACAAGAGCAAAGGGGGTTGTAGCTCCCGTACTGGTATAAGACTGCACCAGTACAAACATTGTAAAAGGATTTTCTTATTAAGAAGAAGATTGAGATGACTTGCAGCAGGTGGTTTTCACCCACATTGGGTTTCCACCTTATATCTTTGTGTTCATGTGTGTGGCTCTTGTGTGATGTTCTGTTCTGTTATTCTGCACCTGGTTACTGTTAATATGCTTAATAATGATCTGATGTATTTACTGAAGACTAAGCTAACTGAATCATAAGATTTCTGGATATACGCAAGTTTCTTTAGACACAGTAGCGTGTACACGCGGGTTCACTTAACTGAAGTAGCGTATATGTTTCTGAGCATTGAAAAAGTTTTATAGTTCTGATAATACTGATTCACCCCCCCCCCCCCTCTCAGTATTATTTCCAACAATTGGAATCAGAGCCAAGTTCTTTGGTAGAAGCTTGATCGCTTGAAGGAGATCCGTGGAACAATGGGAAAGAAGCTTAAGAGGAAAGCTCATAAGAAGAAGAAGACATCTCAAAAGATCTATGACAGTGGGAGAGTCGATTGGGGATTAGGTATAAGAAGTTCTTCAGATTCAGAATCATTGTCAGGTATGAATGTGTTATCCTCTGATGTTCCTACTATATTTCCTTGTGAAAATGATGGAAGTGATAGTGAAACTACTGAACATGCTTTTATGGGTGAGCAAGAAAAGTATCGAATAGAGGCAGAATTTAAAAGGCTGACAGACAAAATTAGAGATCAACAAGATCTATTGAACAAAAGGGAATGTGACTTCGAAGAAGTAGCTACCAAATTAAAGGCCCAACTTGAAGAAGGATATCAAATAGAGGCAGAGTTTAACAGGCTGACAAACAAAATTAATGAACAAGAAAGACTTCTGAAGATAAAGAGTGGTGCCCTCATAGAAGCTGTTACTAGACAAAAAGCTCATCAAAAGGTATGCAAGGAAAGGTATCAAAAGATGCAGGTTGAAGCAACATCTCTAAGAAATGAAGTCATTGAAAAGAACACAACAATCAAGGAGCTCAAAGATCGATCCAGTTATTATGAAAGTCTTGAAGTCACGATCCTCTCACTAAAGGAAGATCTTGAAGAATCAAAGAAGCAGAATATAGATCTACTCCAAGCTATTGCAAAACAAGAAAACGAAGTCACCAGCTTAAAATCTCAACTAGAATGTGCCTTCCGAGTTCGTCAAATGCAGCAGGATCTGAATGAAGAACAAGAAAAGGAGATTCTCAAACTAAGGCATCAGTTGGAAGAAGGAAGGAAAGATGGAGAAGACATGAAGAAGCAATGTCTAGAAAAGGAGGAACAACTTCAAGTTGAGGTAAATATCTTGAAAGGTAAAATAGAAGAAAAGGATAAGCTTTTACGATTTCAAGATAGTTCTAAAGTCTTGGATGATATTCTTAGTAGTCAAAGGTCTCCTGCTATCAAGACTGGACTTGGTTTTCATGAATCTGTTGAAGGTGAATCTAGTTCACAAGGTGAGTCAAGGAACTCTAAAGAGAAATCTAAAATGATCAACAAGAAGATGAAAGGTCAACCCCATCAACATTCAAGGAAAAAGACTCCTCAAAGAAAATCTTTTACTCCTCCTATGAATAATGTTGAATATTATGTATGTCATAATCTTGGACATGTTGCAGCTAGATGTGTTCAAGACCATCATGTTAAAAGATCATCACATTCAAGGTACTTTAATGGATATTGTTTCTCTTGCAATATGTTTGGTCACAAAGCTGCTGATTGCTACAGGAGGAACATGAAACATGTTAGATGTTATGCATGTAACAAGCTTGGACATATAGCAAAGGAATGCAGGAACAAAGGATGGACATCACACCAAAAGGAGAAAACCACATCACACTTGAAGATATGGAGGAAGAAGGAAGTATAGTCAGCACAATGTACTGAGACACAGCACAGCACAGACATATCAGACTCAGGGGGAGCTGAAAGTGTAAACCTTCAGTGTCCTGAATCTCATACGCAAGTTCCTTAAAGGGAAGTCGCGTATATACGCGAGTTAGACACTGAAAAGTCGCGTATATGTCAGTCTGAGGAAAAGCAGTGTGAACAGGCTCAGAAAAGGGATCTGATATGATTCAGTCCATTATTTGCTCTAATGGTTAATAGTTACAGTCGACTGAGGATGTGTGAAAAATGTTTTGATACTTGTAAGATGTCTAGAAGTGTTTTGATCCTAACTTGATGATGATGATGATGTCTTGATGCTTACTGCTGATATATGCATGATGAGATCTAACAGATGGCACAGGTTGAGGGGGAGCATATGCCTTTACTATTTCATTGTTGGCATTATGGTTAATAGCCTTGGTGATGATGCTTATGATATATCTTGCAATGATGTGGTTGTGAGTTGTCAATGATAAAATCTCATATGACTCTTGGGGTTACATAGTTAATGATCAGATCAGATTTATGGTTGATTTCTTGATGATGCATATATGGTGCTTACATGGTGATCTTCATAAGGACAAGGAGAAGTACAAAGCTTGAATACACATCTTCCTCACTTGATGATGAGTCACTTATATACTGCTGTTGTCATATGCATAAAGATCATACAGTTATGATGCAGGCACTCTTGTGGATAAGGATTGTTGCTGTTGATGATATCAAGAAGTTTCGTCAAATGAGCTTGAGCTCAAGATACATAGTGCTGATACATGGATGACTACTCAAAGTTGCTTTGTTGGAGACATGGTGATGAGTTCATATGATGATAGGTTGATACTTACATATGTTGATTGATGCAGATGTTCCCAAGTAATGATACTTGGATCATGAAGGTCTTGACGTTGATGTAATGGCTATGGTGGTTTCACATGTAATGTGAATGATTTCATGATGATGTTTAAAAGGAGAAGTTGACATCTATGTTCAGACATACCTTGTTGCAGGACATTTACAGGTTGTTGATGTGAAAATGGTTGTACGCGAGTTTCATAAGGCCTATCCGCGTATATAAGCTTGTTTATGTGGATACAGACGCGTATATGGAATTCTGAAGGAAATCAGCAGGGACAGATTTTGGTTGCAGAAAGTCTGATATGGGTCTGACAGAGATCATCTGGCACAGGTTCAGGGGGAGCAGATAATCTTCCAATGATGCATTGTTGGCATTATCTTAAAGCCTTTGGTTCTAGTTCACATTTGTTGAGGTGGAACAAAGGCGAAAGGAGAACAGAAGGATCTCTTGGTTGCTGATCTGAATGGTGATTATCAGATGCTATTGGTGACATTCATAAGTCTTACTTTAGATATTTTGTCTCTATGTCATATATCTCTTTTATGGTATCTCTTTCATGGTGTCAAGGTCATGTAACGGCCTATTTTGGTTTCCCCACTATGCCTGGGATGATTGATGCAATATGATTGGTTGTCATATGTAAACTTTTGATGTATTCCCACTTGGTTGGGTTGATGAGTCAATGTTTGTATATCCTCACTTAGTTGAGAGATGGATGTATGTATGAGTCTTTGGTGATAGGAAGGTCTTTTATGATGAATAGAGTCATGTTCTTCTTGAAGAACATCTTTTGTAGATCTTGCCTACAGTCAGGAAGAGCATGAATAGCACACTTCAGCGGTACAGAGATTCAGCATGTACTCAGAGGGAGCATGGACAGATTGGTACACCTTGGCATATACAAAGGGGGAGATTATTCAGAGATTTCAGCAGGTACTCAGGGGGAGTATGGACAGTGGAATGATTCAGCAAAGGAAGAGAATATCCTGGTCCACCCTTTGCCCTTGATGTCAAAGGGGGAGAGTGATTTGGTGTTGTTGCCATCAAGTCCAAAGGGGGAGATTGTTGGCATTATGATGCATGTGTTGTACTTGATGGCAACCCTCTCATAGAAGAATATCTCACTTATGTATAACTGGATGAATCTTCAGAAGAGATATCAGATGTGACTAATGGAGGACGGCTCAAAGGAATCAGATGATAGTTCTAAGTGTGACAAGTTAGCTTTGCCATCAAGTCCAAAGGGGGAGATTGTTGGCATTATGAGACAAGTGTTGTCCTTGATGGCAAACCACACTGATGAGAAATCATAGTGCAGAAGGACAGCAGCAAGGAATTGATGATCAGACTATAAGAAGAAGAGAAAGTTAATACACGCAGGTTTATTAAGCCCAAGTCGCATGTACACGCAGGTTTGCTTCATTAAAAGAGCGTGTATATGGAAAACTTATCTTTGGTCCACGGCGGTTATTCCTTGGAAGTTGTGCCTATGGTTTTGGACCTTGGTGTCTCGACGGACGTGTTGATCCCTAGTTTTGAAGTTGATGGTATTGGATTCCTATGGTTGTGGCCCTTGGTATTGAACAAGGCCTAAGGCTATATAAGGAGAAGGAAATCATTAGGCAAGTGATCTAAAATGTCTTGAATATCTGATGAAGCATTAGATCCAGTATGCAGGGTTATGGGTTGATGATGCATTGCTTGATCTGAGCTAAGGAGAGATCTCACCGGTTGATGGAGAACAAGATCTAAGGAGAGATCGGGATCAAATGGTTTGAAATGAACTATCTTTATGATGCTTATTCTAGATCTACATATTGACGCATGTATTGTTCTATAAGTGTTATGAGTATGACTGATGTCTGGTACAGCTGCAAGTTAAGAGAAATTATTTTTAGATCTGTACGTGGGTTGTCTTTGGAAAAAGCGCGTATACACGCGGGTTTGATTCATCTAAGTAGCGTATACATTGTAAAGCTTGATATTTGAAGTTGCAGATGGATCTGATGGTTATTACAGAGTTCTGTGTCTGCTCTGTGTTCTGGTGACTGTTGTTAACAGGGTTTCTGTGATTCAGGGTTTGATGATTGTTTTGAGCTTCAATGATAGTTATGGGTCCAGTATGAAAATTGGATGAAAAGTGGCCTTTCAGATTATGTGTTGTGCTTCAGTGTATCCAGTCTAAAAATTGATGAAACGTGGTACCTGGAGGTGAGAAGATTGTAGGCAAGCACCTACGTACTAGTATCTAAGCTAGTACAAAAGCTAAGGGAGATCTTTGGAGCATTGTAGCAGGTAGTAGCCTGCGTACTAGTAAATGGATCGGCTAGTACAAGAGCAAAGGGGGTTGTAGCTCCCGTACTGGTATAAGACTGCACCAGTACAAACGTTGTAAAAGGATTTTCTTATTAAGAAGAAGATTGAGATGACTTGCAGCAGGTGGTTTTCACCCACATTGGGTTTCCACCTTATATCTTTGTGTTCATGTGTGTGGCTCTTGTGTGATGTTCTGTTCTGTTATTCTACACCTGGTTACTGTTAATATGCTTAATAATGATCTGATGTATTTACTGAAGACTAAGCTAACTGAATCATAAGATTTCTAGATATACGCAAGTTTCTTTAGACACAGTAGCGTGTACACGCGGGTTCACTTAACTGAAGTAGCGTATATGTTTCTGAGCATTGAAAAAGTTTTATAGTTCTGATAATACTGATTCACCCCCCCCCCCTCTCAGTATTATTTCCAACAATTGGAATCAGAGCCAAGTTCTTTGGTAGAAGCTTGATCGCTTGAAGGAGATCCGTGGAACAATGGGAAAGAAGCTTAAGAGGAAAGCTCATAAGAAGAAGAAGACCTCTCAAAAGATCTATGACAGTGGGAGAGTCGATTGGGGATTAGGTATAAGAAGTTCTTCAGATTCAGAATAAGATTCAGAATCATTATCAGGTATGAATGTGTTATCCTCTGATGTTCCTACTATATTTCCCTGTGAAAATGATGGAAGTGTTAGTGAAACTACTGAACATGCTTTTATGGGTGAGCAAGAAAAGTATCGAATAGAGGCAGAATTTAAAAGGCTGACAGACAAAATTAGAGATCAACAAGATCTATTGAACAAAAGGGAATGTGACTTCGAAGAAGTAGCTACCAAATTAAAGGCCCAACTTGAAGAAGGATATCAAATAGAGGCAGAGTTTAACAGGCTGACAAACAAAATTAATGAACAAGAAAGACTTCTGAAGATAAAGAGTGGTGCCCTCACAGAAGCTGTTACTAGACAAAAAGCTCATCAAAAGGTATGCAAGGAAAGGTATCAAAAGATGCAGGTTGAAGCAACATCTCTACGAAATGAAGTCATTGAAAAGAACACAACAATCAAGGAGCTCAAAGATCGATCCAGTTATTATGAAAGTCTTGAAGTCACGATCCTCTCACTAAAGGAAGATCTTGAAGAATCAAAGAAGCAGAATACAGATCTACTCCAAGCTATTGCAAAACAAGAAAATGAAGTCACCAGCTTAAAATCTCAACTAGAATGTGCCTTCCGAGTTCGTCAAATGCAGCAGGATCTGAATGAAGAACAAGAAAAGGAGATTCTCAAACTAAGGCATCAGTTGGAAGAAGGAAGGAAAGATGGAGAAGACATGAAGAAGCAATGTCTAGAAAAGGAGGAACAACTTCAAGTTGAGGTAAATATATTGAAAGGTAAAATAGAAGAAAAGGATAAGCTTTTACGATTTCAAGATAGTTCTAAATTCTTGGATGATATTCTTAGTAGTCAAAGGTCTCCTGCTATCAAGACTGGACTTGGTTTTCATGAATCTGTTGAAGGTTAATCTAGTTCACAAGGTGAGGCAAGGAACTCTAAAGAGAAATCTAAAATGATCAACAAGAAGATGAAAGGTCAACCCCATCAACATTCAAGGAAAAAGACTCCTCAAAGAAAATCTTTTACTCCTCCTATGAATAATGTTGAATATTATGTATGTCATAATCTTGGACATGTTGCAGCTAGATGTGTTCAAGACCATCATGTTAAAAGATCATCACATTCAAGGTACTTTAATGGATATTGTTTCTCTTGCAATATGTTTGGTCACAAAGCTGCTGATTGCTACAGGAGGAACATGAAACATGTTAGATGTTATGCATGTAACAAGCTTGGACATATAGCAAAGGAATGCAGGAACAAAGGATGGACATCACACCAAAAGGAGAAAACCACATCACACTTGAAGATATGGAGGAAGAAGGAAGTATAGTCAGCACAATGTACTGAGACACAGCACAACACAGACATATCAGACTCAGGGGGAGCTGAAAGTGTAAACCTTCAGTGTCCTGAATCTCATACGCAAGTTCCTTAAAGGGAAGTCGCGTATATACGCGAGTTAGACACTGAAAAGTCGCGTATATGTCAGTCTAAGGAAAAGCAGTGGGAACAGGCTCAGAAAAGGGATCTGATATGATTCAGTCCATTATTTTCTCTATTGGTTAATAGTTACAGTCGACTGAGGATGTGTGAAAAATGTTTTGATACTTGTAAGATGTCTAGAAGTGTTTTGATCCTAACTTGATGATGATGATGATGTCTTGATGCTTACTGCTGATATATGCATGATCAGATCTAACAGATGGCACAGGTTGAGGGGGAGCATATGCCTTTACTATTTCATTGTTGGCATTATGGTTAATAGCCTTGGTGATGATGCTTATGATATATCTCGCAATGATGTGGTTGTGAGTTGTCAATGATAAAATCTCATATGACTCTTGGGGTTACATAGTTAATGATTAGATCAGATTTATGGTTGATTTCTTGATGATGCATATATGGTGCTTACATGGTGATCTTCATAAGGACAAGGAGAAGTACAAAGCTTGAATACACATCTTCCTCACTTGATGATGAGTCACTTATATACTGCTGTTGTCATATGCATAAAGATCATACAGTTATGATGCAGGCACTCTTGTGGATAAGGATTGTTGCTGTTGATGATATCAAGAAGTTTTGTCAAATGAGCTTGAGCTCAAGATACATAGTGCTGATACATGGATGACTACTCAAAGTTGCTTTGTTGGAGACATGGTGATGAGTTCATATGATGATAGGTTGATACTTACATATGTTGATTGATGCAGATGTTCCCAAGTAATGATACTTGGATCATGAAGGTCTTGACGTTGATGTAATGGCTATGGTGGTTTCACATGTAATGTGAATGATTTCATGATGATGTTTAAAAGGAGAAGTTGACATCTATGTTCAGACATACCTTGCTGCAGGACATTTACAGGTTGTTGATGTGAAAATGGTTGTACGCGAGTTTCATAAGGCCTATCCGCGTATATACGCTTGTTTATGTGGATACAGACGCGTATATGGAATTTTGAAGGAAATCAGCAGGGACAGATTTTGGTTGCAGAAAGTCTGATATGGGTCTGACAGAGATCATCTGGCACAGGTTCAGGGGGAGCAGATAATCTTCCAAAGATGCATTGTTGGCATTATCTTAAAGCCTTTGGTTCTAGTTCACATTTGTTGAGGTGGAACAAAGGTGAAAGGAGAACAGAAGGATCTCTTGGTTGCTGATCTGAATGGTGATTATCAGATGCTATTGGTGACATTCATAAGTCTTACTTTAGATATTTCGTCTCTATGTCATATATCTCTTTTATGGTATCTCTTTCATGGTGTCAAGGTCATGTAACGGCCTATTTTGGTTTCCCCACTATGCCTGGGATGATTGATGCAATATGATTGGTTGTCATATGTAAACTTTTGATGTATTCCCACTTGGTTGGGTGGATGAGTCAATGTTTGTATATCCTCACTTAGTTGAGAGATGGATGTATGTATGAGTCTTTGGTGATAGGAAGGTCTTTTATGATGAATAGAGTCATGTTCTTCTTGAAGAACATCTTTTGTAGATCTTGCCTACAGTCAGGAAGAGCATGAACAGCACACTTCAGCGGTACAGAGATTCAGCATGTACTCAGAGGGAGCATGGACAGATTGGTACACCTTGGCATATACAAAGGGGGAGATTATTCAGAGATTTCAGCAGGTACTCAGGGGGAGTATGGACAGTGGAATGATTCAGCAAAGGAAGAGAATATCCTGGTCCACCCTTTGCCCTTGATGTCAAAGGGGGAGAGTGATTTGGTGTTGTTGCCATCAAGTCCAAAGGGGGAGATTGTTGGCATTATGATGCATGTGTTGTACTTGATGGCAACCCTCTCATAGAAGAATATCTCACTTATGTATAACTGGATGAATCTTCAGAAGAGATATCAGATGTGACTAATGGAGGACGGCTCAAAGGAATCAGATGATAGTTCTAAGTGTGACAAGTTAGCTTTGCCATCAAGTCCAAAGGGGGAGATTGTTGGCATTATGAGACAAGTGTTGTCCTTGATGGCAAACCACACTGATGAGAAATCATAGTGTAGAAGGACAGCAGCAAGGAATTGATGATCAGACTATAAGAAGAAGAGAAAGTTAATACACGCAGGTTTATTAAGCCCAAGTCGCGTGTACACGCAGGTTTGCTTCATTAAAAGAGCGTGTATATGGAAAACTTATCTTTGGTCCATGGCGGTTATTCCTTGGAAGTTGTGCCTATGGTTTTGGACCTTGGTGTCTCGACGGACGTGTTGATCCCTAGTTTTGAAGTTGATGGTATTGGATTCCTATGGTTGTGGCCCTTGGTATTGAACAAGGCCTAAGGCTATATAAGGAGAAGGAAATCATTAGGCAAGTGATCTGAAATGTCTTGAATATCTGATGAAGCATTAGATCCAGTATGCAGGGTTATGGGTTGATGATGCATTGCTTGATCTGAGCTAAGGAGAGATCTCACCGGTTGATGGAGAACAAGATCTAAGGAGAGATCGGGATCAAATGGTTTGAAATGAACTATATTTATGATGCTTATTCTAGATCTACATACTGACGCATGTATTGTTCTATAAGTGTTATGAGTATGACTGATGTCTGGTACAGCTGCAAGTTAAGAGAAATTATTTTTAGATCTGTACGCGGGTTGTCTTTGGAAAAAGCGCGTATACACGCGGGTTTGATTCATCTAAGTAGCGTATACATTGTAAAGCTTGATATTTGAAGTTGCAGATGGATCTGATGGTTATTACAGAGTTCTGTGTCTGCTCTGTGTGCTGGTGACTATTGTTAACAGGGTTTCAGTGATTCAGGGTTTGATGATTGTTTTGAGCTTCAATGATAGTTATGGGTCCAGTATGAAAATTGGATGAAAAGTGGCCTTTCAGATTATGTGTTGTGCTTCAGTGTATCCAGTCTGAAAATTGATGAAACGTGGTACCTGGAGGTGAGAAGATTGTAGGCAAGCACCTACGTACTAGTATCTAAGCTAGTACAAAAGCTAAGGGAGATCTTTGGAGCATTGTAGCAGATAGTAGCCTGCGTACTAGTAAATGGATCAGCTAGTACAAGAGCAAAGGGGGTTGTAGCTCCCGTACTGGTATAAGACTGCACCAGTACAAACATTGTAAAAGGATTTTCTTATTAAGAAGAAGATTGAGATGACTTGCAGCAGGTGGTTTTCACCCACATTGGGTTTCCACCTTATATCTTTGTGTTCATGTGTGTGGCTCTTGTGTGATGTTCTGTTCTGTTATTCTGCACCTGGTTACTGTTAATATGCTTAGTAATGATCTGATGTATTTATTGAAGACTAAGCTAACTTAATCATAAGATTTCTGGATATACGCAAGTTTCTTTAGACACAGTAGCGTGTACACGCGGGTTCACTTAACTGAAGTAGCGTATATGTTTCTGAGCATTGAAAAAGTTTTATAGTTCTGATAATACTGATTCACCCCCCCCCTCTCAGTATTATTTCCAACAGATATCATATTGCAGGTTCCTACCGATGCTACTTCGGCCAAATTGATTGGAGGTGGAAGGGCGAAAGTTCCCATTAATATAGGATCTTTTAGTAGGCCTACTTCGATATTTTGAAGCGAATGGGGGCTTCCATGGATCATTGGAATGCTTCCTGTAACTTGAGAACCATTGGGGAGGAAGTTTTGTTGATCGACGATTGTAATCCCTCCTTGAAAGGGAAATGCAATCTTCCTAAAATAGGTCGACACAACAGTAGCCATAGCATATATCCATGGTCTTCCCAGTAGGATGTTGTAATCGAGATTTCCGTCGATTACCTCAACATCTATTTCTACTATTTTCCCTCCTAGTTCAACCTTCAAGTTACTTAGAATACCATATGGGGTATATGTTTGTCCGTCAAATGCTTTTAATGTCGTCGAAGATCGCGACAAGGTTGGAGATCCTAAAGTTTTCCAGCAACTCATCGACATAATACATGTAGATGCCCCCTCATCAATAATTGTTCAATGAACAATTTTGTTGAGGGCTTTCACTTGAACGAGGAAAGCTAGTTGAGGTGGTAACTGAGGATCGTATCCTTTATGATCGAAGGATACAAGATTGGAATCCTTTGGGTCTATCCCATCAATGGCTGATAATAAAGCTTACTTTTGGGATGGGCAATTTTGTAGTACCTCAAGAGTCAACATAGCAGATGGCGATTGGGCCAAATCTTCCACTATATTATAATGTTGTGCCACTCTAGCGCGGGGATTAAACGTCGACTTGTGTACTACTACCTTTGGCGGTTTTATTGTCAACTCGGGAATGATGGGTGGCACAACTTCTGTCGAAGTTGTTGTCGAACTACTAGGTTGATCTTTATCCTTGTTGTTCGACAGCTGTGGATTCCCATAATCTTTGTTCCTTGTCGATATCAAAGCATCATTTTGTTGTTTGGAAACCGACAACATCAGCACTTGAGACAGGGAAGCATTTCCACTGTCAACCAGATTTGTTCCTGGATTCGGAAACGGATCAGTTAATACTGCTGAGGTTTTTGTATTCTTGAAGAATTTTTTAAGCTCAGCTCTGTGTGGACAATCTGCGGTCCAATGATCATCATCGCATATGAAGCATGGATTTCTTGGTTTCCTATTTCCAGGAGGGTTTGCAGAAGATTTTTCAGGTGATGATTCTTCCTGTTTCTTCTTCTTTCCTTTGCCTTTCTTCTTGCCCCCTGGTTGTTTGGTTTCTTTGCCTTTATCTATTGATACGACATTTACTTCCGAGGCAAGAAGTTCCTCTTTTGCATTTTGACCGGAAATCTTACGGGCCTTTTTAGATGTAGCCTTTGTCGATTTTGTGTTTGTTGCGCCAATCATGCCATCGCCGGCATGAGAGTCATTGTTTGATTTAGGAGGAGG
This sequence comes from Pinus tabuliformis, assembly GCA_031772625.1. NCBI lineage: Eukaryota > Viridiplantae > Streptophyta > Pinopsida > Pinales > Pinaceae > Pinus > Pinus tabuliformis. The sequence continues at coordinate 450,891,830 of CM062805.1, forward strand.
AGGAACTGAGAATTCGGGTCTAGGAGCGTCAGGTATTTTATCGTAGAGCGTGTCAGACTGAGTGTAAATCAAGTCCAAATATTGCACACGAGCGATAACCTGCTCTTCGGTGACAACTCCCCCTTTTGCCACATCTTTCGTGATGGAAGGCAATAATGACTTAATAAACCATTCAACTAAAAGCTGATCGGGAACATACGTTTTCACCATTCTACGACGACATTGACACTCATGTATATGATCAGATATGTGAGTGGTTGTCGTTTGTTTGAAATTGGTAAGAAGTTCCATTCCCGTTTCGTACCTTATCAGTAACTGAAAATGGGTTAAAAAGGTTGTGGCTAGGGTACTGAAGTTGTCAAATGAAGCTCTAGGCAATTCGATATACCATTTTGCTACCGGACCAGTTAACGTCCTCTGAAAAAGGCGAAGCCTAATCGAATCATCGTTTAGGGTGTTTGATAAACACCACAGATGAAAGGTCATCACAGGATTTGACGGATCTTCACCCGGATTTCCATTAAATTTAGGAATATCTGATGGAAGTTTATGCGGAATTGCTGGCCACCAAGGGGCATAAGCGATTGGATCGTTTGTTAACCTATTTAAATCAGGTAACTCTAAAGTCGCCACGAAGGGTAACTGTTGATTCAGGTTAGGCGAAGCATACACAGGATAAGATGGGATTGCCTGAGCAGTTGGTCTTTGCATACCAGCATAATGCATTTGATGCTGGTAACTTTGGTAAGGTTGGTGGGCATGACCATTGTAGAATGGTTGATTTTGACCGTTTTGAATATACGGTTGCCCACTATTCGCAAAGATTTGTTGCTCAGAACCTTGGTATACTTGTTGGAATTGTGGTTGTTGGTATTGTACTAGCCATGGTTGTGAAGCCATGTGCTGTTGCCCGATACTAACTGTTTGACCAAGATGAGGGGTGATTGTACCTGTTTGAACCTATGTCATTCCACCAGTCGGCGATTGTGGTTGAGTTGCAGGGTCAAGAGGCTGTTGCATTACAACCTGAGAAACTTGAGGTTGGCATACAACAGGTAGTGCTTGAACTTGCGACACCGTCACAATAGCTGGTGTAGTTGGTATACTTGACATAGGTAAGCATTGTTGCATTGAATATACAACTCTTGGTTGTTGAGGTAGTATCGGTACCCAACCGCTTGACGTAATTCCAGCATAACCCAAATTTTGTTGTGAACTCCCGTATGGCTGTCCTCCCGGAGGGGATAATGAAAGGGTATACTGCCCCCCATATGATGGTAATCCGGTACTTAAGGGAATGGTTTTCCCTTGAGGGCCAGACTGCCCAAATTGACCTCCAAATGGATCAATTTGTTGAGACTCAACATAAGAGTTTCCGGATATTATTCTGGATGAACAAACAGGAACATACCATATCGTTGAAATGGCCCCTGAGTGGGCTCCTTCTAGCGACTGAGAGCTAGTTGGGACAGATGGTATACCGGCGAACATTGTTGGAGTGATAGCAGGAAGTTCTGCCGTCGCTATGTCAGACGACACAGTCCTAGATGTTGATGGTTGTTCAGACATTTCTAGTCTATCCAAAAGATTACCTAGCGATTCTACAGGAGCTTCCGCTGGTGGTAGACTAATTTCTGATGAAGAAGGACACAGAGTGATCCCGACTCCAAATTGCAATGGAGTACTAGCTAGAGGATCTTCCACAATCTCTTCTATAGCAATCAGACCAGGTGGAAGGGGTAGATCGTCAGGTCCATAGAATATTTCTGGTGCCGAAGAAGGTATGGAATCTACAGCGATGGATCTTTGGGAGCAACACTCTCCGAACCGGTTGTAGATGGAACTGGTTCAGTGATACAAGTGTTCACCCTTAGACTAGGATCAGTACTACTGTCCTTTTGTGGCTGCTGAACTTCTTCTATAAAGGCAGGGATACCAGAAATGTTTGGAGTAACTGTGTCTCTGATGTTGTTGGAACACTTGTTCTAACTTTACCAGGAGATTTCGAACTGGTTAAACGAGTTCGCTTTGTCCGTACTTGTTTCGATTCCGTAGACAAAGACGGTTGACTCGTAAGCCTTCGTGAATGATAGAGTTTCAATTGACTTTCTTCCATGATTGCGGATTACTCGATCAACTAAAAATCAAGGGGAAGTATGTTTCCGAATTAGATGAATTTTAGATGCTTTGACACAACTTGTTTTTTCAATTTTTAAGAGTCGAGAAAAAACAAAAGATGACTCTAGTCGCCTTCGATTTTTAATGAGCCTGAAGTGACAAGTGCTCAGATGGACCTTTTCCGTTAAGGAGTCTGAAAAGGAACAAAAGGGACTGCTCTGGAAATCTAGGTAGAGGGATTACCAAACCAATCGCAAAACTTCAGAATACTTTTTACGGTATGGTAGTCAATCTTCCAGAATGCTGTGTTCAGTGCATTGCGATCGATAGGGCGGCAGACACGGCTTATGGATAAAGGATTAAGCCTATTGTGGTCTCTCAAAATATACTCGACAGTACGTGGGAGCACAAGTCCGTACTGGCACTTATTGTCTCAAAGCGGAGGAATCACTCAACCATCAGTGAGAACAATAGTTACCAGGCTTTACGATGCCAGAATACATCTCTAGCCTAGACTTCTAGATTTTGTGCATTAGGTTCCAAAGCGTTGTTAGATTCATTGAATTTATTTTATAGTTGATCTTGTTTAAGAAATTTGCCTTTCAGGTTCACCGAGATGTATAATTCCTAAAATGCAATCTAAGATGATAAGCAGTCCTTTATCTTCTTTGTGCAATGAAAATCCTAGCTACTAAGGAAAGAGAGACAAAATTCTTTCGCAAAGAGCAAAGAGCACACACTAAATGCACAGTCCTAAATCAAACCAATCAAACAGTCTAAATGCAAATGCACATGCATGTATTTGTTTTCGGCTTTCTTAGTATGTGAATGGTAAAAAGAAAGCTAATGCACAAATCTGAATTACTTTTCAAGCGACAATTATTAACAAGTTTCTTTTCAAAATAAAAAACGGAGACAATAAAAACATTTTACGATTTGGAAATGAATACTTGTTTTTGACACTAGAAAAACTACAAATTCAGACCAAATACAATAGTAACAGGATAATCGACTATCAATAGCAACCAAACTCTTTCCTATGACTGAAAACGACACTTGCGACACTTTCAAATCAAAGGACGACAGTACGATTATGTTACTTTTTGCAAAGGAGAACTGAAAATGACTCAACAAATACACAAAAACATTTACAGTTCTTTTGCACAAAGGAGGCGGAATAACAGCAAGGAAAAGGGGTTTCAAACAGAGATATACTGATTACAGGCAGCAAAATTCATGAATAGAACTGAAAAGGATGAATCACAAAAACCAAAATTGAACAATGCCTAGTCTGATCAGCGCACCTGTAACACAGGGAATTTGAAATGCAGTGCACCTACTACACTAGGGAAGTGCGCTGAATTTCAGATTCACAGAACAGTACCTGCGCTGGGCCAGAGACGAGACTTTGCTTGGGTTCTAGGTCACAGTTTGCAGTTCAATTCATGGGTTTTGGCCGAGCAAATGGTAATCAATAATGCAATAATCAGGGGTAGATCTAAGGAGGTTCTAAGAGCTACCACAAGGGGCAATCAGAGAGTTTGTAAATCAGTTGTTTAATTTATAAACAAATCCTGGAGATTGACTGAAGCGACATTTATCTACTTTGCATTTGCATAGCAAATGCAGTTCGAAAGCTACCTGGCTCGACTTCAGGGTCCGTCTGTAAGTTTATAAAATAGACAACAAGGAAGATAAACAAACAAACTAATTCGTCCCCAGCGGAGTCGCCATTTTGTTACAGGGAAAAGTGTCTACACAGAACTGCTTATCCCACTAAGGTGTGATAGCTGCCTTAGAAACAAACAAAGTAAAGCTACTTTCATTTTTCCTTTATGAAATATAGATGAGAGAAGAACAAAGAAGACCAACCTCTGTCTTGCGCTAATCTCCTAGCTCGATTCCTCTCTCTCTTGATAGTCTTTCACCACTTGCTCCCTTGTACGCCCAATTTCATAGAGTACCTGTAAGATCACAGTAGCATAGCACTATACAAGAACATGGATCTATAATCATAAAAAATCTAGGATCAGATGTAAATTGACCATACAAATGCATAAAACATAAATGACACAAGAGTATGGAGGAAAACTTGAATAGCTTTTATTGATAAACAAGAAAAAGCCAAGGGAGTTACAACCAGTTGTTCTGACCCAGCATCATCCTCTCAGCAAGTAAGCCCCTCTTCACCTCATACAAAGCTTAGATCACCCAACACTCTGATGTTGTCTCAAGAAACCAACAGCAATTCCTTACAATATGCAAAATTCCAGCCTCTGGATCTCTGGGATGAGGGATCCATATATAGATATCTGTAAGGGAGATGAGTCAGCTTGTGATTTGATTAGTGTCTTCCCTCTGATAGTTCTTGCTTCCACTTGGAGATTGATGATCTCTTACTCATCCTTGGTCGAATTCAGAGAGGCAAGTGTCACAGGAGAAGTTTCTGGAAGATTCCATGCCTCTCCACCTTGCGGAATGACACTGCCATTTGTCATTTCTCGCCCATCGCACCCCATAGAAGGGCTTTTTGAAATGCAACGCACCTACACAGTGTATTTAGGTGAGATGCAACGCACTTTGCCTATGGAGCAGCTGAAATGATCCTATTTTGACCAGTTCTGAGCAGTTTTTCATGGAGAACTTCTGGGAGAAGCTGTAATCAGTTGACCTTGTTCCTTTAGGGGTTAGAACAACACTTTTAGGGACTTAGGAGCCCTTGGTTTATGGACATTTCATGCTTGGGGTTGTAGTGCCCAAAAATGTCTGTAACGAGGAGGCTTGTGGGTAATGGATCCTTCTGGCTCTCCTAAACAAGGGTCCTTCTTCTCCCTCTTCACAAGTATACTCTATCAAAAAAAACTCCTAAAAACTCTCCAAAAGTAAGTATGAAAATAAATGCTAGAAATTAGAAGACAATTTTGTCAACATTACTCTAAACTAATTTTTATTGAATTATTTCGCATGGTTTTAATTTTATATGAAAATAAGTGGTTGTCTCCATCCAATTCCATTAGTATCTTTGGGCTTAGTTTGTAATTCCCATGCTTAATGGGGCACATTAAGAGTCTTTTGGGGTATCTTGTACAACCCTTAAGGGTTTAAAAACTCGAGCCAAGCCAACCAAACCTTGCACTTACACATGAACACCAAATTTGCATTATTTCTTATGTTTATCATCCTTAGATTGTCATTTTATGTGGATCTATGTGGCTATTGAAGAATTATTCATGTATTGGTAGTTCATCAATTGTGTTTGGGAAATTGATTATTATGCATTCACATGAGTGATTTTTAAGTGATAAAAAAGTACATTATGAAATAAAGAAATTCATAGTAGCATTTTCATATTTTTTCCCCATTGAGAAACTTGTAGTTTTTTTAGATTATATTCCTTATATCAAAGATATAGATGATAATATTGTAAATTAATGTGCATTCACTACCTTTGTTTCCTTTCTTATTTTTGACCTCTTTCAACACCCTTAAAAGATATTCCATGGTGTATGTTACCACTCAGGTTGTTCCCAAAAGTTGTAAGAAAGGGAATACGGCCGAGGTAACCACAGATCAATATTTTAGATACAGATTCTAGCTAATCTACATCCAGAGAGGGCTCTCTCTTTATGATTTAGCTTTGTTTTTTAAGGTATTAGGCTAGTTATGAAGTACAAGGGTTTTGTTTTGGGTTTGGATGGTGGGATTCAATAGAACAGTGAGGTAAACCAGAATAGTTCAGTCCATTGGGCATGATGGAGTCATAGAAGATGGCTTTCTTGATTAGGTTTCTAACAGAGCAAGGTACTCAAACATGAAACAATTAAAAGGCTGGAATCAGATGGAATGGACTCAAATGGGTGAAGGGAAATTAAGAATCCTTCAACATATTGACAGATGGATAATGGATGATTATTGTTAAGGAGAAATTAAGAATTCCTTAGCAAATATTCAACATGAGAGAATCATGAAACAGGAGCAATTAAGAATTCAATGTTTATACTAATTCTGAAGAAAAAACTGAGAATAATAAAGACTGAAAATAGAGTGCAGTTAAGCAAATTCTGAATTAATCATTTTCTTTACCATTTAGATCATGAAACACAAATGATATAGTAAACACGCAAACTGTAAAACACAAATTACAAGGGACTTATTGATCCGGAGGTTGATTCAAGAATTCTTGTGACAGGTCCTCTGCTTCAATTCCTCATCCAGTAGGCCAGACAACAATTTGATTCCAATAGCTTTTTATTCCAAAAGTTTCAATATTACAGCAAAGTCTAAGGAAATCTACATAGACCCAACCTCTTCAAAACTCTAATGAAGGGGGTATTTATACAAGAGAATATGTACAACAGATATCTCATAAAAGCTATAAGATGATATCTAAGTTTAAGCTAAAATAATTTACAAGAGAAGTAGAAACAACTAACTTATGATGTGCTGGAGGCTGGCTCTTTAGGGTTCGGCCTGTATTTGTCTTCTGCAATAAGTGTGCACATCTGATAGTCTTTACTGTGCTTTAATTCTGATCTGCTTTCCTTTGTTGGCTCCAATACTCTTTAATTCTGATCTGACAGTCTTCAATGCTTGAAATGATACTCTTTTAATTCTGATCTGATTTGCCTTTAATTCTCTGATACACTTTGACTTGTGATATGATGCACTTTAACGCTGAACTAACCCTGGCTCACTGCTGTCTGTAAAAATAGAACTGCAACGTGTATTTACACCGCCTTTCCTCTGTTCATCACTGTCTCTGCAGGTTTCCACTGGCTGGGGTAGCAAAAATATCCCTCTTTATCCTTGTTTCTCTCTTCTGTGAGCTTGGGAACTCCTCTGTTTGCTTTCAACTGTGTCTAAGAGGAAGAAAAACTGCAAAATGGCTTGTTGAGGCCGAGCTCATTGTTGGAGCTTTCGTGGTCAGGAGGTGGTCGAGAATCGGGAACAGATTCGGTCGATTACATGCCTGGAGCGTTGTTTCGCCAAAAACTATAGAAAAAATGGCGCTTTTACCCTTTATTGAGCAAAAATGGTTTTTGGTGGGAAATTTTGGTTTGAAGGATGGATGACATTAGCGGGGGGGATGACATGGTAGTGACGTGGCAGTATGGATGGTGACATGGTAGGGTGACATCAACAAAGGACAGCTGACATCAGCAAATGACGTCAACGAAGGGGAGGGTGGTAAGTGGTTTTCCCCGCATTGCCTTTGGGCTTGGGCGGTTTTAGGTGGAGGGTTAGCGATCACCGTGAGCGCGCGACACGTGGATCTGGTACGGCACCGAAACCACCATTTCACCGTGGCTTAACATTCGGCGACAAGGGGGGTCGCGATATGATTATGGACCGTTGGATGTGGAGGTCTAGATCGGATGGTGGGCACTCATGGAAAGCGGCGGAGGTTTAATGCGTGGGGCCAACAATAATAAAACCGTGTTCAACACGTATCGGGGTCATGTTGATTGGTTCGCGGGGTGGTTATAATTAACCCAGGCGGTTAATTACCCCTTTTTATGTGCGCGGGGAGAGCTTTTTCAATGAATTTCAAACCAATTCATCAATCTTTTTTTTTTTTTTAAACAACGACTATGGTTACAATTAACACGGGGGGGGATATTACTATGTGGGGTTTTTGTTATAAATACATAATACAGGATTTGGGAAATGAAGTGGGAATTATATAATAAGAGTTAATCAGTTAATATGAAAAAATGAAAGCTCTAAGCTAATGTTAGGAAACTTAGGCTAAAGGAGAAAAAAAGGGCTTTTGAGGGATATTTGTACAATTTCCTAAGTAAAAGGGGTTCCCTTTTACTTAGGCCTTTTATGAAATGGAATGAGTGGCTTAGTGATATAAAGCATATATTAATATCTCTGGGGGAAATTAGTAAATGATTGGGGAGAAGTGTGAAGGGGAGTTAGTCATGCAATCTGTCTCGCTTGAGCTGCTCCAGAATATCTGCTTTGCACTTGTGATAAGGGTGTAAGTTAACACATTTTTAGAGACAAAACCTATCAAAAGTCTCATTCTACAACTTCATCTACTTACCAAGCCTACTTTTCCTAACATTTTTTCTTCTTTCTTTGGGTGCACTTAGACTGGAAAACCCTCATCAATTTTCTTTCCTTTGCATGATAAGCCTATCTAATTCTGCACTTATTTCTTCCAAGGGCTCAGATTAAACTATTGAGCTCCTTTGCTTCTCTACCTATCTACTTATCTGCCAAGATTAATCAGTTTGGACATATTTTTATTCTCTATCTCTAAAACATGAAATTAAAAGATGAACTGGCCAAGATTAAGCTGTTTGGCCATTCATCAATTGTGGCATGAAGTTAACAAGCTGCACACAATGCTTATTTGCAGGAAATGAAAAAGTCGTGGCATTTAGACTTGCAAACTTTCCTGGTATTTTTTATTGGGGTTCATTTCTTTCACTTTTTCTTTTGACCATTTATTTTTTTCTTTTTCACCCTTTGATTTTTCTTTTAGGGTATACCCTCTTTACATTTTTAATTTTTTTAAATTTTTTTGATAATATGGAAACCTTTACAGCAAGGAAAGGTATGAACATATTATAGAGCTCAACCAGTCAATCATGAAATATGACACCTATAACTATAGGAGTATAACATTGGCTCCACTTGGGGATGGCTTTCCCTGGTGGAAAGTCAAGAACAGCAGATCAGATGGCCTTATGAATAACTTTTACTGTGCTCTGAAATCTTCCTTTGCTGAATGTAGAAACTGTACAAAAGGATGCTGTAAAATATACCTTGAGCTGATTCAAACAACTGTATATCTGTGCTGGATGGTCTGCTTGGATTATCTGATCTTATGTTCCTTCTCCTAAATCTTCTTCTGCAATCTCTGATAAACTGAAATGAGGCAAAACAAAATGGTAAAGTTCCTTCATTGATTTCAAAATTTTCTGCACTTTCCTCCTCATTCTCATTGCTGAAATGAACAATTTGATCACTTCTTCAAGCTGTTGAAACTGAACTTCCTTATGTACATGTTAGAGTCAAAATATATCAAAAAATTGGATCAAAGTAATGTTTCAGCATTCGACCATTCATTGGTCCTTCTTCTATTTCTGTACCATCCAGGCTCTTCAAAAAGTAAGTATTGTTCCCTTGCAATGCATGGATGATGAATGGCCCTTTCCATAGGAAGTCAAGCTTCCCATGTTTTCCTTTGTCTTCTCTCATAGAATCCCGCTTTAGAACTTTGTCTCTAATGTGAAAGTCTTCTACTTTGGTCCTTTTATCAAATATATGCTTAAGTTTTTCTTGTAACACTTGGGATCTTCAATGCACTTCTTCTCTGGTTTGATGCAAATGGATGGTCTGATTTATTCTCCTTTGAATATCATTGGGTTCCACTTGAGCTTCTTGCAGCAATTTCATCACAGGAACTCCTAAAGATGAAGGAAAGACGACCTCCATGCCATAAAATAGATCATAAGGGTTGGTTCCAATTGATCTTTTTGTAGTAAGTCTATCTATCCATATTTCATTTGTAAGCTTCTTGTGCTAGTTTTTCTTGTTATCCTCCAACAGTTTCTTAATAATATTGATCATGCTTTTATTGGAAGACTCAACTAGACCATTACCTTGAGGGTAATAGGCTGTGGAATGGCCCAAAGTGATATGGTATTTGCTGCAAAAATTTATCAGTTTCTTGGATTTGAAGGCAGCAGCATTGTTGGTTATGATCTTTTCAGGATAGCCAAACCTAGACAAGATATTGGTTTCTAGGAATCCTATAATCACTGTATCATTGGCTTGTCTAGCAAGGATGGCTTCTATCCATTTGGTAAAATAGTTTGTGGCAGTAAGGATCCATTTATGTTGGCCAGAAGAGGAAGGGTGGATTTCTCCAATGAAGTCTAGACCCCATTGTTAAAATGGTCTTTCAGTGGAAATTGATCTTAAGGGAAAGGGTAATAGTTTTCTTTTGCCTTCAAAAATTTGGCATTTGTGGCAAGCAGTGAAAAACTTCTTTACATCAGCGAACAAGGTTGGCCAGTAAAATTCAGCTCTTAGGATTTTATCTGCAATTGATTTCCAGTAGAGGTGTCCACCACAGTCCCCTGCATGAAATTATTTGAGAACTTTACCAGCTTCTTCTTTTATTAAACAATTCAACAAAATTCATTCATGATTTTTCCAAAAAAGAGAATTATTTACAATACAGAATTTTGAAGCTTTCATCTTTAAAAACCTTTTCTTTGTTCTGGATAACCCTGTAGGAGCCTGCAGGTTTAATAATACATAAATTATGTCAGCATACAAAGGTGATTCTAAGACTGATTTGTGGAGTCGCCATATCTGGTTCATTATCCAGTTCATTAATGTCTAGGGCTTGAAAGTTTGTTTTAGTCATTAGTTTAGCCAATCCCTGTCCTTTTATCAGCTTTCTAGGTTTTATTTCAATTTCATACTCCAATATTTTAGCTATCCATTTACCTCGTTTGCCTTCAATTCCATCCTGAGTTAGGATGTCTTTGACAACAATATTTGGTACATAAGCTATTACATGTGAGTACAGTATGTAGACCCTGAAGTCTTGAATGGATTTCACAAGTGCATAAGCCTGTTTTTCCATAATTTTGTAATTTAGAGGTGCATCTCTAAGTGCTTTATTGAAAAACGCTATGGGTTTTTCACATCCTTCATCATCTTTTTGAAGTAAAATAGCTGCTATGGTGTGTTCTGATGCAAATGAGAAAATTATGAAGTCTTTGTCGAATTTTGGACTTGTAAGGACTTGTGTTATGATTAAAGCCAATTTAATTTCTTCAAACGCTTGTTTGGCTTCTAGTGTCCATTTGACCTTTGAATCCTTCTTTAACATGTTGTTCAGCAATTTGATTAATTCAACCAAATTGGATATGAATCTTCTCAAAAAGTTAATCTTCCCTAAGAAAGCTTGAAGCTCTTTAACATTTCTGGGGTGGGGCATTTGCAAAATAGCTTCTATTCTGGCAAGAGCAATTCTTATGCCATCTTTGGAAATGATGTGACCTAACAGTTTACCTTCTTTTAGACCAAACAAAGATTTTTTAGGATTCAATGATATACCATACTCTCTGCACTTTAAAAACACTTATCTCAAATGATCTAAATGTTGCTGGTATGTTTTGGAAAACATAGTGAGGTCATCTAGATATACAACTAGAAAAGCATAAATTTCTTTTGCAAAAGCTATGTCCATTGCTTGTTGAAAGGTTGCCCCTCCATTCTTGAGTCAGAATGGACTTTTGACATATTTGAATGTACCCCATGGTGTTGTAAATGCAGTCTTTTCTTGGTCATCAGGATGAACTAGAATTTGATTAAAACCTGAAAACCCATCCAAAAGTGAAATTCTAGAAGCACCTACTACTCTTTGTAAAATATGTTCCATCTTGGGTAAAGGGTAGTTTTCCTTCAAAGAAACCTTGTTTAAATTTCTTAAGTCAACACATAATCTGATTTCCCTTGTTTTCTTCCTGGTAGGCACTAAGTTAGAAACCCATTCTAAAAATCTGATTGGAGTAATCATCCTTGCATCATGCATTCGTCTGATTTCTTTTTCAATTAAAGGAAGTAGTACATGTTTGATTCTTCTGAGTTTTTGTCTGAATGGTTTTTGATTTTCCTTGAGGGGTATTGTATGTTGAAAAAAAGAGGTGTCATAAGATTTCAGGTCCTCATAGCTCTAGGCAAAAACATCTTGGAATTCTTTGATTAGTTCAACATACTTAAACTTTTGATCAGGGGGCAAAGATTTGGACAGTTTTATCATTTTTGGGTTCTGTTCAATTCCTATGTTGTAGTCTTAAATGTCTTCTTTTGGAGGTTCCATCTGAGGTTTCTTTGGAATATCATTGAAATCAAAGAGATCTTCCAGAGGAGTTAATCCTTTGGGTAAATGATTGTCTTTCAAATGGATGACTTCAGATTCTCCTTCAATAATTTCATCAACATTTGTTTGTTTGAGCTCTTGTATTTCCTCTTTGTTGAATTTTGTTGGATGAAGCATTTGACTTATATTTGCTGCTGAAATGTCTATTTGTATCTGATTTGCTAGATCAAACTCACTACGCGTATCTTCATCTACATTAGTGTTGGAAAATTCCTCTTCTAGGGTCAAAAAATTGTTGATCTATTTATCACTTTCAAACACTTGCCAGTTCTTAACATTATCAGGTATGGCTAGCCTGTGTCTAATTTCTGCTGTGAATTTATGATTTGGTTCAAATGGCAATTTACAGGTGCTAGCAAAAATTGCTAGGCTATGAGCTTGCAAGTTATGTTTTCTTGGAATTTTGGCAAGCTGAGTTTCCAAAAATGTGTTGAGGATTTCTATGGCTGTTCCTCTATATTCTCTTAATCTGGGATCATTTGTCAAGAACTTCCCTTTTATCTGTTGAATGATTAAATCAGAATCTCCTAGGACTGACACTCTAGTTGCTCCCAACTTCTTTAGCAGTTTAAGACCTAGCAGCAGAGCTTCATATTTAGCCATATTATTAGTGCACCTAAAGTTTAACCTGTAGGCATGACCTTCAGCATGTTTGTTTTCAAAATTGTGCACCCAAACCCCTGCTCCTGCTCCTAATTTTTTGACAGAACCATCAAATTCTAAGTACCAAAGTATTCCATGTTTATAATTAGGCTCTGGAGTTTTAGGGATCTGTTCATTAGTGAGATCTGGTTTTTCAATTTCTTCTTATTTGTTTGATTTTTCATGACTTTCAGCAATTTCTTGGATTCAGACACTAGTCTTTGCATTTGCTGTTTCTTCTGTTTCAGCTATTAGAACTTTTATTTCATGTGAGGGACCAATTTCAGCATTTTACAGGATAAAAGAATCCATGTCTGAATGCACTATGTAGATAGGGAAATTATGAGGTTTCTCATGACTACTTACTACATACTTCATTAAGGTTTCTCTGTATAGTCTCTTTGGTTGACCAAACACTGAAATAGTAGCATAAGACATGTCTAACTGTAGAGATCCTTGAAGCTTTACACCCCAAGATCTAGACAATAATATACCATACTTTGGTGGAATATCTGCTACTACTATGTCCATTAAGATGGTTTTGGCAGGATATTAGACTAGTGACACACATAAGTCTTTGATTAAACCCAAGCATTTGACCTGACTTGAATCAAAAGAGAAAATGTCTTTATATGGCCTGGTTATGTCAAGGTCAATTTTCTCCATTACAGATTTAGGCATTAAGTTATGGGAAGCACCAGAATCAAACATGGCATTGTGGAGTATTTTATCATGTATGTTTAAAGCCACATAAAAAGGAGGAATTTGTCCTTCTGATGTTTTTCCATTTACTTCAGGTCCAAATATCAATTCTGGCTAGTCATCAAAAACATTTACTGAATCTTCGCTCATAGAAATTTTGAGTGATCTGCTGATTTGACTTCTGTAGACATCATGTTTAGCTAATTCTGATAAGGGAACAATTATCTTTAGTTTGCCTATTTCTGTCTCAAAATTGAAAGGTTTCTCGGTCTGAGATTTTGTAATTCGGACAGCTGAGTTTTCTGCATTTTTCTCCTCTTCAGGAATCGGATTATGCATTGCAATATTTTCCAAATCATGTTCTAGAGGCTATTCTTATTTTTCTTTAGCACGAATAACAGTGGAAGATTGTCTGTTAGGTGGCTGAATGTCTGATATATCTTCAACAATTGGATTATCAGGGTTAGAGTCTGTTTTAGAAAGAATATGTATAGGGGAGTTATTGATCTTACCTTTGTTAGGCTGCTTAGTATCTTTCTATTTGTTGATTTCAGGGACATCTATTCTTCTGCTCAAATTGTATTGTTTGTGGACTTCATAAATGGTTGTATCATATCCCTCCCTAAAGTCAAATGATTCACCTGACTGAATTTGGAATTGTTCAAGGATGTAAGCTTCTTGATCCTCTTGGATCAAGAAAACTTGTTGTTCATTGTTGAGTCCCATCAGATTAATTTGAGTGTATTCTATTGGTTCATCAGATGTTGAGGCTTCAGCATAATTTTCTTGAAATGGGGGCCTAATAGTTTGGTCAGGCCCTGTCTTTCTAGTGATAGGATTTTGATTCTTCCTGAAATTTGAATTTCTCCCAGTATTGCTTGGTTGACCATCCCAAGGGGATTTTCTCCAAATTGTTTCTATTCTGTCTCCAAGTCTGTCCATTCCTTTGATGATAACATCTAATTTATGTTCAAAGGCATATGGTTCTTCTTTGAAAGGTTTCCTCTTTTCAGCTCTGGCTCTAGATCGTTTGGATATCAGGTTGGCCTCAACACTGACAACTATACTCTGCATCTCTTCTAAATTTCTAGGAGCTCTTTCCCTAAGTTGGTATGCCATATCAGAGTCAAATGCATCAGGGAATTTGACCAAGGCCAAATTTGGAGGACGTCTGAGATTCTGAGGAATAGCATTGTATATATTATTGAATCTGGTACAGTAATCTTGGACAGTTTCTTGTGTGCCTCTTCTTAGGTTCTCATATTTTCATAGAATATGCAGAGGATCTTTCTTCTTTTCCCATCTATTCAAGAAGCTCTGATAAAGAGCTTATGGGTCATTGATACTGTTTGCAGGGAGGGCTCTAAACCAAGTTCTAACATCTCTAGTTAAACTTTGAACAAATACTTTCATTTTGATATAATCATCATCAATCTCATAGTTTTCAAATAGTCAGTCATTTTCTTGGTATGTCGTTGAGCTGTGTAAGTGCCAGTACAGTCAAAATAAGTGATTTTGCTTTGATAATATTGAGGCATAGCCCCTGGATTTGCAGGTAATTTTGGGGGAGTATATCGGTTTGCCATGATTGCAGAGATAAATGTGACAACTAGAGGAGTAGGGATAACAGTGGGAATGTGAGTTGCAGATGGAGGAGTGGAAAGGGTGGCTTGAGGTGCTGATGGGGAACTTGGAGAAGCTGCAGTAATGACAGAAAAGTTTGGTTTTTTTCAGAGGTAAGCTTAGATTGAATGGAGTTCTACAAATGTTTGTCAAGGTGTGAACTAGCAGAATTTTCTTGGCTCTCTTGGCTTCTAAGGATCCTAGGAATCAGATTAGGATTTTCAAACACAAGTGGAGGATTTGGATCAGGATTTGATCTGGTGTAATGAATCTTTTTTGAAGCCAGTTTCTAGGTCTATTTTTTTGGTTTTTTCTTGGAGTAGATTTATCAATACAACTTTAACAGTCTCTTTTAGGAAGTTTTAGATGTTGGAGTTTTGAACTTTCCTAAAGATTTATTTGAAAAAGGAACTGATCAAGGATTTGAAACCAACTGTTCAACACATAAACTAGACCGGAGATAGACTGAAGCAACATTTATTTACTTCTGCAATTTCAAAGCAAAAGCAGTTTCAAAGGCTACCTAGCTAACTTCAGGCTCCATCTGTAGCTTATGAAATAAACAATAGTAGCAAACAATTATTCAGGTCCCAGTGGAGTCGCCAATGATGTTATCACTCAGGTTGTTCCCAAAAGTTGTAAGAAAGGGATTAAGCTGAGGTAACCACAGACCAATATTTTAGATACAAATTTTAGCCAACCTGCATCCAGAGAGGGCTCTCTCTTTATGATTTAGCTTTTTTTTTAAGGTATTAGGCTAGTTATGAAGTACAAGGGTTTTGTTTTGGGTTTGGGTGGTGGGATTCAATAGAACAGTGAGGTAAAACAGAATAGTTCAGTCCATTGGGCATGATGGAGTCAAAGAAGATGGCTTTCTGGATTAGGTTTCTAACAGAGGATGGCATCATAGAGCAAGGTACTCAAACATGGAACAATTAAAAGGTCGGAATCAGAAGGAATGGACTCAAATGGGTGAAGGGCAGTTAAGAATCCTTCAACATATTGACAGAGGGAAAATGGATGATTACTGTTAAGGGGCAATTAAGAATTCCTTAGCAAATATTCAACATGAGAGAATCAGGAAATAGGAGCAATTAAGAATTCATTGTTTATATTAATTCTGAGGAAAACATAGAGAATAATAAAGACTGAAAACAGAGCGCAGTTAAGCAAATTCTGAATTAATCATTTTCTTTACCATTCAGATCATGAAACACAAATGATATAGTAAACACGAAAACTATAAAACACAAGTTATAAGGGACTTATTGATCCGGAGGTTGATTCAAGAATTCTTGTGATAGGTGCTCTTCTTCAATTCCTCATCCAGTAGGCCAGACAACAATTTGATTCCAACAACTTTTTATTCCAAAAGTTTCAACATTACAGCAAATTCTAAGGAAATCTACACAGACCCAACCTCTTCAAAACTCTAATGAAGGGGGTACTTATACAATAGAATATGTACAACAGATATCTCATAAAAGCTATGAGATGATATCTAAGTTTAACCTAAAATAATTTACAAGAGAAGTAGAAACAACTAACTTATGTTATGCTGGAGGCTGGCTCTTTAGGGTTCGGCCTGCAGCTGTCTTCTGCAATAACTGTGCGCATCTGATAGTCTTTACTGTGCTTTAATTCTGATCTGCTTTCCTTTGTCGGCTCTGATACTCTTTAATTCTGATATGACAGTCTTCAATGCTTGAACTGATACTTTTTTAATTCTGATCTGATTTGCCTTTAATTCTCTGATACACTTTGACTTGTGATCTGATACACTTTAACGCTGAGCCGACCCTGGCTCACCACTATGTGGCAAAATAGAACTGCAACGTGTCTTTACACCTCCTTTCCTCTGTTCATCGCTGTCTCTGCAGGTTCCCACTCACTGGGGTAGCAAAAATATCCCTGTTTATCCTTCTTTCTCTCTTCTGCGAGCTTGGGAACTCCTTTGTTTGCTTTCAACTGTGTCTAAGAGGAAGAAAAACTGCAAAATGGTGGGTTTGTTGAGGCGGAACTCATTACTGGAGCTTTCGTGGTCGGGAGGTGGTCGAGAATCGGGAACAGAGTCGGTCGATTGCATGCCTGGAGCGTTGTTTCAACCTGGAGTGCTGTTTTGCTGAAAACTATAAAAAAAATGGCGCTTTTACCCTTTATTAAACAAAAATGATTTTTGGCAGGAAATTTTGGTTCGAAGGATGGATGACGTTAGCATGAAGTTAGCGGGGGGGATGACATGGCAGTGACGTGGCAGTACAGATGGTGACATGGCAGGGTGACATCAGCAAAGGACAACTGACATTAGCAGATGACGTCAGCGGGGGGGAGGGTGGTAAGTGGTTTTCCCCACACCGCCTTTGGGCTTGGGTGGTTTCGGGCGGAGGGCTAGTGAACACCGGGGGCACGCGACATGTGGATCTGGTACGGTGCCAAAACCACCATTTCCCCGCGGCTTAACGCTCGGTGGCAAGGGGGGCCGCGATATGATTATGGACCATTGGATGTGGAGGTCTAAATCGAACGGTGGGCGCTCATGGAAAACGATAGAGGTTTAATGCGTGGGGCTGACAATAATAAAACCGTGTTAAACACGTATTGGGGTCATGTTGATTGGTTCGTGGGGTGGTTATAATTAACCTGGGTGGTTAATAATCCCTTTTTATGTGCGCGGGGAGAGCTTTTTTAATGAATTTCAAATCAATTCATCAATCTTTTTTTTTTTAAAACAACGACTATGGTTATAATTAACCCGCGGGGGGGGGGGGGATATTAATATGTGGGGTCTTTGTTATAAATACATAATATGGGATTTGGGTAATGAAGTGGGAATTATATAATAAGAGTTAATCAGTTAATATGAAAAAATGAAAGTGTTAAGCTAATGTTAGGAAACTTAGGCTAAAGGAAAAAAAGGGGTTTTGAGGGATATTTGTACAATTTCTTAAGTAAAAGGGGTTCCCTTTTACTTAGGCCTTTTATGAAATGGAATGAGTGGCTTAGTGATATTAAGCAGATCTTAATATCTCTGGGGGAAATTAGTAAATGATTGGGGAGAAGTGTGAAGGGGAGTTAGTCATGCAATCTGCCTGGCTTGAGTTGCTCCAAAATATCTGCTTTGTACTTGTGATAGGGGTGTAAGTTAACACATTTTTAGAAACAAAACCTATCACAAGTCTCATTCTACAACTTCATCTACTTACCCAGCCTACTTTGCCTAACATTTTTTCTTCTTTCTTTGGGTGCACTTAGACTGGCAAACCCTCATCAATTTTCTTTTCTTTGCATGATAAGCCTATCTAAGTCTGCACTTATTTCTTCCAAGGGCTCAGATTAAACTATTGAGCTCCTTTGCTTCTCTACCTATCTACTTATCTGCCAAGATTAAACAGTTTGGACAGATTTTTATTCTCTATCTCTAAAACATGAAATTAAAAGATGAACTGGCCAAGATTAAGCTGTTTGGCCATTCATTAATTGTGGCATGAAGTTAACAAGCTGCACACAATGCTTATTTGCAGGAAATGAAAAAGTAGTGGCATTTAGACTTGCACACTTTCCTAGTCTTTTTTATTTGGGTTCATTTCTTTCACTTTTTCTTTTCACCATTTATTATTTTCTTTTTCACCCTTTGATTTTTCTTTTAGGGTATACTCTCTTTACATTTTTTACTTATTTTTTATTTTTTTAATAATATGGAAACCTTTACAGCAAGGAAAGTTATGAACATATTACAGAGCTCAACCAGTTAATCATGAAATATGACACCTATAACTATAGGATTATAACAGTGCATAAAGATAAATAAAAACAGGCAAGGTTGGGATTCAGATGGGGTATTAATTTCTTATCACAATCAAATTCTCTTTGTTAAATCAAATCTAGTGTGTCCCCATAAATAAGGCTTCATTTGTGACTACCATTTCAAAGGGATTGATATCATCCTTGGCCTCACTCATCACCTTTGGAATTTTTTTTTTTTATCTCAAGCTATGGAATTGCAAATTAGTGATTCACATCGTTCTAATATTCTACCTAATCTAAAACAATATGATCACTTTCTTGCAACCAATTTGGTGTTGGTATATGTTTTTATTCATTTTGGAAGAGAATCATGCATGGAGATAAGTAAGTGAGGAATGCACTAATTGTTCACAAAATTAACATCAAAATGTAGTTTTCTCATAGTCTATTATCTAAACCCCATAAAAAAATATTTTTATTTAATGACATATTATCTCATAGCCTCTTATTAATATCAATATCAACTCAATATGTAAAAATACCATATTGAATCTAATCCAATTATTATTTGTTGTAATTTAAATTAATAATTTTCTTAAGAACTTTTTAATATCAAAGATGAAAAGAAAATTTAAAATGAAAGCCTAAAATGGTACTAAGAAATCACAAAGAAATATTCCCTTAATAAAATTGTTTCCTAATAAAATGAATTTTAAAACATTGCACTAAACATTCTTTAAACCCCTCGGAAATAAATAAAAATAAAAATAAAATAAAATAAAAATCCATTCTTATAATTTTTTGCAAATTAAAATTAAATATTGGTTAAAGAAAATAAATCTTTAACCTATTACAATTTGAATACCATTTTATAATTATCCATACTAATATAATAGTTGGCAAAAAATTAATCTCATATTTAAGAATAAAAGAGACCTGATAATAATTGAACAATCATTTTCCACCCCCACATTTTCCACCACCACTCACAATCATAGTGTTAAAATAAAGTTCAAAACTTTATAAATACGATAATTAAAGAACTACAAGCCCACCTCTAGAAAAAAAACAAACATTTTTATTTTTTATTTTTTAATAAAAATTTCAAATTATAATTAAATATTGGTTAAAAGAGTCCACAGCATCTTGGATAGATGGTATCAGGTGCTTTGTTAAGGCACTCTTGATGTGAAATCATAGGTTCAATTCCCCGCTCTGATAGGGTGATATGGTGAACATGATAAAGATGTAATCCCACCAAACTTAAAAAACAAACTATTAATTAATATAAAATAAATCCTTAACATATTTTTATTAAAATTATAATTTAAATACCTTTCAAATTTCTCCATACTAACTCGAAAAAAACAAATCCCCATATTTAAGAGAAAAATAAATTAAAAAAACAGAACAATCATCTTCCACCACTCACAATCATAGTGTCAAGATAAAAATAAAAAACATTATAAATATGATAATTAAAAAAATACAATAAATAGTGCACTTGTTTAAGTGAAGACAAAAAGGAAGTACGAGGTAAACCTACTACTCTACCAATGCTCAAATGTCTCGCTTTAGTGATAAAATATGATCACATTTGTAATATTTTCCAAGTAAGGCACATCATAATAATTTCAAATTCTACGTTGTAAATATCTCTTAGTTGAAAAAATTACTCAACAATTGAAATTCTAAACCATGAGGACATCGAAGCGGGGTGGAGCGATAAGTAGATGCGGTACGTATGTATGGGGAATGTGCGATAATTTGGGAATGGGAAATTATGGATAGTTATTGTTATTCGGGAAATTGTCGAAATTTGACGTAGTGTAGTAGATTTATGGAAAATTTTAAAGATGGATGAAGATTAAAAATATTGGTGAATCTCGTTAGTCTATAATATGCAAACTATAAAATGTTTATTGATGTATTTGTAAAAATTTTCAAATTTATAATGATTTTATATGTACTCTTTATATAATGTTGATGAGTTTTAAGGTAAAATAATTTTATATTGTAAAATATGGGCGAATCATTTTTATAAAAAATGGAAATGGGCGAATCTTTTTTTAGAAAAATCATGGAAAATTAGCCCACGTGCGAATATTAGCCCCTAAAATTTTCCATGACTAGACCCTCTAGAAACTTCGCACCTAAAATTTTCCATGACTAGACCCTCTAGAAACTTCAAATAGGATTCGGTAGGAAGAACATGTAGAGCTCATTGCCATGCTGAAAAATATGCATTTCTTTCAATGTGATGTTCGAGAGTGGTGGTACGGTGTGATAAAAATATTCTATGTGAGAAGGTGGAGAAGTTGGAGTCATGGATGACTCACTTCGAAGAGCATGTATTGTGTTCCTTTAGTCCTCCTCCTCCTTCAGGGATTGCTCCGGACAATCCTGCTTCTATTACCTCAGATGACTAAGCATGGTTACAGGTGTCTTACTTGTTTTATGTGTTTTTTGGTGATTTTGGCCTCTTAGGTTGTTGACTGCGTCTCTAGTTGTTCTTCTGTTTTTTGTCATATGTTGATCGGGATATTCAAAAAACCTAGTCAGAGTGAGACTACATGCCTTCTGTTGATGATGTTCTTATTTTTTCATGAATGAATAAAACTTTAACTTACTAAATATATATATATATATATATATATAATTTCTATTTGCTTTATCTTATTTTTATTTTCATAATTTTAATATGTCAATTTTTTATTTATATTATACACATTTAAATCATATAAATTTATATATTTATAAACAGGGATAATAGAAATGTAATATTTTAATAAAATTAAAAGTTAAATTAACATTTGCATTGACAAGCTAGAAGGTTGTTTAGAGGAAGCAAGATGTGTTGGCATGATCTTAGCTGGGATAGTCATCATCCTTCTTCTCTAAGCTGATGATATTGTTCTTCTCGCAAGGTACCCATTTGATATTGATAAGCAACTTATACTTCTTAAGGATTTATGCTCTACAATGGGTATGATTGTTAATACTGACAAAACAAAAGTTATGATTATCAAATCCAAGAAGGACACTTACGCTAATTTTATGTGTGACAATAGTAAATTAGAGGAAGTGTCTTCCTCCAAGTACCTACTTCCTCCAAGTACCTAGGAATTGATATTCATCACAAGCTCAACTGGAACTATAGCACTGAGAAAAGGATTAATGGGTGGTGGAAAGCTTATTTTGGTCTTGAAAATAATTATAAAACGACAAACCTTGTAATGTGAGATAGAAAGAAGTTCCTCTTTGAAACTTTAGTCACTCCGGTTATCTTATATAGATGTGAGGTTTGAGGTTGTAGCATCTCTAGAGAATCATGGAGAAAGATTGAGCAAATCCAGAAGCATTTTATAACTTATAACCTCAAAATTAAAAGCAACACACCCTATCCTATTGTCCTTATAGAAGTGGGTCTTTCCCCTATCGAGAGCCTAGCTATGACTAGGCTTCTGTTATACAAGCACAAAATCAATAACATCGGAGACCATAGACTTCCTAAGCTAGCTTTAAATTCTAGCCAAAACCACCTAAGGCTCAAGTGAGGCTAGTATAAAGACATCAGAGCCTGGTTAAACCATTGGGAAATCGATGAGAATGTTGCATTGAAAAACATTAATAACATTAAAAATATTGTTATTTCTAAGTTCAAAGAAAAATGTGGTGTGAGAAAGATTTAACAGCTAAAAGAAAATTAAGATATTATAAGGAGGTCATCAACCCCACCCTAAAAGATCAAAAGTATCTCTCTATTTTAACTAGCTCAAAAAAGAAAATTAATATAGCCAAGATTAGAGCGAACTCTCATGAGCTCCATAGTGAAACGAGTCATTGAGTAGTTCCTAAAACACCATGGATGAAAAGGTTCTGCCATCTTTATGAGAATACGAACATCAAGGATGAAAATCACTTCCTCTTAGAGTGCCCCACGTACAACCACATTAGATCTTAGTTTCAAAATCTTTGTTGCAATATTGACCTTCTTAGCCCTTTACGATGTAAAAATTATAATGAGCTCGGAAGGCTTCTCTGCACGCTTTTTGAACATAGAAATAAAATCTTAAATCAAACTAAATAATTTGTTTTTTTAGGTCTGATAGACCAAAGTTTAGTCTTAATAAACGTTAACCACCATCACTATCATCATCATTATATATATATATAAATTTTTTATTTATAACATAGACATTTAAACTATATAAATTCATATACTTATAAATAATTATAATAAAAGTGAAACATTTCAGAATTATATATATATATATATAATTAAATTAATTTAGATTTTAAACTTTATTTTTGTTTATTTCTTTTGAATATATATATTAATTTTTTCAATATCATATATTTTAAATTATATAATTTTATTATATTTATTAAACTTAATAATAAAAATATAACATTTCAATAATATATAATTTAAAAATATATATATATATATATATATGAAAAACATATTTATCTCTTCATATTATATATGAAAAAGAGCTACAACCATATATATATATGGTATATTAATATAATATGTATATAGGATTTTAACATTTATTTATTAATTTTTTTAATGTTTAGTAATTCAAATTAAATATATTAATTAATATTTAATTAACTTTTTAATAATTTGAATTTACTAATCAAACGTTTTTAATGTTAAAGTTATGAATTATTAAATAATTAATAAAATACATAAATTTATATTTAATAATAAAAAAACATGTATATTTATATAATAAACAATATTCATTAAGCAATAAAATTTTATAATGCGGTTGTTTGATATATCAACATAATTAAACATAATTAATTTTAATGAATGTCATATTTATTTTTTATCTTTATATTTATATAAAATATTATATTAAATTTAAATTTATACATATTGATATTGAATCTATTAATAACATACATAAGAAATATTTTTTTTTAATTGGTTAATAATTACTATTTAATAGAAATATATTTATTGTGTCGTTTAAAATATATTTTGCAGGCTTATGGTCATATTATTTTGTTTATTAGTTAGATTAGGCCTTATATCTACTTTAAATTTATCTAAAATATTATAATAAATTTATATATTTAATATTAATTTTAATAATAATAATAATAATAAAAAAAGATAATAACTACTTTGCCCTATTATCTAAGTTAAAATCTATTTTGGCCATTGACTACAACCCAAGCTAAATTCTATTTTCGGCATATTTTTGGTATTGGCTACTTCCTAGGGAAGAAAGTAAGCCTCCCTCTCATCCCAAAAGCAAGAGAGAGATTGTTGGTACTAGGCAACCCTCACTATAGACTCACTCAAGAGAAAAGCAAAGTTACTCTATTCTAGAACATAAATATGCCAACATACTATACTTGAAACTGGGTGGCGAGGATAACAACTATTCCCCCAACCACCCATATTGAACTCGATCTATCTATATATATATATATATATATATATATATATAGATATATATATATATAGATATATATATATATATATATGACCTTTCAAATTGGCCAACAAATCCCTAATAACTATCTTATAAAATCCAAATGGGAAAGAAGATCTTAAAAAATAAGAAATATAGTTTGATGAACTCAAATTATAGCAGTGTACAGTTGTTGTACATGAATATTTATATTCCAAAAATTACTCTATAAACTTATTATATACAAATACATAGACTTTCTACCATTCTCTCTACAAGTTATACTTTCGCGAGGACAAAGAGGTATGAAGTTATTGTGTTTGGTGGCCTTCCTCATTTGTTGTAACTTTCCAAGTGTTGGTGCCCATGTCCACACCATCCTTTGAGAGGTGGTCTACTTTATGATATATGTCCTTATGTGAGAGGGGTTGGGTTGAGTTTTTTTGTATTTCTGATAATCCTTTTATCCAACTTATGAAAATCAAAGAATATTCATAGACGTGTAAATATGTTGATCCAAAATGGATCTTGAAACCTCTAAGTCTTCAAATATCAGAAACAGAGTATCGTAGAGAAACAGTGAAAGAATGGTGGAAAACCCAAGTTAAAGTGAAGGCAGAGAAGCGCAGCCTTAATGCCCGAGAGCCGTTGGATCTATGGGATCAACAGATGAGATTGATATCGAATTAGGAGAAAGCAAGCAGTGTTAATGGGCCTTAGCCTCAAGAGAAATGCGATAGCGATACAAGCGAAACAATGTGAACCGTTGATCAAGCATGCAGATCAATGGTCTAGATCAACTACCAATATCGCATCACGTGGAACCAAAGGGAGGACTTAACACAGGCGGACCCGAAGGAGTTATGAAATAAAACAACGAAGGGTTTGAGTTCCGTGGTAACTGGTATTTCAGGCAGGCTTCATGCAGTAAGAAGTATTGGAGAGGCTTCGCCCGATTCCATACACTGGCTGACACGTAGCACACTGCAGGAGAGAGAAAACAACTTTTTCGGGCGGGTAATCTCCGTGTAAGTGGGCTGCCCGAAATGATCATCAGCCTTGGATTATCGATCACTAATCAAACGGTGGATGATGAACGAGCTATTTTACGAACCCGACTGGATTATAGATACGACTTTACATATTTTGAGTTCCGATAATTAGTTTTGTTGTTGGGATTTCTATGTATTTCTTTGTATTCTGATAATATCGTATATAGACCAAATATGTGTTATATCGGGGAATTTTGTGGAGAAATACCGAACGGTCGGTTTCACCGTGCCCGCCGATCCTTCCGTTTCTAAAAGAAATTGTTCTTGTGCCTTAAGCGTTTTTAACAAAACGTGTCCGACACCAAAGGGAAGGTGAACAGACAGAAGAGGAAGACAGAGAGCCTGAAGAGGGAAGGCGAACAGACATGGCTGATAGGCTTAAAAGGCCATCCCATAATAGAATAGAAACAAGTCGGAGTTAAGAGACAGAGGAGCAGTGGCTCAGAGACAGAGAGTCATAGAAAACACAACTACGAACAATTGATCAGAGGCACTAAGAGGGAGAGTTTGTGTACTCTTTAAACTCAAGGTTTTCAAGTGAAATCCCTGTGTAATATCACTGTTGTTGTGTTATGGCTCTGATTGAGCTCACACCTGTAAACTCTGTTCTTGAAGACATAATATAGAGGTCGACACTGAAAGCTGGACCAGGAGACGTAGCCAGGAAGTCTGGTGAACTCCTTGATTATTCACTGTGTTGATGTGTTGAATTGTTATGTTTTCTAATTGTTAATTTTTTATATTATTCGCAATATTTTTGATCCTTTGCACTAAGTAATATAGGCATTCCTGCACATGAGTCTGTAATACCTTAATATTGATTTAAGATCTCATTTTCAGATCATGTGATATCAGAGCATTTGGTTTTTTTAAGGTTAGACAAGCTTGTGCTAGATTTTGAATGCTAACTAGATTAAAGCTCAGACTAGGAGAAGGAGAACTTGTTGAGGCCAATCTAGAGATTGAAAGAGTCTTTTGTCAGAGGAGAATGGCAAAAGAAGCTCCACTGGGATCAGAATCTTAGTTCATCGATAGTTTTATGGCCATGCAAGCCATGGTGGAAGAGATGTATCTAGAGTTTAAGGAGGGTCGAGATGAAAGCACTTCAACACCTAAACTAGACCAAGGAGTAGAGGAACCTTTTCTAGATTCCCCTCCAGAAGGTAAAGGAAAAGGAGAAATGCTTCCTCCACCATCTCCCCCATCATCACCTTCATCATCCTCATCATCTTCTAGCTCTTCTAAGAAAAAGAAGAAAACTTCCTTAATCAAATTAGATGTGAAGTTTGATTTGCCAATTTATGATGGAGAACTTAATGCAGAAAAGCTAGATAATTGGATAAAACAAATTGATGTATATTGCAGGGTACAGAACATTGATTCAGAAAGGAAAAAGATTCAGCTG
Organism: Pinus tabuliformis; assembly: GCA_031772625.1. Classification (NCBI taxonomy): domain Eukaryota; kingdom Viridiplantae; phylum Streptophyta; class Pinopsida; order Pinales; family Pinaceae; genus Pinus; species Pinus tabuliformis. The sequence goes on from CM062805.1 coordinate 450,918,467, forward strand.
GCTAGCCTTTGACTTGGAGGAACTGTGCTAGTATGGTGGGAAGGCAAGACACAAGCTGATGTACAAAAACATGGTAAAATCATTTCTACCTAGAATGAATTTGTTTCTGCTATCAAAAAGTGATTCTATCCTTTAGCTTACATGCAACAGGCAATGATGAGTTGGCAAACTCTTCGACAGTTGAAGGGTCAGATTGTACAAAGTTATACTCAAGAATTCAAAAAGAGGGCTTTAACTCTAGGTATATCATTAGATTCACCTGAGACTTTATTGAAGTATATAGGTGGTCTTCATAGATATTTAAAGCATACTATTCTCATGTTTAATCCCACTAGCTTAGATGATGTATCAGTTCAAGCCACACATCTAGAAGCTAGAGGTAAGAATGTAAACCCAGAGGTTGGGGGATCATCTAAATATTCTGTAAGCAAGAGTAAGGAAAAGAAGAAACTGAAATGGAAGGAGAGGGAAGCAAGCAATGTAAAGAAGGATAAACCTTCATGCACTCATTACAATAAAGAAGGACATGATGAGTCACACTGCTGGTTTTTGCATCCAGAATGGAGACCTAAGAATTTTGGTGGAAGGAAGAAAAAGAATGTTGCTACTATTCAGCAGGACTTGGGATCAGATTCAGGTGATGAAACAACAATTACAGCCACAGGTATTAAAGGTAAATATTTTGAAGCATCCACAAGTAATTCTGCACAATTTGTTGATAATGAAAATAATGAGAGGGAAAGGAATGAGATTTTTCGTATTAGAGTAATTTCCAAGCACAATAAGATTGATACTTTGTTTGATAGTGGATCACAAGTAAATTTGATTTCTGAAACAATTGTAAAGAAGTTGGGATTACAAACAAAACCTCATGAGAAGCCATATCCATTAGGTTTGATGTGTGATAAAACAAAGCTACAAGTAACAAGACAATGTAAACTTAGGTTTGCTATTGGATCAACATTTGTAGATGAGGTTGAGTTAGATATAGTTCCATGGGATATATGTGGTATTTTTTTGGGAAGTCCACACTTGTATGATAGGAAAGCTATTTTCTATAGAGCTGAAAATAAGTATCGACTCACTAAAAATGGAATAGAATACATTGTAAGAGCTCATAAACTCAAACATAACTATTCTCTCATAAACTCAAGACAGATGAAAAAAGTTGTGAATTCAAGTAAGTAGTTTTTACTAATGGTTGTAAAGGCAAAGGATCCTGAAAGATCCAATGTATTTGAAGGCTGTGATTCTAAACAGAAAGCTGATTTAGTTAAAGTTGATTCAGAGTATGATGTTCTATTTCAAGAACCAAAAGGTCTGCCACCCAAACGATGAATAGTACATGATATTTGTTTTCAGCAAGATGCTCCATTACCTAACATCGGAATGTACAAGTTGTCAGCTTTAGAGAATGTAGAGATAAAGAAGCAGGTATAGGAGTTGCTCAATAAAGGGTTTATAAGACCAAGCACATCACCATGTGGATCTCCAATCATGTTGGTGAGAAAGAAAGATGGTTTGTGGAGAATGTGCATTGATTATAGAGCACTAAATAAAATAATGATCAACAATCATTATCCTCTTCCTCGTATTGATGATTTATTAGATCAATTGAAAGAAGCAGTTTAATTTTCTAAGTTAGACTTGCAAAGTGGTTATCATCAAGTCAGAGTTGCAGAATAGGATGCATGGAAGATTACTTTCAAGACAAAGCAAGGACTGTATGAATGGTCGGTTATGCCTTTTGGCTTAACTAATGCTCCTGCTACATTTATGAGAGTTATGAATTATGTACTTAGACCATTTATTGATGATTTTGTAATTGTTTATTTCGATGACATTCTTGTTTTTAGTAAGACATGGGAAGACCATGTGAAGCATGTAAAACAGAATTTAGATGTTTTAAAAAGAGAAAATCTCTATGTAAAACTGTCAAAATGTGAATTTGGTAGAACATCTTTAAATAATTTGGGTTATATTGTAGGGGGCAGTGAATTGAAGATAGATCCCTCTTAGGTTGAAGTCATTGTGAACTGGCGTAAACCCAAATCTGCTATAGAGGTTACGAGTTTCCTAGGTGTAGCACAATACTGGAGAAAGTTTATTGCTAACTTTTCTTTGATTGCAGCTCCATTACATGCTTTAATAGGATTGAAACAGGTGTTTCAGTGGGGAGGCAAATAGTAGAAAGCCTTTGACACCTTAAAAGAGAAAATCAATACAACACTAGTACTAGCACTGCGAGATCTTCAACATCCATTTGAGAATGAGACAGATGCCAGTGACTATGCCATGGGAGAAGTGTTGATGCAACATGGAAAACCCAAATGCTATCATTCTGAGACATTTACTTCTGCAGTAGTTAATTATCCCACATATGATAAACAATTGTATGCATTAGTACAAAGTGTGAAAAAGTGGAAACATTACCTAATGGGTAAGGAAACAATCATACACATAGATCATCAACCACTTCAATATTTGCACTCACAAACTAAATTGCAGCAATCAAGACATTATAGGTGGATGGGTTTTCTACAGCAATTTCATCTTGTCATCAGATATAAGAAGGTCATACACAATAAGGTTGCAGATATGTTGTCAAGACCAATCATAGATTCATCTACTATACTTAAGCATAACTCAGTAATGCATGAAAGTTACATTGAACAATATGCTCAAGATGTAGATTTTAAATATGTATATGCAACTTTAAGTCATGGCAAGCAAGTAGAAGAATTGGATTATTATGTAAAGGACCAACTCTTATATCATTTGGGAAAGTCATGAATTCCACAAACTGAAAGAGTTAACATAATTCAAGAAGAGGATACTTCTCTTATATCAGGTCATTTTGGTGTAAGTAAAACAGTTGCATAATTGAAAAGGTTCTATTATTGGCCAAGAATGCATGAGATAGTTTCTAGATATATCAAAGGGTCTACTATGTGTGCTACAAGCAAGCCCAGTAATAGGAAATTAGGCTTGTACACTCCACTTCCAATTCCTTCTCATCCTTGGGAAAGTGTTTCCATTGATTTTGTTGGGGGATTGCCAAAATCTAGTGAAGGTCATGATTATTTGTATGTTGTTGTGGATAGGTTTAGTAAAATGTGTATTTTGATACCATGTAACAAGCAGGTTTCAACTAAACAAACAACAAATTTGTTCTTTCAGAATGTATGGGTTCATTTTGGGTCACCCACTTCTATTATATTTGATTGAGATTCTCGATTTATTGGGAAGTTTTGGTCAAGTTTATGGGAGTTGATGGACACCAGCTTGAATAAGAGCACAAAATTTCATCCATAAACAGATGGTCAGACAGAAGCAGTCAATAGGACAGTGATCCAGTTGCTCAGAGGCTATTGCAACAAGCATCCCAAGCTTTGGGATGAGCATTTGTGTTATGTGCAGCATGCTTACAACCATGCCAAGCACTCTTCTACTCAGAGATCTCCTTTTGAGACTTGTTTTGCTTTTATACCAAAGCCTCCCTTGGATTTTGTCTTTGGTAAAGACATAATAGTTGATGGACACAATGATGTGGACAAAGTAACCAAGTTCAATGAATAAATCCAGGAAATTCACCAAGTACAAGGCAATACATGACAAGCATCGAGCTGAACATAGTTTTCAAGTTGGTGATCAAGTCTGGCTATACATTAGCAAAGATAGAATGCAGGGTGAAGGTAAGAAGCTAAAACCAATAAGGTATGGACCTTTCAAGATACTTGATAAAATTGGTGAAAATGCCCTTCGCCTTGATTTACCAGCTTATATGAAGATCTATTCAATCGTTAATGTGGAAAACTTGAGATTTTATGAACCTTCATTGATTGAAGATCCTGAAGAGAAAATTTAGTTGCCTTCTATTGAGGATCTGTTGCTTGAATATTTCAATGAGTTACAGGAAGACACAGTTCTGGACAGGAAGGTGAGAACCATGCATCGAGGGGATGTTGAGTACATGAGAGTAGGGATCAAAGGTTCAAATCCAAGCAAAGCATGATGGATAGAAGTTAAGCAAGTGAGGGATTTGTATCCTCACTTGCTCGAATGCTAAAACCAACTTTTGGTGGTCCAAAATCTTTTCAATGGGAAGGAGTGATCCAAAATGGATCTTGAAACCTCTAAGTCTTCAAATATTGTAAATAGAGTATCGCATAGAAATAGTGAAAGAATGGCAGAAAACCCAAGTTAAAGTGAAATCAGAGAAGCGTAGCCTTAATTCCCTAGAGCCGTTGGATCTACGGGATCAACGGACGAGATTTATATCGCATCGGGAGAAAGCAAGTAGTGTTAACGAGCCTTAGCCTCAAGAGAAATTCGATAGTGTTACAAGTGAAACAATGTGAACCATTGATCGAGTTGGCAGATCAACGGTCCAGATCAACTACCAGTTTCACATCGTGTGGAACCAAAGGGAGGACTTAACATAGGCAGACCTGAAGGAGTTATGAAATAAAACAAAGAAGGGTTTGAGTTCCGTGGTAAGTGGTATTTCAAGCGGTAAGCAGTATTGGAGAGGCTCCACCCGATTCCATACACCGGCCAACACGTAGCACACCGCAGGAGAGAGAAAACTACTTTTTCGGGCAGGTAATCTCTATGCAAGTGGGCCGCCCGAAGTGATCATCAACCGTGGATTATTGAGCACTGACAGGACGGTGGGCGATGAATGAGCTATTTTACGGACCCAACAGCATTATAGATGCAACTTTATATATTTTGAGTTCTGATAATCAGTTTTGTTGCTGGGATTTATATGTATTTCTATGTATTTCTTTGTATTCCAATAATATTGTATATAGACCAAATATGTGTTATATCGGGGAACTGTGCGGAGGAAGACTAAACGGTCAGTTTCACTGTGCCCACCGATCCTTCCGTTTTTAAAAGAAACTATTCTTGTGCCTTAAGTGTTTTTAACAAAATGTGTCCAACGTTGAAGGGAAGGTGAACGAATAGAAGAGCAAGATAGAGAGCCCGAAGAGGGAAGGAAAACAGATAGGGCTGATAGGCTTAAAAGTCCATCCCATAATGGAACATAAACAAGTCAGAGTTAAGAGATAGAGGAGCAGTGGCTCAGAGATAGAGAGTTAGAGAAAACGCAGCTACGAACAGTTGATCAGAGGCACTAAGAGGGAGAGTCTGTGTACTCTTTAAACTCGAGGTTTTCGAGTGAAATCCATGTGTAATATTATTGTTGTTGTGTTATGGCTCTGATTGAGCTCACACCTGTAAACTCTGTTCTTGAAGAGATAATATAGAGGTCGACACTGAAAGTTGGACCAAGAGACGTAGCCAAGAAGTTTGGTGAACTCCTTGATTATTCACTGTGTTGATGTGTTGAATTGTTATGTTTTCTGATTGTTAATTGTCTATATTATTCACAATCTTTTTGATTCGTTGCACTAATTAATATAGGCATTCCTGCACATGAGTCTGTAATACCTTAATATTGATTTAAGATCTCATATCCAGATCATGTGTTTTCCCCTAATATTTTTATATCCCTTATTTATATCAAATTATTTGTGTCTAAGGCTATATTTTCACATCGTTATAAAATATAACATGATTTCTATCAAACCAAACTCTCCATACAACTGTAAGAGGAATGGATTTGTGTTTTTATTTTATTTTATTTTATGTGATGTCCAAAAAACAACTTTTAGGGTTTTGTGTAGTGGAGAAAGAAGTGATCAAAATATTTAACTTCTTATGAACATACAATACATTTGTTAGGGCCATGAAGGGAATTCTACTAAAAATTATCCCAAGTAGGAGAATTGTTGCAAAGAAGGAGCCACATAAAAAGGTTTTATTTTGGAGGGAATTTCAATTTCAGTAACTTATTTCCCTAGTATGCATCTTAGGGATGCAAATTTTCCTATGGATTGTAGAGATAACCCATATTTGGAGAGAGTCCCTGCTGAAAAATATTATGTTCCCAAAAGACTTGGTCTAGATGATTTGGGAGGGAGACAAAGGATTGTTAAAGTGAACAAACGTAAATTTCTTAAGATGCAACTTGATCCCCTTCTAATTAAAGGTCTATATATGTAGAAAATGTTATGATAAAACTATAATGTCCCTTTGAGAGATTTTGTAATGTTCCCTGCCACTCCCTTAGTCTTCCTAGGATTATGGGAGGTGTTAATTTAACTACCCAACCTCTATAGTCTCACTATGGAAATGGGGATACCAAATTTCTTCATTACCAGAATTTGCATAATTGAATTTAGACAACACCATCACATTCATATCATTGAGGGGTTTCTATTGATATAAATTTAACCTCAATTTGACTGTTTGATTGGAATTTATTCCCCTCTAAAGATCTCTCAGTTAACCCTTTACACAATAGCAAGTCACGTCCATGTGGAAACCACGAGGTAACCAAGCCCAAGTGACCTTGTCAATTATTCATGATACCTACGTGGTGCCCATATAGTATTAACAACACATTGATGGTGCTTACCACATTAGCCTAGGTCACACGTCCCACTTGGCTTGATTTCTTCATGCAAATCATGAATTCCTTTGTATTTGGTGCTAAGTGTTATTTGACATAAACATAATTTTCCTTGTGGAAAAATCATTAGGCTCCCGAATGCCTTGATTACAACTTCTCCATAAACATATGTAGATGTTGTCCACATATGCCCTTAGATGTATCTGACCTTAACCCACTTTTGAAGCTTAATGAGTTGCACTCTCCTCGCACACGCAGTTGTTATGAATGCCTTGAAACATTCGCCACTTGTGAAATGATCCAACCTCATGCAAAACATTTTTCAAACAAGCCCCACTATGGATTTCATAAAAAATATAGCTTGCCGATAAATCTGGTTCCAATCCTTTGAGCTCCTAAATGGGCCTCACCCTAGATATCATCTTTTTTTACTTCCTCCATGACATATCTGGAGTAATTCTAAATTTGACGATTCCAAAAAACACAAAAGTGAAATCCATTCAGATGTTTGGATTCCCAGATACATATACTGTTCAAAAAATTCATCCATCCTAGATAAAATGTCTTTCAAAAATATTATTTAGTCTTGGATACAAGCCCAATTTCTATAGTGCTTATAATTAGAAAGTGTAAGAGATTTTAGGGACTTTTCCCAGGCTTTCCTTGAAGCCTAATGTTGCTTAGGGCATTAATAATGATAGGAATTAAGCCCTCATTCCAAAATATCATTCTAAATATTGTACATAGTCTTAATACATCAATAAAACTATTAAATTTCATATTAATAAGAACACAAAGAAGCCAAGCCATGGCTTCCCTACTATGCAACTCTAATACAACAATAATGAAAACATTCCCTACCCTAGAATGTATCCCACATATTGATATCAACTCCACTGATAAAACATACATTATATCATTCTCAACCCTTTACCAGGAAAAACCATCAACAATCTTAAACAATCAAAGATCCATGATCATGCAAAATAATGGAATTCAAATACTATATTAGTTAGTTGAGCATATCAAGAATTCATGCAAGACCCTGCAAAGACCTCTCCATCTCAGGAAAGTATCAGCAACGGCAGGGACTTGCAAGTCCCTCATAACCATGAGAATCATTCACATGACGATATCATTATAACCATATATGAAAAAGCATTCCTTTACAATCATTATTGATACATACATTGTTATAACCCATAAAAATATCATTCACCATATAATATGTAACATATGTACTAGTAAGTATACTTATTTGATTTACTTAAATGACTAACCATTGAGGGAGGGACTTCAACTCTTCATTGAACCATAGGCCAACTACATTGCAACTTTTCTCACAGCTAACTTCCCTTACGTGACATTCAAATTATGAGGAGTTAAGTCCTCAAGTGAATTCACACCAATACAAATAAATTATATTACACAAGAATCTAGAGCATAAAGTGTCTCCATTTATAAACCTAGAGTTCAAAGCACACAATGTCTCCACATGCAAAACCATCTAATGACATGGAACACTGAATATCTACACCAATTAACCATCGAAAAGAACCAGATTCCATGTTTTCTCCATACAGTTCACACTATAGGAGTCCAGAGCACATAATGTCTCCACCTGTTGTCCTACAGGAAACTAGAGGACACAATGTCTCCACTTGTTACTCTTCCATTGGAATGAAGAGTCCATACTCAAGATATCCACCAATTAAACAACATAGAAAACCAGAGTACACAAAATATCCACCTGCTAAACATAAAACTAGAGTCCACCACGAATCCATATTCTCAACAAAACACTTTTATTTTTGCACCATGTTCTTCTTGCCTTTTTCATCATCAAGTACTCTTTCTTTTATATTCTGTTATCTATCTACACTTCCTAGTTTGTTCACTCTCTTTTTGTTTGTCTCACAAACCACTATTGTCTATGTCCCTTTGAATACCATTGATTACTAAATCCCCCTTCTCTTTCATACAAATTTTCCTTTTCCCTCTAATTTTACCCTTCTATGTTTACTTCCTATACATGTCCCCTCAAAATAGAGATTGTATGGGATTTCATCCTTTATAATAGGCTACTCATACATTTCTTCTATTCTTGCAAACAAAATTTCATTAACTAATCATGGAGATAAGTGATAAAATATGTATAGAGTGGTTGATGTTTCCAAGAAACTCATCTTCCTTATGACTCTAAATCAATATTCGCTCCTCTACCCTAGTCAATGTTTACATTTCCACATCATTTACATGAATTACAATTCATACTAAAATTTACAATAGGGGTAGAAAAAAGGGTTGTCGTAGACCCCACCCCATTAGAGGAATAATGTCCTCAATGTTCTATACTTGAACAAAAGATTCAACAATAATGTTTACATGACTCTTTTTACATTAACTTACACAATAAAGAATGGGTAATATTACCTCATCCGACCAACCATTTTTAGAGTGCTTTCATCTGGTACAAATTTCCTCCACCACACCTAGACCTACTCGATCACTTGATTTTGGAGTGCGATCTACCTTTGATTTAGAGTGCTCTAAGCATGTATGCCACTAGCCACACTCTTTCTAAGATATAAAATGGTCCACAAAATCTTAGTGCTAACTTAGCACAAGACCCAATTCTCACTAAAATCTTCCTAGGTTTGATGTGAAGGTAAACATGCTTCCCAACTTGAAATTCTTTGTGCATTTTATGTTGGTATGGATAACTCTTTCATTTCTCTTGAGCTATTTCCAGTCTTTGCCTGATAGAAATTACTTCTTGTTCCATTTCCTTCAACATCTCAGGTCCAATAAGAATGTTGTTCACTAGATCATTCCATCTGATAAGTGTATTACATTTTTTTTCAATAGAAAGCCTCAAAAGAGTCATCTTCAATGATTCATAGTACCCATTGTTATAAGAAAATTGTACCAAATGTATAAATTCTTCCCACCTTTTAGGTTGATGCATGACATACATTCTTAGCATGGATTCTAGTACCTTCTTTACTCTTTCAATATGTGCATAATTTTGACTATGATAAGTTGTAATAAATGTTAAATCTAACTCAAAACCATCAAACAATATTTTCCAAGAGTTTGAGGTGAAATGACCATCCCGACCCTAGATGATCTCCTTTGGTATACCATGCAATATAAATATTTCCTTCATGATAGTATGAGCAATATTGTAACAACCCGGGTTAAAAAGTCATGTAATAAAGTTCATAAAGGAAAAATAAGACCAAGGTCATGGGACACATATTCCAAGCGGAATGTTGGATAAAGCATCCTAGTGGGCATAAATTGTTGTTTATTATGGCTAAGGGGGAATTGGAAAAGGCAATGGAAAGGCTTTGAAAAGGAAATAAGGTACTATTGGGATTTTATTTATGAAATAAAGGAAAATAGGAGAAAATGGAGGTGAAAGGTCACAAGTTGCATGTTAGGAGAAAATTGAAGGAAAATTAAGGATAATAAAGAAATTAGAGGCATTAGTAATTGAAATACATCGGAGCATCAGTTAGCAACCTTTTTTCAATTGATTTTAGAATTGGTTTGAGAGAGGAGAAGAGCACCAAGAGGATAATGTTGGAATTATGATGCATGTGTTGTCCTTGATGGCAAATCACTTGTAACATACTAAGTATATGGTAACTAGATGAATGATTCATAGGCCTGTTGAGAGGTGACAGAATGATGGAACAAAATACTTGAATGATGGGTGAAATGTTTTCAAATTAGAATCAGAAGATTGATAGAGGTGAATATTTGAAAATCTATATGTGGGTTCATCAAGGCAAAGTCACGTATACACGCGAATATGTTGAAGTATAGTCATGTATACACGCAAGTTTGGTGAAGCAAAGTAGCGTATGTTTTTTGCATCGTGGAATTGTAAATACCAGGGGTCCTTACAACGGTATTGGCCCATACTAATGAGCGTGAAAACGGATGTTGATCCCATCAAAGAATACTATCAACATAACTATGGTTTTGACCCATGCTACTGAATAAGGGATAATTATATAAAGAGGTGAAAATCAAAATGCTAGTTGTGCAAGTGAAAGTATTTTTGATGAATAATTCAATCTGAAGTATATTTTCATTGTAAGGGCCATAATTGGCACATAGATATGAAATAATTATGCATCGATGAATACAATAATGGATTAGGATCATGAGACCTGAAATTCCTTTTCATTGTATGATATGCTCATGGATTGACTAGATCTAAGTATTGACACATTTTTTTATCTCTGAATATTATTATCTGGGTTTTCCTGAAGTTCTGAAGAGCTGCACAATTTTAGGTAAAATTTTGCAAATCTATAAGATGGTTGGTCTCAAGAAAATTGCGTATACATGCAAGTTCATTTCTTCAAAGTCATGTATATAAATTAAGTGTTTTTGTCCATAAATAATTGATCAACCTGATTAATGTTGTTCTTTCTCTTTTTTCTATCAATGATGTCCTCATGTTGATCTGGGTTGAGTGATAATGTCTAAAGTAGATCTGATTGAATGATGAAGTTGAATTTGGTTACATGTTGATTGGTTGAAAAGATTATTAATGTTGTTGATTGTATGAGGGTTCTGAAAGCTAAGAAAATATTTCAGAATATCTCTAGTCAAGTCTATCTCTAATTCAGAATTACAAATTTTCTATTTTCAATATCTATACTTGGGTTTCTCTACAGAAAAGTGCATATACACGTGGGTTTCCTTAAGTGACGTAGTGTATACATTTTTTCAAATGAATGATTAGGGTTGAAGTTAATTTTTTGTGTCCATGCAGTATTCTGAGTTCAGTTCTGTGCACTGGTTACAATAATCTAACTATTCCAGCTTATTGGTTGAGTTTTGATTAAGTGTTAGTTAATTGGGTTTCAGTGATTGGCTGAATCAGCTGTGTCATAGATTGATTATTGCTGAGATTAAGTGTTGATATTGGATCCAGTGTGAAAATTTATGAAATGTGCTCCATGGATGTTTCTAAGGGTTGGAGCCTTCAGTGGGGAAGTCAAAGCTTCCTGATAGTAATATCTGGTGATTAGATTAGGGGCTTCGAGCTCCCTTCCAGTAGGAGATGGAGAATGAGTGAAGGTTGTAGCCTTAAGGAGGTGGGTTCTTGCATACTGGTATGAGTCTACACTTGTACAAGAATGTAAGAAGTTTTTGATATTAATAAGTTTTCAAGTTTGAGATGGTAACAGTGGTGGTTTTCTCCCACATTGGGTTTCCACCTTAAATCTTGGTGTTCATGTGTGTTAGTTATGTTTGATACTTTATTCTATTCTTACTACACCTGTTTACTGCTTATCAAATGTCTAATAAATATCTTACATTCTGCTTCAAGTTTAACAGATAAAGATTTAGTTGTTTTACAATTTTCCTAAGCATACAATAGTTTCTTTTACAACAATCATGTATATACACTAGTTGGGTTCATTCAAGTTGCGTATACATTTTAGGAAACAAAATTTGTGAGTTTTTAAAAATACTGATTATCCCCGCCTCTCAGTATTTATCCCAACAATTGGTATTAGAGAAAGCCCTTCAAAAGAAGATTGAATGCTTGAAGGAAGATCTCCCAATATGAACAATGAAGACGAAACAACATCTATCATACCACCACTCCTCAATGGAAATAATTTTATATATTGCAAGACAAGAACCATATCCTATCTTCAATCTCTTGGAGCAGATGTTTGGTTAGTTGTGGAAGGTGGCTACCAATATCCAGCTGCAGTTCCGACAAATCCTGTAGAAAAGAAGATGTATGAAACCAATGCCAAAGCTGTCAATGAATTATTAGGAATTCTGACATAATCACAATTTGTCAAAGTGATGCAACTTAACACAACAAAATAAATATGGGACAAAATCATTCAAAGCTATGAAGGTGATACCAAGGTAAAAAGTGTTAAAGTTCAAACTCTTAGAATTCGATATGAAACTCTCAGAGTGCATAATGATGAAATTATTTCTAGTTTATTTCTACATATAGATGAGATTGTAAATTGCATGAAAATTTTGGGTGAATAATTAAAAGACACTACTTTAGTAGGCAAAATATTAAGATCTCTAACTCTTAAATTCAAGTCAAAAGTCTCTTCCATTGAAGAGAAGAAGAATTTGTAGACTCTTACTTTTGTTTAACCTCATGCGATCCTGAATGCTTTTGAAATGAGGAAAGGAGGTCCCTGAGAAGTCAGAGAAGCTGCATTTAAAGCATCTATAAAAGGAAAAAAAATGAATAACACAAGGAATCAGGATACATATCAGAAGAGGATGAGGTGAACTTTTGAAAGAAAATTCAATTGGGCACCATAAGGTTTAGAGGTAAGCTTCCCTTCAAATGTTTTTCTTGTGGTAGAGTTGGTCATTATGTTGCTAAATGTCATAAAGAAAACCATGAAAAATGGAAGGATACTGCAAAAGGTAATAGGAGACAGCTTGACAGTAGAAGAAGTTATTGAACTCATGAAGATAGTTATGGCTTGTCAAATAGTGAAGAAGGTGAATCTAATAAAGATCTTAAATTACTCATGGTTATTGAGAAAAATACTAATGACTCTAATGATAAATTTTTGGATGCTTTAGAGGAAAAATATTTCTTCGAATAAATTACTCAGTGAATAGCCAGAGATACTTTGAAGCATCAAGTCACAGAAACGGAAAAGCATAACAAGAAGTTAGAATGTGAAGTAGTAAGTCTAAGAAAGGAACTTGAGAAAATAAAAAACCCTGAATCTTAGATTTCCTAAAGGATCTAAAACCTTAGATGAAATTACCAATTTACAACACTCTCCTCTTATGAAGAAAGGTCTTGGATACACTAGAGAAACATCTCAAATATAAAAGTTTTCATCCACCACCAAAATATATATAAATGCATCAAAATCTAGTAATCAAATATTGAGTAATGCAACAAAAATTAGTCAGCAAAGCTTTAGTAATGTAGCAAAAACTAGTCAATAAAGCTTCAGTCATCAGCAAAAGGATAAAGGCATTCCATAGGTAAATCATGTTTACTCCAATCCAAGGATGAACAACAATAGAAGCATGAGTCAAAAGGTAAACAACACCAAAAGATTTGATGATCACAAAAAATTCTTCTTTAATGGACAATGTTTCTCATGTCATAATTTTGGTCATAAGGCTTCTCAATGTGTTGCATACAAAACTATCATGACAAGAGAAGCCAAAAAACAAAGCAATGAGGTAGGAGTGAAGAAAAACACTTATAATATATTCTCACCACTTCTAGATGAAATTGAACGCTCATTTTGCAATAACTTTGGACACGAAGAATCTGAATGCAGGAGAAAATTACAGCTAACATCTCAAAAGGTGGAAATATAAAAAAATTCCAAGGTATGGAAAAGGAAAGAGTTACAATCTGAAATATGTGGCATATCATTATTTGCAGAAGGACTATAAAATCAATGGTACATTGATAGCAAATGTTCAAAACACATTATAGGTGACACAGATAAACTTCTTTCATGCAATGATCTAGAGAAAGAAAATAATTTCACTTTTGGAAATGACTCACCTGCTGTCATTAATGGTAAAGGTTCTGTTTTCCTAAAAGAAAAAGTTAAAGCTAGTAACGTTATGTATGGTTATGGATTAAAACATAACTTGTTGAGCATTAGCCAAATGTGTGACAAAGGAAATGATGTGGTATTCCAATCACAAGAATGTGCAGTTCATGAGCTTGATATAGGAAATACCATAATAAAAGAAACAACAACCCTACAAAATCTATATATATTGCAAGGTGGCCAAGAACAATGTTACCTAGGCAAGGCAGAAGAAAACTATTTATGGCAAAAAAAGTTGGGACATCTAAGCTTCTAATAAATAAGCAAATCAAGTAGGCTCAAAGCTATTCGTGGTCTACCCTATATCACAATACTAGAAAGTAACATATGTAAGACATGTCAATTTGGTAAGAAAACCAAAGTTCGATGAATGCCAAAGAAGGATCATCAAGTAAGCCTCTTGAACCTATACATACTGGTTTATGTGGACCACTAAGGAAAAACTCACCTCGTGGAGAACAATACTATATCTTATTCATTGATGACTTTTCTAGAATGTGCTTGATTGGTTTATCAAAACACACAGATGAAGCATTTGACAAATTTAAAGTCTTCAAGGCATTAGTTGAAAATGAATTAGATATAAAAATAAAAAAGTTTAGATCCGACTGAGGAGGAGAATACATATAAGATGAATTCTTTGATTGATGTGAAAATCATGATATAAAAAGACAATTTTATGTAGCTAACACTCCTCGACAAAATGGCATGGCAAAAGGAATGAATATAATTGTTCAACAAATGGCTCATGATATGCTTGATGAGTCTAGAACTCTTGACACCATCTAGGGTGAAGCTGTACACAATGTAGTAAGTATTCTCAACAAGGCTCATGTTCATGTGAATCGTGATAAAACTCCATATGAAATTTGGTATGTTAAGTCTGCCACTGTAAAGAATTTTAGAGTTTTTGGAAGAAAATGTTTCATAAAAATACAGATGAAAAACTTGGTAAGTTTGAAGCTAGAACAGATGAAGGAATACTTCTTGGGTACTCATCTAGAAGCAAAGGATACAAATGTTACAATATGATACTTCAGAAAATTGTTGAGTGCATTGATGTTTTGATTGACGAAGCGTGTTGATGTTTTGTTGATGAAGCGTGCACAAGGCCCAAAAAGGTAACATCAACAAAAGAGGATGA
This sequence comes from Pinus tabuliformis, assembly GCA_031772625.1. Taxonomy (NCBI): domain Eukaryota; kingdom Viridiplantae; phylum Streptophyta; class Pinopsida; order Pinales; family Pinaceae; genus Pinus; species Pinus tabuliformis. The sequence continues at coordinate 450,933,705 of CM062805.1, forward strand.
TGATGATGAACGATTTCCTGCATCAAATCGCAATCATATAGAAGAAGAAACTATTGAAGCAACAGAAGAAGATACATCATACAAAGAAAAGTCTCCATCCATGTATGTTCAAAAGGATCATCCAGAAACCCAAATTCTAGGAGAAAAGGAATTTGGGGTACAAATAAGAAGAACCCTTATAGGATCTATAGTTATCTAGCTTTATTATCCACCATTGAACCACAAAATGTAAATCAAGCTAGTACAGATGAATGTTGGGTTAAGGCCATGAATGAATACCTTGATCAAATTGAAAAGAATGATACTTGGGAATTGGTTCCAAGACCTCATGATAAAAATTTTATTGGGACAAAATGGATATTCAAAAATAATTTGAATGAAAATGGAGAGGTAATTAGGAACAAAGCTAGAATTGTTTGTAAAGGTTATTCTCAACAAGAAGGTATAGACTTTGAAGAAACATTTGCACTAGTAGCCAGACCTGAAGCCATAAGAATGTTTCTTGCATTTTCAAGTTTTCGAAATTTCAAAGTTTATCAAATGGATGTAAAATCTTATTTCCTTAATGGAGATCTAGAATAAGAAGTATATATTGAACAACCAGAAGAATTCCTTTTGGGTAATGATGAAAACCTATTATGCAAACTAAAAAAGGATTTATACGGGCTAAAACAAGCTCCACGCGCATGTTATTATTGTCTTGAAAAATATATTCAACGACAAGGTTTCACAAAAGGCTCCTCAGACAACAACTTGTACACAAAAATTGAGGGTGATAAATTGCTAGTTATTGTTATTTATGTTGATGATATCATCTTTTTCGTTTATGAAGGACCTATGAGTCAAAAATTTGCCTCTGTCATGCAGAAACAAATTGAAATGTCTTTACTTGAGGAACTAACCTATTTTCTTGGTCTACAAGTGCAACAAGAAAAATATGGCATCTTTCTCTCACAAACAAAATATCGCAAACATATTCTAAAGAAGTATGCGATGGAATATTTCAAACCTATATGTACTCACATGATGACAAGATGTAGCCTCAGTTCTAATGATGATTATCCCATAGTAAACCAACTAGAGTACTGGTATATGATTGGAAGTTTGTTTTATCTAACAAGTGCCATACCTGATCTCATGCATGCAGTTGGGATTGTTGGACCTTTCTAAGCCAGTCCAAAGGAATCAAATCTTCAGGAAGTAAAGAGAATATTAAAATATCTCCGAGGAACCAAATAATTTGGTCTATGGTATCCTAAAGATGCAGATATTACCCTTCATGCATACATATATGTGGATTGGGCTAGAAATGTTGATGACAGAAAAGCACTAGTGGAGGTGCATTTTACATGGGGTCTCGATTGGTATCTTGGTTCAGAAAGAAATAAAGTTTCATTGCCTTATCAACAGTGGAAGAAGAATATGTGGTTGTTGCATCTTGTTGCACAGAACTTCTTTGGATGATGCAAACATTATAGGATATACAAATCAAATGTTCTCCACCCATCTCCATCCTATGTGATAATACAAGTGTTATTAGTATTTCGAAAAATATTGTTATGCACTCTAAGACCAAGCATATTCCTATTAAGCATAACCTTATACGAGAATAAGTGCTTGAGAAAAAGGTTAAATTGGAGTACTTTCCCTCCAAATAACAAGTTGTAGATATATTTACTAAACATATTCCCACAGAAGAATTTTAATATCTCAGACAGAAACTGGGAGTTGTCTTTGTCTCATTTTGTTGTTAATTAAGTATGCTCATTCTATAGGTGAAAATTTAGAAGGTTGTTGGCTATACACAGGTTTCTTGAAGTATATTTGCATATATAGGTGAGTGTCTTTGCAGAAAAATGCATATGTTTTTCTCTAATAGAAAAATAGTGGGTAAGACTCAAGATCAGCCTCTAACATGCTTCTGATAGCTATGATTTGATTTTTCTTGGTTTGGTGTTAATGGGTACAGTTTGTTGATATGATATTGAGTTATCTTTTTCTCATTGATATTTATCTGATTGATGAATATGCTTTGATTAATGAGTTGTTGAAAATGAACAGGTAGTATAGGTTTAGCTACAACATTAGCCTTGCAAAATATAATGCATTGTTGGCATTATGCTTGTTGAATTATGCTAATTTTAAGATCTTTTGGTCTCTGTTATTAATGTCTTATCTCTCATTTGCTGTAAAGGTCATGTGGAGACCTATAATGTAATAATTGTCATATTCAATGATGTATGGACTTTTGAATTCATGTCAAACATGTAATACCACTTGGTTGGGTGGTAGTGTCAAAAATGTAATCCCACTTGGTTGGGTGGTTGAGTCAAATATGTATCCCCACTTGGTTGGGTGATTGATATAATTATGAGTTCTTGGTGATAGAAAGGTCATATGTATTTGAGCTATAGAGTCATGTTCTTCATTTTAAAATCTTTCTGAAGCTTCAGCATGTGCTTAAGGGGAGCATGGACAGTATAGCGCAAATCAGTTCTAAAGGGGGTGGCTTTGTCTGCCCTTTGCCCTTGATTTCAAAGGGGGAGAATATCTTTGTGTTTGAATAATGGTTATTTGATGTATCTAACATGTTTCTACATGTTGAGGTGATCAACACCAACATGGTTGCCATAAAGTCCAAAGGGGGAGATTGTTGGCATTATGATGCATGTGTTGTCCTTGATGGCAACTTACTTGTAACAAAACAAGTATATGGTAACTAGATGAATCCATAGGGCTATTTAGAGGTGATAGAATGACAGAACAAAATACTAGAATTACGGGTCAAATGTTTTTTGATCAAAATAGAAAGGCTGATACAGGTGAATATTTGAAAATCTATATGTTGGTTCATCAAGGAAAAGTCACATATACACATGAGTTTGGTGAAGCAAAGTAGCGGATGTTTTTTGGACCATAGTATTCTAAATACCAAGGGTCCTTACCATTGTATTGGCACATAGTAATGAGTGTGACAATAGATATTGATACCATCAAAGAATACCTCAGCACAACTATGGTTTTGAACCGTGGTATTGAATAAGGGATAAACTATGTAAAGAGGTGAAGATCAAAGTGATAAGTGTGCAAGTGAAAGGATTTTTGGTGAATACTTCAATCTGAAGTATATTTGCATTGTAACGGATATAATTGTCACATAGATATGAAATAATTATGCACTGATGAATACAATGATGAATCAGGATCATGAGACCTGAAATGAATTTTCATTATATGATCTGCTCATGGATTTACTAGATCTAGGTAATGATGCATGTTTTTATCTATGAATATTATGATTTGGGTATTTTTGAAGTTCTGAAGAGTTACACAATTTTAGGACAAAATTTGTAGATCTATATGTTGGTTGGTCTCAAGAAAATCACGTATACACGTGGGTTCGCTTCTTCAAATTCACATATATAAAGTAAGGGTTTTTGTTCATAAATGACTAATCAACTTGATCACTGTTGTTGTTACTTTGTTGTCTGTCAATGATGTCCTCATGTTGATCTGGGTTGAGTGATAATGTTTGAAGTAGATCTGAATGAAAGATGAAGTTGAATTTGGTTACATGTTAATTGGTATAAAGATTATTGATGTTGTTGACTTTATTAGGGTTCTAGAAGCTAACATAATATTTCAAAATATCTCTAGTCAGGTCACTATCTGATTCAGAATTTCAAGTTTTCAGTTTTGAAGATTTGTACACGGGTTTCTCTATAGAAAAGGACATATACATGTGGGTTTCCTTAGGTGATGTAGCGTATACATTTTGGAAAATGAATGATCAGGGTTGCATTTGATTTTATGTGTTGATGATATATTATGAGTTCATTACTATGTACTAGTTACAGTGATATGACTATTCTAGTTGATTGGTTGAGTTTTTATTAAGTGCCTTTTAACTGGATTTCATTTATTTATTGATTTAGTTCTGTCAAAGATTGATGATTGTTGAGATTAAGTGTTGATATTGGCTTCAGTGTGAAAATGCATGAAACATGGTCCATGGAGGTTGTTAAGGGTTGGAGCCTTCAGTGAGGAAGTTGAAGCTTTCTGCTAGTAGTAACTAGTGATCAGATTAGGGGGTTGAAGCTCCCTTCCAGTAGGAGTTGGAGAACGAGTGAAGGTTGTAGCCCTTAGCAGGTGGGTGCCTACATACTGGTATGAGTCTGCACTAGTACATGAATCTAAGATGTTTTTTATATTAATAAGTTTTCAAGACTAAGATGAGAACAACAATGGTTTTCTCCCACATTGCGTTTCCACCTTAAATCCCAGTGTTCATGTGTGTTACTTATGTGTGATACTTTATTCTTTTCCTACTACACATGTTAACTACTTATCAAATGTCTGATAAGCTTCTTACATTCTAGTTCAAGTTTAACATATAAAGATTTAGATGTTTTACAAGTTTACTGAGCATATGCTAGTATGTTTTATGATAGTCATGTATATACTCTAGTTGGGTTCAGTCCAGTCACGTATACATTTCATAAAAGAAAATTTGTGAGTTTTTAAATACTGATTCACCCCAACTCTCAGTATTTTTCCCAACAGAGAAGGAAAGAAAACAGGAAAAGGAAGGACAAAGAAAGAAAATGAAGGAAAAGGAAAGAAAAGGAAAGAAAAGACCGAGAAAGGAAAGGTTGGATTAAGTAGCTTAAGTGGTAATACTCACAGGTAACAAGTTGTATGAATCATTTCATAGCTAGTGTTGGCATGCATGGTAGATTCATGTGTTCTTTTGGTTCATTTTTTTTCATTGGAATGGGTTTTGTCGGGTTTCAACAATGGTTTTATCCTTTCCTTACCATTTCTAGATAGCCATGGTGTGATGGGATTCATTCTTTGTTGAGATTTGGATTTCCAAAAACTTTTGGATCCTAGTGAGGTGGTCTTAGGAAAATCCCAAGGGTTGTGGGTGGAGATGGATTTCTCTGAGAGGCCCTCAAAAGGCATGCAGAGAGAGGAAAATTCATCAAGGATTGGTGAAGGAATTCTAAGGCATCCAATCTCAGTTCAGTTTTGTGATCTAAGGAATGGTTTGGGTGAGATCACCGCAGTGTGAGGGTGGAGGTGGTTTATCCTCTGGATTCCATGGGTTTTTTTATGGGTTGGTTTATCCCATGAGATCCCACATTCATACGTGGAATATGGAACAGGGGTGGTTGGATGAAATAAAGATTTAGTTCAACCCAATCTATGATCAGGTGGTACTTGGAAATCCCTGACTTGATTGGAGTTTCATATGGTTCATAAGAGATAAGTTCCTCTTGTATTTTATGAGTATATTCACTTGTTATTATTTGGCTTTAATGGTTATTTAATCATTGTTAGTAATTTGTTTATATTCTCATTATAAGCATGGTTTTATGAAAGATTTATGTCTGGATATTTGAGCCACTTAATTGATGAATGAATAGTTAATGAGTGCATAACCAAATTGGCGTTATAGAAGCTATTGTGAGAAGGAATTAATTCTTCTTTGTACACCTAATATAACTTAAAAATATTTATGTTCGGCTACGCATTCATGACCTATAGGTTGCATGTTCATCATGGGTTTGATAGAATGACTATCATGTTTAGACTGGGATAGGTCAATCCTTTGAGTAAGTTTTGTATTAGAGGATTTGTCTCAATGCTATTTATCCATTTTGGAAGTTTCAACAAGTTCTCGGCAGGGGTCTAGATCCTAGCCATGAAAAAGTAGCTTAAACATGGAAATCACTAGCATAGAAGTACCTAAAAGAGATTACAGGCACTAGGAGGTAGGCCTATGGGAGAGACTAGAGGGTTATAGTCTCTTGGAGGCATTGTCATGGGAACGACTGGGGGTCTAACTCACTAAAAACTAAATCTATCTCAGGGGTTCGACACTTGGAATGGTCAGTTGGTTCCTGAGCATCCTATAGCACCTGAGGGACGTTAGTAAGGTATTGTTTTATCACTACATTTCCTTAAGGTCATCTATGAGGTTGAGTCATGTCATGGTAGCCCCTTAGCCCATATTTACCTCAGCCAAGAGGTGAAAGTTGGGAGATATGAGAAGAGGCATGTTACAAAGTGGTATCAGAGAAGGTTGCATTCTCTTTGGGTAATATTTGATACCATAGAGCGGTATCAGAGAATGGTTGAAAATCTTCAACCTAGTGGGATAAATGCATGTGGTTATGCATGCATTGTCATTGTTATGGTTTTCATGCATAAGGTCATGGTATGTAGTTGGTAGTGTGATGCATGCTGTTAATATATTGATTTGATTATGATTATGTATATATTAGAATGATACATGCTAATGTGGACTATTTTTTTAGATGAGATAAGCCTCCCCTGAACTTCATTGAGGTATGATTTTAATTATGGTGTTTATTTGGTTTATTTGACATGGTATAATTGTAGGAAGAAGAGAATCAAAGGTGATGAGCAAAATGGTAGACTACATTTCATGTGGCTCTTCCTATAGATCAATTGGGAAATAAAGAGATGAGTACTCCCGTAATATAATAGACACATTGAGAAGTTTGAGGGCAGAGATCATAAGTTTCAAAGAAAATAATGACAAGTTGGTTGAGGCATAGGAATGACTGACAAGAGCTTAGGAAAAGGAGGTATAGGTCAATGCAATGATCGTTCATAGTTTGTAATAAATTTTGTGGAGATAGGGGAAGTTGAGGATTTGTGAAGAGAATGAAGAGAATACTAATGGAGCCTATGGTAGTAGGCCTCGATCACTATACAAGTTGGATAGAGGGGATACAATCATAGGTGGAATATTGGATACACCTAATAAGCGGACTAGTATGTATGGGTTTCATTCTAACTTCATGTCTACGAGACATCATCATTATCACTTCCATCATCCTTGAAGGTGGAGTGAGTACTTAGCTAAAGAGTTTAAGAAGTTCAAGCCACCTACATTTGATGGAGAGATAAAGAATTCATAAGATGAAGACACATGGCTTCATGGAATGTAGAAAGTATTTAGAATGCATAACTATTAGGAGAACATGAAAGCTAGGATAGCTACCTTTAGTCTTGAAGGTAAAGTGGGAATTTGGTGGGAATATGTGAAGAATGTGAGAGGCATTCACGAAGAAGAGTTGATTTGGGATGAGTTTGAGAGACTCTTCAAGAAGAAGTACATATCTGATAGATATTATGATGGTAGAGCTAAGGCATTTCATGAGTTGTACATGGGTTCTATTATAAATTATGAGTACGCTAGTAGGTTCCTGTAGTTGTTCAGGTATATGCCTTACCTAAAGGATGAGAAAGAAAAGATTCATAGGTTCATCAATGGGATTACATCAGAATATAGAGACCAAATTGAGTTTGATGAGCCACAATCACTCGAGGAAGAAATCAGAAACTAAAACACTATTGTGAGTAGTCAAATCTTAAAGTGGATCCTAAGCGTGATTTGAAGGGGAATGTGAAGGTTAAAGGGAAATGACCACTGAAGAAGGGAATACCTCAGGATGTATGTGAGAATTTTTTTTTTTTTCCTTATAAGAATTTCAATGCAGTTGGGAAGGGACATGGGTCGCAGCCTACAAAGAAGCATAGTAGAGGTGATGGTAGGGGACTGTTGTAGTGTTGGATATTTTGCAAACATCATCACAAGAAGGATTATCCATTGTATAAGGGTGGTACGCCTCAAATCTATATTTATCACAAGGAATAGACAGTTGGGGACATGGGCTATAAAATTCCTTGTATTTATGCAACTCTGAAAAAGAAGGAAAATCACCCGCCATCCATTATTGAGATGGAAAGTAAGCTTTGTGGTCAAGCTGTTTCCATTTTGATTGACCCTAGATCTAATTATACTTATGCTAATCCTGTCTTGGTCAACAAGTTTGGTTTGAGAAAATAAGTGCATGTGGAGTATTGGTTGGTGCAATTAGCTACAGGTACTAAGAAGAGAGTTCATCATTGGGTAAGAGCTTGTGCATTTGAGTTGAATGGTATGCCTACATTATCTCATCTAAATGTGATTCCATTGGGATCATATAGTATGATTTTAGGTATGGAATAGTTGTACCTTCTGTTATCACTTAAGAAAAAATATTTCAAATTCTGAGCATCAATTTTTTTAAATTTGTCAAAAGGTTGGTGTCAGTCTTGGTCTGGTCTTTTCATCTTGTTTTAGAGTCTAAGAGTTTGAATAGGAGTCTTGTTAAGAGTTTTGTTTGTATGTCAAAAGGGGTCAATTCTCTGTTTTAGTCTATCATGGGTCTCATATCTCACATGAACATCATATGCCGAAACTTGTTTCAAAGTTCTTATGCGCTACGAAACTATCTAGGAGTTTTCGTAGCGCAAAAATCTAGTCTAGGTGTTTTCGTAGCGCAAAACCCAGATTTTGCACTCGCTGCGCTACGAATCGGTGATTCCTGCTAGATCTTGTCTAACTGTCTTTTTTCATCAAAATTTGTTAATGTTTCAACACCACGTGTCAGTCCTTGAACCATGCCTATCACATGCAACCATTCCTTCTCATCATTAGATTCGTTAGATGTCTTGTACGCATTCTTTCAAATTTCAAAAAAGTAAGGTGAGGTGTGTTAGTCTTGTTTTTTCCCATGTTCCTTTCATGCATAAGAAGACAATTGGCAAGCTTAAGGACGGAACTCATCAGAACTTTTTTGAAAACTCAAGTGAGGCAGCTCTTAGTTTCAAATTCAAGCGAGGCAGTGTTCAAAACAATATAGTGCAGGTTCATCTTCAAGTTTCCTTGCAGGGATTTCATAGACATCTCTGAAGAAAGGAAGAATCACAGATCAAGCCGATGTCTTAGACCTAAGCCTGAAGGCTTAGATGTTCTCACGAGGAATAGAGAGGTTGAAGAAGCATTCAAACAGGTAGGCTGCTAAAAAAACTCCAGGGAGGTCACAGTCAAATAACCAAGGATTTTGCCTTTAATTTCACCGGTTTGAATTCAAAGGTTCAAGTGCTAGAAATACCAATGTCTCCTGAAGTCATATCTGCAGTCATAGAAGAAAAAGGTTCAGATCAAGGAAAAGGTACAAGAGTTGTCTATTGATAAAACAGTCAAAAGAAGAGTAACCAGAAGTCAATTAGCCAAGGAAAATGGGAAGACAGTGATTGTTAATAAAATCCTAGCTTCAAAGGGAAATTTCAACGACCTTCTCCACACCATCTACATAGAAGATACTCCTCTAGTGCAAGCAGAGCTATTTGAAGCCAACAAGAACAAAACCAAAGGAGTTAAATCTTCCAAAAAAGGCTTCAATTTGATGACCAGATCTCAGAGTTTGTTTCAAGCCAAGAAGGCCTGTGACTAGGCATTTAAAAGGGTTACAAGAGGTAGAGCCAGAGTTAAGTGAGATAGATTGAGGACCTGCAAATTCAGTTAAGCAAGCCTGAAGGATATACTCAGCTAAGAAAAACTACATAGCAGGTAAGGTTAAATCCTAAAGTTTTGATGTGGATCACCTTTTGAAGTATACTTTGAAGAATGGTATCAGTTTATTCACTTTTGAACAGCCTCATGGCATATGGAAAATTCATTTCAAAGGAAAGAAAACTCGAAGAAGTCAAATTTTGGCATAAAACTGTGTTTTTGAAATCACACAGCAGTTTCGTAGCGCGCTACGAAACTGCTGTAGCTGCATATTATCATTTAGTAGACCAATGTTGAAAGACAAAGGAAAATATTTTTGAAGGGGAATCTCTACAAAGGATCATTTAAAAAGTGTCAATATTCAGCAAGGGAAAAACAAGTAGAGGAAAGAAATTTTTGAACTCCAAACTTTATCAGTCAATTTATCAGTCAAATTGTCTTCTTGTTTTTACCAGTCAACTTCTAGAAGAGTTTCTGAGCAGTTGAAAACTCCTCTCTGAAAAGTGAAAGAGGTTTTCATTCCTAAGATAATGAAGTACAAAAACCTCTTCCACTTTCATCAAATACATCATTATCTAGGAGAAATGAAGGACCAAACTTTTGCTATGAAATTGCTGTAGGTGCAGTTTTTCACAAGCATATTTCTCCTGTTTTACACCTATTTTTCAAAGACACATTCTGGGCGGTAGGAAAGGTGTTTCAAAACAACAAGAGAGGTTTGTGTTTAGAATGGATTGATTCACGAAAGCCTCCTTCAGTTTTTCTAAATAAATTTTTTATGAGAAGTTATGAGCTCTGTCCCAAGACCAATTTTTCAGCCAGAACAGAGAAAGGAACAACCTCCTGGTTTCCAGGAACAGTAAAAGGATGAGTCATCAAGGGCTAGCTAAAGGGTTATGAGCACTATCAAATTCGAATTCATGGAGTTATAGGTGTCATAAGGAGTTTTTAATTCCTAGATAAGTTTGTTTTAATCATGATGAGGAGTTACACTCCTAATTGTTTTAGGTCTCTAGGACTGCCAGTTAATAGTCAGTTTCATTTAATAATTAGTTTTAGGTGTCAATAGGTGTCATAATAGGTGGAATTCAAATTCCCCTTATGCTGGAGGAGGAATATTAGTTATGGAATGAACTCTATATATGGGAGAGAGGCCAATGCATCAAGGGTTGAAGATTTTTCAGAGAAACTCTCATATGGTGCTTTGTGTAATACTCTGTTTTCAGTAATACAGTACTTGGCTTTGCTTCTCAGGAATAAGAAGGAATTCAATGTTCAGAATGTCTTGTGTTGTTCTCCTCTCGTTATCTACAATGGTATGAATGTGTGATTACTTAGAAATCATTGATTGTGGTCTAACTTCCTTCTCACATTTATAAACTGTGTGGTCCTATGTTTCTCTGATATATTCTCAATATGTTGAATTCTTATGCCCCGACTTCTATGTAAAGCTAACATTATTGTTTTACTGAAACAATTGTGACTCCATAAGCCCAATCGACACCTTCTAATTGTGTTTCAACCACTCTCATTTTTCTATCTTTGTTTCACAAGAGTTAGCCATCTTAATCATAATAAAAAAAATTAACCCTTTGAGAGAGCCCTCTCAGGTTGGGGAGGCTAAGCCTCAGCCTAAAGTAGGTTTGAAATAGTTACTTAAGGTCTTCTTGGTCAGCAGCCTTCCAAGGTCTGATTTTGAGATAACACCTCCACATAACCAAGTTAGATTTCTATTACAAGGCTATTGAATGCTTGGATGATAATGGAGAAAAGAGGATCTTGTAGGGTAAGAAGAAGCCTGTATTAGTGAGGATGATTAGAACTATGAAAGATAAAAACATTCATAGGAAGGGGTGTGTAATATTTGTAGTACATATTTCTAGTGACAAGGGTTAGGATGTTGACGATGCAAAAGTATTCAAGAGGTAGCTTGTGTTGTAGAAGTTTCAAGATGTGTTTCCTGCAAAGGTTTCAAATTTGCCTCCTTACAACGAAGTGGAATTTTCTATCGACTTTGTACTAAGGGAAGCACCAACATTGAAGGAACCTTACATGATGAGCACTCTAGATTTGGTACAATTGAAGTTTCAGTTTAAGGAAATTCTTGACATGGGATATATTAGGACAACTGTATTGCCTTGGGGTCTACCAGTGTTTCTTGTGAAGAACAAGAATGGTACTCTCAAGTTGTGCATTGATTACAGGTAGTTGAAGAAGGTGACCTTTAAGAACATGTATATGCTGCCAAGGATTGATGACTATTTTGACTAGTAGAAGGGAGAAATGGTGTTTTGGAAGATTGATTTGAGATCAGGATATCAACAGGTACACATTAAAGAAGAGGACATATACAAGACAACTTTCTGGACCAGGTGTTGGGTGAAATATTTAAGGATATTTCAGGCATCCTTTTCCCCAATTTTGGCCATTTTGCCTGATTTGAACCTGCAGTATCCCTAGTCTAATGTCACTTCCTCTGATAAAGAAGTAATATTTTCTTTTACATATTATTATGTTGTTTTCTACCAAATATTGAATGCAACAATGCTTTCTATAGAATGACTAACTAGGGTTTCTTTGGAAAAGTTCTTTGGAATGTTTTTCTTTTAGGTACTACCATAGCTATTGATGGCCATGGATGAACAATTGATGTTATTCCTTTTTTCTACATGGTTCAAGTTTTTGCTACACCTTGGATTGTTATTTTTTTTTCTGTTATACCATGAAGTTGTTGTTACACCATGCATTCTCAATACTGTAGTTGTTACATTCAAAGACAACTATTAAAGAGACGTATAAAATAATGAAAATTTGGGTGGTTATAACTATGTGTCTATACAAGAGACATGTAACCACAATGATCTTTATTTAAACAAATTTTAACAATTTATATCTTTTCAAATTACTTCTATTAGCATAATTAACATGAGAATCACAGATTCTCGTGACTAATTTGTTTTTCCAATTTCAAGACTCTGTAAAAGGATTTATAAAGAGAGCTTAGTATAGTGTAAAATATAGAGACAAACAACATGGCATATATATCGATATTTTTTTATTTTTTTAGTCTTCAACCATTCTTAATACAAAGTATATCTGGTGATGTTACAAAAAATAATGTGTTGATTTTTTAACTAAGTTTCCATTTTGTTCGTGCACTCTGCTAGGGAGGAAGGGCCCTCCTCTTTAGCAAGGATCTTAGTGTCGGTAGAATAGTCATTTCCTTTACGTGTTAAGTGTGGATCCCTTATTATCGTTGTACATGTTTAGTGTGGGATAGATATGCTTCTACTTTTAGATTTACTATATGTGTTGTTACACAAGTTAAGCATTTCGATGTTATTTAATTCTTGATACTGTATGGTGTGCCACTCTTTATTATGAAGATTTTATGAAGCATTGATTGTTTCCTTGATGAGTTCATTTCATTCTTGCAGTTTTTTTTTTTTTTTTTTTTTTCTGCAAGTTTAATTTCCATTCTGCAAGATAATTTAAATCCTTGCAAACATGTTCAATGACATCTTTTCTTTTCTATTTTTCTTGGTTGTTACATGTATCAGCACAGATAATGGAGACACCTTTGAAATAAAAAGACTACCTTGGTTGATAATTAATGGTTGTGGAAGTAGTAAAACTAACCAAACATTTTTGTGTCATTTCCAGTGAAGGTTATCAATTGGTATAGTCAGCCAATGCTTTCTTTTGATTTATTTTGTTAGAGTGTTTCCAGTTTTATAGGCGTTGGGGGCTAAGACGAGAGGTAAGAACTTGTGCGTTTCTCTAACACACATGAACAGTCTCACAACTATAATAGTTATAACACTAAGGGTATGTAATTTTTTATTTGGATCTCCTTTTGATAGAGTATCCTTAGTTTTATAGGTGGTGGGTGGTAAGAAGAGAGTTAAGGACTTGCACATTTCTCTAACACACTTGAGTGGGTGCACCATTGTAGTAATTGAGGCACTGAGGGTGTAAAACTAATTACACATAGGGTCCATGTGTAGAATGTATGAGTGAAGAAGAAACAAAATTTAGGAACTCTAATAAATCTACAGGTAAAATGGATCATAAAAAGAACAAGAAAGAAATTGATCAATGGAGAAAAGCATTTATCCAAGACTTGATCTCAAAAGTAGAGAGAGAGAGAATTCAACTCCACATAAGGACATAAGAAAAATAGTCCCACAAAACGCTGCTACTTCTACATCAAAATCAGGAGTATCTAGTCCCTCTATTTTAGGACTCCATTTTCCTCAAACTATCCTACAAAATCCCAAATCTGTACAATCAACTCAGGAACAACAAGGAGAAACTAGTGGCCGAGATTTTGGATTAGAAGGAAAAGGGGAAACCGGTGGGAAACATCAAGAACAAGAATCAGAAGAAAAATCTTTCACTTTCGAATACCCAGACTCAGGGAGTGCGGTAAAACAACTAGCCCCAGAACAATATGAAAAATTATCACATGAATCCTTATCCATAGAGCATTCACCTAAACAATCTTTAGAAGGGTACTCACTAGAACGAAAATTAGGAGAATTTTCAATGGGAGACAACAATAACAGTGATAGGACAGATGCCACTATCACCACGTTTGAATTTTCAATAAGTGATATAAGGGAAGAAGCTCCCATGAAAAATATCCCTCTATCAACCCTTCCATATTTCCAAGGACTGACTATAGAGGATCTTGATCCTTTCTTGCTTGATTTTGATGTTCTATGCAAGAGTTATCATTATAATTCATATGCTCAAAAGCTAAAACTATTCCTTTGCACTCTGAAAGTTGCACGATTAATATGGTTTATGGGACTAGGTTCTGCCACTATCTAGACATGGGGTGATATGAAGAATACATTTATGGAAAAATACCGAGACTATTGTTAGACTAGAGAATTAAGAGAGGACATATTCAGAATGACATAGAAGGAAGAAGGAAACTTGGAAGATTATGTGGAACGATTCCATGATAATCTACAAAGATATAAACATAGTGGTCTTGAATTTAGAAATTTTGAAGACAATATTTATATTGCGAATGGGGCATGACAACCTTGAAATGTTGAACCTATTGGGAAAAGGAGGTATATCCCAAGATCCATTTGATGAGATAGTAAAAATTTGCTTAAGGTGTTCATGATGATCATCATGGTGGAGGAGTATGGCACGAGATGCCTCTGTTAGAATACAGAAATATGAAAATCGAGTTGTGACCAGATCTGAGATCAGAAAACTATTCAAAATTCTCAAGAGCACTATTCTCAGCACCTTATCTACCCAATTGATGACATCATAAGTGAAAAAGGTACAGGATGAAGCTGACAAAGCTTTGGCTATGTTCTGCCCAAAATGTATAGAGAAATGTTCCTTGAAAAAATGTAGAATCAACATCATCGTCTTGTGCAATATTTCTGACCTAGAGAATTCTATAGGATATTTTCCAGAGCTTCCCTAACTGAAATAAACACTCAAGGAATCAGGTAAGGAGGTTAAGTCTTCTTACTTTATTGGGTCAAAGAGGCCTTGGAAACCATGACCACTAGGTGTGTCTCAATATTTTTCTTTTAATTCATGGAATAATGTATATAATGCTAAGAAATTTCCATGGCAGTATCCCATACCTCCTCCAACTCAATTTCCTTCACCATGAAACCAATGGTATCCTTCTCCACCTTTTTAGTACCCTCCATCTCATCTGTATTCTTGGCTTCAGAATTGGAGGGGAAACTCTTTAGGTCAAGTCCCTCCTGTGTTACCAGTATAACAAGAAGTGAAACTTCCACCTCTCTCGTCATCTGCTACTACTCCTCCCATACGAACCCAACTACCTATATATTCTAACCCTAACCCAAATAACAAGGAAGCCCAAAGTATAGAAGCCCCTACTTCTTGCCAAACTTACAACATCACTCCTGTTGGATGTAATGAGATCCATCTTTGATGCAAAAAAGTAGTAAATCCAACCACCTCCCCTGTTATTACTAAAGGAAAATGTGAATCACTAAGGGAAGATATCGTGGATCTTGATGAGAATATTAAACTTATAATATATGATTCGAAAAAAAGTTGATACACCCATGAAATTCAATCCAATTGTTATGGTAACCAATGATCCCTGTATCCACAAAGACTAGCTCAATCTGGGATGATTCCACAACCCAAATCTGATTTTCTCAAGAAGTTAAGGAATTTTCACATAAGGGTTCCCTTGTTGCAAGAAATTAAATATGTCCCCATCAATGTGAAAAAAGTAAGAGACCTATGTATTAAGAAACCTGGAAGGAATCCCAAAGACCCTTTTGGCATCCATGTGATGGGAAAATTGTCAGAACTGATGTTTGGTCAGCCTATTTTGCCTAAATACAATTATCTAGGGAATTCTACAGTGACGTATGAACCCAAAACTTTAAGAAGTAGTAAAAGAAGAATTGCAAAAACTTCTAAATGGCAACTTCATTTAGCCCATCTCTAACAGCAAATGGGTGTCTCCACTTTTCATTGTTCTTAAAAGGAACGACAAATGGAGGATTTATGTAGATTACATATAGCTTAACAAATCCACTCAAAAGGAACATTTCCCTTTTCCATTTATAGATCAATTCATTGACACCTTATCTCGAAAGAAATTATTTCCATTTCTAGACAAGTTTAGTGGTTATAATTAGATACAGATTGCTCTAGAGGATCAAGATAAAACCACATTTACTTACACTTGGGGCAGATTTCCATACAAAGATCTCCCTTTTGGACTCTCTAATGCACCAACAACCTTCCAGAGGGCAGTATTGGGAATATTTGCGGATTGTCTAAATGATTATTTGAAACTATTCATGGATGACTTTAGACCTTATGGTGATGATTTCGAATCAACATTATCCAATCTTGAAAAATTGTTAGAGCGATGTGATCAAAATAATTTTTATTTAGGCACTGAAAACTGTTACATGATGATGAATGAAGGGATTGTGGTTTGACATTATACGTTTGCTGAAGGAAAAAATGTAGACCCTACTAATAGAGAAATAATTGTGAAAATTCCATCTCCCAAAACAGAAAAAGAGGTACGTAGTTTTTTGTGACAAGTAGGGTATTACAGAAGATTTATAGAAAAAATTTCAAAGATTGCATCCCCCTTATTTTCTCTGCTTACTAAAGATTTGGAATTTGTCTGGAAATGGAAATGTGAACAATCCTTTGTAGAATTAAAGCAGTTTGTATCAACAACTCCTATTTTGCAAGGCGCAAACTGGGATCTACCATTTCATATAGTAAATGATGCATTTAATAATGTTATAGGAGTTGTGCTAGATCAAGTTGAATAAAAGAAACCATATGTCATCGAGTACATTAGCAAGAATCTGACTCCAGCAGAATTAGATTACAGAGTTACAGAAAAATGTTTTCTTGTAGTAGTACATGCTATTAATAAATTTAGGCATTACATCACATGTTATCAAATATTTGTGCACACTCACCACTCTACCATTTGTTTCTTAATGAATAAATCTATCACTAATGGTAGGGTTACAGATTGGTTGTTTTTGTTATAAGAGTTTGATATAACAATCACAGATAAGTCTGGAAAAGATAATGTAGTGGCTGATTTTATTTCTAGGTTGACTGTTAATAGTGATTGCATGCTCGTTGAAGATTCCTTTCTAGATGAATATATTTTTTCTATTTCAACTCACTCATCATGGTATGCAGACATATCTAACTATCTTGCTACAGTGAGATTTTCACAACATCTTTCCTCAAGAGTAAGGAAGAAGTTTGTTCGACAAAGTGCAAGATATTCTTGGGTAGAGGGATACCTTTATTACACAGGTCCAGATCATTAGATCAGGAATTGTGTAAGAGAGGATGAGATTTTTTATATCCTCAAAGCCTTCCATGAGGAACCTTGTGGTGGAAACTTTGCTGACAAAAGGACAAGGTATAAAGTGTTTTCGACTGGATATTATTGGCCTACCATATTCTAGGATGCAAAGAAATTTGTAAAAGGTTGTGACAATTGTCAGAGAACGGGTCAACCACTTAGGTGAGATGAAATTTCCTTACAACCTCAAGTAGTTTTGAAACCATTTTAGACGTGAGCTTTCAAATTTTTAGGCCCAATTAATCCTTCATCTCAGGGGAAGTCCTACATTCTATTATGTACAGACTTTGTCACAACATGGGTTTAAGCAAAGGCACTAACTAAGGCAATTGAACAAGTTGTTTTAGACTTTTTATTTGAAGACATTTTTGTTCGATTTGGAGTACCTTGAGAAATAGTGACAGATGGAGGAGTGTTGGGATGGGATCCACTGAGTTAGTTTGGGGTTAACATAACCCAAGTTTTGATACATTTTTGTAAATAATGTAAAGTCTCTGTGAATTATGGATGTGAAGCACGTAGATGGTTAGGAGTCAAAGGGGCATAGCCCATTGTTTTATGTAAAGTTTTGAGTCATTTTTGAGATTCACCCATGGTCTGCATACCATGGAATTGTATGAAAAGTCTATAAATAGTGAGTCTTAGCGAAGGACAAGTAGAAAGAGCTATATAGAGAGAGAAGAGAAGAATGAGACATAGAAAATATAGGGATTTGGGTCCAGGACAAGAGCTAGGGTAGGAAGGCTCTACTTCTTGTGCTTAGATAGGCAAAGAAAGGCTCCGCAGTTGAGTGCACGAAGGCCTACGTAGAGTCCGCAGCTGAGTGCATGGACCCCTGCAGTTGTGTGTGTAGGGAAGTTTGAGTCTGTAACCGTCAATTGAAGATCAATAAAGACAATTTTTCCAGAGAATTTCTGAGTATTTTGTTTATCTCTGTTAATTTTATATACTACTGATAAATGATCTGTTTACGAAATATTGATTGAATGTTATGTGATTCTCTTGAATAAGTCTTAATTATGTACACAATGCACACTTAAACAATTTCACGAAGACTCTAGAGATTTCTCTTATGTTTACTAATGACTTAAGTAAATCTGCACAAACACTCATTCAGAACTGCTCTATAATGCACGTAAGTAGACGAACTGACTATTAGAGGTCTGTAAGGACTAATCGTAGACCTTCACAAAGGTTTGAAGGCTACTTTAATAGAGTTGCAACAACGTTCCCTAAGATTTTGTTGATCTGTGTGAAGGAAGATCTGAGGCACTGTAAGACATCATTCTAGGCTCTGGATGTAGAAACTTGGTTCTTACATTCCCCATAATGCTTCTGGTGAGATTGTAGCCTGTGCTACGCAGGTTGTTGTCGAAAGGGCCAATAGTGTATGGTTTTGGTGGTTGGTGCAACTAAATATGAACCTACGCCAGGACACCCTAAGACAAGAAATGGTTCCATTTTCGAGACCATAATCTTCTTGATGTCGCATCATTGGAATTTGACCAAGAAAGAAATTGAAAATTGGTTGGATCAGAACATTCATGATTTCGCAGTGCAAGAAAATTGGAATCTGCGCATGTCGAAAGTAGAGTGGTTGAATATGTATCTATATACAAAGATACACGAGATATTCTTTTGCACTTTCCCCATTGAACTGTATGCATGGTTAGCTAAATTAACAGACCTATAAGGAAGCTGGAAGCTTGATAGTCCTATAGTGTGGACTCCATAATTAGTGTGATGATTAGAATACTTTGAAAACAAGATCACGCGAGTTGTCAATCATTGGCTCGATCAGATTCTAGGGGGATTTGTTACTGAATTTGTTGTTGATACTTGAGTTAGCTATAGCGAAGTGGAGCGACAAATTTTCAAAGGATCGTGAGGTAAGTATTTAAGATCATTAAATAGCTGGATTAAAATTTTATTATGTGTAAAATGCATGATGCCATTACCTTGATGTTTGGAGCTATAAGAAGTGGATGGTTCATTAGAAATCGCGAAGGATCAAGACCAGAGTATAGTCCATTTATTGGACCTCCTTCAAGTGATGACGAAGGGGCGGGGTAGACTACACCACGAAGCGCTATTTAGCTAATCACTCAAGGGATTCATTGACTAAATCATTCATCCACTCCACCTCCACCCCAACCTCCACTGCATACACCTTCACCCACACATCCATCTCCATCACCGCCATTCAACATGGAAAATGAAATGAAGATGTTGATATTCAAGGGTATAGGAAGTGAAGATGCATAGCAGTTCGGGTTTGTTGTGAACACTGTATGGAAACTGTAATAGATTTCTTATTACAATATAAAGAAGGCATAGTTGGTTACCACTTTGCAGGATTGCGTGCTAACCTAGTACATTAAGTACTATTCTCATAATCATCTTGCAACACTAGCAGAGACTAAGGCGACTTTAAACAAAGAGTTTAGTGAGCCTAAGTCTGACTCACAATCAATAATTGGATTTAAAGAAATCATGATGAGGGTCGATGAGACACCCTGGGAATTTGATCAAAGGTTGAAGTGTCAGATTAGAGAAGCTAACATGTAGATCATAGGTAGCCAGCATTGTGAATGGTTTATAGTGTCGCTCTTGGCCGACTTGAGAATTTCTCTATCACAGCAGAAGATAGAAACAAAGGTAGAAGCCTTGGAAATCATGATGACACTGCATGCATCTCCTATTCAAGATACGAAACTGGGAGTACAACATATCCACTCACAATTAGCTAGCTTACACCTAGAATTATACAGTTTGAGAAAAGAGAAGGAGACTAAACCAGAAGTGTGTGTGGAGGTTTGTTGTTTGAAGTGCAAGAGCCATGGGCATGATAAAGACCACTTTCCATTGTTTTTGAATTATATTACAGGAGGGGGGGTGATTCCCCTGAAGCAAAAAGCTTCGACAGGGCTGAGTGTCGGGGCTACGCTATGGTGCATTATTTTTCAAGGTGTTGGAAAACATGCAACGAATACTTTCCATTTACTTCAAAATTTCATCCAAACACCCTAGCACTTGTTCTGTAACTTCTGCAAGTTTATGGGTCACGATGAGCACCATTGTCAAACATATGAGTTGATGATAGAAAGGACACCAACATACTGGATACAAGAAGAAACTCAACCTCCAGAGGAGTTCGCATAGGTTATTAGGGTCGAGGACGGGGCCGAGGAGGAGGAGGACCTAGTAGAGGCTGCGGTGAGATTATTTGCTACAATTGTGGATAGCCAAGGCACTACACATGGGAGTGCCAGAATACTACACACCCATCATGTCAATACTACAGACAATTTTACCATACTATAGAAGAATGCTTGATACTAATAGCTAAAATGCAAGAGAAGAAAGCACAACCTTAGTAGCCTATGAAAAATCTACAGGTGATAAGGGTAAACAACCTGAATAAGAAGGATGGGTCTGTAAAGTGCCGGAGAAATGTTGGGTTGTGATCAGAAGGGGCCAGAGTGTTCGCTTCATTGTGCCAATTGCACAACGGGGGGTCACAGGGGGTTTGAGGGGGGTGGGCAGCCCCCCTCTATGGGGTCTAGGGCAGCACCCTGGGGAAATTTTTTTTGGACCCTATATTAGGTTGGGCGGACCTACCTATGGTTTTGTCCATGGTTTTTGCACATGGTTTGGGAACAATGGTTTTTGGTCCATGGTATTGGATGCTTCAGCATGTATAAATATGTATTGTAAGATTGAAAGGAACATAATGAAAAATCAATCTGGTAGTCTCGGTTTTGGTATCCAAGAGAAAATCTCTGTGTATATCTATTTTATGTGTTATGCTCTTGCATTGTTCATTTTCTATGTTTTAGAGTTCATATGCAGGTAATTTCTGTATGAGGTTAAAACCTACATTTGGTATCAGAGTTGTTTCGGCTTCAAGGGGATGCCTTTATTATTGAGGGTTTTCGCTCGGGCCTGTGGTAGACCCTATTCAGTGGGAGTTCTACAGGATCGATTCTAGTGGTGAAAAAATATGGCGAGCAGTGGAAAGATAGAGATCGAGAAATTTAATGGTCAGATTTTTGAGTTATGGAAACTCAAGACAGACGATCTGTAGGTGGACAAAGATCAGTGGAGCGCAGTGGATCCAAGTACTAAAACAATGGGAGTGTCTAATGAAGAATGGAAGAAGTTGGATCGGAAGGAAAAGAGCACAATATGATTATGTGTCTCAGATTCAATATTTTTGAATGTATCAGGGGAAGCTACGACAAAGGCTTTGTTGGACAAGTTGGGGACTTTGTACCAATCTAAGTCTCTAGTGAATAAACTGTTTCTACATAAAAAGTTGTATAACCTGAGGATGAAAGATGGAGACTCGATGATAGAGAATTTGAACGCATTTAATACTGTGGTAAGTCAGATTTTATCTGTTGATATTAAAACTTCAGATGAAGATAAGTGCATCAGTTTTTTGTGTTCTCTACCAGATTCGTGGGATAGCCTAGTTATTGCAATAGGTAGCAATGCAACTGCCTTACAGTTTGATGAAATAGTCTCATCCTTTCTGATGGAGGAGATGAGACAGAAAAATATGGAGAGCCAGAATTGTGATGCCTTGTTTGTACAATGACAGTCCCAGAACAGAGATAAAAATAAGTCATCGAGTGGGAGATCTAAATCTAGAGGGAGATCTAAATCTCCAGGAAAACCTGTAAAGGTGGTGTGCTAGAAATGTGGAAAGGAAGGGCACTACAAAAGGGACTGTAAATATAAATCTCGTGATAAAGGAAAAGGATCTGATGATGCTCCTTCTGTAGAGGCGAAAACCACCTCATATGAAGGTGAGGATGTGTACTTGGTTTCTTCAAGTACACATGTAGATCATGAGGCATGGTTGATTGACTCAAGTGCATTCTTTCGGTTCACTCCTCATAGAGAATGGTTTTGCGAGTATGAGAAATATGATGGTGGTGATTTCTTCTTAGGGGATGATAGGAAGGCTCAAATCATTGGTCACAGAAAAGTAAAGTTGAATTGCAAGGTGGAAGGGTTAGAACACTTTTGGGTATTTTGCATATTCCTGCATTAGCTGGAAATCTAATTTCTATAAGAAAGTTGGATGATGCAGGTATAAAAACAATGTTCGAGAAATATACTTGCAACATGGTTTGGGGAGCACTGGTATTGATGTGGGGAGTTCGGATTGGAAATTTGTACAAGCTGCAAGGTAGAACTGTTATTGATGGGTGCAACAGTTCTGTGGTTCCTGAAAGTGGAGTAGAAAATTAGTGGTCTTTGGAGAAAAGACCATGCTATGGCATCAAAGGATTGGACATATTAGAGAGAAGGGCCTTTGAATACATCATGGTAAAGGTATGGTAGAAGGTATGACTAATAGCTCTCTGGATTTTTATTTTTGTGAAAATTGCGTATATGGCAAGTAGAATCGGGTGAGTTTCCCCTCTGGTGGTAAGAGGGCGAAATAGATATTAGAGCTTGTGCACAGTGATGTGTTTGGACATGTGAAGGTTCCATCACTGGGTAAGTCTGTGTACTATGTATCATTTATAGATGACTTCTCAAGGAATACATGGCTATATTTCTTCAAGAAGAAATCTGAAGTCTTTGATAGGTTTAAAGAATTTAAGGCTCTGGTGGAAAACCAGATAGAGAAGAAGATAAAGGTGTTGAGGACAGATGACGGTGGAGAGTTTGTAGCAAGGAATTTGAGGAATTTTGTAAGAAGTGTGGTATAGCACGACAGAAGACTACTCCCCACACACCTCAGAAAAATGGAGTTGTAGAAAGAATGAACAAGACATTGATGGAAAGGGCAAGAAGCATGCTCAGTGGTGTTGGGTTAGGATAAGAATTCTGGGTAGAGGTGGTGGAGATAGCATGTCACTTGGTCAACATATCACCTTCATCAGCATTGGAGGATAAGACTCCACAAGAGGTATGCACTAGTAAGAAACCCTCTCTTTCACATCTGAGGGTATTTGGATGTGATGCATATGTACATGTTCCAAAGGAGAAAATAACAAAGCTGGATAGTATATCTGAAAAGTGCATCTTTATTTGGTATAAGGATGGTTTAAAGGGTTATAAGCTTTGGAACCCAGTCACAAGGAAGGTTGTGTACAGCCGAGATGTGGTGTTCAGAGAGGTGAAAGATGTTATTAAACATGAAGTCCCATCAAAGGAACCTAAGAGGATAGAGTTTGAGCTAAAGGAGGAAGAATCAGACTCTATAGTAGAAGAGGAATTAGAAGATGAACAACCACAAACTCTGGGTGTGAGAAGACCAGTTCGAGAAATAAGGCAGCCAGAAAGGTATAGTCCATCTTTTTTATGTTCAAAATTTGCTTTATCTATTTCTAATGATGATCCAAGAATTGTGAAGGAAGTAGTAGATTCAGAGGATGGAAAACTATGGAAAGAGGCCATGGTTGATGAAATGGCATCTTTGCACAAAAATGAGATTTGGAATCTAGTGGAGTTGCCGGTTGGAAGGAAACCCATTGGCAGCAGATGGGCATTTAAGAAGAAGACAAATGTAGAAGGAAAGGTACAAGGAAAGGTAGAGAAATACAAAGCCCGGTTGGTAGAAAAAGGTTATTCCCAGGTGCTAGGAATTGATTTTGGTGATATTTGTTCTCTTTTTGCCAAGGTATCTTCTATTAGATTACTTTTATCTATTACTGAGGTTTCCGATTTTGAGGTAGAACAGATGTATGTGAAGACAACATTTCTTCATAGTTATCTAGAATAGGATATCTACATGAGGCAACCTAAAGGCTTTGTGGTGAATGGTAAGAAATAACTAGTATACAAGTTAAATAAGTCTCTGTATGGGTTAGAACAATCACCAAGGATGTGGTATCAGAAATTCGATACATTTATATAGGGACTTGGCTTCACCAGAAGCAAGGCAAACCACTGTGTGTATTTTAAATTAATTGCTAACCGTGTTATTTATCTGGTCTTATATGTGGATGATATGTTTCTAGTTGGAAATGACAAAGAAATTATCCATGATTTGAAGACCCAATTGTCCCCCAAATTTGACATGAAAGATCTTGGTGCTACAAACTATATTTTGGGCATGGAAATTAAAAGAGACTAGGAAAAGAGGAAGCTTTGGTTAAACTAGAGGAAGTATGTTGAGACAATACTGCAAAGGTTTAATATGTAGGATAGTAAACTAGTGAAGGTCCCTATTCCTATAGGTGTAAAGTTATCTGCCTAACAGTGTCTCAAGACACAAGAAGAGGAAGAGGACATTTCCTGTTTTCCTTATGCAAGTGTGGTCGGTAGCCTGATGTATGCCGTGGTATGTACTAAACTAGACATTGCACATGCAGTGGGAGTATTGAGCAGGTTTATGTCAAAACCAGGGAAGGAGGATTGGACAACAGTGAAGAAGGTTTTCAGGTATTTTTGTGGCACTAGTGATTATGGTTTATGCTACCAAGGAAGACCAGGATTGGACAGAGTGTTGGATATTCATGGCTTTGTTGATGCAGACTTGACTGGAGATCTAGATCAAAGAAGATCTACAAGTGGGTATGTGATTAACCTATTTGGAGGTGTAATCCATTAGATGAGTAAGAAACAATCTGTAGTGGCACTATCAACTATAGAGGCAGAATACATGGTAGCCACTCATGCACGAAAGGAAGCCATCTGGTTGTAGAGATTGTGTTCAAGTATGGGGTTAGTACAGGGAGTGATAAGGATCGACTGTGACAACCAAAGTGCAATTTTCTTGGCAAAGAACCTTGCTTACCATTCAAAGACAAAGCACATTGATGTTTAGTATCACTTTGTGACGGATATGATAGAAGACAAAAAGGTGTTTCACGTAAAGGTGGACACTCTGAAGAATACTGCAGATTTATTGACAAAATCTGTGAGCTCTAAGAAGTTTTCTTGGTGTATAGAAACAATGGGCGTTGCAGGGCTAGATAAATGACTAAGCTCTCATGTGGCCCCCTGTGGAAATAAAACAACAAGTGGGAGAATGTTGGGTTGTGTTATATTCTTTCCATGACTAGCCTCCATAGTTAACCGGTGGGTTCGAGGGGGGGTAGATCCCTCCCTTCGTTACATTGATTGTGTAGCGGGGGGGTCACAAGGGGGGTGGGTAGCCCCCCTCTATAAGGTTCGGGGTAGTGCCCTGGGGAAATTTTTTTTTGGACCCTATATTAGGTTGGGTGAACCTATTCACTATGGTTTTGTGCATGGCTTTCACACATGGTTTTGGGCATGATGGTTTTCAATCCATGTTATTGGATGCTTCGACATGTATAAATATGTACTGTAACATTGAAAGGAACATAATGAAAAATCAATATAGTACTCTTGGTTTTGGGATCTAGGGGAAGATCTCTGTGTATATGTGTTTTATGTGTTATGCTCTCGCATTGTTTATTTTTTGTGTTTTAGAATTTGTATGTAGGTAATTTTTGTACAGGGTTAAAACTTACAAGAAACAAGCTGGCTTTGATATGGATCATGCTAAGGAAACATTTATGGAAGGCGAGAAGAGCTTCACTGAGGCCTACAGCTTAGGAAGGTAGGACAAGACACAAGAAATCAACATGCCTGAAGAGGTTGATCCCTCTCTACTCACTACATTTTTGGAGACATGTAAAAACTGTTGCGTGAAAGCAAAGTTGTGGAAGGCATGCACAAAGTAATAAATAAATGCACCAGCAAGGAGAGGGTCCTTGATGGACACCGGGTGATAAAAAGAAATGGAAAACATAAGGCACGAATAGGGTAAGAGATGAGGCTCACCGCACAGATATGTGATTATGAGATGGACCAGGTCATTTTGTATCTGAGGTCTGATGCCAACGTATTACCAAAACAAACACGGGAAAGGATGGGGAGACCTACACTGCAATGGTCTCAAATTTAGCTTTGAATGGCGAACCAACAGAAAATTACCCCCATGGGATGATTATATGGAGTAACAATTTATATAGAAGGTGCAAGTGCGATGACCGACTTTGAGGTTATAGAAATCATCGATGACAATAATCCCTACCCTGCGGTCTTGGGAATTGACTAGGCTATTGATATGAATGGAGTCATCAATTTGGAAAAGAGGACAATGTCATTTGAAAGGAATTCGCTTCATGTTATAGTGCCATTGGATCCTGCAGAAGGGGCACGCTATAGTGAACTAGTCCACATTATAAAAAAGGTGATGATGAATTGGATAAGATTTACAAGATAACAGTGTTGGACCAGAATTAGATCAATCAGACGATAGATGGACGGATTACTTGGGATCGGGAGAGTTCCTGCACCTATTATTTAGATGAAGAGTTTGAGCACTGGGAGAATCTCTTGCACGAAGTGTCTACATTGCGATCAAATATGACGACGAAGTTGGCGGGCCTCAGTATTGTAGCAATAATGCTACAACTCCTGGAACTCCCTTCTTTAATTTATCAACCCAGTAGTTCGTAACAAACTTGGAAGCGACGGTGCTGTATGCACAAGTACTAGCTCTTGCCGTAGCTGTCACTTGGTCAGCTGGAACAAGTCCACTAGGGGCTTAAGCCAACTTCTATGAGCTCTTAGAAGAAGCTTTTTAATTGATGGATGAAATCTAACTCGAAGGAAGCTAATCTAATTGCAAAAAGAATCTGAAAGCCAAAAAGAAACGCAAACCCTAGCAAACCATAATTCTACCAGCTAGTCCTACTGATGCAAAGGAGAACATGCAAACTACTAAAAGAGATGCCATTGCTTCTATGAAGGTAAAATACATGTGTCTAGACTACCTCTATCTAAAGAAAACATCTTTTTGTATTTTTGTTTAAGTTGTTGGAATTATCATGCATGTGCTTCTAACTAGCTTTTTACTGTGCAGAGGTGGATCAAGGAAGAGGAAGGCTTGAAAAAGGTTGGAAAAGTTCAGATAGGGTCTAAGGGGTCCCTAACACCCTTCCAGAGAGTCTCACAAAGTTTGGCTCCCAAGAAACCGTGTTTATGAGCTTCTACAGGAAGTCTGCAAGGGTTCTACAGGATGTTTCAGAATTTCTACAGGATGTTCAGTAATTCCTACAGGATGTTCTACGATCGGATTTTGGGTGATGGGTGAGTGGAAGAGGCTGCATGGGTGGATAGGGAGGTGGGAGAGGGGTTTGTAATGCCTTAGTGACCAAGAGATGAGATGATGAGGGGGTGTGCTAAGCTAGTTTGTTTGCAGGAGGGTAGAGGGAATGGAAGGCCGAAAAGGTAGGATAACGTGGGCAGTAGAGTAGTTGAGAGGCAAGGGGTCTAATTGGGAGATGAGCAGTTGGCCTGGGCAAGGCTTAGAAGGTCAAGAGAGTGAGGGAGTAGCACTGCACAGTGTAAACTGAATCAAATCATCCACGTCCTGCACATAATCAATACATTCCTAATCTGTCCTAACTGTTTAATGGAACCAATGAACAACAACATTATTTCTAAAGAAAACCAGGTATGGTACTGAAGCAAAGAAACATTCCAAGAGGTCTGAACACATGGGCAGCTTCTACAACCGAAAATATTGCACCAAAGATTGCATGAATACGTAAACCAATGTTTTTGGTGGGTAGCACTGTCTGCAATTCCAGCCCCTAGAAAGAGGTGAAAATGAGTGTGCAGGCAACCCTTTTCTGGAACTTTTATCAACTCCAATCTCTTCACTCTATTCTAAACAGCTGAAGCAACTCTGTCTTATAACAATGACCTACTTAACCACACCAAGAAATCTAACTCAGCAAACTGCGTTTCAAATGCATGTAAAGAAAACCATAATGCTGAAAGAAAAGATAACAATACAAAAGAAGGAGGCCTTAGGCTCTCAGGTTGGGCCCAACCCCGAGAGCTATGGCTCCTTTTAAAAACTCAGAACTGAGATCAAATCGGACTGCTTTCCATTAAAAAATAATAGTCATAAGTCAAATAGCATGCCAATAATGGCTACAAAAGAGCAAAACCAAGCTAGCAGCTCGTAGTGCAGAATGTGCAACAATGTTTCAAAAGTCCTTTTCGAAGGCTAAAGCCTTAGCATTTATACATCACGAGGCCCCAAGCTGGCCTCCTAAATTAGTGGGACTCGGCTGACCAAACTAGGAGTGAACTGCTGCTTCCTCAAAATCCGTTTCGCTGCCTTCTAATCCGGTTGTGGTGGCTGTTGGAGCTCGGAGTTGGGGGTGAAGATCCCGAGGAAGGCCATTTAATGCTGTGGACAACCCTCCTACGAATCCTCAACCCCATCTTGGCTGTCTCCTGGTCCTTATCTGCTCAGTTTTGTTCCAATAATGTGTCAAAAAACCTGAAATGAGCACGTGTTAGCCACCTAGGAATAGTGACTGCCCTTATTCGTACAAATGACATAAACATACTAAAAAATGATGCATAAGTTATGAAAAAGGAAGGATTGAGCAAAGGTAGTTAGGCCAAATGAGGCCAAAATGTTACCAAATTTGGGGCTCATCATCATCCCCCAGCTAAAATGATTGCTCATCCCTGAGCAACTAATCCAGCTCCTCGTCCTTCATTGCTTTCACCGCCACCCTCACATCCCAGGCTTCTAAAGTGGTCTCCTCCTCACTGGCATGGAACCCAGCCTTCCTTTCCACCTCTTCCCACTGCTTATGCTCTTCTTTTTCTGTGCTGCCTTCCATCAATCCTAACAGCAGAGGTGGGCTTAGCTTGAGGCCAATCCAGCTGGCTTGGAGGTTCTGTATGGACTTCTTGTAGAGTGGCACCCGTGCTAGAGCTTCCCTCATTCGAGTTGGAGTATGATATTCTCTAATTTTAAGGCTGTGGGACAATGTGTTCCATCGGCGGGTGCAAGCATGAACACAGTTGTCCCCTAACAGTCACTCCATATCCTCGAAATGTGCTATGGCTTGTGCCTGCTGATCCATGTATTTCAATAAAGTTTGAGGGTTGGTGGCTAAGTGTTGGTGGGCCGATATCAATGCAGTGGGATCCCCTGGCTCTGCTTTAATCAGCAGTGGCTCATGTAATTCTCGGCCCATGACCTCTTTGACCTCTACTGCCCTCTTTTCTTCATGGTTCAACCATGAGGCAAATGCCATCAACTGCATATCCCCTACAACTGTGTTGGGATCCCATGTAGTCACATTAGGAAGGGCCAAATTATGGAGATAGAACTCCGAGAGTTTGGCCTTATCCTCTGATGAACTGCTATTGCATAACGCTGTGAACTGCTGGGGGTCTTGGAGTTGGGAGATACCCCTCTGTGCCAATGCATTAATCTGAAATTGCAGCCATTGGTCTCGTAGGTACAGGCCATAGGATTTGGCCGGCTGTCTGCATTGTAGAGCATCCATGGCCCAACTGGCCATGCAAGCTAGTTGTGCCTCTTTTTGCTGCAACTGCTGTTTGAGAGCTTGTATCTCGATTTGTGCTTGCAGTTCCCTTTCCTATAGATGCGAGGTTGGCTCCCCAAGACCAACTTGCAGTCCTTCTCTGCCTTGATGTTCTACTGTAGTGTCCCCTGAGGATGTGCCCTTTTCCTTCTTTAGTTCCTGTAGCTGCAGTTTAAGTTTCTCGTTCTCTTCCTGTAGGAATACCCGCTGGCAGTTTGCCACGTGTTTGGCCATAGCTAATTCTTTTCTTGCCTCCTTGAGTTGTTCCTCCAAGGGGCCTATATCTGCCACTCCTTTTGATTTAGCTATTTTCATCCACGTGTGGGTCGTCACTCTTTCTTCCTCCAACGCAAAGAAAAGCGGCACTGTGAATTTTTGTGGAATAATTTTCCCAGCCTCCAAAAAGTTATAATACGAGCTAAAGCTTGGCTGGGGACTAGGTTCCAGAATATGCTCTTTCTCTTCTTCCCTTGGTGGCTCTACTTCGCCTTCCCTAAGTGGTGATGAGGGTGCCTCTCCCTCCATCCTCTCTGTCTCCTTAAGCTGGGCTAATGTTTCCTGTAGAGTGGCCTCAGCATCCTGTAGCCGGGCTTTTGAAGCCAACCTGTCCATTCTCTCCTTCCAAGTAGTTGTCTTCGGGCTCCCCCACTCATAAGTGACTGATATTTTTGAGGGGGACCTCTCCCTTGGTGAGGTAGGGGTATCTTCTATAGTAATTGGGCCGCTGGATGGAGGTTGGGGCCTGCCCGTTTTGATTCTCACACTTCTCCTGGCTTTGAAATACAGAGGGGTCTCCCTCTTTCGTTTTTCCTTCGGCTTAGGAGGTGTACTAAGGGTGGCCAGCACAGCTGCTGCCTCCCTTGCAAGAATTTTGGCTGTCTTCTCTTTTGGTTTTCCTTTCTCAGGGCTTCCTGTAGAAGGCCCTGTATCAGCTGATTTCTGGCTTCCTGTAGAAGCCGTTTTTGGTTTTCCTGTAGAAACAGGTGGCACCGTTTTAGCCTGTTTGGCTGAGGATGCTTTTCTTTTTAACTTGGTTGAGGCTGCCTTCGAGGTGCCTTTCTGACGTGGACTTGTCCCGTCTTCTCCACCCTACTCTGTAGCCTTTTCTCTCTGGGTGTCAATGTGGATTTGTCACCCTCCTTTTTAGCAACCTGGGGTTTCTCTTGCCTCCCTTTTTGTTCTTTCTTTGATGCTTTGGCCGCGGGTTCTTGGCCTTTCCCTTTCTTCTCTGTGTGCACTGAATCCTTCTCCTCGCTGCTAGAGGAGGTGAGCTCTTCGGTCAACATTTTGATATCGCCATCCTTAGTCAGATTTCAGAAGGCTTCCCACGAGAGAGGGACTGTGTAGGTGTGGAGTGCATCCTCCACGAGGAGCTTAATGAGCCCATGATGGGCTACCTGGTCTGGCGTGCCCTCTCGTAACTTGGTGGCACATTCAGTCATGGACTGCAGGAGGAAGTAAGGAATACTTAGCTTGTTTTCTGAAGGTAGGTCCATTTGGTGCCTCAATTCTGTGAGCAGCCGGAAATGGTACCCATATACGATGCTGAATCGTCCTTCGCACGTGATATACTTCATGATTTGGAGGTTCACCTCACTCCAAAGCGGCTGTAGGCTAGCTCTGCGAACCCCATTCTTATCCTCTGAGAATTGCTCCTCCGGTGGAAAGAACTCCTTTTTAGCCTTCTGGACTAATTTCCTCTCCTCCTTGTCCCACGGTACCCCCATTGGGAGGTCAGTGACCCTGCTGATGAATTGTGGGGTGAGTCTGAGATTCAAACCCCTGAAATTGACAACAGCCAGCGTTTTTGATTTTGGCTTCAAAGCTCACAGGAACTCCTCTACCACCTCATCATCATAACCTTGAAGCTTGTCGCAGAACAACATCCATCGCGCACGAGTGAACAGTTCTACCACCTCCGGGTTTTCCCGTAGTTTCTTTGAGTCGGTCGGTTCCTTTCTGATGAATCCACCCGGCATGGTGAAAGCCTGCTATGTTAGCCGGAGGTGGCGGGTGCGTATCAAAAGATGACCTTTCGGATTGCTTGAGACAGAGTGCAGAACTACACCTCTATCATGCACACAATTCGTGAATTCTTGGCTATCTATAGATGAGCCTTGACAGGGCCTTAATTACGAACCCAATCCTGTAGAAAACCCCACATATACTACGACGACAATTTTCATGCAAAAGGAAGACGACGCTTGCAATTTTATGCTCAGACTGTAGTTTTACATTTTTTAGGACGTCGACTTCGCCACCCTTCAAACCAATTGCATGGGAGGAATAGGTTCAGGCTTACCTTTTCCAATTCGCCACCTTTGACGTGAATAGATCAATTTTCCTCCGTAGCGGCTAGCTTCCTGTAGCGCAGCTTCCTGTAGAAGTCGCGCACAGGTTCCGGAGACCACAGCAGTGGTTCTGCACCTTCTGTGCCACCACCAGACGTCTGAACGAGCCGAGGACTTGGAGTAATGAGCTTCAGAGAAATTCAGATGCTTACTCGACTACAAAATGGCTGGTGATAAAAGAGTGGAGTGACGATCTAGCCGGTGGATTTGAATCCCGGCCGAAGTCGTGGCGCGGGGGTGAGTTGTCCCTGCCGGACCGTTGGACGACGTCACCTACTCATTTCACCGCAAGTCTCCCTTACTGCCGCATCATTCCCTGCAGATCTGCCGCCGCCATTTCCGTTATATCGCCGCTTCTCCCCGACTGGACGCTTCTCATGTATCCATTACCCGTTTTGCTTGCCACGACCAACACTTTCCAAATCTGACTAGACCATCTGACTGGTTGTGGTGGCCAGTTGAATGGCTACCCGACTACTCAACCCATTCATTTCCACACTTGCAAACATTTCAGAGCATAGTTCATGTAATTTGACGAAAAAAGGGTGAGGCACTTACCTGTGTGGCCGCGACATTATTTTCAGGTTTCAAGATGAGGGTGATTGGATTTTCTTGTTGCTGCTTCATGCAGAGGCACGGGGGTTCCTCCTCACAGACTGCTGTTGGTTTCGACACTTATTACCTGGCTGCGGATGGTGCATGTGCCCACTCTATGTGTTGTAGGCGCCTTGATGGTGTGCACTCTAGCTGGATGAATTGCTATGGGATTCCTGTAGGATGTCTTGTAGCAGTTTCTCCTCCTCGGTTGCATGCTGAAACGGTGGAGACGGTGGCATCACGGTCATGATCGCAGGACCCTCAGACGACTTTGACAAGTAGTGCATGGTGTCTCTGCATCCTTTTTCCATTTGAGAATCGCTTGCTCTGATAATTCAATGTTCTGATTTGACTATGCAGGTATTTCCATTGCATGGCAACTGGGGTGGTAGAAGGAGGTGACAGCAATGCGTGATGGAAAAAACATTAGCTTGCATGCCTCCATGTCGGACCTCGGGCGTTAGATCTCCCCACACAGTCGGTTCTGGGCCGTCCAAAGCTTCTACAGGAAGTTTCCTGTAGAAATACAGAACTTCCTGTAGAAAGTCCTGTAGCTTCCTGTAGGAGGCTAAACTGTGATCAAATCACGCCCAGACCTTGGAAGAGATGAGTGTTTCCGGAGGGAGTGCTGGTGAGGTGACCTGGTAGCATAGTAGGGACCCTTGTCTTTGAGTTGAGGGGCCTCTTTTCCTGCATGGAATACCTTCAACCTGCATGCATTGCCACATCTTGAACTTGTTTTCCCTGTTTTTCATTTTTTTTTTTTTTTTTAGGAAAAACAGCAGGGGCGCCTCCATGAGGTTTTCACCCTTACCATCTGCCTTGAGCGCCTCAGAGAGGTTTTCACTCAAGGGTATTTTTCAAACATTTTCAGAAAGGCAGTAGGGACACCTCAATGAGGTTTTCACCCCTACCATCTGCCTTGGGAGCCTCAGAAAGGTTTTCACCCAAGGATCTTTATTTATTTATTTTTATTTATTTTATTTTTTGAGATCTTCAGGGTCTGCCCAAAACAAAGGCAGAACCCTTCTCTATGACCAGCTCTGATTTTTCCACAGTTTGGATGAATTCTTGCCTTGAAAGAGGGTTTCTATAGATCTTTAGTCGATGCCCATTGACAAGCATAGGGATGGCCTCCTCATCAATGGTCCGAACAAGAACAGATCCATTGTCATTACATTTTTCCAATGCATATGGTCCCAACCATTTGGTTCTCAGCTTCCCCTTGAAATCCTTATGCCTGGAATCATACAACAACGCCCAATCTCCCGGCTGAAATTGCTTGTCATTGAGGTGTTGGTCATGCCACACCTTCCTCTAAAGTTGAACCACTTCTGAGTGGAGAAGGGCTTGCATTCGGTGCTCGTCCAATCCATTCAGCTGCAATAACCTTTCTTGTTGGGCATGGCTGAGATCCAAGTCCAGCTGAGCTGCCATCCTCAAGGTGTTGTATTCGAACTCAATTGACAGCAAAGCTCTCTTCCCATAGACCAGCTCATAAGGTGTGAACCCGGTTGTGGTATTTTAAGTGGTGTTGTAAGCCCACGTGGCCTCAACTAGGCGATCTACCCAATCTTTCCTGCTGCTGCTCACCACCTTAGTCAAGATCCCTTCCAATGCTCTATTGGTGACTTCCACCTGCCCATTTTCTTGAGGATGGTAGGGGGTGGAAGTCCTATGCTTGATTTTGTGATGAGCAAGTAGGTATTCAATTAAGTTGGAGGTGAACTGGCTTCCCTGATCGGTGACTAGCTCTCTTGGGTAGCCAAATTTGTAGAAGATGTTCTCTCTTAAGAACTCGGCCACCTTTTCTTCTGTCGCTGCTTTGATTTCCTTGGTTTCTGCCCACTTTGTCAGGTAGTCTGTGCACACAATGATGTAAGACCTTTGCCTCGAAGGAGGATTGATTGGACCCACAAAATCCATACCCCACTTCTCAAATGGCTCAAGAGTCACTTGAGGTTGGAGAGGCATTTCGTCCCTTGGAGTCGGTTTCCCCATTCTTTGGCATCGGTCACATTGGCTAATATACCTTCTGACATCTTGATGAAGCGTGGGCCAATAGTAGCCTGCCTGCAGGATTTTGAAGGCAGTCCTTTTGGCTGCAAAATGTCCTCCACAAGGCCCGTCATGACAGGTTAGGAGGATATCAAAGACTTCCTCCTCCCTTACACAACGCCTTAAGATCTGATCAGGGCCAAGCTTGAACAGGTTGCCCCCGATCCAAGTGAATGAGGCACTCTTCTGTATGATCCTGCTCTTCTCTCTGGAGGATAGGTGCAGAGGAAACTGTGCTGAGACAAGGTAGTTTGCTATATCAGCAAACCATGGAGAGAGTATTGAAATAGCAAACAGATGTTCATCTGGCATCTGGTCATCCACTGTTCCATCCTCTCCTGCAAGTAAATCCAATCTAGACAAAAAGTCAGCAACAACATTTTCTTTACCTGGCTTGTCAACAATAGTCAAATCAAATTGCTGCAACAAAAGTAACCATCTAATAATACAAGCATTCACATCCAGTTTATTCATTAAATATCTAATTGCAGCATGATCAGTATGTACAAATGTTTGATATCCAGTGATATAATGTCGAAATTTGTTCAGTGCATGGACCACGGCCAAGAATTCTCTCTCAGTTACGGTGTAATTCAGTTCTGCCTTGGATAAGTTTTTGCTGACAAAGTATATGTCGTATGGTAGTTTTTGTTCAACTTGTCCTAAGGCTGCCCCTATGGCTTTGTTCGAGGCATCAGTGTGCATGTGGAAAGGTAGGGCCCAGTTTGGACCTCTCAAGATTGAGGCAGACACCAACTTGTCCTTTAATTCATTCAGAGCCTTCTGACAATTGTCAGTCCATTTAAACTCAACATCTTTTGCCAAGAGGCTGAATAATGGCGAGGCTAGCTTGCTGAAGTCTTTAATGAATCTCCTATAATACCCTGCTAAACCTAAGAAAATTCGAACATCTCTTACCTTCTGAGGAGGTGGAACCTTCTTGATGAGAGCAATTTTGTTAGGATCCACCTGTAACCCTTGGCAAGAAATGGTATGGCCTAGCACGGTCCCTTCAGTCATCAAGAATTCACACTTTTCAGGACTAAGGGATAGGTTCATCTCAATGCACTTGGTTAGGACTTTTCCCAGATTGGACAATGCTTCCTGGAAGTTGAACCCATGAGGAGTGAAGTCATCCATATAGATTTCCACCGAATCATGGACCAGCTCAGAAAAGATGCTCAAGACGGCTCTCTGGAAGGTGGCAGGAGCATTGCATAGTCCAAAGGGAAGAACTCGGTAAGCAAAGGTACCCCAAGGACAAGTGAAGGTGGTCTTATCTTGGTCTTCCGGGCTGATCTGGATCTGGTTATACCCGCTAAACCCATCTAGGAAAGAGAAAAACTTCTTCCCTGCCAGTCCATCCAACACTTGATCTATGAAGGGTAGAGGAAAATGGTCTTTCTTGGTGGCCTTGTTCAGTTCTCGGTAGTCCACACAGATTCTCCACTTCCCCTTTTTCTTGGGAACCAACACCAAAGGGGACACCCATTCGCTATCCGAGATGGGGTAAATGAATCCAGCATCCAATAGTTTTTGTAATTCCTCCTTGACGATGTCCTTAAGGGCTGGATTCATTCTCCTTTGGGGTTGCCTAACCAGTTTACAGTCTTCTTTGATGTAGATGTGATGGGTACAGACTGAAGGATGGACTCCTTTCATCTCCTTATAGCTCCAAGAAAAATCATCTAGATGACTGGCCAACAGACTACACAGCTCCTTTTCCTGGGAAGGAGATAAGGAGGAGTTGATCTTTAACGTTCTCTCAGGGCCGAACTCCACATTTTTGACTCTGGGAGTGACAGGGTTGGTCACACAAAGGTCCATTAAGGTGCTGGCTGGGGCATCCTCCACCAATTCTTCTAAGGAAAATGCATTGGGAGGTGGATTCTGGATCAAGGTCTCAATCAAATCATCCTCGGTTGGGAGGCCTCCCCTAGTGGTGTCTAGGGTGCACAAAGGTGCTGAGTACACCTCATCCTCTTCTCCTTCCTCCAACCAAAGTGGTAAGTCATGCTCTAATAAGGGTTGGGCACGAGGGTACAGGACTAGCTGCTTGGACATAGGACCATTTTTGATGGTCATGTTTCCTGCACAACAGCTTATGTAAGCATCTGCAGTGGCTAACCAAGGCCTTCCCAAAATAAGGGGGTATCCAGTAAGCTTTGACTTTGGTTGCAGAACCAAGAAGTTTGCAGGGTACTCCCAAGAGTCAACAGAGACCAAGACATCCTCTACAATCCCTTCGGGAGTCACGATGGAGCGATCTGCTAGTTGCAGGACTGTCGAGGTCTTTCTCAAGGAACCCTGAAGGTTGAGTTTGAGCATGGTATCTCTGGTCATCACATTAATGGCGGCCCCCAGATCAATCAATGTGTGAGGTATGATGGTGCCATTGATGTGGAAATCCACTACAGGACTCCCAGGATCCAGATACTTTGGGCAGATGGCCTGCCCCAACATAAGATCAGACAGTTGTCCTATGACATTGATGGTTGAAGCATCTCTTTTTCGCCTGCCTGGGTGTCTGAAACACTTTTCCTTAACCAATTTGTTGTATATTAGTACATCTTTGATGGCTTGGAGAAGTGGTATTCTCACACACAACTGTTTGAGTTCTCCCAGAAGCTCATCCTCCTCTGGGTTGGGTTGCGTGGTGGCCGTTAGTCTCTCAGGAAAGGGTGGAATGGCCTTTGGTTCACTTTCCTGTTTATCTTCCTCGTCCTTTGGGGGAGGAGGTTGGAAATCCGGAAGAGTCTTTCCAAATCGCAGATTGATCTCCTGGATCTCCACAGCATAGGTAGGGCATGATGTTTCCCCAGTATATACCTGCTGGGCCTGTCTGTTGTTGGGGTTCGGGTTCGGTTGAGCAGGCATTTG
Organism: Pinus tabuliformis; assembly: GCA_031772625.1. Classification (NCBI taxonomy): domain Eukaryota; kingdom Viridiplantae; phylum Streptophyta; class Pinopsida; order Pinales; family Pinaceae; genus Pinus; species Pinus tabuliformis. Next base: position 450,971,211 of record CM062805.1, read on the forward strand.
GGGTTGCCTTGGAGGAGCAGGAGGTAATGGTTGTGGTTGAGCTGGTGGTGGAGGCAAAATGGCGGGAGGAGTATTGTACTGGGGCCTCCACCCCGATTGAGGTGCATTCCACTGAGGCTGTGGCTGGGCATGTGAATGAAACGAAGGAGTAGTGGGCTGAGTATGGTACTGAGGCGGGTAAGACCATGGAGGAGGTATAGACCAGGAAGGATGAACAGGGGGTCCCCAGGAAGGCATAGGAGCAGATTGGTTGGGGCTGTAATAAGCTTGGGGTGTCCCTTGCATCCCCTGTTGGTAAGGTCTAGGTCCATGTGGCCTCCTTTGGTTGAGGAAATAGAGAGGTTCAGTGGGTGCTTCTGTCCCTTGATACATGGCTTTAAGCCCAGGTAAGGTTGGACACTGATTTGTGGGGTGGTCCTCCTCACAGACAAAACATACCTCAACTGAATGTAATGGGCACTCGTTCTTAGGGTGTTTCCTTGTACACCTAGGGCAGAAGATAGCCAAAGCCCTCTCAGCTTCCTCTTTCTTCTGCTAGATTCGGAATGTATCAAGTTGCATGGCGATGGTCTGTCTCACCTCACTCTTGAGGTCCTCTAATTGATTTGCAAACTCATGTTTGGAGAAAGGAATACCAGCTGAGAGGAGGTTTCCTCTACCTCTTTTTCGGGCTGCCCTAGAGTGGTTTCTAAACACAGTCTTTATGTCCTCATAAGGCAGTTGGTAAATATCTCCTCCAGCTAGCATGTGAAGGGTATCTAGGAAGTCTTCAGGGACTCCTCGGAGCAGGACCAACTTAAGAGATTTAGGGTCAAGTGTGCACCTGGTCCGTTTATAGCTAAGTTGGAACCTTTCCTCGTAATCTTCTAAAGACTCATCATTCCCCATGGTCATCCGAAAGATTTCTCCCTTGGTTTCCTTGGACCTACAGTAGTCCCGGTATTTGGTATTGAAAGCTTGCTGCATCTGGGCCCAAGTGGTGATACTATTCCCAGGTAAGCCCATGAACCAGCGTAGTGCTGCATCCTTAAGGGTAGAGGGGAAGAGTTTCAGTTTCTGCTCATCTTCGGTATAGTCATAGGTTCGACAAAGGACGACAAACTCAAACAGGAAGGTATCAGGGTCTTCAGTAGTCAGTCCATGGAAGTGAGGTAAAGCGGAGGGGCTGATGTTCTTCATTTTCATGTCTCTATTGGTCTCTCGGATGGGGAAGGCACCTTCAATTCTGTCATCTTCTCCCCTATTGTCAGCCATAGCTTCAGATGGAGTGTTCTCTAACTCTTCTTCTGCTATAGGATCTTCGTATGTCTTAGGAGGTTCACCTATAGGTTCTTCTGGATCACTGTCACCAAAGAAGAGAGAAGGGTGACTCAGTGATGTGGTGGGGGTGTTGGGTAAGAATTTGCCTGTTTTATCTCGATTTCTACGAGGCATGAAATGAAAAGACTTCTAATTGCTTTTGTTTTTCTGGTACCTGCAAAACTAAAACAGATTGAACTGCAACTAACTATCTTGCTGAAATGGGAATGCAGAATTGAAATGAAAGCATGAAAGAACTAATATATTTTGCTCAAATGAAATTGCAGGAATGAAATTCTAGGCTACGCTTGCGGAATTGAAATGCTAATCTACGCTTGTAGAAATGAAATTGCGGAATTGAAATGTTAGTCTATGAAAGCAGGAAATGTCTATGCTACTTTTGCAGAAAGGAAATTGCAGAATGGAAATGAAATACTACTTAGCAGAAGGCCAGAGTAGGAAAGTAGAAGAAAAGCAACAATCACTAATACTCTGACGCTTCCCTTCTTTAATTTTATCAACCCGGTAGTTCGTAACAAACTTGGAAGCGACGGTGCTGTATGCACAAGTACTAGCTCTTGCCGCAGCTGTCACTTGGTCAGCTGGTACAAGTCCACTAGGGGCTTAAGCCAACTTCTATGAGCTCTTATAAGAAGCTTTTTAATTGATGGATGAAAGCTAACTCGAAGGAAGCTAATCTAATTGCAAAAAGAAACTGAAAGCCAAAAAGAAACGCAAACGCTAGCAAACCCTAATTCTACCAGCTAGTCCTACTGATGCAAAGGAGAACATGCAAACTACTAAAAGAGATGCCATTGCTTCTATGAAGGTAAAATACATGTGTCTAGACTACCTCTATCTAAAGAAAACATCTTTTTGTATTTTTGTTTAACTTGTTGGAATTATCATGCATGTGCTTCTAACTAGCTTTTTACTGTGCAGAGGTGGATCAAGGAAGAGGAAGGCTTGAAAAAGGTTGGGAAAGTTCAGATAGGGTCTAAGGGGTCCCTAACACCCTTCCAGAGAGTCTCACAAAGTTTGGCTCCCAAGAAACCGTGTTTATGAGCTTCTACAGGAAGTCTGCAGGGGTTCTACAGGATGTTTCAGAATTTCTACAGGATGTTCAGTAATTCCTACAGGATGTTCTACGATCGGATTTTGGGTGATGGGTGAGTGGAAGAGGATGCATGGGTGGATAGGGAGGTAGGAGAGGGGTTTGTAATGCCTTAGTGACCGAGAGATGAGATGATGAGGGGGTGTGCTAAGCTAGTTTGTCTGCAGGAGGGTAGAGGGAATGGAAGGCCGAAAAGGTAGGATAACGTGGGCAGTAGAGTAGTTGAGAGGCAAGGGGTCTAATTGGGAGATGAGCAGTTGGCCTGGGCAAGGCTTAGAAGGTCAAGAGAGTGAGGGAGTAGCGCTGCACAGTGTAAACTGAATCAAATCATCCACGTCCTGCACATAATCAATACATTCCTAATCTGTCCTAACTGTTTAATGGAACCAATGAACAACAACATTATTTCTAAAGAAAACCAGGTATGGTACTGAAGCAAAGAAACATTCCAAGAGGTCTGAATGCATGGGCAGCTTCTACAACCGAAAATATTGCACCAAAGATTGCATGAATATGTAAACCAATGTTTTTGGTGGGTAGCACTCTCTGCAATTCTGGCCCCTAGAAAGAGGTGAAAATGAGTGTGCAGGCAACCCTTTTCTGGAACTTTTATCAACTCCAATCTCTTCACTCTATTCTAAACAGCTGAAGCAACTCTGTCTTATAACAATGACCTACTTAACCACACCAAGAAATCTAACTCAGCAAACTGCGTTTCAAATGCATGTAAAGAAAACCATAATGCTGAAAGAAAAGATAACAATACAAAAGAAGGAGGCCTTAGGCTCTCAGGTTGGGCCCAACCCCGAGAGCTATGGCTCCTTTTAAAAACTCAGAACTGAGATCAAATCGGACTGCTTTCCATTAAAAAATAATAATCATAAGTCAAATAGCATGCCAATAATGGCTACAAAAGAGCAAAACCAAGCTAGCAGCTCGTAGTGCAGAATGTGCAAAAATGTTTCAAAAGTCCTTTTCGAAGGCTAAAGCCTTAGCATTTATACATCACGAGGCCCCAATCTAGCCTCCTAAATTAGTGGGACTCGGCTGACCAAACTAGGAGTGAACTGCTGCTTCCTCAAAATCCGTTTCGCTGCCTTCTAATCCGGTTGTGGTGGCTGTTGGAGCTCGGAGTTGGGGGTGAAGATCCCGAGGAAGGCCATTTAATGCTGTGGACAACCCTCCTACGAATCCTCAACCCCATCTTGGCTGTCTCCTGGTCCTTATCTGCTCAGTTTTGTTCCAATCATGTGTCAAAAAACCTGAAATGAGCACGTGTTAGCCACCTAGGAATAGTGACTGCCCTTATTCGTACAAATGACATAAACATACTAAAAAATGATGCATAAGTTATGAAAAATGAAGGATTGAGCAAAGGTAGTTAGGCCAAATGAGCCCAAAATGTTACCAAATTTGGGGCTCATCAGAAGTCATTGCATTGCGTTTCATCAAAGGCAGGGAAATTACCCTATTATAATGGTTAAACTGACATAGATCTGTTTTTGGATGAATTTGAGCATGAAGTCCCTTAGGATCACCGCTTCCAAGCATTAGAGTTAGCATTGCGTACTACACTTGCATGATGGTGGGGAACACATAAGGATAGTTTTCCTGGATGACGGGATTACCAAAGAATGATGAGGTTATGGTTTGGGCATGCTAAGACTAGAATGACTGAGAAATATACTGGAAGGAATGATCCCCACGATCACCTAGCAAAATGGACTAAAGCATGGTGAACAGAGCTGCAAGCAGAGTGGGTACAAATATTTTTCTATACTTTGGATACAATTCCCATGAACTCATATTTGGCAATGGAGCTCCGCCATGGCACCACGGAATGGGATGGATTGAAGGAAGGATTCTTATTGAGCTTTAGCTTTGAATACGGATTCACAAGCATCGATGAAGTGCTACAAGAGATTAAGGTGGTTATCTTTAGAATGTCGAAGGAACCTATCGAATGGATCCAACTAGACTAGAGAACGTAGCCACACTATGTGTTGGAATTCTACAATGGAACCGCTGAAGAGGAAGATGAACATTTGTGAAACATTAATATTCTAGAGGTAGAAGGACATTGTGAAGTTGAAGGCCCACAAATAGAAAACTAGGACATTTTCACACCCTTGAAGACAAAGAAAGTGAACATTGGCACTGAAAAATATCCGAAGTTTTTGAAAATTAGAGATTATTGGGACAACACTACAGTGGATAAAGTTGTTGAGTTACTCCGCAAATATCAGGATCCCTTCCCCACTAAGTTTCAGATTTTAAGGGCATAGTTAGTGATTTGGGCATTATCAAGATCACTAAGAAAGTGTAGCAGCTGATCATTTTGTAGACATTATTCACTTCTTGACTACAGGGTTGGCACCAGAAGTCTATACAAGCCAATAAAGGAAGGAATTAGTAGTACGTGCAGCCGATTTTTCAGTCATTATGGGACATTTATATAAGATGGGTGTAGATGAAATAATGCGAAGATGTGTCGGACTTTAAGCGGGATAGCATTCTCGTAGAAGCACATGGCGGAGATATGGGAGGCCATTATGTAGGAAATGCAACTGCGCAAAAGATTTTGCGCATAGGTCTATGGTGGCCTACATTGCACAAGGATTCCAAGGCGTATTGTAAGGTGTGTGATGCATGTCAAAGAACCTACAGACCGTTGTGAAGAGATGAGTTACCACTACATCCTCAAGTATCTTTGCAGGCCTTTGAGAAGTAGGCGATTGATTTTTTTGGGCCAATTTAGTCCCCTGGAAAGAAAACGGGCGCATGCTATATTATCACTACGATGACATATCTAACTAGATGGGTGGAGGCACAACCAGTTAAAGATTGTATAGGGGCTACAACATCAAAAATATTGTTTGAGTATGTCTTAACTAGATTTGGTTTCTCGAAAATATTGATGAGTGAGAGGGGTATGCACTTTCTAAATGAAATGATCAACACGTTGACTAAAGAGTTCCAGGTCTACCATTAGAAGAGTACACCATACCATCTGTAGGCAAATGGAATTGTTGAAGCTTTTAACAAGATTTTGGAGAACACGGTGACAAAGATTTGTAACATGCAATGGAATGACTAGGATGTGCGCGTACCTGTAGTACTATGGGCTTACAAGACTACTTGTGAGAAGCTGATAGGGAAAACACCATTCAGATTAGTATATGGGGTCACAGCCATAATGTTGATGGAGTACATTGTGCCTAGTCTACGCATAGCATCTATTACAGTTATGGCAGATCGCAAGGCCTTGAAGGAATGGCTCGCGAAACTGATGGAGCTCGAAGAAGATTGATTTTGGGAAGGATTCCATCAACAAGCACAACATGAATGCAAAAAAAGATGGCATGATCACCACATCAAGCTTCACATGTTCAAGGTAGACGATCTTGTCCTGTTATATGATAGTAAATTCACAAAATTTCGAGTTAAATTACAAATGCATTGGTTAGGGTCATATATTGTCAAAGAGATTACAGATGGAGGTAGAGGTTAGCTTGTGAAGCTGAATGAGGAACCCTTCCCAGGAAAAGTGAATGGGAGTAGGTTGAAGCTATATATAGGGGATCCTACACAATCACTATATGGCAGTAGGATAGTCTTAGTGCTCCAGGCAGTTGCAAAGGAGTGCAGTACTATAAGCTACATTGCCTAGCCAGGAGGACAACGCGACAAGGAGGTTGCGCGAAGACTTCTAGAGATGCAACCCACGAAGATGCACTTAGGAAGATACACCATGGGAGAAGGTATCACAAAACACAATAGGAAAGTGACCATTGGAGTTATTGTTCATGAGTTGACGGCCAAAAGACGATTAAGTGGAGTGGGGTGGGGGCATTTAAGGATAGAACATTTGAAGAGTTGTCATTGAAACAACATTTAGGGGGAACAGTCGGATTTGAATTCAAAACTCCCTATAAATTACGCATGTCGGTCCAATAGTGAACACATTGCGCTCTCAAATTTGTTGCTAAATTTCATTGTTTGTCGCCTATGAGCTGAGCACTTTGGGAAGAATTCCTATCATGAGCAAAGAATTCTCCTGAAGCCCACGAGTTGTTTATGGAGAGAATGACTACCACCAAACCCATCAAAGCCCTAAGCTTAGAGGCAATTGTGTCCGTCACACCAAGACTAGAAGTGTCAAATGTAGAGGGTACACTTGGGGTACCCACGGCACCGAGGTCATTCAGACTCAAACTAACCATGACAAAAGTCAGACAAATTGCAATCAAAGAGAAGCAATCCATAGAAAAGGAAAGACAAAAAGTTAGTGCTGGTGTGTGCATCCCGAAGGAAGCATACCAAAAGATAGGCCAAGCTGAAGATATATAAGAAACCAAGGTGAGTAGTGGACCTAGAGGTGGAAGAATTCTAGGGAACAAAGGAAATTGATGCTAAAGGGGTGCAACCCATAACAAGACTACCCAGGTATATCCCTCCATGGAAGGGAAAAGAAAAGGCCATGAAGGACCCAGATTCTGAGATGTTTACAATATCCATGCCCTTGCTACCTGAGAAGGTCCCTTTCGAAGGCGCTCAACTTGCAAGGATCCCATTATTAAAAATGGAGGATGAGGAGCTCACAAGTAATGCTAATTTTCCAGACTTGGTGGTAGAAAAATATATCTAGAGGGTCTATTATGAAGAAACAGGTGTTATAACATTGGAAATAGAGGAATGGGTCTATGGTGTCAAGTAATGAGGGTTGCTCAATCTGTTGTGGGTGCCCATTATCACCTCACCCCCATTAATATGATATGTGTGCACCAGCTCCTCACATTGGTGCACGATGGATGTTTATGGCTAGGAGGGCCTATCCCCATTACGGACATGGTAATTCACAGAATCACGTGGCTACCTTACAAAGGCACGAACCTGGCTAAGGATTTTGGAAGAAATACTGGGGAGAAAGATCTTACAGAGAGGATGAAGAGGGATTACAACCTCCTCAAAAAGTCATGAGGGTATTCCATTATTTCCATAATAGAACATCCATTTCAATTCGTTGGCCAGATTTTAGTAGGGAAATTGATGAGAAAATGTCGAGCGGATGAAGTTTCGATGCTAGTGGCTTCCCTTGCTATAGCAGTGCTTGAAAGGTGTACAATTTAATTGGGCAAGATACCTCTGTTAGGAGTTCCTAGTGATCTACCATGAAGCCCAAGATGATACCAAGTTGTTCCACTGTTCTTGGTTGTTGCTGTCAATTGTTGTTGCATGGAAATTATTGGAGGATAGCTAATTTCCTCTGCTTGAGGAAGGATATCCAGAGGCAGTGCAGTTCGCTTCCTTATGGTCTACAAAGGATGCCATGCGGATTGTAGAGATGAGGATATTTTGGGTTCTTATGGAAATCGATCTCTGTATGGAAATCAATCAGCATATGAGGTTGTCCCCAACCTTGTTCATGTAGGTGTTAGCCTACGCGGTGTTCAAGTCTGACTTCCATAGAGTCTATATCCAAGTGCAAAAGGATTTAGAGTAGAAATGGCACCTGTTGCCCTTTTTGGTGTCTGAAACGAATGTGCAAGGGGTAGTAGCATCATGGCCTACAGAGTGGAATGTCCCATCAAAAGTAGATGTTGGAATAAGCACGGGTGCGGGAATTTATGTTTTGCAGAAAAGAAAGAAGGCGGCTAAACAAGTTGTGCGTAACCTCGCAAAACAATGCAAGAAGGAAGTTGCAGAAAAGGCTCGCATTGAGCACGAATGCGCTGATAAGGAGTAGGTGAAAAATAACTATGTGAGTCCCATAAAGGTGACAAGACAGCTTCACCAGAGACAGAGGAAGAAGATCTTTCAGGACAAGGTGATGGAGTTTATGAAGGGCAGCACACCCCCTTTATTTTGAAAAGACATGGCAGGGAGCAGAAAGGAGGAAAGCGTAAGAAGCAAAAATATGATAGAAAACTAGTTGATCCCATGGTCTTAAAAAAGGATTATCTTGATGAGATTGGTGATAATGTTCGGGACACCACCATAGAAGTGTTGTAGCAGTTCGAGCAGTAATACATGAAGACACTTGGGGTCATCCAAAAGGATCTGTGTGAATTACATCTCTAGGCAACCAGAATCTAGGAAGATGTCGGGAAAAGTACAGTTGTAGAGATGGCTTGGCCGCAAGATGTGAGAGTCCCCCCGTTACCTGAAGGTTCAGTCCATGTCGACACAGATGAAGAGCGTACAATGCTTCAGAAAGTCACAAGCATGGGACTGAAATTTCCTGCACTATCACTTGAATATTTACGTGCATTACTTCAAGGAGTTGTGGAAGAACTCAGGATTAGAGAATAACAAGCACTCAGTGCTGTCAGTGAGTTTAATGTCACCAATCAACAATTGTTTTCAATGAAAAGATGCAAACTCTAAAGGAGAAGGAGGCACTTCAGGTGCATAGTTCACATCTGGAGTTAGCAATAGTGGAGGCATGCAAAACAGTGCCTAATATTCACATCCCGGAGGATGCACAGCCTGAAGCCAAAATCTTAAAACTAGCCGTAGGTGTGCATGAGGCGAAAGCAGAAGTTGGACGAGTCACTTTCGAGTTCAGCATGAAGATTACGAAGCTGCAGTTAAAGTTATAGCCCACAACTCTGCCTGAGGTTTGGGAGTAGTGCGAAGTTGCAATTAAGGAAGGCATGGCTACCTTGGATGCCACAGTCATTGGCTCTGCAACACTATTCGAGAAGGCTATTGAGCTAGTGAACAATATGTAGGAGGATTCGACACTACAAACGTTTACGACAGAGGTAAGGGAACTGCAGCACCAATATGATGTGATTCACCCATGGTCCACAGACCATGGAATTGTATGAAATTTCTATAAATAGTGAGACTTAGCTAAGGGAAAGTAGAAAGAGATAGAGGTAAAGACAAAGAAGAGAAGAATAATACGAAGAAAACATAGATATTTGGGTCGAGGACAAGATCTAGGGTAGGAAGGCTCTGCTTCCTGCACTTAGATAGGGAAATAAAGGCTTTGCATTTGAGTGTGTGGAGCCTAGGTAGAGTCCGAAGTTGAGTGCGCAGAACCCTACAGTTGTGTGTTCAGGGAAGTTTTGTTCTATAAACTTGAATTGAAGATCAATAAAGACAGTTTTTTCCAGAGAATTTCTAATTATTCTGTTTATCTTTGTTAATGTTGTAAACTACTGATAAATGATTTGTTAATGAAATATTGATTCAATGTTACACGATTCTCTTGAATAAGTCTTCATTATGTATGTAATGCATGTTTAAATACTTTCATAAAGACTCTAGTGATTTCTATTATGTTTACTAATGACTTAAGTACATCTGCGCGAACACTAATTTAGAAGTGCTCTCTGATGCTCGTAAGTAGGAGAATTGATTATTAGAGGTACGAAATGATTGATCATAGACCTTCGTCAGGGTCTAAAGTCTGCTTTAACAGAGTTGTAGCAACATGTCCTAAGAGTTTATCGATCTGCGCAAAGGTAAATCTGAGGAACTAGAAGACATCACACTAGTCTCCCGATGCAGAAACTTGGTTCTTGCATCCTCCCATACTACGTCAAGTGAGACTGCAGCCTGCGCCATGTAGGTTGTTGCTAACAGGGCCAGTAGTGTAGGGTTTTGTTGGTTGGGGTAGCTAACTCTGAACCAGGGTTAGGACCCCCTGAGCCAACAAGGACCACAGTTCACATCTCATTTGATCCAAAGTTTTCTTGAGAAATTTAATATCTACCACATAATTACTTCACTATATCATTTTCATGCAAATGGCTTAGAGAGAACTAATAAGTGTATAAAAGGAATTCAAAATAAGATTGTATCTAGCCACCAGAGGAACTGGGATGCTAAACTTCTAGAAGCACTATGGGCATATAGAACTACATGGAGAAATACTACTAAATTTTGACCATACGAATTGGTGTATGGTGAAATTTTTTTATTTCCAATTGATTTTGAAGTAAAAACACTTAGAACAACATTTCAAGTGAACTTAGATTTAACTACAACTCAGAAACATCGGTTAAATCAGCTAAATGAACTTGATAAGAAGAGATTGGTTGCCATTGAGAAAACAAATATCATCCATAAATATAGGGCTAAGTGGCATGAAAACTTTATAAAAATGAAGATGTTTTATAAAGGTGATTGGGCTCTACGAGGTAGACACAATCTTCGACAATGGGACTATGAGATTAGTTACCATAGAAAGTGCCAAGGTACCATTCTTTTCCAATGGGCATCGTCTTTGGTTATATCATAAAGCTACCTCAAAGGATTCATTGGTTAACATTTTCATAGGATCTTATCTCGAAGTTACGGAAGCAGGGGAAAATTCTCCTGTGCTGTCAAATTCCTGAAATCCAATAAGTGCAGTAGCTACAAACCAAGTTTTGTTGGCAGTTGATACACCAAAAATACAATCTATATCAATATATATATATATATATATATATATATATATATATATATATATATATATATATATATATATATATATATATAAAATAAGAAAATAATAGAAAAAAATAAAAATTAATAAATAACTCTCCATGTGAAAACATCTTATGGGGCACAGGTAGATAATTGTGCCAATTGAAAACCACTTTGTGGCGGTTGACTGTTAGACAGGAAAATGACCTAACCATCAGCTCAGAGGAGAAGAGCAAGATGATTGAAGGACTGACCAAGTTCACAGGCCCATTTGTTAAGCTAACATTGTCTAGGAACTAGCAACCTGCTTTATAAAGCTTCCTAGCAAGGCATAAGGTGCGTTAGTGCCTAGGTAACTCTGTTTGTTACCTCGGGAAGAGAGTTAGCAAACCTAAATGAGTTTATCTGGGTCAAAGGAATAAGTTGACCGAGAAATATTTCGATATTCTCTCCTATGTCAACTCACAAAAGAAAGGAAACATCAAAACTCAACCTGTTTAGAGGAATTACTAATTCTTAATGGAGTCTACAAACGGGAAAGATCACAAAAGCATGGAAACATCTCTACTTTTGCCCAAAGGAACTCATGAGGGATTTTGCAAGGCTTATCCTCTAATGCAACATATGTGAGGCTAGGGCCATGGTGGAAAAGGTAAAAACATTTTAAAGGATTTCCTATTTGACTGTTGAGACTAGTCTCTGACTAAGGCATTGCAAGAGGTTATGAAGGGAGAGAGAGAGAGGAGCTTGAGGAGTAACAGAAGGCTGATACAATCGATGGTTGTAACCACCCTTTTCTACAATAATATAGAACTTTAATTGTGTTGTCCACTCCATGGCATTGGTAGTGTAGTTTGTTTACATATTTATGCAATGCCATTATTATGAGTGGCTTAGATACATGTAATTAGATATCTTTATATGTTAATGTATTGATTGTCAAAGTTATAAACTTTGATATTACACCTTGTCTTATCTATGTGCAGGTTCTCATCTGGATCTAGTTGAGGGGTCTTCCACTCTGCTACTTTCGCTCTTCAACAACACCACGCCAAGACTTGAGGTAATAAGTCCTTCTTCTTGCTTTGATTCTTATTTGTTTAACATAGATATGTATGCATCTTTGTGATAGTTGCAGCTAATCTGACATCCTGCCAAGGATCCCGAGAAGATCCTTGAGGGTTTCTACATCACCAAACACCCGTGCATTAATCCCTATAGCAAATTGGAGACTACATTAGGGACTACACTTAGTTCGTAGTTTTCTCCCAAAAAGTTCCCATATATCTCTTTCTTCCAGGCCTTCCTGTACTTTTTGATCCCCTTTCTGACCACTCAAGACTATACAACACCCTTCTCTCAGTTCTTAGCCCTAGATATGATCCACAAAACCTTCTTTTTGAGCCTTTTTCCTCACTAATGTTGTCTTCTAGTGTAAAGAATGCTTTATAAATCATTTTGGCCTCACACACAGTGCTTTATTGCAGCCATTAACTCTATTTACCCTCTATTATAGAGCATTAGCCAACCTTTTCTTGATAAACAAATTTCTCTGTGACCTCATGGGTTGGGAAATCTTCTTGTAGATTGATCAAGGACCTGCAACTATGCTTGATTGATTGATCTGTCTCCTGAACAATGTTTTTTTTTACAAAAATAGCTTTACTTCTTAAATTTTTTTCATAGAAGAAAAAAATACAATTTTTTTACTATTTTCTGCTTGGTTGGTTAAATATGCATTTATTTGGTTTCAAAAGTTGTTAGAGAGCATTGTAGTTCTATCAGTTGTACTTGTGTTTCACTGAACTAGGATGCATGGTATATATATTGACGTATAAATGACTTTTGCTTTGTAGAAGCAACTTATTCATCGAAAGCGAAATTTAAAAGCATTTTTTTTGCATGATTTGAGTCAGAGTCCCACATAACTTCATACGTCAACACCCCCACCAAAGACTCTGATGAAGTATATTTAAAATTTACCTAATAATATCAATAAGCAACTTGTTTTTGACTAAACACACATTTTTTTAGGCTAGGATCTTGGGTTAGGCAGTTGTGAGTTAACTGCCCAAGTTCATACACCGAAACTAGTGTCATTAATGAGGGAAATCCTTTTGCACTCATACTATCTGGGACCACTCCAGAAAAATCAGAGCTAAATATGAGACAACATCGGACTGTAAACAATGGTAGCCCACCTTGAGCTTACTTCTCCTTCGGGTATTCTATGTATCAGGGATCCCTTCGGGGATATCAGAGCTGAGTTGGGGACTCAGGTATCCTGCCCACATAGTGTACTGTCTCCAATTATGTCCCCCCTGACAGTGTCTGTGATTTGAGGTAACCATAGTGTCCATAGTTTTAACGATGAACATAAGGTGGATGTGGTGGACTACCTTAGTACTTAACATAGACGAACCTGCTTTGTCTTTGGTTTTTGGGAGGGTGCTCTTCTTCACGAGAGTACTTGGCCCCTTAATTTGAGGTTTGGGTGAAGCTCAAGAGTAATCATAATTGTACATTTGTCCAACTCTCTCTTTTATCTATTGTGATAATGGGTTTCATCTCCAGCAAATGGTGGTTATCAGATAGGGTCATACCCTCTACTTGTTGATTGATTTCTTTAGTGTATTTTTTTATTTTTTAAGTGCCAGATTGTTATCACCAAGACTTTAATAAATATCACTATAAAATCTATTAATAAAATTTATTGGTCACTGTGGCTACATCTGGTCCTCGTCGTCAATATAGACAATTGTTAGGTCTTCCCCCACTCATTGTGGATGATCCCCCAAGCCCCAAGTGAGCCAGATTACGGTCTTCGAGCAATCAGTCTCCAAGATCTAAAACTAAATCAGTTTGGACATCCCATGATTCAAGCTTACTATAAGATTTCTTTACTAAAGGTTTCACTCCTCCATATAATCCTTTGATCACAAATCTGTTGGGACCACTCTTGATTCTGGTTGGATTTGTACCTCCTATGTCTTCTCTCGGACCTACACCTCACATCCCATCGATGACTAATAGGTTTTGGGCTTTTGTGGACACTCTTGGTCCACCACCACCTCCCTAGTCGACAATCAGTACCACAGCTCTGATGGAAAACCCTGTTATCCCAACTGTCCCAGGTTCAAACCCTATCATGATACCCAACACAAGCATAATCTAGCACATACCAGTTTCTGCCCCCTTTTTTGTAAGCTCCCAAACCTTCGACAAGTGATACATATAGTGCTCCTTATAACACTTCATATAGCATGGCTAACACGGGTCCCTTCAACAACCCCTTTGGTTGGAATCCATTTTTTAGTTATAACCCCCAGGTTTAGATGCTTGGTGGCACTTTTCACAATATGCACATACCGGTCGGGAATGTTACAGTTCCCCCTCCATTTATAGGACAACAGGGATAGTCATTAATTGTCATGAATCCTCCTTATGTCAATCAAGGACCTGTAGTCAATTATGTGGCGAGCAGGATCCCTCAACAATGTCTCGCTCAATCCATATGGGCACCCCACTCTCAACCTCAAATGAGTCAAGGGGGCATTCCTTATCCTGCGGGCACTTAAATCCCACAGTCTAAAAATCCGTATGGACAGCCACAGTACATGACTGTACCCCAAGGAAATTACTATTCCATGCATCCTGTGTATAATATTCGGAACAACATGATGGGAGGACCACAAGGATCCTCAAGTCATGTTTCATCGCCTTAGTCTGATTTAGGGGCATCAAACACCTCGCCTTTTTTGGCAACACTTGATATCCCCGAGTTGTACAAACTCAGCAATGATCCCATCTATCACAACTTACTTTGGCCTCCAATCCCACACAAAATTCCCACAGACACCTCGATGTTTGAAGGGAAACAAGGGGAGTATCCAAGTATGCACATCACCACATATCATTTATGGTGTGTTTCTAACTCCATGGTGGATGAGAGTATACAGCTACGGCTCTTTCCCCTCACCCTTGCTAGCAATGCAGCCAAGTGGTACATTGAGTTACCATGTGCATTAGTCAATACCTTTGGTGCTTTAGCGATGGAATTCTTAAAGCACTTTAAGCTATCAATCCGCTATGAAACTGGGACAGAACTCCTTACTTATTTACGTCAGGATACCTCCACCCACATCTCTAATCACATCTATGAATGGAGACATACACTTATCAAAGCTATTCAAAGCTCCCTCCCAGCTTATCTATTAGCGGATTAGTTCTACAAATCTCTTCTCCCTCAAATTGCTAAATATGTCACCTTAGGTGCTGCGGTCATGGAAGACCAATCCATTCGTCATGCCCAACACTTAGATTTTATTTATTCACATTTTAGCACATTATAAGATGTCCTTCCCAATGCCCCTAGAAACTCCAATGCTCTCGCTAATCAGCAATCCAGTGCGCACACTGATGGTATTATTGGCACTACCTCCGAGGCTACTGTAAAACAACTTAGCAGCCACATTGCCCAGTTGTTAGTTGACCCCACTACCAAATCGACTGCACTTCCTACTGATGCGATAAACTCTGTGTAGTCAACACAAAAACACAGTGGTAAGAACAAGAATAATAAGAAAAATACCACTCCTTCTGAAGAGTAGACAACCAAGTAGTACAACGCAAAGCAGAAAGTTGCTATGCCTCCTGACGATGGAAAGGACAAACCTGCCAAATTTCCTTGCAAAATCTATGCGGAAGACCATATGACACATCGTTGTTCGTGTCTCCACCAATGCACATATTTCCTTGCTGAAAAGGACACTGGCTAGACCCCTGCTGTCCTAAACAATTCTCTCCCTACTTAGTAGCAACAACACCTTATTTCAAACCAACCCCAACCCATGCAAAGGGGAAATGATGGTTCAAATAATCCTTCAAATGGTGAAGAACCATTTACCATTTATGCCTTCTAAATGGTAGATCTTCAAACAAGAGCCAAAACTTATGCAACTCCAATTATTAATGATGAGGAAGCCTCCTGAAGTCAAAAACCACCATCGCCTAATGATCTTCATATCAACAGGTCGGTTGCAAATCTTCTGATTTGCCCCCCAAAAGAGGCACTTTATTGCACAACTCATAATACATTTGCATGTGTTATCTAGAACTACAATATTGTAGAAGATTTTGTGCAAGCACCATCAGCTATGTTAATGCTCGAAGTATTACAAACCTGTCTAGCATAAAGGAAATCTCTACTTTCAGCAGTTAGTGGGGTCGACCCTCAGGATTTCATGCTTGCAATTTTTGACATGGACAAATGTAAACCTCCCCTTTCAGACTAGCTTACATTTCAGGTGCAAATATTTTTGAAAGGGCGAGGAATACATAGAACTATCACTGACAAAGTTGCCTCAACCTCGGTCATATCGGCTTCATGTTGGCTCGCTTTGGGTTCTCGACCCTATCCCCACCGTAGAATTCCCTTAAAGCTTTCAATGGCCACACTTTCATCACAAAAGGTTACCTAGCCAGCTACCTCATCACTTTGAGTGGGAAAACGGTAATGGTGGATATTGAAGTCGTGGATCAAAAACTCAACTATAATCTATTGTTTGGTCATAACTGGACTTATGCTATGACTTCCATTGTGTCTACTGTCTTTCGCATCATCTTATTTCAACTATATGGAAGGACATACATACATACATGTATACATATATAAACATCATCATAATCATGATCATAACTTAATTACCAGATAGTGTAAGGTGAAGGTTAAGAGAACCCCCTTTATCTGTGCAGACCATACACAACATTGAGAACAATTGTCCCAACATATCCAAGGCATTTGACACCTCAGATCCATTTAATTCACCTTTCATGTTACCCTTCTCATGAATTTCCTACCATTTTCCATTTACCCCAATGGACCTAACCAATCCAACTAGCATTCATACTCTTTCCTTCAGTTGCCCTTATACATGCACAAAGCTTCATTACCTATTGGGTTCCATTCAACTATTCCCAAGCCCCATTAAATTTCCTCTTTCCCCAACCAATTCCCAAGAATCAAAACATAAAAGGAAAGAAAAATGCAAACAAGAAGAAAACAATGAAAACCAATAAAAATACAACACCATGATTAAAGTGGTATGGCCATACACAAAACATAAAAAAAACTTCAAGTCAAGCACAAACAAAGCAAAAATAATCAAAATCAAAGGAGCCTGAGCAGATACCATGACTTAATCCCCATTATTCCTAGTGCTTCCAAGGGAAAATTAAACCTCATGCTTCATCAAGATTTCATGGCAGTCTCTTTTCCTTGCAATCCCCTGCATCATACTACCATAAACACATAATTGTGAATGCATAAATAAATATAAAATATACTAGCTATCTTGCCTTGTTGTGCCAGGAAAATTTCCTTGTATCTGAACACATTTATCCCATCTCGCAAGGGACTCTAATTCCCTTGACAGATCTAGCTATAACTAGACACCAACTATTATACCTATCAAATACATGTCCCTGAATCTAATACATATCCACATAGTTTCAAAAAAATTATGGTTAAGAAGACTTCCTGTATGGAAATAAATCATTTGGAATTAGGGTTTCCAAACATAGCCAAAGGAATTCTTGCCCAATTATTTTCTTTTAGCTTTTTACTTTCTTGCAATAGAGTCTTATTATGCATTATCATATCACCCAACTATTAGTTATATAAGACGTCAACTATTACCTTATCAAGCTAATACCAAGCATGTTTCCCTACAGCTGCTCACACATGTCAGTCTTACATTCCAAAGATCAAGACATCATGTATATTATTTTGAATTCAACTTTTACCAAGTATAACAACCAAGTCATAATCAACAATAAACTCACATTCACCAGCCATAATACATACTGCTACAACTATCATCTACTTATTCTCAAATACATATTAGTTGTTTCAACACATACGTGTTAGTACAACCATATTAAAACAAAATCATTCCTTCAAGAATCTTACATACATAGTCATATTATGCAATTCATCAAACACTCAAACAAACTACAAATGTACCATGCTAGATAAATCAACAAGATGAAATAATAGACACCAAATACTCAAAAACCAAATATGAGACATAAGAAAAATCATAGCTCAATGTATATTAGAGAGGCTATCTTATCTGCAAAATGAAATTAGATTTTCATGGTATAACTTCACAACATATCAACTCAAACATAAATAAGATAATGATATCCATAGTAGTAATTAGCTAACATGTTTGCCTCATAATTTCATAAAAAATGTCATTCATTCTTAACAATCATATAAGTACAATTAGTCTGAATTAGTATGACATAATATCGCACTATATTAACTCATACCTCGATGTCATAACCATAATTATATGCCTAGGTCAATACAAGCTAGCACAACACATATAACATCATGGTCTTAAAGGAAAAAACCCTAATCATCCAACTAACTAGCATATAAAAACAAAAATATAACATATAACATACACATCAAAAACATAGAACATAATCATCAACTTAACTAACATATAACATCAACAACAATGCATAAAACAACAATTTTCTATCCTACATGACTATCTAACGCGCACGCATATGACCACACTTAACTAGCATCTACTATGCATGTAACCATAACAACAATAGAATGAAAGGCATAGACATAACCATAATTCACATAACAATACTTAATATACATACCTGCATGCCCAAAATACAAACCTGTATGTCGACATACTCTTGCCTCGAGGTCCAATACTCCAATCTCACTTTTATGATCTACATCTCCTCCTCTATCTCACCCAACACATTAGCATCATAACATACTAATATCATCATGATGACCTAATTGCATACAATGAAGTCATAATTCATGTCTGACCTACCATACATGCATAACCATAACCATGAAAATGCATTCATATAGACACCAACATGCATAACAAATGCATATACAACAATGCACTCATTATGACACACCCCACAACAACACCATCAACCTTCACATGGTGGCCTCACTATGACCATGATCAACACCATGCAAGTGCAATAAGAACATGGACTACAAGAATAAGGAACATATGGAACTGACTTGAATGCTTTTCTAACTCACTACCCATCCAGTTTGAGGAGTGAATCATGCTCTAATACCACTCAATAAAATGTTCCTCCCACATCTACCCAGGTAATTGGTCAAATAGGGTAAACATGTGATGAGAAGTTACTATGATATGATTCGAATCCCCACATGTCAGCTAAGGAAGTGGAACTAGTAGAACACATCACACAGACCTTCCACATCAACAACAAAACTCCCAGGAGTCATCCCAACCACTAAGGTAACTAACCCCTAAGACCAACTGAAGTCTTAATGCATCAAACTCCTCGAAGATCCCTTAATATGGACCAAGGCGTGCCTAGGAGGCTCTAGATTCTCCCACAACAAGGGAAAGCAAGTGTTCGGGGACATTTTTTTTCCTAGTGATGTGCCTACGTATTTGGGATTTTTACCACTTTTTTAGGCCCAGAGCCCATTTCACTGCCAAGAACTCCATGACACTTTCAGAATTGAAATATAACAACAAAATAATGATACAAATGCAATTAATTAAGCAAGTACTTGATTGGACTCATACTAGCTATGACAAGAATTTTGTCAAACATGTCACAAATATGTAATCTATAGGTTTAAACAACATATCTAAGCATAGGAGTCACATACTTATTTGAGAATTTCTAAGAAGAGTTGTTCCTTTATATCATTAGCTCCATTATCATCTATTAGGTCATAGATATATGGTTCATTCATTTACAAATCAAAACATGATGAGAGCCATACATGTCCACTTTCTTAATAGATTTTCATAACCAACATAATAACAACAACAATACCAAGGAATGTACAACCATATAATCCAAATATAAAATAGTATAATACTCATGAATTAACAAGGAGACATAACCTCATATTAATGATGTAGAGGCCAACCGGGTTCGAGACTTCCACGAATTGTCTAACCATAGCCATAGCTAAGCCAAATCTCTCTCACCCAATCACCCTTGTGTCATATTCTAAGCATGAATGCGGGATCTCATTGAATGGTCCATAAAAACTAAACTAGGGCATCCAGAGGCCAAACCACCTCAACCCATCAAATAGTGATTCCACCTCACAGTCGGATATCATAAACCATCACCTAATCAATCTCTACCCAATCTGTACAAAGGTTCAGAGCATTTGTTCCATCCTAACTTCCATGACTAGCAACTCAACCCCCGGCTGGTGTCGAGATCTAGATTGTTTTTCCAACCAAGGCTTTAGTACTAGTAACTCAACATGTAGTTGTTACTAAGCTCTAGAGATATTTTCTAGCCAAGGCTCAAAAAATAGTAATTGAACCCACCAAGGGCCCCATAGAGTTTGTCTGACCAAGGATCTAGGACTAATAACTGAACCCGAGAATTTATAGGGCTCGAGAGAATTTGTCCAAACAAGGTTGCAGGACTACTAACTGAACCCAATCTGTTACATAGGTCCTAGACCGTTTTTCTAACCAAATCTCCAAGAACTAATAACTCAACCCAAGCTAAGGGAAACATGAGAACCAACCAGAAAAAGAAAGAAATGAACCCACAACACCATCACTATCTAGGAAATGGAAGGTCCAGGAAAATCTACTTTCAATTCAGGAAATCCTCCATGCCAAAGATAGATCATGAGAAATAAAGCACATGCATGTGCCATGCATGCCAAAACTAGTGAGGAAAACATCGATGCACTTGGTACCTACAAGAAAAACCAGTCGTAGCTATTGCTCCTGATGTCCTCTTGAACTTTATTACTCTTCCTTGGCCTTCTCGCTCCAAATTCCATGTATGCCTCACTCAATAAAGAGTGCTCCAAAAAACTATAAGTGTCCAAGAGTATGAGAGAGAGAATAGAAGAGAGCTCCACCAAGACCTGCCAAAAAGCCTTCCAACTAATCTTGCAAAACATTTTTATCAATGAGGCCTCTATTTTCTTCGTTTTCCATTATTTTCCTTCATTTTTGTCCTCACATGAAACCTATGACCTTTCACCTTCCTTTTCTCCTAATTTCCATTATTTTCGTAAATAAAGTTTCAAATAAATGACTTTTGCCTTTCCAAAGCCTTTGTCATTTCCTTTGCCAATTTCTTTAGCCATAATAAACTGAATGAACACCCACTAGCATGTTTTCCCCACCATTCAACTTGGAATATGTGTCCCATGACCTTGGTATTATATATTTTACATGGATTTTAAACCAGGGCTATTACAAGCAATCATTATTAGAAAAAAAAATACATCTAGTCATAAGCTAAACTCACTAATTGTTTGAGGTCCTAAAATACACTCCAAAATAGCTGGGTACTTTATGGGTGCATCCACCAACTTCCATAGAATATTTGGAGGTGATTTCAAATTTCCCTAGGTAATGTGATTGGCAAGAGTGGATATTTTGCCACATGTTTACTAGGAGCCTATGCACTCATTCATTTTACAATTTAACAAATCTAAGCTGTAGAAGAAAAGGAGAAAAAACGAGGGCCAAAATAGTTTTGTAGAAGTTCATGAGTTTCTTCTTCAGAGGTAATGTGTCCTAAAATTGGGACATGTTTAGGGCATATTCTAGACACATTCAAAATAATTCTCCCCAAAAGGATCCAAGAGAGTCACTAGAAACTCAGGTAGGAGTAAATGATTAAGATCAAATAGTTTTCTTTGAATTACTGATGAAAGGGTAGGTCATACCTATACAAACATAGTGCGTCTTGTTGTTTCTACAATGGAACATGTGCATCCTTTTGTGACTCACTCAATTTGTTTTTTTCTTATTTAAGGAAGGTAGCAGTAGCACAACCATTCATAATATTTTATTCATAAATAGTTGGTGCCGTGTAATTCACTAATTTTCCTCTTTCCCATTGTTATCACTTGGATTGAATCTTAGGCTAAAGGAAGGCAAAGTGAGGGTAACCAAAAACCATGCTTAGCCAAGTAGCTATCCCCACTAGGTCGGGAGAGGCTTCTCTCTGTCAAGATCTCAACCAAGATGACTAGATTAGGTAAAGGATATTAGGCTAGGTATAGTAGCACGAAGTTTTGATTGGAATTTGAACGGGTTTTGTCGGATCAGGAGGAGCTGGATAGTTTAGGTCTAGGGAATTAGGTCAGAATTGCAGGGTGTTCAATGGGGCAAGGTAGGAATAAGGTTTAGCACTCTAGGGCTTGATGGGGTGAGATTTTTAATACTAGTGAGAAGCTAAGAAGAGCATGTGAAAACCATGGATCCTTCCTAGACTACAGAGAACATGAAATGGTGAATGTTTTCCCAAATTAGAGTAGTGATATAATGAATTCTACCTATCAACTTGAAAGCATTCACTTAGAAGCAATGAAATGATTAATGAAGTATAGAAAAAACATTAACATATGATCAAAAAAGAATAAACTGTACTAAAACTCCATACCACATGGATCCCATAAAAATAGCTGCAATTCTTATTAATCTCCTGCTAAACTGCTTACAAAAAGATATACAATCAAGGTCATAGCATCTAGTTGAGTCCAACCATTTACAATGAGAAGGAAGAATAAGATATAGACATGAATTCAACCTCCTCCCATCCTCAGGGGTTGAATCCCTAAGATGAGGAGCTAATCTAACCAACACTGAACAAGAAACAAGAATATAGGCATCTCAACAACTTGCCTCTAAAAGTGAAAAACTGATTCATTTGAGCTCAAACTGACTTTTAAAGCAATGAATCTACCCTATATTACTAATTACCTATCATATTTACATGCCAAGTCATCATTTACAAAGGTAAAACATCCTCCATGAGAGAGAATCCATGAACACAGTCAAAAATTGGAAAAATAGGCATCCTGTGCAAAACTGCTCTACGCGCAGTGCCACTTTCAGGTCCCTTTTGGAGGCCTTCTCGGCATCCAAATTGAGTTCATGATAGCTCATTTGAAATCTCTTCAAGTCTACTTTCCAAAACACCTAGAATTTATTAATTTGAAGCTAATTTGACCCCTCAAAACTTGATTCTCCCAAGGCTGCTTCTGTGTTTCCAAAAAGTGTCAGAAAGGTCATTTTTAGGGTGTTTCTTGACCTTTTGGTGGAGAAATTTTGCCCCAAAAACTTAGAAAATTCATAGGGTTCATGTCCTCATCGTTCTAAATCCAAAAATGCAAACCATTTCTCCATTGGTTGCCCCTAGGAAAGTTTAGGCAGTTTTCATGTGTGTAGAATTTCAAAATTTGCAAATGACAAAGATTGCTCCAAACTTGCTCAAAATTGGTGGGAAGCACCATAATCAAGTGTCTGGATGAGCCAAGGAAGCTTCAGAAAGCAACCTAATCCTATACTCCTCCTTTTTTCCTTTCAAAGCCCACCTTAGCCTAGCTTTCATCTTTTTGACCCTCATGTTGCAAATCTTGTTTCAGGTCCTGTAATGGTAGGCCATGTGTCTAATAATATGAATATCTCTATTGGCCTTCTACAACAGCTTCTCAAGGTGAAAATTGACTCTCTCAAGCCAAGTCTCTCTATCATCTTCAATCTCCTTCTCAATAGGAGTCAAAGTGATCTATGCCTCTTTGCCACTTTGTCGTTTTACGTTGAGCAATTCCAGCTCCATGAGGAATTGTTTGTCACTCAACTACTTGTTTTCTTGTTCCAAATATGTGATGACATACTTGTCTCTCTCCAAATTGCCCATCAGAGCTTGTACTTGAGCCTCCATTTCTTGTATGATGATGTCTTTTATTGTGTCTTCATCCTGAGCCTCTAAGTCAATTATTTCTATGCCATGATGAGTATAACGCTGCTCTGGCTCATCATGATCTGTTAAGTTAAAGTCTCTTTCCTCCCCATCATCAAAACTCTCCTCCGACATCTTTTCCTTCCCTTTGTGCAGCTACTGCACTTATACCTGCTCTGCTTATGAAGAAGGCAAAGCCCCTTCCACATCCTGTGGAGCAAGCATTGTCCTATGGGCTGATGAAGAAGGCAAGGTCCCTTCCACATCCTATGGAGCAAACACTTGCCTATCGGCTACAAACAATCTCCTTGTGCCCATCTGATATGTCACGAAGGTCTTGGGAACCTCTGTAGTTCTAATCTCTTGGGCCTCCTCATCTGGTTTCACCTAAGAAATGTTAGAAGGGCCCCCTACTTCTTGAGACACTAGTGGAGAAATTTGAGGACCCCTGAAGGTGTCATGAGCAATAAATTTCTCCCAACAGATGTTGAGGAGACTGAGATGATGAAGCACAATGATCTTGATCAGGGAGTAATGATAAAGATTGCTCATATGCTGAGGGTATGGCTTCTTCTGGACAAAATGAGCCATCTTCTCAAAATTCTAGAACAGAAAATAAGGGAGGTTTAACGTCCTCACCCTATTGAATGCATGAGGAGCCTGATGTGATAGGTATACAGTTTGGAAAATCTGCCCTCACAAGTGAAATATTTCATGATGATTTTCATCATGGGGACATACTTGTCTTTAAGAAATCTAAAAGGAAAAAGTCTCTTCACCTCATTTTTGTAATGGGTTTTGATATAAGGCTTGTAATAGTGTTCATCCATGTCTTGGGCCTTGTACCACTTTTCCCCTACTTTTGGAATCCTGGTTACATATGAAATGATGTAGGGTGAGACTGTGAATGTTACCCTAGCAAGAGTCACCTTGTCGTCCTGAACATGAGCTACAAAAATTCTGGTGAGCTCAGGGTGGTGTTAAACTCTCTCTACCTACTCATAGAACTCATAACAACCAAGATATCTGAAACATGTGACAACCAACTGAGAGGCCTGCAATTCTCTAAGGTTTAATTTCTCTTCTATGATAATTCTACCTCCCTGGTGTGGTTTTCTCTGTTGCCTAGCTCTATATGATGAGGTGTCACTGCCTGTGTTTTCCTCCTCATCATAGTCTTGGTCCTCTCTATCCATGTTTGCAAGGCTTGAGGTTGTATGAAGGGAATGAGTGAAAGTGATTTTTAGGAGTGAGGGGATGGGAGATGAGCTTGTGGCTAGAAAATGAATGAGGAAGTAGGAATGATAAAAATGAGAGGGAGGGCTTGTTTTGTTTGAGAAATTGCCCTTGGGGAAGAGGGATATAGGGATAATGGGATAGGAAAAATAGGATAGGGAAAGAGTTCAGGGTTGTGTTGATAGGTGATAGGAGGAACAATGGGGGTTTAGGGTTTTAGGCAAGACTAGGGGAAAATTTAGGATTTCATATTTATCATGGAGAATGATGCTTAAGAGTGTGATATGCAAACCAAAACTATAGCAAAGGAGGTCAAATTACTTTCATTGAAGATAAGAGAGGGAAAATTTGAAGTTTTTGGAGTTTTGAGATCTTCTGCTCAACGCGTAGCGCCGGTGCATAGATGCACAGCGCCTCCCTAGAAACACAGCGTAGTGTAAATTTACACTGGGAAAATTACTAGACGCGTAGCACTGGGCCTTAATGCACGACACCAAGCCCTCAATGCATAGTGTCGACCCTCCTACCTAAAACGCACATCGCCAGTCTACCTATGCACAACGCCACTCCTCCACAGCTCCAGACATGTAGCACCACCCTCCAGAAGCACAGCGCCAACTCTCTTTTGTCCAAAACTTGCTCAACCTTTCCTCTTCTCTTCACTTTTTGACTTTCTTGCCAAATGAGAATAATGAACTTGAAAATGAAATGTGAGAGCTTATATAGGAGTAAATTTTGATTTTTCACTTGAAAAACCTACTTTCTAATGTTTCTTGACCTTCTTTAAAACTCTGTTTTTAATTCCTTTTCTTTTTTGTTTCTCTTCGGGTGGATAATGCTCAACTTGAACTGATTTTTGCAGTGTTTCTTTGTCTTGTAGCAAGTTCATCTTCATCACTATTAGGTAATCCATCACTATCTTCATGGGTATAGTAACTTCTTCTATTAACAGCCTAGTTTCTATTGCCTTTTGAATATTCCTTTCCTCTTTTCATAATTATCTTTATGAGGACATTTGGTAGCATAATGGCCAGCTATACCACAAGAAAAGCATTTGAATGGTAGCTTACCTCTGAATCTTCTAGAATCCTATTGAAGCTTCTTGACAAAGTCTACCTCATCTTCTTCTTCTGAAATATATGCTCATTCATTGTGATCTTCCTTTTCTTTTACATTTGCAGAAGCTTTGAAAACGACTTCTCTCATGTTTGATGGTCCTCCTTTACTCATTTAAAAGTCAGTTGGAATTCCATGAAGTTGAACAACAGTAATAGATTGAAGATCATGCTTTTCTTCTATGGCAGATACTTTTGACTCAAATTTAGAAGGCAAAGATCTCAAAATTTTCTATACTAAAGTAGCCTCCTTTATTTCTTCACCTATATTCTTCATACAATTAACATTCTCATCTACACATAAAAAGTAACTAGCAATACTTTCATCGCTATGCATTTTAAGAGTTTCATATTGAGTTTTGAGAGTTTGGAACTTAGCACGTTTTACCAGGGAGTCTACTTCGTACCTCTGAATGATTTTGTCCCATATCTTTCTGGCTGTCTTGAGCTACATGACTTTTATGTTGATTCTGACACACTTCCCAATAAAGTATTGACTACTTTGGCATTGGTTTCATATAAATTCTTACCTATTGTATCTGTAGGTATTGCTGGTGGAAATTGATATCCTCCTTCCACAATTTCGAAAACATCAGCACCAAGTGACTGAAGATACTCTCTAGTTCTTATTTTCCAATATACCAAGTTGTTCGCATTGAAGATTGGTGGTCTAGTAGATCCCATGCCTTCGTGATTGTTCATATTGAAAGATATCCCTTCAAGCAATCAAGCTTCTTCTAAAGGAACTACTCTGATACCAATTGTTGGAAATAATACTAAGAGGGGGGTGAATCAGTATTTAAAATTCAACAATTTTTCATTTCCCAATCTGATTTATATACACTACCTCAGTGAAGTGAACTTGCGTGTGCACACAACTATGATTAAAGAAACCAACATAGATCCAGAGAACTTATGATTCAGTTAATTCATCATGTGTTGATCTTTAATCGGTGCATCAATACTTTACTATACATTAACTAAATGTAGTAATAACATAATAAACCATCACATATAAGCAACACACATGAACACCAATATTCAAGGTGGAAACCCAATACAGGAGAAAAACCACCTACTGCTGTCATCCCTGTCTTCTTTTTAATATAAAGAAAATATGTTTACAATCTTGTATTAGTGTAGACTCATACCAGTACATAGGCAACCACCTACAGAAAGATAAAACCTTATCTCATTCTCCAGCTTGTACTGGAAGGCAGCCACAACCCCCTAGCTCTTGTACTAGCTGATATGTTTATTAGTATGTACGTGCTAGCCTACATAAGGCTATGACCTTCTCTCTTCCTCCAGGGACCGCATTTCATAAATTTTCAGACTGGATGCTCATGGTACACAATAACACAATACGAAGGCCTTGTTTCATCAAATTTTCACACTGGACCCATCAAAAACATTGAAATGCAAACTACATGAACCAATAATCAGTTAATTTGAATAGCCATATCACTATCACCAGAACACTGTGATGAACCCAAAAACTTGTATAATCATTCAGAACTAGTTGCAGCCTCAAAAATCATACGTTAGAATGCATACGCTACTTTACTGAACCCAACCTACGTGTGTACGCTACTTCCTTTTACCAAACCTGCGTATACCTTCAAAACTAATCAAACATAAAACTTCTGAATCAAATATGTACCAACCAGTAATATTCTGAACATCTACTGTCAAATTACAAAGATCTAGACAGTCAGCAGCAAAGAGCATCCTTCTCAATTAATCAATCAATTAATCAAACTCAATCTCCTTATGCATTCTGTTATACTTTCAGATCTAAGAAGACATCATTGACAAACAATAGTGAACTAGCATGACTGATCAGATAGATCAGTCATTTCTACATAACAGGCTTTTCTTTTGTATGCGCTACTTGGAAGCTTCGAACCAGCATGTAGATGCTCCTTCACCAAGGCGAAACAATGTATATATCAGATCTGTAGGTTTTAGCCCCGTACAGAAATTACCTGCATACGAATTCTAAATCACAGAAAAATAAACAATGTGAGAGCATAACACATAAAACACATATACACAGAGATTTTCCCCTGGATCCCAAAACCGGGACTACCAGCTTGATTTTTCATTATATTCCTTTCAATGTTACAATACATATTGATACTTACCGAAGCATCCAATACCAGGGACCAAAAACCATTGCGTCCAAAACCATGGACCGAAAACCATAGGTAGGTTCGCCCAACCTAATATAGGGTCCAAAAAAAAATTTCCCGGCGCACTGCCCCGGACCCCGTAGAGGGGGGCTACCTGCCCCCCTAAAACCCCCCGTACAAGGGAGGCTGCCACCCCCTCGCTGCGCAATCGGCGCAACGAAGGGGGGGCTCTGCCCCCCCTCTAACCCCCTAGTTCACTACGTGGGTTAGTCGTGGAAAGAATATAACACAACCCAACAATCTCCCACTTGTTGTTTTCTTTCCACAGGGGGCCACAGGAGAGCTTAGTCATTTTTCCAGCCCTGAAATGCCCATTGTTTCTCTACACCAAGAGAACTTCTTAGAGCTAACAGATTTTGTCAATGCATCTGCCATATTATTCAAAGTGTCCACCTTTACCAGCAACACCTTTTTGTCTTCTATCATATCCCTCACAAAGTGATACTGAACATCAATGTGCTTTGTATTTGAATGATAAGCAGGGTTCTTTGCCAAGAAAATTGCACTTTGGCTGTCACAGTCTATTCTTATAGCTCCCTATACTAACCCCATACTTGAACACAATCTCTGCAACCAAACTGCTTCCTTGCTTGCATGAGTGGCTGCCATGTATTCTGCCTCTGTAGTTGATAGTGCCACTACAGATTGTTTCTTACTCATCCAACTGACTGCACCTCCAAATAGGTTAAACACATACCCACTTGTAGATCTTCTTTGATCTAGATCTCCAGCCTAGTCTGCATCAACAAAGCCACGAATATCCAACACTCTGTCCAATCCTGGTCTTCCTTGGTAGCACAAACCATAATCACTAGTGCCATGCAAATACCTGAAAACCCGCTTCACTACTGTCCAGTGCTCCTTCCCTGGTTTTGACATAAACCTACTCAATACTCCCACTGCATGTGCAATGTTTGGTCTAGTACAGACCATTGCATACATTAGGCTACCGACTGCACTCACATATGGAACACGGGACATGTCCTCTTCCTCTTCTTGTGTCTTGGGACATTGTTCAGTAGATAACTGTTGAGTCTTGAAAATGTCATTCATTTGCATTACACTTTCGCTATTATGTCCATTATATCACCTCCATTTCACCTCCATTTCACTACTATGTCACCACATTCATCCCACTTTCATTATCATTGGGCTACCTTTATGTTTTTCCAATATTTATTATTTCTAAGCCTTTTAAGTGAATTTGTGGTTAAACATTAGAAAATAATGTGCATATGCTTATACCTAACAAATGGGTTGAGTTTGTTGACATGTGTAGGTTGAAAGGAGGCTTCTAGAAGACCCTTATGTGGCACTCTAAGGCCAAATTCGAATTTGGTTGAAAAGAATCATGGGATCATGAGGATATGTGTCACATCTCCTAATTGTATTGTAACTCTAAAAGACATGTGTCTTATCAGTTCCTATTTTGATTAGGACTCTAGAGGTAGAGGGAGATATTCATGGATTATCATTAATGAGATGGCTCTCATCTTTTTGTATAAATAGGAGATCTCTCTCCTTCATTAGTTAGTCTCTTTAGTCTCTTTTTAGTCTCTCTTTGGAGAGCTTTGTTGTACTTTGCACTTTTGAAGAAATTGAATAAAGCTTTGATGTTCTCAACATGGAAGGAGATGTGAAGTAGATGTCATGGAGCATATTAGGATGTAAGTAGATTAGATTTCATTTTGAATGTAAGGTAGATTAGATTTTCATTCATGCAATTTTAAGTTTGCTTTGATTTCATAGGTAGAAGGGGGCCCCTGCCTTGTACAGTTTGAATTATTGCATTTTATTTTCTCCCGGGATTTGTTTTTATGTTTATGTATTTGCTTTACAAACTAATGGTATTTGAAGTTGACAAGTTCAAGCTGCTGCCTTTGTTTTTATAGCTGATTTTTAATTTTATTTCTCAAAGAGCTGCTAACACATAAATGATCTTCATCATAAATTGTTATATTTTAAGATCAAAATATCACTAACTTGCAGCTGGCTTTGAGTGCTTTTCAGACTGTTCTTTCACTACTTTCTAACCATACTTTGCATAGTACATATGGCTGAAGTAGAGAGTTAGAAAGAGCAAAATATTATTACTAGTCTTTAAAGTAGATTTTTGGTTTTAAGTGCTTCTTAGACTAATCTTTCACTACTTTCTAATCATACTTTGCATAGTACATATGGCTGAAGTAGAGAATTAGAAAGAGCAAAATATTATCATTAGTCTTTAAAGCAGATTTTTCTCACTTTTCTAATTCAACTTAAGCTACTTTCTATCCGTGCTTTACACAGTACATGTGCTTAGAAGCATCGAGTTAGAGAGAGATAATCTTTATCTTTGGTTTTAAAAGTGACTTTCTTTTCTTTTATTTGCAGCAGCATGAATGGTGTCTAGTGCCATTGGAAGTGGTCATTTACTTTCAAGTCATTTCAAGTTCTTTGCTTTCAGTTTCATTTCAAGTTATTTCTTTCAAGCTCTTTCTTTACAAGTTTAAAAGTTTGATTACTTTCTAGACTTATTTCTAACTACTTCCTAATCGTGCTTTACACAGCACATGTGTTTGAAGCAGAGTTTTAGGAAGAGTTGAACATTATAACTGGTCTTTAAAGTGGTTTTTCTTACTTGTCACCTTAGAGCTTGACTACTTTTTGGACTTATTTCTGACTACTTCTTAATCGTGCTTTACACAACACATGTGTTTGAAGCAGAGTTTTAAGAAGAGTTTTAAGAAGAGTTGAACATAAACTATAAAACAACGAAGTAAGAGAAAGGTTAACTAAGCACATATAGTGCACCACACTTCATCAGTTTACGATACCCGGATTGATAATTTATGTAGAGCAATTTAAGACATTAAATTGACTAAACATTTTGGCGCCGTTGCCGGGGAAGTGTAATTAGGAGACCTTATTTCTTACATCTGAAAAAAAAAATTAATAATACTTGAGTATGCTCTCCTCTTGCACTTTGTGTGATCTGGAGGATCAGAAAAAGGATTGTTAAGTAAAAAAATACAAAACAATAATTCTTGAGTATGCTCTCCTCCTGCACTCTGTGTGATCTGGAGGATCAGAAAAAGAATTGTTAAAAAAAAAAATATAGGAGACAAAATAAACTTCATCACTTCAATTGATTCAATAAAAAAAAAAAAAATGAAAAAAAAAACTCAAGTGCTTTGATAGGTTCAAATTGTCCAAAATTGTCTGGTTATGCTTTGTAGTGGTCTTCAAAACACTGTATCTTGTTCAAATAAGGTTTTGCAACTTAGTTGCAGAAACTGCCCTGATCCTGCAGCTATCTGACAATCCCGCAGCTGTTTCAAGGTTTAACAAGTTACAGGCATCTAATAAAAAAACCGACCACATGGGCATCTCCAGAATTGTCCCGACATGGATCCTATCCTAGTCACCCAGCTCAGATCGATGAAAAACCAGCCTAGGACCTCAGTCAAAGTCTTGTTTTTAACATGTTTTTCTTGAAATATTTGCTGCCTGAAATTGAAAATCATTAATCTTTTTTATAAAAATTTTACAATTTCAGAGAAGAGGAAAAAAAAGAAAGAGAAAAGCAATCTATGGCTATCTCCATTCCTAGTTTTCATTATGGCTTCAATAAAAAAAAAAAAAAAAAAAATCTGCCTCCTTGATCAAGCTTTAACCTGAAATAAGCCTGCAACACAAAAAAAAATGCACCGTATATGTGAGAAAAAAGAGGGAATCGAATGTTAAAATGATTAGGTAACAATGAGGAAGTGAATGCAAACTTGTAGAATCCATGGGGCCTCGGCATTTCTTTATAGAGGCTGAAATTTATTTCAGGTGTTGAGCTCCTTGTTTTAAGAACAAATCATGCATTTTTGGAGATAACACTCCAAGTCTCTAAAGCTAAATTCCATCCCCTGTCTTTCTAATGAAATTTGCAGACAAGGTGTCTTGTGCATAAGAGAGTAATGTTGGCTGTTGCATGGGAAACGGAATTAAGTTACAGTCCCCCATACCTAGTCGGGAATGAGTATCGATTTTGATTCTCCAGAAATAACTTTTGGTAGCTTGGCCATGGCTGGTGCTGCCACTGTTAATAGTAAGATAAGTTCAAATAAAAGACCATTTTCTGGTATATCATTCGATGACATGTGTAGGCCCTGTCTGCCTTTGGCTTCACCGCACTTCTTAACACAGTGATCTGATTGAAGAACCATTCGCTGATCAACGGCTTAGTAATCTGCTCCATCAACAGAATCCAAAGCGGTAAACTCCATTTTAGTCGTCCAACACTAGAAAGCAGATAACTGAGATCCATTTGCTGAGTCTTCATGAAGGATATGCGCCTTGGTCTTAGCCTATTCTCCCAAAAAGCCGAACGCAGCAATTCATCAAAAGTGCAGAACATAAGAATTAACTCAGGAAAAAACCGTAAACAGCTAAAAAACGTCATATTTTAAACGTTCGATTCTCCCAAAAAAAGACGAATTTCACAAAAATAAAACATGGGTTTTGTTGCCAGGTGGGTTAATTAGAAAACCCAGAAACAGTTTGAGAAGATTCGTGGCGGTTAGGGAGAAATGTTCGGTTCTTTGGAGGGTAGTTTTGAGTGCCGCGTGAAAAAAACAGAGTTTTAATTAAAATAAACAGCAGCAATTTAATGTGCGTGCCTGAGGAGTTGTGATGGGGATCAATTACATGCTGACTAAACATTTTGGCGCACCTGTCTAGAGACGTGTTTCAATCAAACACGACTCTATGTCATTAATCATTGCCGGTTAAATGCTGGGTATCCAAAACATTAACGGTCTCTCTCTGCTAATTCTTATTAAAGACCTCATTCTGTGCACATGGACGGATATGCAGTGGTGAGCAGGTAAGTTACTAATATTTGGTATACCAGCACGATGCCCACATTTATTTGTCAATACGACTAGTTTCATAATGGCAGTGGCGACTATCAGAATTAATAAGTTGGGCTAGTAGTGCTGCCAATTCTGGTTTGTAGAGCACAAGGACTGAGTATGTTATCAATGGCCCTTCTACTACTGTATGGGTTCTATATCATTGCTAATTTTGAGAAACAGTGAATACATATAACCAGTGAACGCATGTTACGGTTGTATTATGACTGCTAAGCCACCATTGAAGTAGTGTTTTAGAACAGAGCCGTAGAGTCAAGTGGAGGTGGAGGTTATTAAACCCCGCAGCTGTGTTTCAAACTCCATAATTCCATTTTTCAGCTGAAGTTTGAGATGGAGAAATCGCTTAGTTTGTTTGCACACAGCCACTCCATTTCACAGTATTTTCTACACTCTGCAATCCCGCAGCCATTTAGTGATCCCGCAGCTGTTTTGTTAAACTCTAGGTTGTAGGTGTCATCAGGCAAAACAGGTCACATGGGTAGCTAGAGAAATTTCAGTACATGGATGGTGTCCTATCCATTCGGTCAAATTTGCTGAAAAAGACCCCGGTCAAAGGGAAGTCAAATTGGGTGTTATCACAAAGTCGCCACACTGAGTCGCCACACTAAGTCGCTGCATGTCAAGAAAAAAATAATAATTTTGAATCAATGAAATGAACAAGTTATTCTCTCACTTTTCTGAAGGTATTGATTAATTTTGGACTGATAATGAAATTGAATGGCTAACTTTTTATTCAAGATTTTTAGCTACAGAGCTGTTCCTCAATTCCGCAGCCAGAAAAACCTCATTGTTCAAATCAGCCTATCTTTCTCATACAAAATCAGATTTTGATGATTTAAGTACCATTGGAAAGATCTCAACAAGATCTATACAATGAGAAATATATCATTAGAGTTTGAAATGGCAAATAATGAAATAAATTGCTGAAAAGAAGCAACATCAACTTGAGGCACTAATTCCAAAGCAGGTATAAATTCTTTTGATTTTTCCTTTGATAACTTGTTTCATTAATACAAATTCCTAGTTTTGTGTGTAAATATCATAACTAGAGAGATTGGCCACCTCTCTCCTTTGATAATCTTACATTCCATTGCAGAAGAAGTATTAGTTTTTTTGCAGGTTCCAGGAGGAAGGACAAATGACTACAAGGGAATGATGTCTCTCTAAGAGACCAATTTGTTTCATAAGAGGATGATCAACAACAAAGAGGAAATATGCTGATGCAAAATCAGATCCAAACACTTGAAAAACCTTCAGATACTATTGTCTCCATCACATCCACCCATCCATCACATCCATCCATCCATCACATCCATCCATCACATCCATACTTCATAATAAACCATTCACCTCATTCCACTCCATATTTTCCATTTTCATTCACATACACTTTCCATTTCCTTTTGTCCATTCATAACCCACCAATAAAAGCAAAAGGCTCATTCACATGCTTATTGCCATTGTCATTTCTGTTCTCCATTGCCATTTTCCATGTTCACTTTCCATTCCTTGTCATTTTCATTCCGCAAATAAGCCCTGCTTCAATGCAAATTATTGAGTCCATAGTCCTTTGAGTCTAAGTTCTTTGTAAAAACACCTTGAGACTTGCATGCCTTAATGGCAAGTCCTCATGCTGACAAACAATGGGAATACATTAATGTCCCTTGTTCGTTAGATCTTCTAGGTGACTCGACATCAGCAAATTCATTCGTACCTAGCAAGATGTGCTTGGGCATCTTGACTCTCATTGTCATCAATGGTGAGAGTTCTCGTGTTGACTAGTGGCATCCATTAATGGCCACTAAGCCAACAATTTCCTACTATGTTCGACATCAGAACATCTTTTCACATAGTAGGAATTGTGCCAATGAGTTTTGAAGACATGAAGACTATTATTTTCAGCATTTTGGAGCAGATTCAGCAAGTTTTAGTAGAAGCAATAAAAAGCCATCTTATCTCTCTATCCATGACTCCTCTTGTTCAGCCACTTGAAGAAGAATGTGATCAGAAGTTTTCAGCCACCACACACATACAACTCATCCATTCCAAAGGGTAAGTGAAGGTACGGCATTTTCTAACTTTTAACCATAGAATTCCATAAAAAGCTAGAATGATACTTGTTGGAAAAACATTTCTCTTCCTCATTTCATAAAATTGCCAATACCATCAGTTGGGGGGGGGGATACATTCATATTCATATCTTGCCATGACCATATCATATTCAAGAGCTCACATACTTCCAATATATATTAAATATTACATTGCTATTATGAGCATACAATGGCTTTTGAAAAAGTGCTTAAAGGATAAATTGGATACAAACAAAATCATGGTTGTCACACAAGAACCAACCATCATGCAATCCAATAAAGATATACTTTGCAACAATAATCAAAATATCATTATGCAAAGTTCAAAGATCAAAATAGAAGGCAACAAAAAAAAAAAAATGGTTGTAACACAAGAACCAACCATGTTGCAATTCAAGTAAAACACTTTGCAGAAATATGAAGTTATCAAATAATATCATGCAAAGTTAAGCCAAAGCTCAAGGATCAAAAGAGTCAATGTAATATATGTTGCATGAGGACATGCAATAGCTTCAGTTGGGGGGTATGTTGAGTCTTGAAAATGTCATTCATTTGCATTACACTTTCGCTATTATGTCCATTATATCACCTCCATTTCACCTCCATTTCACTACTATGTCACCACATTCATCCCACTTTCATTATCATTGGGCTACCTTTATGTTTTTCCAATATTTATTATTTCTAAGCCTTTTAAGTGAATTTGTGGTTAAACATTAGAAAATAATGTGCATATGCTTATACCTAACAAATGGGTTGAGTTTGTTGACATGTGTAGGTTGAAAGGAGGCTTCTAGAAGACCCTTATGTGGCACTCTAAGGCCAAATTCGAATTTGGTTGAAAAGAATCATGGGATCATGAGGATATGTGTCACATCTCCTAATTGTATTGTAACTCTAAAAGACATGTGTCTTATCAGTTCCTATTTTGATTAGGACTCTAGAGGTAGAGGGAGATATTCATGGATTATCATTAATGAGATGGCTCTCATCTTTTTGTATAAATAGGAGATCTCTCTCCTTCATTAGTTAGTCTCTTTAGTCTCTTTTTAGTCTCTCTTTGGAGAGCTTTGTTGTACTTTGCACTTTTGAAGAAATTGAATAAAGCTTTGATGTTCTCAACATGGAAGGAGATGTGAAGTAGATGTCATGGAGCATATTAGGATGTAAGTAGATTAGATTTCATTTTGAATGTAAGGTAGATTAGATTTTCATTCATGCAATTTTAAGTTTGCTTTGATTTCATAGGTAGAAGGGGGCCCCTGCCTTGTACAGTTTGAATTATTGCATTTTATTTTCTCCCGGGATTTGTTTTTATGTTTATGTATTTGCTTTACAAACTAATGGTATTTGAAGTTGACAAGTTCAAGCTGCTGCCTTTGTTTTTATAGCTGATTTTTAATTTTATTTCTCAAAGAGCTGCTAACACATAAATGATCTTCATCATAAATTGTTATATTTTAAGATCAAAATATCACTAACTTGCAGCTGGCTTTGAGTGCTTTTCAGACTGTTCTTTCACTACTTTCTAACCATACTTTGCATAGTACATATGGCTGAAGTAGAGAGTTAGAAAGAGCAAAATATTATTACTAGTCTTTAAAGTAGATTTTTGGTTTTAAGTGCTTCTTAGACTAATCTTTCACTACTTTCTAATCATACTTTGCATAGTACATATGGCTGAAGTAGAGAATTAGAAAGAGCAAAATATTATCATTAGTCTTTAAAGCAGATTTTTCTCACTTTTCTAATTCAACTTAAGCTACTTTCTATCCGTGCTTTACACAGTACATGTGCTTAGAAGCATCGAGTTAGAGAGAGATAATCTTTATCTTTGGTTTTAAAAGTGACTTTCTTTTCTTTTATTTGCAGCAGCATGAATGGTGTCTAGTGCCATTGGAAGTGGTCATTTACTTTCAAGTCATTTCAAGTTCTTTGCTTTCAGTTTCATTTCAAGTTATTTCTTTCAAGCTCTTTCTTTACAAGTTTAAAAGTTTGATTACTTTCTAGACTTATTTCTAACTACTTCCTAATCATGCTTTACACAGCACATGTGTTTGAAGCAGAGTTTTAGGAAGAGTTGAACATTATAACTGGTCTTTAAAGTGGTTTTTCTTACTTGTCACCTTAGAGCTTGACTACTTTTTGGACTTATTTCTGACTACTTCTTAATCGTGCTTTACACAGCACATGTGTTTGAAGCAGAGTTTTAAGAAGAGTTTTAAGAAGAGTTGAACATAAACTATAAAACAACGAAGTAAGAGAAAGGTTAACTAAGCACATATAGTGCACCACACTTCATCAGTTTACGATACCCGGATTGATAATTTATGTAGAGCAATTTAAGACATTAAATTGACTAAACAATAACCTCACACCTACAGGAATAGGAACCTTCACCGATTTACTATCCTGCATATTAAACCTCTGCAGTATTGTCTCGACATACTTCCTCTGGTTTAACCAAATCTTCCTCTTTACCAGATCTCTTTTAATTTCCATGCCCAAAATATAGTTTGCAGCACCAAGATCTTTCATGTCGAATTTGGAGGACAATTGGGTCTTCAAGTCCTGGATAATTTCTTTGTCATTTCCAACCAGTAACATATCATCCACATACAAGACCAGATAAATAACACAGTCACCAATTAATTTAAAATACACATAGTGATCTTCTTTGCTTCTGGTGAAGCCAAGTCCCCGTATAAATGTATCAAATTTCTGATACCACATACTTGGTGACTGTTTTAACCCATACAGAGACTTCTTTAACTTACATACCAGTTCTTTCTTACCCTTCACCGCAAAGCCTTCAAGTTGCTTCATGTAGATTTCCTCTTCCAAATCCCTGTGAAGAAATGTTGTCTTCACATCCATCTGTTCTACCTCAAAATCAAAAGCAGCAGCAACAGATAAAAGTAACCTAATATAAGTTACCTTGGAAACAGGAGAAAAGATATCACCAAAATCAATTCCCGGCACCTAGGAATAACCTTTTGCTACCAACCAAGCTTTGTATTTCTCCACCTTCCCTTCTGCATTTGTCTTCTTTTTAAACACCCATTTTCTGCCAATGGGTTTCCTTCCAGTTGGCAACTCCACCTGATCCCAAGCCTCATTTTTGTGCAAAGATGCCATTTCATCAACCATGGCCTCTTTCTAGAGTTTTCCATCCTCCGAATCTACTGCTTCCTTCACAGTTCTGGGATCATCATCACTAACAGACAAAGCAAAATTTGAACAGAAAGTAGAAGGACTATACCTTTCTGGCTGCCTTCTTTCTCGAACTGATCTTCTCACAGCCAGAGTTTGTGGCTCTTCATCTTTTGATTCCTCCTCTACTACAGAGTCTGATTCTTCCTCCTTTAGCTCAAACTCTATATTCTCAGGTTCCTTTGGTTGGACTTCATGTTTAATAACATCTTTTACCTCTCTGAACACCACATCTCGGCTGTACACAACCTTCCGTGTGACTGGGTTCCAAAGCTTATAACCCTTTAAACCATCCTTATACCCAATAAAGATGCACTTTTCAGATTTACTATCCAACTTGGTTCGTTTCTCCTTTGGAACATGTACATATGCATCACATCCAAATACCCGCAAATGTGAAAGAGAGGGTTTCTTACCAGTCCATACTTCTTGTGGAGTCTTATCCTCCAACGCTGATGAAGGTGACTTGTTGACCAAGTAACATGCAGTATCCACCGCCTCTGCCCAGAATTCCTGTCCTAACCCAGCACCACTAAGCATGCTTCTTGCCCTTTCCATCAACGTCTTG
The DNA here is from genome assembly GCA_031772625.1 of Pinus tabuliformis. Classification (NCBI taxonomy): domain Eukaryota; kingdom Viridiplantae; phylum Streptophyta; class Pinopsida; order Pinales; family Pinaceae; genus Pinus; species Pinus tabuliformis. The sequence goes on from CM062805.1 coordinate 451,010,149, forward strand.
TTCATCCTTTCTACAACTCCATTTTGCTGAGGTGTATATGGAGTAGTCTTATGTCGTGCTATACCACACTTCTTACAGAATTCTTCAAATTCCTTGCTGCAAAACTCTCCACCATGATCTTTCCTCAACACCTTTATCTTCTTCTCTGTCTCATTTTCCACCAGAGCCTTAAATTCTTTAAACCTGTCAAAGACTTCGGATTTCTTCTTAAGGAAATATATCCATGTATTCCTTGAGAAGTCATCTATAAATGATACATAGTACACAGACTTACCCAGTGATGGAACCTTCACAGGTCCAAACACATCATTGTGCACAAGCTATAATATTTGTTTCGCCCTCTTACCACCAGAGGGGAAACTCACCCGATTCTGCTTCCCATATACACAATTTTCACAGAAATCAAAATCCAGAGAGCTATTACTCACACCTTCTACCATACCTTTACCATGAAGTATTCGAAGGCCCTTCTCTGCGATATGTCCAAGCCTTTGATGCCACAGCATGGTCTTCTCTCCAGAGACCACTAGATTTTCAGCTCCACTTTCAGGAACCACAGAACTGTTGCATCCATCAACAACAGTGCTACCTTGCAGCTTGTACAGAGTTCCAGTCCGAACTCCCCGCATCAATACCAGTGCTCCCCGAACCATCTTGCAGGTATCCTTCTCGAACACTGTTTTTACACCTGCATCATCCAACTTGCTTACAAAAATTAGATTGTTGGCCAATGTAGGAACATGCAGAACACCCGGAAGTGTTCTAACCCTTCCACCTTGCAACTTCAACTTTACTTTTCCGTGACCAATGATTCTAGGCTTCCTATCATCTCCTAAGTAGACATCACCACCATCGTATTTCTCATACTCGCAGAACCACTCTCTATGGGGAGTGAAGTGAAAGGATGAACCTGAGTCAATCAACCATGCCTCATGATCTACATGTGTACTTGAAGAAGCCAAGTACACATCCCCACCTTCATCTGAGGTGGTTTTCACCTCTGCAGAAGGAGCATCATCAGATCCCTTTCCTTTATCAGGAGCTTTAGATTTACAGTCCCTTTTGAAGTGCCCTTCCTTTCCGCATTTCCAGCACACCACCTTTACAGGTTTTCCTGGAGATTTAGATCTCCCTCTAGATTTAGATCTCCCACTCGATGACTTATTTTTGTTTCTATTCTGGGACCGTCCTCATACAGACAAGGCATCACCATTCTGGCTCTCCATATTTTTCTGTCTCATCTCCTCCGTCAACAAGGCTGAGACTATTTCATCAAACTACAAAGCAGTTGCATTGCTACCTATTGCAATAACCAGACTATCCCACGAATCTGGTAGAGAACACAACAAATTGATGCACTTATCTTCATCTGAAATTTTAATATCAACAGACGCTAACTGACTTACCACAGTATTAAATGCGCTCAGATGCTTTGTCACCGAGTCTCCATCTTTCATCCTCAGGTTATACAGCTTTTTTCGCAGGAACAGTTTATTCACCAAAGACTTAGATTGGTACAAAGTCCCTAACTTGTCCCACAAAGCCTTCGCCGTAGCTTCCTCTGATACATTCAACAATACTGAATCTGAGACACACAATCGTATTGTGCTCTTTGCCTTGCGATCCAACTTCTTCCATTCTTCATCAGTCACTCCCGTTTGTTTAGTACCTGGATCTACCGCGATCCACTTATCTTTATCCACCAACAGATCCTCCATCTTGAGTTTCCACAACTCAAAACTCTGACCATTGAACTTCTCGATCTCTATCTTTCCACTACTCGCCATCTTCTTTCACCACCACAATCGATCTCGCAGATCTCCCACTGAACAGGGTCTACCACAGGCCCGAGCGAAACCCCTCAGCAACAAAGGCGTCCCCTTGAATCCAAAACAACTCTGATACCAAATGTAGGTTTTAACCCCATACAGAAATTACTTGCATACGAATTCTAAATCACAGAAAAATAAACAATGTGAGAGCATAACACATAAAACACATATACACAGAGATCTTCCCCTGGATCCCTAAACCGGGACTACCAGCTTGATTTTTCATTATATTCCTTTCAATGTTACAATACATATTTATACTTGTTGAAGCACCAATACCATGGACCAAAAACCATTGCATCCAAAACCATGGACCGAAAACCATAGGTAGGTTTTCCCAACCTAATATAGGGTCCAAAAAATATTTTCCCGTGGCGCTGCCCCAGACCCCGTAGAGGGGGGCTACCCGCCCCCCTCAAACCCCCCGGGCAGGGGAGCTGCCACCCCCTTGTGACCCCCCCGCTGTGCAATTGGCGCAACGAAGGGGGGGTTCCGCCCCCCCTCTAACCCCCCGGTTCACTACGTGGGTTAGTCATGGAAAGAATATAACACAACCCAACAAGATCATTCAATGATAAATCATTTCAGGTCTCATGATCCTAATCCAACATTGAATTCAAGGTACACATGATATTCCAGATTATATCATAATCATAGTCCCTACAGCAAAAAATGTACTTCATATAGAAGTACTCCTAAGAAACCCTTTCACTTGCACACTTTTCCCTTTGATCGTCTCCTCCTTATATAGTTTTTGGCCTTTCTCAATACCTGAGACCAAAACAACACTTAGAACATGTGTTATTCTTGGACGGGATCAAGTAGTCATTACTCTGCTCAATATTGTAGACTAATACCATGGTATTGACCCTTGGTATTATTTAATCTTGAAATTCCATGATTTTCCAACCCATATGCACTTTTCCTCTTGTGAAAATGCGTGCATACGTATATGCTCTCTTTTTTTCGCTAACCCATGTACATACGCTACTTTTAAAAAGTCAACCTGTGTATACAACTTAAAGTACCTCACAATGTCCCTTTCCTTCAACTTCTTGATTCTGATTAGCATACCTTTGTTCCAACTTCCTATTCTTTTGTACCAATGCCCTGTTACCTCTGAATTGGCCTATTACAATGTGAGTTGCCCTCTATCAAATCTGAACTATCTTGAACTGAGCTATCAGTGATTTTTCATGAAGGAAAACACTTGTATCATAATTAAGTACAAGAAATGGGTCACAAACAACGTAGCTTATATGTTGTCTAGACCATCTTTGAATGCTTCAGTAGTGCTGCAAAATAGTTCTTTAAAACATGAAAGTTATATAGAAAAATATAGTACAGATGTTGATTTCAAAGATATTTATGAATCACTAACTCATGGTGCTCAGGTGCAAGAAGTAAATTATCATATTCATCACCAGTTGTTATATCATCTGCGTAAGTTGTGCATACCATGGACAAAAAGAGTGCATGTCATTCGGGAAGCACATTCTTCTCACATTTCAGGACATATTGGAGTAAGCAAAACAATGGCACAAATTAAAAGGTATTGTTAATGACCTCATATGTATGAAACATTTGTTAAGTACATTAAAGGATGTGTGATGTGTTCAACCAGCAAGCCAAGAAATCAAAATATCACTTTGTACATGCCACTTACAGTTCCTTCTCGACCATGGGATAGCATTTCCATGAACTTTGTTGGAGGGCTTCCGATGTCCAGGAGAGGACATGATTACATGTATTTCGTGGTTGACAGATTCAGCAAGATGTGCATTCTTGTTCCATGCAAAAAGGAAATGACTGTTGAACTAACTATAAAGATGTTATTTGAACAGGTATGGGTTCATTTTGGGTTACCTGCTTCCATTATTTCTGATCGAGACACTCATTTTCTAGGAGAGTTTTGGTCCAATTTGTGGGGACCCATGGACACAAAGCTGAAGAAGAGCACACCTTTTCATCCATAGGCTGTAAACGGAAGTGGTGAACAGGATAGTCATACATATTCTCTGAGGTCACTGTAGTAAACATCCTAACTTGTGGGATGAATCTTTACCTTATGTGCAACGTGCTTAGAATCGAGTCTTACATTCTTTGACTAATCGATTGCCATTTGAAACATGTTTTGGGTATCTACCAAAGTCACCGATGGATTTCATATTCAACGAAGAGGATAAAGTGGATGAACATGATGATGCAAACAATGCAGTTAAGTTCATTCAATAGATACAACAGATGCATGAAGCAGTGCAGGATCAGTTAGAAAAGAGTCATGCCAAGTACAAAATGTGCCATGACAAGCATCAAGTTGATCATCATTTTCAGGTTGGTGATTAGGTATGGTTGTATATCAGTAAAGACAGGTTGAAATGTGAAGGTAAGAAATTGGAACCCATCAGGTATGGTCCTTTTGAGATTATGGAAAAGATTGGAAATCATGCATTCTGTTTAGATTTACCTCCTTACATCCGTATTTATTTAGCTGTAAATGTGGCGAATCTAAAGTTGTATGAACCTCGATGATCATGGATCCTGAGGAAGATACAAAGATTCCTACCATTGATGATTTGGATGATTTGGCACCTGAATATATGAATGAGATGCAGGAAGATACCATCTTGGATAGGAAGGTTCGCTCTTCAAGGTGTGGAGATGTTGAATACCTTTGAGTGGGGCTCAAGGGCATGAATCTGAGCAATGCAAGGTATATGGAGATTGGAGGAGTGAGGTAATTGTACCCTCACTTGATATCTACTTAAATCAAACTTTTTTGGTGCAAAAGATTTCAAGTGGAGAGGATTGATATAGGAGGATCTTATGTTAGATCAGTTCGATAGGGAAGTTCAGATCATCTTTAGCTTCGTCAGCTTCGCCGGTTTGTCATCAGTTCTTCATGGTGGAAATGTGGTCCAAATTGTATGGAATGGGTTCAAGAATAAATTTATAAACTTATCCCTAACCCTAAGTGTTAAAGCTATAAATTCTAAAGTCCTAAAACTAAGTTCTAAGCCCTAGCACAAAAATACAAAAGGTGTAAATTCTATGTAATAAACCTATGTCATAAAATTTATTACAAAACCCATTTCAGACCATATAATAAAACAATTAAAATATAATATAGTACCTAACTGTGGGTGCTAACCACAGCGGGACTGCATCGGGAAATGGACATGTGAACAAGCCTACAAAACCGTAGTGTAAAAGACTACATTGAAACCACCAGAGATTACCTACCAATTAACCACTATAGACCATAACCATTATATAGGTCACATGCAATTGGTTGCATCATTAGCCAAAACCACCAAATAATATCGTGCAAGTGGTAGCTTATGGTTAGACTACCCAGTCACATGCATCAGTTCCATTTTCCATGTAGTTAGCCTGACTGCCAACGGGTTTATTATAACCAAAGTGTATTTTGGGTTGTTGTTGTGGTTTTTGTGATATTTTAATTCAACCACCATGTAACAAATACCTAAGTGTCACAAGCTGAAAAGAACGAGACCTATGTACACTTAATGAAGCACATTCATGCTTAAGTTTGAAATTAGGAGTTCGAGTGAACCTTAGAACACTATAAATTCATCCTTTTGTTCATGAAGAAGGAAATTAGAGTGATTTTGAGACTTGTATGTAGATGTTGAGCTAGAGAGGCAATTCTTGTTTTTAGTGTATCTTGGTTGTCCGGAGGCAGAATTGGGAACCAAGATAGGATTTGGAAAGCTAGGAGAGAGAGCTTTCTATTAACGAAGACCAAAGGTGCCTGCAAGGATATTTAGTCTGGTATTTTTTCTATGTAAATACTTCATTGGATCAATCCTTAATAAATTAGGAACCCATCTTGAAAGCAGACCTAGAGACGTAGTCCATCAGGGACGAAATTCATCATCAATGTTTTCTATCGTCTATCTCTATTTTTGATACAAATTCATGTTTAATTATGTTTCTTAAGTTCTTGATTAAGTCTTAAATCAACTTCTTTCCTTCAGTCTTCCACATTCAACTCCTAAAGTTAATGATCAATTCACTGTTGGCAAATAATCAATTCTACTTTAGTTTAGATTATGATCAATATCAGATGATGACTTAGTGAAATATTTATTTCTTTTCCTCTTATTGGAAATTTTTGTAAATTTTCATGTGCTTCTTCAAAATAATTTCCATAAACTATGAAATGATCCATATATACTTCCACACAATCATGCATAAGATCAGAGAAAACTCCTAGTACTGCTCTTTGGAATGTTGCTGGAGAATTGCATAATCCAAAAGGAAGTACTTGGTAATAATAAGTCTCCCATGGAAAGGTGAATGTGGTTTTGCCTTGATATTCAAGTGCTACATGAATCTGATTATACCCACTACAACCATCTAAAAATGAGAAATATTTCTTTCATGCTAATGTATCTAAAACTTGATCTATGAAAGGAAGGGAAAAGTGACATTTCAAAGATTCTTTATTCAATTACCTTTACCCAATGCATACTCTCCAATTTCCATTTTTCTTAGGAACAATTACTAGGGGTGAAACCCATTGACTCTCTAATAATGGATAAATTAAATTTAGATTTAATAGTTTTTGCAATTCTTCTTTAACAATTTCTTTTAAATTTGGATTCATTCTTCTTTGTGGTTATCGAACTTGTCTAGCATTCTCTTCAATATAGATATGATACATGCAAGTTTTAGGATCGATTCCTTTCATATCAGTATATTCCCATGGATATGCAGAAGGGTGTTTTTGTAATATTTCTACCAGTTTCTTTTTTTGTAATTCTTCTAGGTTTTTACTGATGTTCAAGGTTTTTCCTGGAAAATTTTCTATTGAAGAATTTCCAGACTTTTCCATAGAATGTAAATACATTTGTCTAGATGGTAGATATTCGATATTACATTGTTCTTGAAATTTTTGGCTATTATCACAATATAAAGAGGGTTCATGATATTCTATTAAATTTAAGATTTGATCCTCCTCATTTATTTTTGCAATAGTGAAAATTGGTTGTATATCATTATCTTCATCCATGCGTTCTTCATTTTATACTTCTATCATTGTTTTTTTAGGTGGGTAAAATATAAATTCTTTGTCGAGCTTCCATCAAGATGTCTCCTGATCTACAACTAATAAAGGAATCGACTGCATCTAACCATGGTCTTCCTAAACTTAATGGGCCTCCTCCTAAATTATTGTTGGGGGTTAGAACCCTAAAATCAACAGGATATTCCCAAGGATCTAAGGATACATATATATCTCTTTTAACACACCATCATGTTTAATTACAGATATGTCTACTAATTGTAACAATGTTGGTGTGTATTGAATATTAGGAAGCTTCTATTTATCCATAGTTTATTTGCTCATTATGTTTATGGCTTCTCCTAGATCAATGAGAGTATTTGGTATTTCAATTCCATTGATGTGTGTTTTTACAATGGGGCTTCTTGGATCTAAATATTTATGAATTGATGTGTTCCCCATCACAATATCTGCAATTTTCTTGACAAATTGAATTATTTTTATTTCTTTTCTCTTTCTTCCTGATCCTTTAGTACTCAATTCCTTAATTGTTTTTACAAAAATCAGTATTTATTTTATTTCTTGTAATCAAGGAATTTTTATACATACATTTTTTAATTCATCTAGCATATCATAATCAGGAAATATGATTTTCTTTTCTACTCCTTTATCAATTTTCAACCTTTTAGGAAAAGGTGGTCTTGAGATAGATACTGAAGGTTGTTCTATAATAGGAGTATTATTAGAATGTGTGGGACTCTTTTTTGTTTCAATATTTTCTTTCTGAGGAAGGGAAATTTCTTCTTCAGAGTTATTATTATCTTTTTGAGAATTCTTTTCTATTTCTTGAATAACAACAGATGGTTTCTTCCTTTCTAATACTCTACCAGACCTTATTTGAACATTATTCAGATCTAATGGAGTTATCATATAAGTTTTTGGATTTTATCCTTCTAAGTTGTAAAAAGGTTATGAAGTTTTATTGTTTGGATCTGGAAGTGGTTGAATGGGTAGTTGATTTGGTCTTTGTGTAAATGGCAAAGAAATTTGTGGATTTTCATTTTGAGCTTGAGCTTGAGGTAACTGGTTAGTTTAAGGGAAGTATTGTGGTGGAAAATTCGGATAAGGCGGAGGATATTATTGAGATTGAGAATATCTTCCATAAGGATTATGCCATCCTTGATTCCAAGATTGTGGTGGTCGAGCCCAAGGTTGCCATGGCATAGGTGGATTCCAAGTATTTTGTGAAGATTATGAAAATTGTTGAGGATTAAAACCTTGAGTTTGATTTGTTTGAGGATTTTTCCATGGTATTTTGGCAATAAAGTAAAGGGGGTCTACCTAATTTGGCATTCCTTCTTCACTAAACACAACCATAAGACTTGGTATAGAGGGACATTATTTTGTATCGTGTTTTTTTCACATATAACACATGTTTCTATGCTTTTTAAATCTAAAGTTCATTCTCTTAGAGCATGTTTCTTTCTACACCTATGCCAAAAGATGGATAATGCAACATTTTCATCTTTCCGTTTATTTTTTATTTTAAGGGTGTCAATTTTCTCACTAAGACTCCCTAAAATATTTGTTTTAAGGTTATCAAGCAAACTACCTAATTCTGCCCTACTTACTATCCCGACTTTAGATTTATTTACTCTTGATAAAATAGGATCCCTTGAACTTTTTCCTGTTCTTGCTTTACCTCTTCAAATATGTACACGTAGATCATAGATATATGCAAAGGGTAACTAAGAAATATCTCCTTTTCCCATCATATTGAGAAGATCTATCAACTCATCTTTAGTGGATTTGAGGAAGAGAGCTTTCAAAGTTTCCTCATCTAGATTCTTTATTTTTCCCCTTTTGATATTATAAAAAAATATCTCGATAAAGTCTTGAAGATTCTCATCTTGTTTTTGTAACATTTTGAAGACTACAGCTTTGATACTATGAGACATACAATAATCCTTATATTTCTCTGAGAATGCATATTTCATTTGTGCAAATATCGTTATAGAATTTGTTTCTAGACTCATAAACCATTTTAATGTTGCATCCTTTAAGGTGGCAAGGAACAATTTTAATCTTTGAGCATCATGTAGATAGTCATATGACCTACATAATTACTCAAATAAGAAGAGAAATGTCTCTGGGTCTTCACTTCTTGTTCCATGAAAATTGGGTAGAATAGAGGGTGAGATGTTTTTAATTGTTAATGTTGTATCCTCATCACGGATAGGGAATCCAAAAGGTTCTAGATCTCCTCTATTTCCTCTACCCCTACCACCCCCTCTTCCACCTCCTTTGTTTCCTCCTCCTACTCCTACAATCCTATGTTGTTCACCATTGACATTGTGTACTTATCCTTCTCCTTCTTCAGCCATGATGGATTCTTTAGAAAATATTTTTGGTTCTTCAACATGGTTATCTAGTTTCTCTTCTAGTTCTTCTGGTTCCTCTATCAATGGTTTAAAGTAAATGTATTCTTCTTCTTTTTTAGAAGGAACTTCTAACTCTTGAGCTAGAATTCTTTCTCCTATTGAAGATAGAAAAATTATTCCAGTTCTTGGAGATGTAGGAGCTTCTTCTATCACAGCCTCTGTTGATGAAGTTAGTGAACCTTTAGATTGGATTTCAGATCTAAAGACTTCAGGAAGTCTATATTGGCCTGCTATGGATGGAATTCAAGTTTGTGTGGGTGGTGTGGTAGTATGAGGACATGGTGGAGTGAGCGATGATGTAAGAATTAAACTTCTTCCTCGACCTACAAACCTACCTCTAGAGTCTCTTTCCCTAGCATGTCATGTTTTTATTCGATTTTTTTTCAAGGCTTCTATTTACACTTCCCTGGCAATGACGCCAAAATGTTTGGTCAATTTAATGTTTTTAAATTGCAAGAATAAATTATCAATCGGATCTGGTAAACTTATGAAGTGCAGGTGCACGATATATGCTAGAAACATATTATTTCATTTAGTAAGATGATGGTTATGTTGGTTTTGATATTTTCGTTGTTTATCTATATTTCCATTAGAATTAGATTTCTACAAATGAATACATAAAAGTTAAGTTATTATTTGAATGAATGAGAGTTATGCTATTGTTAGATCAATCTATCAACTCATATCTAATTGAATATCAGCTTAAAATGTCTTATGTTATTCATCCTAAATTTATGAGTCTATATAAAAACTTTGTTGCTATGAAAATATATTATTACAATCCAAAAGCTTGTCTATGAAATATATACAATTCTGAGTTTAAAGATCATGAAGTATCAAATTACAAATTGAAGAGTGATATAAATTATAAATATACGTAGCATGAAGAGGCTGAATGAAAAAGAATTGAAGAACTAGGCTAATTGAAAGACTATAAATATAAACGAAATGTGAAATGGCAAACAAGGTGATGAAAACAATGAAATAATTAAGCTAGAATGTAGTGATAACAGAAAGAAATTGAATGAAAATAAACATAAAGAAATGAAACGAAAATAAACTAAAACCTTGACTATCTATAGGGGCCCTCCGAATCCAGCATGTATGATTCACAATTACATATGGATCGAATCAGGAAAGTAACTTCAAATTAATGCAAAAGCGAAAGTCTGGTTCACAATTTCTTCAGCAATTAACTTAATACTTTCTCCATGTTATCATTTATAGAGAATACACATTTATACAAATTGTTTGCTCAATCTGTTGAGATTTCCATGCCTGTACATCTGATGTTTAATCCTAGTTAAATTATGAAATGTAAACACAAAAAGCGTTATTTGTCGATTTTCTATTTGGAAAGCAAATCAAGAAAATGTGTTGTACCTGGGATCCTTGTTGCTACGTTTTGACTTGTATCTTTGACCATGCTGTTGTGTGATCCCTTTGATGAAATGGCTCAAGCGAATAGGAGGAGATCCATGAGGGGATCAATCCTCAACTTCCCATATGCTTAGTTGTTTCATTAGCGCACCAGAACTTCATGAACCATGGAGGTAGTTGTAGATTTATAAAATGGTTGTAGAATCATGTTCATTTTGTAGCTAATGCACTCTTTAATATAACAATAAGGAACATTAACGCATATGATAAATAAGACATGTAAGATTTATTACCTTATCAAAATCTATGATTTACTTCCTTTATTGAGTTGATAATGATGATGAAAAAGAGGGAAATGGTGGAAAAAAGGGTGTCAAACCAAAATAGTTATGGAACTCTACAAGCACTAAAACTACATAGTACGTAGTCCTTGAAGACATGAATTGCAAATTTTGTAGTTTCAAGAGGTAAGGCAACAGATTGAGGGTTGGGATTGCACAATATAGAGTTCAAGGAGGCCATATGAGGCTATGTTTCAGGGAATTTTCTGAAATTTGGCTAAGTGTGGGATCAATGAAACTGGTGTGAATAGTGATAGGAATTGAATATGATCACGCTCTTAGAGTGCTTTATTACACAACATGGATAATCCTAAATACATTAAAAACATACTTCCCTCATTGTGACAACCTTTACGGAAAATTACGATTACTGAGTCACTAAAGATACACTTTGTGATGACCGTGACGACACTTCTACGACAGTACTTAAAATTTTGGAAATGAGTGAGATGGAGATTTACATGGTAATATCAAATACTTTACACTAGGATAACCTCTTAAAACCACCAAAACAAGGTTATTTACATTGTGTCACACTTAACATGCCAGAAGACGACAAGTGTTAAAGGGTGAATGACACTTGCAATACAAAAACAAAAGTGAAAGAAACACATTCCGAAGTGAAGATAACATGAAAATGACATTAATTAGAGTGAAATCAAATGAAATAAATAATCGAAAACATGAAAATGTCACTCCCAAAAACGAAGGTGCTTGAAAGCGACATTTTGCGAAACTCACTGAAATAGAAGTACAAATGCAACTAGAAGTGAGAAAATGTCGATATCAGTGCACACTAACTATTGACATGGATTGGAAATCCCACAGGCACAATATTTAAGGATCGTGCTATGATTGTTCAAGCTTGTGTAAAATAATGTGCTGATGAACTTGTTGCAGACTAAGCATGTATGAGCAAGTACCCTCAACACTTCTGATCCAAGAAGGGAGCTCAAAACCATCAGCTTGATTGTGACCACACACTTACAAAGCTTGATGAAATAAAATAGATCATCTAGAACAAATTAACAACATACTTCCCTTAGTGCGACAACTTACAGAAAGTGTGACACTAAAGATACACTTTGTGATGACCGTGATGACACTTGTGCGACAATTCTTAAAACTTTGGAAATGAATGCAATGAAGGCTTACATGGTAATTTTAGCTTAATTACACAATGATAACCTATTGAAACCACCAAAGCAAGCTTATGTACATTTTGTGACACTCAACATTCCCGAAGACGACAAGTGCTAAAGTGCGAATGAAACTTGTAATATGCAAATGAAAGTGAAATAAAAACATGCTAGAGTCGAGATAACATGAAATCAAAACCAATTAGAGTGTAAGAAAGCAAAATCGACAACTGAAAACATGAAAATTATAGTCACAAAGATAAAGGTTATCGAAAGCAACAGTTTGCAAAACTCACCAAAATAGAATTACAAGTGTAGCAAGAAGTGAGAAAATGTCAATGTAAGTGCACATTGATTGTTGACGTGGATTGGAGATCCCACGAGCATAGGCTCAATGGACTGAGCTATGCTTATTCAAGCTTGCATAAAATAATGCACTCATGAACTTTTTATGGACTGAGCATATGTGAGAATGTACCCTCTACACTTCAAATCCAAGAAGGGATCTCAAAATAATAAAATAACCAATAAGTGACTAGAGAATGATCAATCACAATATCTGCAATAGGCTCCAAAATTTGAGTGTAGGCAAACTTTTAGATGGTGTTTATCACAGCAACACTTGGTGACATACTGGTAGAACTCCAACTTCTTTTCCTTGGTTAATTCTTTCATGCATGGTATACTTCTTTAGGAAGTATTGATTCATCATTCATATTACCATGGCTTCCCCACTTACCCTGTGCATAAACATAGTCCCCTTCATTCCTTTAATAAGTTAAACACAAACATAAGATAAACAATCACACAATGTTTCGAACTAGGATAGGGTAATCAAGTTCGTGAGATTTATATTATCAAAGTATATTTTTTCATCTCTAGTACTGCTCCTCTACCAGTAGGCCTAAACATTACTACAACGAAGTCACTTCAGGAACACAAACATTACCCTACTGCCATCATGCCTATATAGTAAATTGATGGAGATTCTTACTTCACCTCTCTCCACAGGAAGCCTTTCTCTTTTTTTTTTCCTTTATTTATTTATCTAAAGAGGAGTGTGCATTGACACTTATTTATTTATTGGAGGAAAAATGATCCTAAATTATTGAGAGTAGGAGAGGTTGTTCCTTCAAAGACGCATATAGAGATCTGTGATTAGGTTTTCTCATTTAGCTTTGTCCCTTCTCCTTCTCTACTTGATTGGGCCAGTAAAAAAAACACAGAAACATAAGAACCAGGCGTAGGAATGTGGTTTCCATAATATACATGGAGATCATGGTTTGACACAAGGCTTTCTTAATGCATGGATCATATCTCCCTTTGAACATCATCAACCAAAAGATGTAACTAAGACAAGGAAGAAGGACATAGAGTTAGCCAAATGTTGTAGTGTCACAATGTCCTTTTCTATTTTGCCACATTTTCTTTTGATACAACAGAGAATCTTCATGCAAGGTATCACCAAATGAAAGGAAAGACAATCCACAAAAAGGGAACAAAACTAGAGGACAAGAAAGGAAGTGGCTAAACAAAAACATTATGTGAAACCAGAACACACTACAACAAAACCTTGTGATTAGCGTCCCTTTTTTCTTCCTTTTTTGCATCTAGAGCCGATTTTTGGTGCTATTTGTGTCCATTTATAAAATATGGCGCAAAAGTTGATGCAAATTCTGCATCGAGTTTTTCACCAAGTCTTACATCAAGTTTAACACCAGGTATTGCAATAGGTTTTGCATCAGGTTTTACACCAGGTTTTACGCCAAGTTTTAGGCCAAGTTTTGTTCCATCCTTTGCACCATGTTTTGCATCAAGTTTGGCATCAAATTTTGTTTCACCAACTTTTGTATCATTTATTGCATCCACTTTTTGCACCTACACTTGCATCAAATTTTTCATCATCTCTTGCATCCTCGTTTGCATCATTTTAAAAATTATTTTTTGCATCCATTTTTACATCATTTTTTGCATCCCCTTTGCATCAAGATTTGCATCAAGTTTTGTGTCTGGTATTGCATCTACTTTTGCATCTAATTTTGTTGCATCAACTTTTGCATCATATTTTTCATCCATTGTTGCACCCATTTTTACGTCCACTTTTGCATCCCTTTTTGCATCTTATTTTTCATCTTCATTTGCTTCTTTTTTTGCATCTATCATTATATCCACTTTTGTTGTGACACTATTTGTACCATGTTTTGTACTTACTGTTGTACCGACGTTTGCTTCCAATTTTGCATCCATCTTCGCATCCACTTTTGCATCAAAATATTGCATCTATTTTTGCATCGACTTTTGTGTTGGGTTTTTCATCTCATTTTGTATCATCTTTTGCATCTACTTCCATTACATCCATATTTTTCAACCAATTTTGTTTCTGCTATTGCACCCATGTTTGCATCCACTTTTTCAGCCCTTATAGCATCTTGTCTTGCATCCAAGTTTGCATATTTTTTTGTGTTTTTTTATTACATCCACTTTCTCATCCACTTTTGTTGTGCCATATCTTGTGCCTATCATTGAAACCCACATTTTCTTCCAATTTTGCATCCACATTTGCATCCTCTTTTGTGTCCAAGTTTGCATCAAATAATTTTTATGTTTTCTGCATTCCATTTTGCATCTACTTTTACATCCACTTCTGATGTGTCCAATTTTGAATCTAATTTTGTGTCCACTATTGCACCCATGTTTGGTCCATGTTTACATCCATTTTTTAATCCAATTTTTCCTCCTTTTTTCATCCAAGTTTGTGTCTTTTTTTTGTTCATTGTTGTATCCACATTTATTTCACAACAATTCATGCTGAGTTTTATGCCTACTATTACACCCATGTATTCTTCCACTCTTTCATCCATATTTGCATCCTATTTTTGGTCCAAGTTTGCATCAACTATTGCATCTACTTTTTCATCCATTGTTGTGTCAATTTTTCTATCTTGTTTTGCATCTACTTATGTTGTGTCCACTCTTCATCCAATTTTACGTCTATTGTTGCCCCAATTTTTTTTTGTACTTTTGTATCCATTTTCCAACACTCATATATTTTTTGCATTGATGATATTTCTTATGACATTAAAAATTATGAACAACTAATGATAATGTCAATAATTATGACGATGATGATAATGAAGATGATGACGATGACATGAATTGTGATTATTATGATAATCAAAATGATGATAAAGATGATGGGGGCTATAATGACAATGATGATGATGATGACAATGATGATGGTGATGCTAATGACCTTGGACAATCTTCCCAATTTTTAAATGTTGTCATTGTCATAATCATAATCATTATCTTTAGAGTCATCTTCCAAGTCATCATCATCTGATCATCATTATCATTATTTTCATCTTGGTCATCATCAACAACAATAATGGCATGAATGATGATTATGATGTTCATGATGAAGTTGACAACAATGATGATAGAAATTACATTAAGTATGATGATGGGGATGATGAAAATTATAATGATGATGATAATGGTAGTGGTGATGATGATCATCGATCATCTCTAAAGATAAAGTTGTCATTTCTCTTGCACATATCATGTGTCCTAAAAACCCTCTTTGAGCACTCGTAATATTTTTTGGGTTGATGATATTTCTTACGACACCTATAATTATGAACAATTGATGAAAATGTCCATAATGATGATGATGATGATGATGATGATGACATGAATGGTGATTATGAGGATAATGCAATGATGAGATTGATGGTGGCGATGATTATGATAATGAAGATGATGACACTCCCTCTAAACTAGGGAGATACTCATAATGAGAGAAAAAAGTACTCTCAAGTTGAAATATTCAAATAAGAAGGGATCTGGATTGATAAGCATCAACAATGATTTAAATCATCACAGACAACATGGTCAAAATAGAAAGGCCTTGACTAACAAGTTATATATCTCCATTAGATCATAGCACAATGTTGGGAGACATAAATTTGGACACCACTGCCTCTTTAGGCACTTATCGCACTAGGATGTTCATCAAGCATGTCCTCACATGATCATTTCCTAATCCACTGTCATAATATTTGACACTAGGAAATGTCGATCCTCATGACTATTCTTATCTTGGATTAATGTACTTGACTTATGGTAGTTAGTCCTAGTCAAAGCACAAATTCTCAAAGAATATTGGTCCTAGATGTTTATCTAATCCACCATCCTTCCTATTGGTGTCTTTAGTAGGCTTACGACTATTAGTCTCGGCCATAGTACATGAAAAATGGATAATATGGTGTCAATGCTCACTCCCTCTCAACCAGGGAGGAGACATCCACAATCATAAGCGTTTCTCAAGAATACCCATCATTTTCATAGGGAATAACATCATTAATTTGTTTTCATCACATGACGCCTTTATGATTAAGCATTCATAGATTTGTGGCAAAATATTTCCCCTTTTTGTCATTTGTGATGAAAGAAAATCAAAAAGTGAAAACCAAAATCATTAAATATACACTATAATGATTTATCTAAGTCTAAACTCTAAGGTTAAAGTGAAAATTTATGTAAATATTATATCTATGAGTTGTTCAAAACTTATGAAAACCTTATTCCCTAAGTCCTATATAAGAAAAATCAAAAGAAAGAAAAATAAGGCCCAATGAATGGTAACTCATGTATTCACACCCTCTTTGGAAAACATATGAATATATACACTCCTAGTCACACTTGATCAAATGTTTGTGATGGTTAAATCATGAAGTCCTCTTTTCCCTTTCATTTTCACTTCATCATTTAAGCACCTAATTGAGGATCTAGGGAATTTTTCTTGCCTAAGGGTTTCATGTCTACTCTTGGTTTACTTATGTCACACTACAGTCAATCATGTGACAGAGTGAAATACTTAAGTTTGTGGAGTTATTAGAATAGTGTATTAAGTTAGTCACCACACACACATGTATTACATGTCATTGATCCACATGTGTGGGTTGGAGACTCATTGCTTGAGAAATTTAATGGATACTACTTTAGGGCCTTGATGGTATATCTTACAAAATCTCTTGGTAAACATTGTGATTCATCCTTTCTGTTCCTCGAGACACTTGATAATATTGAAGTCACTCCCAATAATCCACGGAGATGGGGAGTATAAATTACTTGTGCTGGAAATAGAATTGAGAAATAGAGGTTTTCCATTTGCGATATTGGAGTCATAGACATTGGATACATGGTAGTAGTCCTCGATGTCAATTAACTAAAATTATATTGTCATAATGCGAAAAGAGGTAAACATATTGGTAACCTTGATGTCTTGAACATTCCAAATAATAGCCATTCCACCCAAGTATATCTAATCATCAATCACTACTACTTGGAAATTCCTCCCCCATTTTCTAATTATATGAGGTAGAACCTCACTTAATATTTTTATTTCTTATATCAACATTATTGATGGGTGCTTTTCATACCGTTTTTCTTTTAGGAGTATTTGTTTTCATTTACTATTGAGGTCCCTCATGTTCCATGAGACTATTTTCATGGAGAATTTACATAGAAAGGAAGTATAATGTGACTAAAAAAACATGTTCCAAGATTTAAGTTATTGGACAATGCCACTTCATGACTCCTATATTTCCTTAACCTCGGACTGAATGGTGAACTTGATAGCCTTAAGGGAAATTAACCAATGAAAATCTCAAAAAGATGTGACTTTTGACTTTATCACATACAAGTTAATATACTAAAAAAAACATCCATAAAAATTTCATCAATCAATGAATCTTAAAAAAAATACATAAATTTTTTTTCATCAAGCAGTGAAGCATTACATTATAAGTTACAATCTATAAACCTTTTGGGAACTTTTTGCTAAACCATGTTCAAAACCAATGTTCAAAACCAACATATTTAATATTAATATTTAACAATAATATGGAAAATAACACATTTTCATAAATTAAATAACATGTTATCAATCCTAAGAAATGTCACTAACATAAAACTAAAAAGCATGCAACTAATGGGAGTGGCCACTCAAGGCCACCATAAGACAATTAATCTATTAAGACAAGGATTAATGGGGAAAGAAATCTACAAAAGGCAAAGGCAAACCTATTTTAACTTTATTGTTTTATTAGGTGCAAGTTGAACATCTCAAGATATAATGAAGAGAAGAATTAATTTTATTGCATTAAGAAAACCCAAGCACATTCTATAACTTAGCAAGGAAGAGATGTATAATACCCATCTCAGCGACACGACGCATGGCATTAAGTTACTTTTTTATATATAATTTAAACTTATATCATAAAATCACAAATTTAGCATGAATGGATGTTTAAAATCCATTTTTATAAAAAGAAAATATAATTTTTGTTATAAAAAACAAAAACCAGAAACTAAATATATTTTTTTAGAAAATAAAAAAAATACTAAACTGAATATATATTAAAAAAAAACTAAACTTAAGAAAATATTTTTTTCTTTTCTTTTATTTTATTTATTTATTTATTTTAAATATTTTTTTGAATTTTTTTAAACAGTTCCCTCCATTCGAAGAAGAAAAAATAATAATAGAAATAAGGACGGACCAAAAATATTCCTTTCCTTGGTAAGTGTTTCCCACCATTCATTCCACTCACTCGAGTTATTTCATAAAACAAAGATAAGTGTTATTTCACACTCTTTTGGCAAAACCTATTGAGATTCTCTTATGATATATCTATTCCTTGATGGAGTCGTTGATATATTGATCAAGTTTTGATTCCTTGGAGACTAATTAGAGCAAAGAAAACACGAGTACTCTTAATTCCTAGTTCAATGCCTCTAATGGTGGACACAAGGTAAGGGAGGGGTTGCTATCATGGTCATAACTCCAAGTTCACTGTCTTTGATGGTGGAAGAGGCAAGGGAGGGGGCAAGGTCATGGTCGTGGTCGTGGAGTTTTCTATTTTACATTATATTTAGGGAGTTCAAAGCAATTTGAATGGAATCATTGTCGTCACTAGGTATAATGGATTAAGTGTGATAATCGATAAAATGAAGTAATTATTTGTGATCATTTGTTCTTGAACAAACATTAGGATCCATCTTATTATAGAGAAAAGTAAATGCATTAAAAACAACTCAATATTTCATGTGACATTCATATTGTATGCGACTTATTTTTCATTAAAAACAATTTACTTTTTCATGTGACATTATTTTTTTGTTAAAATTTCTTCTATTTCTAATTTGAATTACAATTGTAATTTGAAATAAAGCTTCTAGTAAATATTAATTTACCAATTCTGTATGGAAATCATAAGAAACATTCACAATATAATATGAAGAACAAATGGGTACCTACTTCATATGGATTAAAAAATGCTTCTACTACTTAATGTGAATTACAAGTGTAATCTTAGTTGGATCTCCAATATATCTTAAGCCATATTTTCATTTTATTTTTAGTACTATTAAATTTTATTATGTCCTACCTCATTTTATTGTTCCATTGTAATAAAAATATGGATTTTGCTATAGAATTAGTACTAACATGTAATATTGTTTTTTTTTCCAAAACGCTATAGGTAATGACCATGAAGATGATGATATAGACTATGTTTAGATTACATCATATATCAGAGATGATGATGATGAGGATGGCAATGGCATTGGTGATGATTATGTAGACGATATTATCAGGATGGTCAGGATGATGATCATGGAAATGATCATGAGGATGAGCTTGGCTATGATTTTCGTGGTGCTAGCTAGCCATGCGTTATTTTTTATATTTAGTTGGATGTCTTAATATGGTAATCATACATTTCAATTTTAGTTTATTTGAATAATGATGATGATACTATCGATACTATCTTGTTACCTTGTGAATATGTTGAAAATTGTTTACAATTTTTTTATGAAGAATTATTGTGTATGACGAGATTCCTTATTTTTTTTATGGATGTTGCGAATTTACCTTAGCATAATGATATCTATGAAACATTTCTATTTGGTAATCTGACATTGACTTTTAGTTGATTTGATTAAATATGATGATGATATTATCATTTTTATCTTGTTCTTTTATGTATATATTGAAAATTATCAACATTATTTTGATGGAGAATTATTATGTATGATGATATTACTATCTTTTGATGGATGTTGTGAATTTACCTTAGAATAATGGTGTTCATGAAATATTTTGATATGATAATCACACATTTGAATCTTAGTTGATTTGATTAAGGATGATGAGGATATTATTAGTATTATCTTGTTACTTTATATATGTGTTGAAACCTGTCAATGATTTTTTATGGAGAATGATTATGTATGATGACATTACTATTTTTGGATGTAATGTTGTGAATTTACCTTGGAATAATGATATCTGCGATAAATGTTGATTTAGTAGTAATATATGTATATTGAAAATTGTCAATGATTTTTTGATGGAAAATTGTTATATATAAGAATACTGCTATATTATTTATGAATGTTGTGAATTACCCTTAAATTTGTTTACAAATACTAAGTTATGAATTTGAATTGTGATATATTCTTAAATGTGTTATACATGAAAATACCTCCTCATCATCTTGGAGGAGAATACTATGTTGTTGGTTGAAATACCCCTTTCTCCTAAACTATATAAGCCTATAATACAAGTTATGTACCATGAGGACCACGATATCCTAGTCTATCACAAGTTGTCCCCTTCATCTAATTTTTGTTACCAAAATAATAACCACCTAAGAAAAAATTAAGAAACTAATAAAATAATGCCATGGAGACAATTTTTTAATATAGCATTTTTATTATTCTTTTACCAAAATTACCCAAATAAATGTCACATTTATCAAAATAACTGTATATGTATTTTATATTTAAATTGATATAATAGCACAAGATTTAATAAAATTTGAATTAAAAAATCAATTTAAATTAAAAAAGCAATTCAAAATTTAAAGGAAATTTAAATTTAAATTTAATTTACCCAAATAAACGTCACTTTTATGAAAAATAACCATCTACATGTATTTTATATTTAAATTAATTTATTAACACAAGATTCAAGAAAATTTAAATTTAAAAGGAAAATTTAAAATATAAATTTAAGTTAAATTTAAATTTAAGTTACTCAAATAAATGCACTTTTATCAAAATAACCATATATTTATATTTTATATTTAAATTAATTTATCAATACAAGATTTAATAAAATTTAAATTAAGAAAGTAAATTTAAAATTTAAATTAAATTTAGGATTTAGGATTTTATATTTAAATTTATTTATTTAACACGCCATGATTTACCTTTCATTAAAAATATTCTAGACATTCTAACTTTTATAGATTAAGATATTAATTTATTTTTAATATTTAATATAGTTTTGGGTCACTTGGGCAACATTCACAGTTAAATTAGGTAAGTTATATTATTAAAAAAAATCCACTGCCTAGTCACACCTATATGTCTTTTAAATTTTAAAGGATTTTGATTGGCTTACACATTATGACATGGAAATTCAATGTTAACATTTTAAAATGAAAATTCCTCTAATGCAAGGAAAAAAGCTCGAGTTAACTAGAATTTGACACTCTTCTTCACTTTTGGAAACTCATATGGTGGAATGTGATCTCTTTATCCTCATATTTAGATTTTTCCTAAAAAATAAAAGCATACAAAAGTGGGAAAGAGCCATAAAGCATGGGGAAGCTTTTTCCTAAGCACAAAAGCATCTAAAAAGTGGAAAATGCCATTTTTATATGAGGAAACATTATTCACCCAAAAGATTTTGCCAAAATTGAACTAATGAGGAATTTGGGAAATCTTCATAGCCTTCACTTTCCTATATATTGGAGGCTTGGCCATTGAGGAAATAATGGGAATTCATGTATTGTCATGCTGTTGAGATCTATCTTGAGAGGGAGAGTTTTGGAGCCAGCAATTGGGGGAGGTGTTGTTGCAACTGTATCTAATGGTTGTAACTTTCCTCCAACTCCTTTATTAATATAGATTAGTCGTTCTTCCTTCCATATGCTACTATTCATTCTTTACTTATCTTATTTAACTAATGAATGAATGGGATTTTGGTTTATATTTCTTTATTCAGTAATACTTATATGTTTATGGCAGTTTCAATTATCAAGATATTATGTTGTGAAGTTTTCTTTGTTCTCTCTCTTGTGTGTAGGACCAAGATTTGGAGCTATCTAGGAGTGCTTCCTAGCTACACTAAAAACTCCAACAAGACCTGCATGCGAGGACTCACATCAATTCATTCTTCTTTTCTTAATTTATACTCTACATCTTGATCTACTAAGAATCCTGAGCCCTAGAACAACCTTTCTCTTAATTAGTTTATCTTAGGTTTCTAGGATAAACTGAGAGGGTTTTATGTTCATCTAACTGTGCATTAAATCCTACAGCAAAATGATATTTAGAAACTGTAATATATTTCACTATGTAATAAAATTAATGAAATGGAAGTAAAAGTAAAAATCTAAACAAGAAGCCAAAAGTGGATGTAACCATCGATGCAAAATTGGGAGTAGAATTGGATGTTAAACTAGCCATCAAAACAAGATGCAAACAATGAGACAAAAAGGGTTTTAAAGTAGAATTAAAAAAGGGTGTAAAACTATACACAAAGAAAGGAACAAAATAGGGCATACAAAAAGATACCAAATTGGGTGCAAACAAGGATGTAAAAATGGACACCAAAATGAGGATGCAAATAATGGTGTAAAATTAGGATGAAAATTTGGGTGCAAAAAGGATGTAAGAAAAGACACAAAACAAGAAGCAAAATGGGACTAAAAAAGGGTGAAACTAAGGATGCCCAAAATGATGCATAACTAGATGAAAATTCAAACTAAAATCTAGGTGCAAAATGAGATGCAAATGTGGACACAAAATGTGGCAGAAAAAATGATGCAAATTTGGATGACAAAAAGGGTGTAAAATTAGACACCAAAAAGGATGCAAAATTGGACATAAAAAATGGTGAAAATTTGGACATAAAAGTAGAAACAATGTTGCAAAAATGGGCATAAAAATGGCTCAAATTTGGATGCAACATTGGATGCAAAATGAGGTGCAACAAATGATTCAAAATTTGGTGCAAAAACAAATGCAAACGTAGACGAAAAAAATGGCTCAAAATTGAACGTAACATTAGACACAAAATGGGATTGAAAGGTGGACGCAACCAAATGCAAATCTTGGTGCAAAATATGATGCAAAAAATGATGCAAAATTTGGTGAAAAAAGATGCAAAATTTGGCACCAAAAGGGATGCTTTAAAAATTGTACAATAGAGCCAGATTTAGCACCAGGTTGATCATCCCAATGGAGAGAAAAATACACTAAAATTTGGTCCTAAATCTGGCGTAAATTGCCTGTTTTGTTGTAGTGACAAGAAAACACGACAAACTACAGGAAATGAATGCAGGATGAATGTATAGGTAAACCAAAATTCTACTGGACCTACTCCTAACCTAGCCATCCAGAAGGTCGAGACCACATATAATAGAATTTCCAATTTACCCACCGTAATTATTCCTGACCTGCAAACACAAATATGTGATCGATTAAAACAAATATAAAACAATGTGCAATGGAATACTTAAGATCTTGTATAACTTGTACGAAAAAGTAAAGGTCTTGCCTCTCAGCAGAATGATATGTCATAGTTACTACTTCTAACCAATTAAAATTCCTACCTTCCTAATGAAAATTATAGCTAAACAAACCTTGTGAACTTCTTTTCAATGCACCTTCATATGCATCATCCCTCTTAGCAAGAATGAGAAAATACCAAAAGGGCTTAACAAAAAGGCTTGCTAAGTAAGATGCTTCCAGACAATGATAGATTGGATAGTGAAACTTGAAACAATCCTCTTGAAATTTTTGAAATCTATGAAAAGATGAATTTTCAATTAAAAGCATGATATCAGGATGAGAATATTGTGACAAACAATTGACCTGATCATATTCAGTCAACTTGTCAAGATAGTCAGGGCCCGACATGGCCATCAATGAAGGTTGAAGTGCCTCAACCATTTGACAAGTAATCGAAGGATGAGATGTGAAATTGTGAAAATCAAATGATGTTAAATACTTGTCATTAGATGTCATGAGAAAATGGTAAGCTGAATGACAGTCATCAGTGTGAAAATCATGATCAGATGGATTTATTAAAACATGAGATTCCTAATTTGTAATTAACATAGATAGGTCAAAATGAACAACTCTACAAATTCTTTGAATAATAGAATCAACGTCCTCTTATTTCAGATGTGACAAAATATTTTCCTATAAATAGTGTCAAATTTTGCAAGCATCATAATCATTGAAAGAATCTAAAAGCAATGTTAGCACAACAAACACATGAGACCAGTCAAGAAATAGTGAACATGGAAGAATTTGGCTCCCAGAATAAATCGTACACTCATTATCACTCAAGATTTTTTCAAGAACGATGAAGGGAAATGCTTGCAATATAACATTTGCAAGAGAAACTGGGAGCTAATTATTGGGAAAGGAATCTGATAGGCATGATTCCTTCAGCCAAAGATAGTCTTTGAAATTATCAACTTTGCAATGACTTTATGTTAGAAACATATTCCAAACCAGAGTTTGATGCAAGATATTTGCATGAAGATGAATCAGCCAAATAAAATTCTTGAATCCTATCAGAAGTAAAATATTCAAAAATTGAAAGATTAGATCCGAAATACCAAACATATTTCAAAAGGAAATTTGCATTAATTGAAACCATGCAAAGAGAAGGATTATGCGAGAGAAAATAGATTCAGCTTAGTTTGAGGGGTTCACCAGAGACACGATGTCTTCATATAACCACCAATAGAAGTTGAAGTTCCTCGAAATCTTGATAAGGCCTAGGACCTTTAAATATTGTAAAATCACATTTTGAAGATTGAAAAAAATCGTGAATAGTGTGAGGATATCTATTACTAATTCTTTCAATAAGACAACTACTCCCTACATGGCAATCATCTTTGTCACTAAACTGTCTAGATTTCTCAAGTTCAATAACCAGCTTACTCAATTTGAAATGTTCTTATGATCACAAATATGAATATGTATGAAATGGTGAAATTTCATGAGCAAGTTGATTTGAAGAGTTGTCTTCATTAAATAAAAGATTAGGGATTGAAAGAGTAGTCAATGATTTGATTATTTTCATTTTCATCATGGATAATATCACCACCTTGTGTCACTTGAAAAGTTAACTCATTGGATTAAGAACTTGAAGAGCATGGAGTATCTCGATCACAAGTAGATAAATTGCAAATGGTAGAGCACAAGGGATAATGAGATGAAAAGGAAGTTTTGATAAAAGAATCTTCTTTGACCCAATCGGATTTTAAATCTCAATTAAAATATTCATGGGAAACTGAAATATCAACTGTTGCACTTGGGAATTTGTCATCACTTACATTAATAGAATTATCACCATCATAATTATTATTTCCCAAGGATATGAATTTATTTAAAGAATTGATTAGATTTGACTCATTGCCGAGATTAGGAGATTGAAAATCATGCAAGAATGGAAGCACATCATCTTCACATGGAGGCTATTGAAAACAAGAAGAAATATTGAAATCATATTCATGTTCCTACTCCTCTACCTCATGTGTAATGTTACTACCTTGTGTCTGATCGTAATTTGAACCAACAACTCACAAATCAAGAGAATGCGGAAAACTAGTTGGTGGAGTTGATTGATCAGGTTGAAAATGCTACATAAATTCATAGCATGTAGATGATAGAGGATGAGAATTATAGATCATATTTGAGACTAGAGTTATGAATAGTAACATCAACTTGTGAAATGGAGGAGTTAGTCTTTACCATGTGCTTCATGAGCCATTCTGGGATTTCCTACATTGCATCTGATTCATGAAAAGTGGAAGATGAATGAGAATCTGGATTAGGAATTTTATTAGAATATCTCCCAAGTTTATTATCATATCAAGGATGCACCCACATCGGAACTAAAAAGAGAGGAGGACATGCAACAAAAGGAGTCATAGATTTGCCCTATAAAATTAGAGGTGTCTCATGATTTATAAGAGTTGGGGAAGTAGAAACATCAGGAGGCTCAGATTCACCATTTAGAGAGATGTGAACCAAATTCTCAAATGCTTTCTTAAAGAAATCGCAATCCATGTCTTCTTCAGGAAATTTATAACAAAGGTGAAGGAATCGAATAGAGAAATCATCAATCGATTCATTAAGATTCATTCTTAGCTGATTTATTTTTTTAAGAACATATCGGTAATCATACCTATTGAAGGATTGATAAATATCCTTGAGGAAATGATGAAAACAATGGATGGAAGAAAATTGTAAGATATGCGACCAACATGACCTTCAAGAGTGAGAAATAAATCCACACAAGAAAAATATTCATCATTGATTTCATAATGTTCATAATTTTTTTTAAGAAAATTAAAAATGTGCTCGGTTATGGATGTTCCATCCTCGCGGTTAAACTTCATTTGAGAAAAGTGATCAAGAGGATAATTGGAGATTAACAATTTACCAGGGGATAGGTTGGCAAATTTTATGCAACCAGCTCAAAAAATAGAAGAAACGATACATCAATGACTTAAAAATTATCCTCTTCGATGGAGAAACCTCCTTTATATTATATAAATTAACAATTATTGGATGATACAAATGAGAAGACCTCGTTTGTATATATAAGAGTCTAAGTGGTCATAATGTGATCAGAGCCTACATAACAATAATAATGCAAGGGCACAACAATAACAACAGTGGGCTTCTATGGCGCACAACAATAACAATATGGGGGCTACATGGGCACAACAATAATAATAAGCGGGATACACTAGTATTATAGGGACCTAACATGCCACTCTCCTTCAAAAAAGTTTTGTACTCAATGCATGACTAGTTATCGATGCTTATCTATAAAATTCTCATCCTTCCATGTGGATTCTTCAGTGAGTAATTTCCTCCACTTAATGAGATACTTTGAAATTGATCAATTTTCTATTTCTTGGGTTCTTGTTTCCGTGACTCCTTCACGCTCAAATATGATTTTTCCTTCCTCGTTGTGTTTTTCCAACGCTATTTGAACTGGAGGCTTGTCACCAATAACCTTCTTTAAGCATGAAACATGGAAAACTAGGTATACTTGGGAAGATGCATGCAACTCCAATTTGTATGCTATAGTACCAATATTTTGCAACACCTTGTAAGGACTGTAATACTTGGGTCACAATTTACTATCCTTCTTAGCTTTCTTGATAGACATTTGTTTGTATGGTTGTAGCCGTAAAAATACCTAGTCACCTACATAAAAAATTATTTCACTGCGATGTTGATATGCCCGTTGTTTCATTCAATTATGTACGAGAGTGATATTATCCTTTAAGAGTTGGAGAACTTGTTGTTGATGCTTGTTGTGATGTTCCACTTCTTAAACCTTAGAATTTTCTCTTAAATATCATGTGATATATGGTGGATGATATCCATAAAGTTCCATAAATGGGGTCATTTTTGTTGTAGTATGGAAGGAAATGTAATACCACCATTCAGCTAGAGGTAACCACTTTATCCATTGTGTTTGTTTATCAGATAGAAAGCAACGAAGATATCCTTCCAAAAATTTGTTCACTGTCCTTGTTTTCCCATCAGATTAGGATAATAAGATGAGCTATGAGCTAATTGAGTACCAAGACAAGAAAATAATGATGTCCAAAAATTTTCAGTGAAAATGGGATCTTTGTCACTTACTATAAACATTGGGTTTCTATGAAGCTTTTGAATTGTTCTATAAATGAAGTAGCAAATTGTACTGGATTTAAATGAATGAGATAATGCACAAAAGTGTGCATACTTGGTAAGTCAATCAACTACCACCAGGATGACACTCTTTCCTTTAGATCTAGGTAATCCTGTGATAAAATCCATTAAGACCTCCTCCCAACATTGACATGAAATGGGTAAAGGTTGTAACAGACCCGAGTGTTAATTATCTCAAATTTATTTTGCTGGTAAATCAAAAATTCTACCACAAAGTTTTGAATATCAGATTTAAGGCCATCCCAAAAAAATTCCTTCTTGACCCTATGGTAAGTTTCTAAAAATCCTCAGTGCCCTCCTAAGGGAAAGGTGTGCAATTCCAAAAGAATATTTTGTTTGAGTTGGTAATTATTACAATGATATAAGTGATCTTTGTGCCATAATGAATTATTTTTCCAAATAAATGTATCATATGTACTGGGATCTTGCTACAACATTTGAATGAGTGTCCATATCTCTTCATCATTCTTCCATGCATCCCTTGCTTCAGTTATTCATATTGGCTTGATAATAGGAATGACACAAAGCAATGCCTCCACATCTTCATCCTTTCTTGGGAGTGAATTTGTAAAAAAAGAAAAAAAAGAAATCTTTTTCGCAGATGATTTCAATGTCATAACCCAACATATTTTCCATCCATTTTCACTACTCTTCTCAAGATAACCTTTGTTCCAAAAATTATTTAAGACTATCATAATTTTTTTTCACCTTGAAGTGTCTTCCCATTAAGTAAGGTCGTAATTTCTTTAGTGCATGTAATATTGCCAACATTTCCTTCTCATAAACAAGGTTTTGTAAATACTTTCCTTTAATTGGATGAATTTCAAAAGAAATCAGTCATCCTTCTTGCATTAAAACAACACCAATTCCATTTCCTCGGGCATCACATTCCATAATAATTTTTTTATGGATTCTAGCATAGATAACACCAGTGCTTGGCACATTTCCTCTTTAATATGCTCAAAGGCCTTAGTTTCTTCTGGAGTCCAACAAAATGCATCTTTATTCAGTAATGATGTTAGAGGTATTGTTATTCTCACATAATTCTTAGCAAACTTGTGATAATACCCTGTCAACCTGAGAAATCCTCGAAGATGCTTTATGGTTGTGGGATTTTTCATTCCTTAATGGCTTTAATTTTGTTAGGGTCTACCTTATGATCCCAAAAAATATTTTCCTTGTGATGCATTAAAGAATTACATATTAAGCTTGCATTTAACCATGAAATTACAAGTGCATAAAAGAAGAGGAAGAGAAGAATAGCAAGTCACGCATAGAAAACACAGGATTGATATCAAAGTTCATCTTGGAGGGACTACATCTCCGGGCCCTACTCGAATTAGTGGGGAGGCCCTGTTTTCATTAGATGGAAAATAATGAAAGTACATCAAAAGTCAAAATGACGACCTTATACCTCCAAAATTGAAGAAGCCCGAAAATTGCAGATATCTGATGGAGAAACGGATAACACCATTGAGTTCGTGGCATCGAGAAATGCTTAAACCATATAAAATATGTCAGAAACTGACAAAGTGAAAATCTGGCCCCATGGAGAAATTGTTAGGATTATGGTTCTGACCCCCTCTCTACACTGCTCATGGTTCAACCTGCACAGAAATGCATGCCCGCTCCTGGCCTCCTCACGCACTGAGAAAAATGGATTTATATGAATTTCGTGGGTGAATATGTCAATGAGAAGGTCATTGGCCTATTGGTTAAGGCGAAGGTATTAAGGCAGCAGGTCGGGGGATCAAATCACGCCTGTGACATATATAACAAAATATTTTAATGATAAACAACGTAGATTTTTATGGTAACTGTTATGGTTCTTTATTGGACGTGCGGTTTTCTAATGGCTACATTATATTTTTTGGTTTGGCAGTACACCACATGGGGCGGCTGCATGGGTTGGGCCGGTGGGATGGCGGGCTTGTCAGGCATGGGTTCAACTACCACCAGCTCCGTCTGTAATTTTAATGTATATGGTCATTGGTTGGGGTGTGTGACAAGTCCACCGAAGGTGGCTTTCCCACCCTTTTTTAAATACTTAATGTAATATGGTGGTCGAAGGAGGGTTGGTAGGGGTCATGACCCGTCAGACCATAATTAGAATTTTTTTTTGATATTATGTGTTGGTCGTTGGGGTGGGTGGTGGGGTTGGTGGCCTGCCACCCCATAAAATATATTTTTTTTATTTGTATCAAACAAACACATTTTTTTTAATTTGTCTAATATAGGGGATATTAGACAAATTAATGGTGCAACAAATTCACCCACTTTCAGGAGCTAGTTTTCATGACTCGGGGTTGGTAAAATTGTAGGAAACTTAAACCTGGGCCACTGCCCAACTTTGACCAAAAATTTGACTAGCTCGTTCTCCCTCATATGAGCTCGGATTTGAATGTCATTCGCACTGTTGGAATTAGGAAGACGAGACCTACAACCTGAACCTGGTTCGAGAAACTTTTGAGTATTTTGATTTTTGAGCCTTACTACTGAAGTCACTTTTACTTTGACTTGTACGATCCACCTGGATCATTCCTCCACACTAAATAACTTTTTGACCCCAAAACCATTTACACTTAGCACATTGTTTGTGTCATTTTCAATCCACACTTTCAATCACCTACACGTGAAACCAGTACATCTTTTGCAATCATGCACACCAC
This sequence comes from Pinus tabuliformis, assembly GCA_031772625.1. Lineage (NCBI taxonomy): Eukaryota > Viridiplantae > Streptophyta > Pinopsida > Pinales > Pinaceae > Pinus > Pinus tabuliformis. The sequence goes on from CM062805.1 coordinate 451,040,814, forward strand.
ACATGACTCAACAACCCTTCCTTGCCAAGAGTTTATAGCACACACTCCTTGGCCAATGATTACATAAAAAGTAATCAACACCTCAACTACTAATAAGGAAAGGCCAAAATATCATCATTGCATTTTGAAGTGATGGGAAACACACCATCACTTTTACATTTACTTGAAACGTATGATTTACAATGGTGGCCATAACAAGCTACTATCTCTAAAAAAGCCAACTTAGTAAAGCATACCACTGTGAATGGGGTGGATTCGTTTGTTGAACATGTTCACCTTTCTGCTCCTCTAGCGATGTTTCCAGAGCATGGAGCATCGCACACGTGGTTTTTTGGTGTCCCTCTATGTTACAATCACTACAATGATTATTTTTCCTCCAAACTTTCAATGCTGCCTTGGGGAAATTTCCCTGGGAGTTCCTCTGAGAAGTGTTCATGGAGTCCTCACTATCATTGGACTATGAGGAAGGAGTTTCATCATCTTTCGTTGGTTGGTTACTATCTATATTGGAGCTTCCTCCCATTTCCTTTCTGTTGTATCTGAGTCCTGCATGACGCTGCAATTCCTTGACTTCGATGGGGTTTACGATGCCTTGGCCTTTGATGCTGAGGCCCTTTCCCTGATAACGCATCTTATTCAATAGTTTGGATCCAATCCCTGTAGTATGTTTTTCACAAGCGTCGAATTCATCATCATGAAAATTATATGAAATCAAAGAATCGCTTTCTACCTCCATATATCTATGATGCCGCTTCTAAAAGGCCTCATTCTTGTCTTGCAACTGGCGTAGTAATCTTTGCTTTTCTTCCCTTGCCTCATGTAGAAGCCTCCTTAGCTCAGCATTCTCTACTTGGATGTAGTGGTTGATCTCCTCAAGTTCTTGGAATCCTGTTGTAGGGAGTGCCCTTTTCATTATGTCTATTGAAATCCTTGATTCATTTCCAGAATCAGACCCCAAATCTATGGGTCCTCCTGCTGCGATCCCAATGGTTGCAAACATCATTTCATTGCTAGAATCAGATGCCAAGTCAATGGGCCTATCTCATGCAAATCCCGTATCTGTGACCTTCTAATCTTCCTCTGACTTGGAATCTTGGTTTTGTTGCACAGTGGCGATGGCCTTCTGCTTCCCCTTTCTGTCATTCCTTTCAGGTCTTAGCTCAGGGTGCAACTTCCAACAATTTTCTTTGCCATACCCCTCTTTCTCACAATGTGTACAAGTGGGCTTTGCTCCCCTTCTCTTGGCTGCTACGGTTTTCCTTGGGTGGTCATCTCGTCCACGTGTTCCCTTGTTTTTGAGATGAATTGCCTTTACACTAGCTGAGTCAATTGTATTAGGTTCAAACAATAATAATGAATGTCTAATGTAACTATGTAATGATCCAATATACTTAGTTACTACTTTAGGTGAGTCAAGTCAATGGAAAAATTAAGTGCCTATTTTCTAAACTCCTCAGTAAAGCTTTGAACATCCTGACCTTTGCCTTGCCTTAAGTATTGCTAATCCATTAAGGCTTTCTTCTTATAACCCAAGGATAAAATTGTTCTTTTAATGCAGAAATGAAACTAGGGCATGAGGAAAGAAGATTACCCACACTCTTACTCTACAATTTTCTCTCCCACCAAACGAGAGAGGTGCCACTCAACCGAAGAGAGACCAACTGAATATTTTCCTCTTCCTCTGCGATCTGCTAAATCCTGCAGTAGATCTCAATCCACCTGATCCATATACTAAGGTTTTCTGCATTACTTTCATCGTTATACATGCGAAGATCAAATTTGGCATCTAATTTAAAGAAAGGTTTCTTAGATGCATCCCTTGAATTTCTGTGATGATGGTGATGAGAGGAAGAAGAAATTTCACTCGTGGGAGGAGAAGGATGGGGCTCTTCTCCACCATTTCCATGCAGTGAACCTTGCTCTTCTACCTTTCTCCCTTTTGCTTCCTCTAGCCTTGAAATCAACTGATCGACATTTTCTACCATTGTGTAGAAGGTTTGGCGGAAATTGAGCTCCTCTTCATAACGAGCCTCTTCATCTGCCATGTTTCTCCTTCGATGTGCACACCCCACTTCGGGATCAAAAGAATTTAGTTTCCCTTTGCCTCTTCGAAGCATATTTCTTATTAGCATACAAACATGTAACTCACATCTACAAACACCAGCTCTGATACCATTCAATCCCAAAAAATCTTTTCCTTGTGATGCATTAAAGAATTACATATTAAGCTTGCATTTAACCATGAAATTACAAGTGCATAAAAGAAGAGGAAGAGAGGAATAGCAAGTTACACATAGAAGACATAGGATTGATATTGGAGTTCATCTAGGAGGGACTACATCTCCGGGCCCTGCTTGAATTAGTGGGGAGCCCTGTTTTCATTAGATGGAAAAATAATGAAAGTACATCAAAAATCGAAACGATGACCTTATACCTCCAAAATTGAAGAAGCCCAAAAATTATAGATCTCTAATGGAGAAACGAACATCATCATTGAGTTTGTGGCATCAAGAAATGCTGAAACCATATAAAATTTGTCGAAAACTGATAAAGTGAAAATCCGGCCCCCTGGAGAAATTGCTCAGATCATGGTTTTGGCCCCCTCTCTGCACTGCTCATGGTTCCACCTGCATAGAAATCCATGCCCAATCTTGGCATCCTCGCGCACTGAGAAAAATGGGTTTATATGAATTTCATGGGTGGATGTGTCAATGAGAAGGTTGTTGGCCTGTTGTTTAAGGCGGAGGTATTAAGGCGAAAGGTCAGGGATCAAATCCTGCCTGTGCCATATATAACAAAATATTTTAATAACAAACAACGTAGATTTTTATTGTAACTGTTATGGTTCTTTTTTGGGTGCACGATTTTGTAATGGTTACATTATATTGTTTGGTTTGGCAGTATGCCACATAGGGCCGCTACGTGGGCGGCACCTACCGGCCCGCCAGCCGTGGATTCAAATCCCACTGGCTCCTTCCATATGTTTAATGTATATGGTAAGCGGTTGGGGTGTGGGCTGGGTCCACCGGAGGTGGCCTGCCCACCCATTTTTAAATGTTTAATGTAATACGGTGGTTGAGGGAGAGTCGGTGGGGGTCATGGCTCGTCGGCCCATAATTAAAATTTTGGTTTTGATATTATGTGTTGGTCATTAGGCGGGTGGTAGGGTTGGTGGCCCGCCACCCCATAAAAAATATATATATATATTTTTATCAAAAACACATATTTTTTTTGAATTTGTCTAATATAGGGGATATTAGACAAATTAACGATCCAACAAATTCGATCACTTTCGAGAGCTAGGTTTCATGCCCTAGGGTTAGTCAAATTATAGGACACTTAAACGTGGCCCACTGCCTAACTTTGACCAAAACTTTGACTGGCTCGTTCTCCCTCATACGAGCTCAGATTTGAGTGTCGTTCACACCTTTGGAATTAGGAAGACAAGATCTACAACCTGAACCTAGTTTGAGAAACTTTTGAGCACTTTGATTTTTGAGCCTTTGTACTGAAGTCACCTATACTTTGACCTGTACGATCCACCTAGATTACCTTAAAACCCTCATGAGATACAGTATGACCCAAATTTCCACCTCATGTACTCCAAAGAAACACTTGGAAGTTATTGAATATAATTTTTTCTCCTCCAATAGTTTGAGCACCTTGTCAACATGTTCAACATGATCCTTCCAAGACTTACTGTGGATTAGTATATGATAAAAAAATAATAGCACAAATTTTCTAAGGAAGGGTTTGAAAATGGAATTCATCAAACCTTGAAATGTGGAAGGCGTATTAGTAAGGCTAAAAGGCATGACAAAAAATTCATAATGGCCCTCATTAGTTTTGAATCTTGTTTTTAGAATGCCTTCAATATTCATTATAATTTGATGATATCCTAAATGAAGATCTCGCTTGGTGAAGTAAATTGCTTCATATAATTCATCGAACAATTCATCAATGACATTAATGGGAAATTTATCTCTAATAGTAAGCTTTTTGAGCTCCCTATAATTTTGACACATATGCCATGATCCATTGTTCTTGTGCATCAATACTACTCAAGCAAAGAAAGAACTTTGACTAGGTTGAATTATACCGACCTCTAGAATTTCTGCAACCAAACATTCAATTTCACTCTTTTGGGCATAAGGATATATGTAAGGCCTGATGTTTGGAGGAACACTTCCTAGAATCAAATGAATAGAATGATAATGATCACAAATAGGTGGGACGCCTTCGGGAGTCTCAAACACGTTGGAATTATTGTCCAAGAATTTTTGGATATCTAAGGAAATAGATGATTTCAATGTTTGAACCTCTATTTGGTATAATTGTGAAATTATGCCCTGTTTTTCTTTTTTTTCAAAATATTTTTCATGGAATTAGAGCTAATTATCTTTCCCCATTTCCCTTTGATACCTCTTCATTCAACTTCCTTTCCATTGCAAAAACAAAATAAGAAAAGTTCTTGAAAATTGAAAGATATTGTCCCCAAAGATTGTAACCACTGGACTCCTAGTACAACATCAACACCACCCATTACAATGGAAAGAATTGGACTATTAAATACATATTCACCCATGGTTAGCTTGATATTATCGCAATTTCCTGATAAATTTATAATTCCTCCATTCACAACCATCACTTGTCACTCTAGTGATGGATATAGAAAACAATTCAATTCCTCGGCTATCTTACAATGCATAAAATTAGGTGTACTACCTGAATCAATCAACACTATTACCTTTTTCTTCTTGATATATAATTCTACCTTGATATTTTGAGTGTTAATTCCCACCAACGCATTACAATATATGGTTAGATTCATTTCTTCTTTGGTGTTGGTTCCTGGTGTATATCCTCTTTTCACATTTCTTATTTCTTTTATTCCTCCTCTTCACAATCTATGTGGAATAACTTATTTTTAGCACACTTATGACCTTTAGTGCATTTTATATCACAACTATAACAAATCCCTTTTGTTGTTTTTTCCTCCAATTGTTGTGGTGTCAGCCTTGTATGTTGCAGAAGACTGGGAGCAACAACACTTCCATATTTATAGTTGTTAGTGGTATACTTCCTTGTTTCCGTAATGTTTCTTTCAACTTTTTCTGCCACCCTGAATGCCTTCTACAAATAATCAGGTTCCCAAAGGTGAAACTCATGTTGGATGATATATTTTAAAGTCCCTATGGATACATCAATCCTATGCTCCTATAGAATATCAGTTACCCTAATATTAAATTTTTGTAAGTCTTCAATGCACTCTACCATTGAACCCTTTTGTATGAGATTTATCAATTGGATAAATTAGGTGTTTCTCTTTGAATTTGCATAACATCATACCATTTACTCTAAAAAAATTTACTAGGTGACAAGTGGTTTATGAGAACAAATCCCTCTATACCATACAAATTGATCGAGCTCTAAATATAAAGATGCAATACTTAAGTTTTGCGAGGGATGCATATCCTGTAGATCAAAATATTTCTCCATATGTAGTATCCATGTTACTGGATCCTTTACATCAAAGTTCCTCATATCTATATTTGGAATTTGGTACTTTGGAATCTCTAGAATCATAATTTATATTCCTTTTATCCTCATCATGATTTTCGTTGATTACTTTGTCACCACTCGAAAGCTTTTCATGCAACAACTTTATCAAACCTTCCTTCAAACCTTCCATATCCCCTTTTAAACCATCCATGTATCCTTTTATTTTTTCTCTAAACTATACACCTTAACATTCATCACATCCAATTCATTTTTTCTTTCTCTGGAAATTCATTACACTTGGTCTAGTAAGTTTGATATATGAGGTTGCATTTTGATATATGATGTTGCATTTCCTCATCTTCTTCATGCGTCATATTGGAGCTTTCTAACTACTTATTGGGTGTGTCCATTTTTTTTTCAAAGAATATTTGAATAAAATAATGACATATATGATTCTCTATGCCCTTTGAATCACTTCAAATTGATTCATCAAGCAAACATTATGCAAATTAAAAAAATATACATGCCTTTTTCCCTTGATTTTTGGAGCGAGATATTAGCACTATTATATCTCTGTAATTTTGGCTCTCCAAGATATGAAATTCAGTCTTATGGTATCCATTTGTTTCTTCTTTCCAATGACACAATTCATACGAAATTTGGATTGTTCAAGATAAATTTATAGCCAATGTCCCACGATGACCTGATTATGGACTAGTTGAGTAGAGAGAATTTGTACAGAGTGCCACATGTCACTTCTTCGAACTTCAGCCCTTAAAAGGATACATGAAATATTGTGGTCTGTGAAATTTTAGTCACTTTTTACGAAATTCAAATCCGATTCTCGAAGAGAAAGTTATCACAATTGTCCCTTGGTCACTTGTTTGAGACAAAATTTTGGAGCATTAAAAAACCCTAAATTCTTCGAACCATATCTAAGAAAATATAGCGAACGAAGATTTGAAATTCTAACACAATGTTCCACAATATTTTATCTCTACGTGGTTGAAATTTTATCTTTGAAACCTTTGTAGAAAATATTTTATAGTGAACATTCCATGATGACCTGTTTGAAGGAGTGAAACGCTAGAATCCAAAGCTCTAATACCAAATGTTAGCAACCAACTCAGAAAATAGAATAAAATATAGTTCAATGACTTAAAAATTACCCTCTTCGAGGGGGAAACTTCCTTTATATAAATGAAAAATTCTTGGATGATACAAATAAAAATACCTCCTTTGTATATATAGGATTCTAAGGGGTCACAATATAATCAGAGCCTACATAACAATAATAATGTAAGGGAACAACAATAATAACAATATGGGAGCTACATGGGCACAAAAATAAAAATAAGGGGGCTACATTAATAGTAATAATAAGGGGGATACACTAGTATTATAGGGACCTAACAACACCTAAGGAGTATGATTTGAGGATGTGACATTTATGATAAGAGATTTAAAACATACTCAATAGACACAACTTGTCATTTGGACCTCCTTCTAGCAGCATTTTGTTGATGGTGCTAGAAATATCTCAACCAAGGGGGTATCCCTGATGTGAAGTGCTAATCATGTTTCACACCATTTGGAACTGGATTCCCCTATGGGATATCGACCCGACTACCATATATTCTTATAGGTTTTCCTCACCACAAATTGCAGCAAAACATTATTATGAAAAGGTAATCGCACATTAGTAAGTAAGGTTACATGGTCAGTATTCAGTTGTATGTGTGTCAAGATTCGTTTACTGCAAAGGGAAAGGAAAGTAAGCATATAGGAGAAAGGCAATAGTACAACCCTAGTAGAGACACACACATATAGAATATATTCATCTAACATCCAATAGAATAGTCCACAAAGATGTGATGGTCATTACAACCATTATAAACAAGAAATATGTCTAACATCGAGTGGAATACTCCAAAAGGATGTGATAGTTATAACAACCATTACAACACATTATCAATTATATGAGCACTAAAATAACCGAAATAGTTCAAATACTTTAGTACATGTGAAAGAAAACATCAATCATAAATATTCATAGAACTAGTCTTATAAATATTCACAATCCATGCATGAAAATTTGTCGGGCATCAGACTTCAAGTATTAAGTAAACGTCACTAGACACATGTATACAATGAACACCACTAGCCCCAATAGTGGAGTGTTGGAGCCACTCCTTTCTCCCCAAAATAACTAGTGTGTGTCTCTAATGCTCTATCAGGGGAGTGAAGGTGAAAATTCCATTCCTCATACAATGAAGGTGTATATATAACCAATGGGGTGATGCTTCACCTCCCTTGTGACTCTTTCACTACCCTCATGACTATTTTACTTCCTATGACTTTTCAAATTTACATGACTCTTCATCTTCTGTACATGTCCTCTTGAATTCAAGTTTACAATATATTTTCAAATAATAAAATACATAATCCACAAGAATGATGTGGCATATGATGACTCATGACATGACATCACATGAAACAGCTAACAAGTAATTCTTTGATGACAGAGAAATGTTGAGCCATTCTTGATGCTCCTTTTCCTCAACAATAGACACACCATGTTTCATATTCATGAGAGATATGCTTTGTTCTTCATATCCGCCCTCCAAAATGTTGTGAATCAAATGGAGTCTTCATGAGGCCCTGATATTTGACCTTTTGTTGTAATCTAGTGTTCCTTCTTCTCGTAGCCTGATGATCCTCTTATCTCTTCAACTCTATATGTGTATTATAACATGTCCTCCTTCTTCATATCCTTCTTCATCATCTTTCCATAGCATTATAGAGTTCTTGCATCTGCAATCCACTCATGACAAGATGACATCACTCTGATAAACCCCTAGTATTAGATGTTACATGATGATCCACTAATTGAAGCAAAACCGGGTATTAGGATGAGGGAGAGGTTCGGTGACTGCATAATTTCATAACTTAGGTAGTCAAGGATCATGCTTGATACTTGAGACTACACAATGCATAGTTCAGGCTTGGACTGAGAAAAAATATTACGCAGCTGGGGAGCTCAAGGAGCTAGGATGAGGGCCTAAACCCTGATTTTTCCCATTGTGTAGTTCTGGAAGCAAAGGAACCTAGGTGATTCTGCAAATGCATAGTTCAAGATCTCAGGGCTAATGTTGAAGCCTTGAGACTACACAATGTGTAGTTTAGGCCTAACTATGCAGGCATATTACACAAATTTCAGGCTCCATGAGTCAAGCTGGAGGATTTTGCATTGTTTCCGTCAATTATGTAGTTTGGTAGGCATAATAGACTTGGTGATTGTGTAATTGTGTAGTTCAAGAGCTCATGGTTTTGGAATGAGATCAGAAACTACACAATGCAATGTTGGGACCAGGTTGGAGGGATAAATTGCACAATTTTGGTGCCCAAGGCTTGGGCTTGAACACTGAAATTACATAGTACACATTCCTGGAAGACGGGAACTGCACATTCCACAGTGTCGAGAGGTAGGGTTATAGATTGAGGGTTGGGACTGCAAAATGCACAGTTCAGGAAGGCCATATGAGGCTAAGTTGCTGGGAATTTTATGAAATTTGACTAAGTGTGGGATCAATGAAACTAATGTGAATAGTGATAGGGCTTGACTATGATCACACACTTGGAGTGCTTTGTGACACAACATAGATCATCTGAAACACATTAAAAAAATGATTCCCTCAATGCAAAAACCTTTTTGAAAACTTATGACAAGTGTGTCACTAAAGATACACTTTGTGATGATCGTCACAACACTTGTGCGACAGTGCTTAAAACTTTTGAAATGAGAATGATGGAGATTTAAATGGTAAGGTTGACTAATTTACACAAGGAGAACCTCTTAAAACCACCAAAACAAGGTTATGTACATTGTGATACAGTTAACATGCCAAAAGATGACAAGTGATAAAATGTGAATGACACTTGCAATATGAAAACGAAAGTGAAAGAAACACATGCAAAAGAAAGATAACATTAAAAAGACACTAATTAGAGTGAAATCAAGAAAAAGAAACAACCGAAAAGATGAAAATGACACTCCCAAAAAAAAATATGTGTGAAAGCGACAGTTTTCAAAACTCATTGAAATAAAAACACAAATGTAGCTAGAAGTGAGAAACTATCAATATCAGTGCACACTAACTATCAAATCCAATTGGACATCCCATAGGCATAGTTTTGAAGGATCATGATATGCTTGTTCAAGCTTGTGTAAAAGAATGTGCTCATGAACTTGTTACAGACTAAGCATGTGTGAGCAAGTACCTTGACACTTCCAATCAAAGAATGGAGCTCAAAAGAATAAACTAACCAATAAGTGACTATAGAAGGGCTAATTTCATGATATATAGTAGGCTCCAAAATTCGTGTGTAGGAAAAATTTTGGAGTGTGTTTGTCGCAACGACAACCCTTGGCGACACACCCGTAGAAATCCAATGTGTTTGCCTTGGTCAATTTTTTCATGCATGGTTGAGTTCTTCATGAAGTATTGATTCACATGTTAACACCCAGGTTGTTCCCTATGACTCCCAAGGGAATACGGCCGGGGTAACCACTAACCAATCTTTGGATTGCAGTTTCTAGCCAAACTGCAATCAGAGAGGGCTCTCTCTTTATGATTTGTCTCTGTTTTGATAGTATTTTAGGCTAGCTATTATGCTCAGGGTTCTGTTTTATGTTTTGGTTGAGGGATGTCTTCTGCATCAAAGGTGCAAGTTTTTTAAAGAGTATTAGTCCATTGGGCAATGGAGTCTGTAGCTAAATGTTGTCTGGAGTATTGTGTAGGTTTGCTGATATTGCAGGGCCATTTAAATATCTCAAGGAACAGTTCTGAAATTGTGATTATGAGGTGTGTTCAACCAGTGAAAAGCAGTTAAGCATTCTCCACTAAGATGAGATGTAAGAAAGGGATATGTTGTATAGGAGCAAACTTGAATTCCTGAAACAACGATCACTGAGAAAGCTATAGTTTGAAAGTGCAGCATTTAAGAATTACACCTTATGTCTACAACTGAAGAAAACATTCATAACAGCATAGATTGAGTTCAGGGTATCCTGTGAATAAATCCTGAAACTATTCTTTTTCTCTGCTATTAAACTATAGAAAATGGAAGCATGAATGAGCCATGAAAAGGTAACAAAAACACATAACGAAAGTTTATAGAGGACTTATTGTGCCATGAGAATACGCAGGAATCCTGTAACATTCAGCAACACTCCACAAAACTCAGGGAACACAGTGCTTTGGAAATTCCATCAGCCTTTGTATTAACAGTCTGGAAACTTACAGCATAAGAAACTCTTGAAGAGAAATCAACAACAACCCCTGCAAACTTATGCGAGGGGCAATATATACAAACGATCATACAAAATATCTAAGGCGTTGAGTCATCTGAGAAATAAATGTTTTCACCAACTTGTACAGAACAGTAGATAAGAAAGTTATTACATCATTGAATACAAAATAAATGCTCTTTATATCTGTCAGGAGATATTTTGACCTTTGGAGGCCACTGAGTCGGTCTGGATGTTCTGCTTTAATGCTGGAATATGCGTCTTTATGGTTGTCGTGCTGTAACTTTCGGCCCTGCTACCTGTTAGCTGTCAATTGTGCTTTGTTGGCCAAATAGTTCTGCTGAGTTGGCTCAGCCCTTCCCTTTTCATGCATGTTGATCTTTCCAAGTTTTCCTGTGCATGATCACTTGTAAATTTGAATAACAAATAACAAAACTTGATTTACAGGCTCTGGCTTATAATATCAGCTGTATCATTTTGGTCCAGTATTCCTGTGTGGGCAATTGGTGTCTCAGAATTGCCTCTAGTGTCTCATCTGCCTCTGTGTATTTATAGAAATTGGGAGGCACTTCAAATAGATGTTTGATTTCATTCATTATAAAGAATAAATTCTCTACCTTGTTGTGAAGAGTTTGTCCTGTAACTGGCCTTGTTTCCTCTGAGGTGCTGGCCTTCTCTGTGATCTGATTTGTGGCAAAGGTGTTCACCCTCTTGGCATAGCTTTCATGGGAAAGTAGTTTTCCTGCGCTATTCAGTAAGCTTGGAAGACCTCTGTTTTGTAATGCCACAAACTTTTCCATGAATCTATTGACCTCGGTCTGCATGTCCTGGGTCCTTCTTTCTAATGTTTGCACCAGGTTTCTCAGTGTTAGGACCCTCTTTATTAGCTGTATGGTCTCAGTTCTGTTGGAGATTCCCATAGTTGCTAACTGAGCACTTGTTCTATTATTAAGCATATTGATCATCCTGTTGGCAACTTCAGGCATATTGCCTAGAGAGGCCCTTGATCTCTAGATTTCTCTGTGTGCTTTTCCTATGAGCTCTATTTGCTCATGAATTGTCTCAATGTATTGCCATTGGTCAGTGATGGATTGGCCAATGTTGGCCCATAGCACAGTCTTGAGCTCAGCTGTCACTTTATCCAATGTGAGCTCCTTCTCCAGCTCCTTTATCCTGTCCTTAAGGGCCTTTATTTCCCTGCCCTTTTCTGCTACAGTCTGCTTGGATTTGTCATATCTTTCATTCAACTTGACCAAATTTTCCCTGGACTCTTTTAACTCTGACATTTGGGCTTCCAAGGCTTGGATTTCACTCTTGAGCTTCTGCATATCTAGGCTTGGAGCCTGCTCTGTTGTCGGTGCTGGTGCTGAGGTAGAAGGTGCTGCCTGTTCTGTTTGCTGTATGGGAGGGGCAGTAGCTTGAGGAGGCTCCTCAAGATTAATTATTTCTGGAGGAGGCTGAGATGTTTGACCTCCTTCCCTTTGCTCTAAAGCTTCCTCCAATGCTGCCTGTGCAGCCTCTGATTCTCCCAGCTTCTCTTGTGTTTTGATGAGTTGTTTGTATAAAGATACCAGCAAGGCTGCAGCATCTTGATCATGTCTTTGCTGGGCAACTTCATCTGTTTGAGGGTGAATTGTTGCTGGGATTTTGATCTTTCTCCTCAAAGCTGCCATGTCTGCATCCCTTAATTTCAATATTTCTTGTATGCCCTTGATGTCCTTGGGGTCATGCCCAATCTCTATGATTATATCTTCTAAGGACTTGATTCTGTTGTCCTTTGCTTGAGAGGATGCCCTCTCCAACTCAAGTTGAGCAGCTGTATTATTTAGGCTATTTACTAGCCTGTAGTTATCCAGTGTCTTGTCTGCCAAGGATGCATACACCATCTCACCCGTTTGCTTATGCAATTCGATTTTTTCCATTGGGTGGATGTCCTTGGCAAGGACCTCAAGATTGGTCCTCAAGTAGTCTGAAGGGGACTGTGGTTGCAATGTAGTTGGCATGAAGTGACTCATGATCATCTTGCCCTCATTTACATCATATGCAGACATGAGTCTTTGCTAGTTAGTAGGAGCCATCTTCAACAAATGATTATATAGTTATATTTTTATTGGCTCACTTCTCCTCTTTATGTCAATGAACTGTTGTTTGATGCCCAGTTCACCTTCTCTTTGGTGGCTTGAGGAGCTGACTTCTCCTCCCACTGTTCTGTCTTGTCCCTGCTGGAAGGAACTTGCAGAGGCCTCCCTGCTAGGTGGGCCCATGCCCACAGACTGTCCCATTGGCATTTCTTCCTCTGAGAAAGGATTCATTCTCTGTCTTTTCTCCCCATAAGTTGTCGATGTTGTAAGGGGAGTCTCTCTGTCCCTTTTCCTGCTTGTATCCTCCTTTTGTGGAGTTTGGAGGATTGATGCTTCAGCTGATGTTTCTTGCCTTAGAGGCACAGTTTGTTGTGGCTGTTGCTCAGTGGATTTTGGGGCTTCCATTGTTTGCTCTTGCTGCACAGGCTGCTCCTGTCTTTGTTCTTCTTGCTGTTGGTGTTGTGGTTGTTGATGCGCTTCCTGCTGCAGCACTTCTTCTTGCTGTTCCACCTCCTTTTATGTTTTCTCTTCAGTCATGGGAGGTGGCTGCCCCTGCTCCACCCGCTTTTCTTTGCCTTTGCTGGATGTCTGTTGAGTGTCCATGGCAGCTTGCTGATGTGTCGTTGAAGATGAGGCAGCTGCTCCAAGTTGCCTTTGATATGAGAAGGAAACCTGTCCACAAGTTTCCAAGTCAGCCTCTTTTTGAATATTCCTAGCCTCTCTTTCTAGCATCTGCTCTTTAGTAATTGGCTCTTCTAGAGTGCCTTCTTTCCAGCTCAAAGAATTGGCATACTGCTCAACATGAGGCAGCCTTACATGTTCATAGTTACCCAATTTGTATTTTATCCTCCTGAGGGAAATAAAATGATTACGGTCATAAGGTGTCCATTTGAAACTGGTTTGTAATTTGAGGCCCTCTAGGATCATATCTGCTTCCTTCCATCCCTCCTCTCTTTTGTTGTATAGAAAAGGACCTAGCTGGTTCCTTACCTTCAGCTGCACCTTCTTGTTTTTACTTTGGAAATGGATGTAGTCAACATTTCCAAACTGCCTGAAGTATTCTAAGGCAAAAAGTCTCATAGGGACATATCTTGGCAGCCTATAAGGGCTCAACTCACAGCCATATATTCTGATTACTGTGTGGTGTTGGTAAAAATACCAATCACCAATGTTGTAGGCCTTGGAGAGATGGAGAATTCTTTGCATGTCATCAGTCAACCTTGGAGGAGGAACACCATACAGCAAGGTCATAGCCGGGTGAATGAACAGGTCTATGAATTCACAGTATGTGTGTGGTGATTTAGAAGTATTATGAAAAACTGAAGTCCAAAACACAACTGAACTTGGATTCCCCTGGGCATTAAGTTTCCTGAGGGGAATGGGGAAACTGTCTGGTTGAAAAAATAAGAACTGGTAGATGTATGAGGTGTATTTGAACACCCTTTCTCTTTGTAGATTCATTAGCTGTTCATGGATCTTTTCTGCAATATATGTGGCATAGTCATAGTGTACAGCTGGAGGCTTTCCAGGAGAAAATATGGACATCATTGCCATTATAGTGTCATCAACATCTTCAACTCCCCTGTACCCCAGGACATAGCTGATCAAATCCACCAGCATACTGCCCAAGTCATTCAGGTAAGGATATCCAATAGGAGGAGTTCTTATAGCTTCGGAGCTTGGCTGTATGAATAACTGATTGATTTTGGTGATCTGGGCATTTGACAAATTACTCCCCCTCTTGACCAAGTCGATCATGGAGAGAGGGGCCAATGGTCTTGCAGTGTGAAAATGCAGCATCTCATTTATGGCTTCTGGGGTGATATGGAACAAGACTAAGCCTGTAGGACTGAGAATAGCTCTCTGGCATGGATCATAGCATTCCTGGCATCTGTGGATCAAGTCTGGAAGGGCATTGACTTGAGGGAGGTTGTAAATGGGCAAATTTAAGTCCCAAATCCCTAAAATATCAGCTCCACCAAGGTGTTGGGCTTTCAATTCATTTAGCATGTGAATATTAAACTTAGAGCCCATTGGGAACCAGTCTATCATCTGATAATCTACATCTCCCAGGGCTTTCCATTCTAACTCCCTTTGAGGGGCATTCAGAGGCTGAATATTCAAGGCTATTGGTGTTTCCATGGCTAATAAGGCTTCTGACTTGTACGTAAGCTGGTTTGAATGAGCAGAGCAGCACAGAGGGGTCTCTTTGCAATGGAAATGTGAATTGTAAGGAACAGAGGGCGAATTGTGCAAACAGCAATTGAAATACCGTTTAGAGGACTGATGAAACCAGTACCAGGACTGACAAGAGTGTTTCTATGGTGAGTTTATGTAGTTGAGGTTCTAGTTCACGACTGCGCGAACTACCTGTGAATTCAGGTCAATCTTGTCAAATGCAGGCTTTGCAGAAGGTTTATTGCCTCGCCAGTTGGAAATGGGTACAGGTCACTGGATGCTTGATGGTGAATTCAGTGCTTTACACTCTCTTAAACCAGTTTGCTTGTAGAAATATGGATAAAACCAGGTGCAGGGAATGATTTTGAGAAATACCTCGTGAATTGCCGATAACAGTTGTAAATCCAGGTACGATGGAGGCACCCATGGTTTCAGAGTCGAGTTGTGCAGGTTGGCGTTGATTTGGTCGTGAAATGCATGCAGGAATAACAATAGTTGCTTTGGCAAAAAGTGGGAAAAACACGAATTTTTGGCTAATATATGGATTTTTGGCATATTGGCGCATTTTTGGGATGACGTCATCAGGTGGGGTCAAGGTCGGATGATGTCAGCATGACGTCACCGGGTGATGTGGCAAGCTGCGATTGGTCCACGGGGATAATGAGGTGGCAGACATATCAGTGCAGAGGCGGACAAGAGTGCTGACGCGACGGTGGGGTGGCACTGACGTGGGTCTGACGTGGTGATGACATGGGCGTAATAGGACCGGCGGTAAACCAGAAGCGGTAATGGTTTTTCTCGGACCGCCTTAGATACGGTCGCGGTTTTGTCAGAGGGCGACCCGAGAAATTGTGAGGGTGACGCGTGGCAGAGGCCTGACGTCACCCTCTGACAGTTTCTCGGGTGCTAATTTTCGGACGTCAGGCCCAACCCGATATGCATAATGGCCGTCCGATCAAAGGTGCCTGATCGGACGGTTGACGGGTCGCTGAATAGTGCGGATGATACGGAAGCGAGGAAGTAATAAAATATTATTTTCTTTTGAAAGGCGTGCCCAGCGGGACTTTTGGTTTCGGCGGAATTATATGGTTTTCTTTGTATTTTCAAATGGAAATAATATCGCTCCCATACTTTGGATAAGTTGGAAAAAGTGGGTATTTGTGTGCTTTTCGCAAATGAAGCGGGTTGTGGGTAAAAGGGGTTTTTTCATAAGGTTTTCTTAGTAATAAAAGGGCTTAATGGGTCAAATGGATTCAGAAAGGGGAAGGGGGTAAGGCTTAGGTTTCTCAAACTGACCAGATGTCAATTTGATCCCTGATAGAGGACATATGGCTATAATGCCAAGGGGAGGGATATTTATACAATGCTTGGGGGTTTATACACCATAGTGTTATAATAGTAGGGAAAGGGTGACATAGGGGAATTACATAATAGATGTTAGGGGTTAATATAGATGAAAAGGGTGGATGGGGAGTGATATCACTAAGTTTATTTGAAAATCACTTATCTTAGGGAGTAGATCAAAATGAAAAGAATTTTAGACAAGAAATGTGGCTTTTAAAAGACTAAGAACCACCATAAAACCACCAATTCTTCCATGAATCTCAACTGATGAGGGGATGTTAGTAATGAATGGAAAAGGGGAAAACTGGGAAGTTAGACATGCTTCTTTGCTTTGCTGCAACCTGATAGAGAAGAAGACCTTCTCAATCCATTGATTTTGCTTTGTGAAATAGGTTAGCACACCTTCAATTGTAAGGAATAACATTTCTGCAACCCCTATCTGCCTACCCATCTACTTGCCTAGCATTTTTTGTTTCTTCTTGGAGGGTGCACTTAGACTTGCAGACCCTTATTTGCCTTTTCTTTTCTTTGGCTTTTTCCTTTTGATTTTCTATCTAATGCTACCCTTATTGCCTCCAAGGTCCCAGATTAAGCAGTTGGGAACCTTACTTCTCTACCTAAGCTACTTGTCTGCCAAGATTAAACAGTTTGGACAGACTTCTTTCTCTATTCTACAACTGAAAATTTAAAACATGGCATGATCCAGCTTAAGCTGTTGGACCATCCATCAAAATTGAGTACCCATCAAGCTATATACACACCTTGTCTTCTCTTGGAAATATGGGATCTTTGCATCATCAAAGCAGAGCATATTTGGAACTTTCTTTGCCAATCATGAAATATGAAACCTATTGGTATAGGTAGCTAACAGTGGCTCCACATGGGGATGGTTTTTCATTTGAAAGACCAAGAACAGCAGGTCAGAATGCCTTGGCCTTTGACTGCTTTCACCAACACTTGAAGTATGCTGCTTTAAAATGCCAAAATTGTGCTCTTCCCATCTTGGTAGATCTCTGATCCTATTTGCCTTTTGCTGATAGTTAATAAAACTTGAGAAACTGCATTTTTACATCCTACAGAGAGTAATATATACACTTGAATATGTACAATGGAAACTCAGACTGTACTTATGGGCAGTAGTCAAAATAGTGCTTCAGCATCCTGCCATTCACAGGACCTTCATCCAAATCAGTTTCATTAAGACTTTTAAGGAAATAAGTATTGTTTCCTTGTACTGCTTGGACAGCAAATGGTCCTCTCCAAAGGGAATCAAATTTTCCATGTTTTCCTTTGTCTTCCCTTCTTGAATCCCACTTGAGGACTTTGTCACCAATGTTGAAATCTTCTGCCTTGGTCCTTCTATCAAAAGCTTTCTTTAGTTTTTCTTGTAAAACTTGAACTCTGCTGTAGACTTGATCTCTAGTTTGCTGCAAACATATTATTTGATTGATCCTTCTTTGCATATCATTTGGCTCAGCTTGGCTTTCTTGAAGAAGTTTCATAACAGGAATTCCTAGTGATGAAGGGAATTTGGCTTCTAATCCATAAACCAACTCATATGGGCTGACCCCAATTGATCTCTTGGTTGTTAGTCTATCTGCCCATAAGGCATTGACCAGCTTCTTATGCCAATTCTTCTTATTTTCTTCCAGCACCTTCTTTATGATGTTAACAAGGCTTTTATTTGATGATTCAGCAAGGCCATTTCCTTGGGGATAATATGCAGTAGAATGGCCCAAGGTTATGTGAAATTTGTGGCAGAAATTCACCATCTTCTTTGATCTGAAGGCAGCAGCATTGTCTGTTATTATCTTATCAGGACAACCAAATCTGGACAGGATATTGGTCTCAAGGAACTGAATGATAGTGGAATCATTAGCTTGTCTGCATGGAACAGCTTCAATCCACTTAGTGAAGTAGTCTGTAGCTGTTAAAATCCATCTATGTTGGCCTGAAGATGAGGGATGAATTTCCCCAATGAAATCCAAGCCCCATTGTTGAAAAGGTATCTCTGTTGCAATAGGCCTCAAAGGAAGTGGTAGTAACTTTCTCTTTCCCTCAAACACTTGGCATTTATGACATGAAGTGGTAAATTTCTTGACATCAGAGAAAACAGTAGGCCAATAATAACCAGCCCTCAAAATCTTATCCACAGTGGACTTCCAATACAAGTGTCCACCACAGTCACCTGCATGAAATTCTTTCATGATATTGTTAGTTTCATTTTCAATCAAGCAGTTCAGTAGTATACCCTCATGGTTTTTCCAAAGCAAATTGCCATCCATAACACAAAATTTTGAAGCTTTCATTTTTAGGAATCTACACTTAGTTCTGGACAATCCTGGTGGAGCACACAGGTTTTGTAACACGTAACAGATATCAGAATACCAAGGGGATTGTTCAAAGGCTACATTAATCTTTGGAGTCGCCAGCTTCGGTTCATTGTCCAGCTAGTTTATGTCTAAGGCTTGGAAGTTTGCTTCTGTCATTAGTTTGGCCAAACCTTGCCCTTTTATTAGTTTTGTTGGTTTTATCTCAATATCAAATTCCAAAATGTTGGCAATCCACTTTCCTCTTCTGCCCTCTAAATTTTCTTGAGTGAGTATGTCTTTTACAATAGGACTTGGTACATAGGCTATAACATGGGAGTAAAGGATGTAAATCCTAAAGTCTTTAATTGCCTTGACCAAAGCATAGGCTTGTTTCTCCATGATTTGATATCTCAGAGGTGCATCTCTAAGAGCTCTACTAAAGAAAGCAATGGGTTTCTCATTTCCTTGGTCATCTTTCTGTAACAAAACTGCAGCAATAGTATGCTGGGAGGCAAAAGAAAAAATGATAAATTCCCTGTCAAATTGAGGATTTGTTAGGACTGGGGTTTGGGTAAGGGCCAATTTTATGCCTTCAAAGGCTTGATTTGCTTCTACTGTCCATTTCACTTTTGAATCCTTTTTTAGCATGTTGTTCAATAATCTGATCAACTCGGCCAGATTTGGGATAAATCTCCTCAGGAAGTTGATTTTACCCAAAAAGGCTTGTAATTCCTTTACATTTCTTGGGTGGGGAATTTGTAAGATAGCTTGTATCCTATCTGAGTCTATTCTTATGCCATCCTTTGAAATGATATGTCCTAACAACTTACCTTCTTCCAAACCAAATAGAGATTTCTTGGGATTTAAGGAAATTCCATATTTCCTACATGTTAAGAAGATCTGCCTCAAGTGTTTCAAGTGTTCTTGGTCAGATTTAGAGAAAGGTGTGAGGTCATCCAAATAAATGACAAGAAAGTCATGAATCTCTTTGGCAAAAGCAATGTCCATTTCTCTCTGAAATGTTGCCCCTGCATTTTTCAATCCAAAAGGCATTTTCACATATTTGAAAGTTCCCCATGGGGTTGTGAATGTTGTTTTGTCTTGGTCATCAGGGTGCACTAGGATTTGATTAAAACCTGAGAATCCGTCCAGTAATGAAATCCTTGAGGCCCCTACCACTCTTTGGAGAATGTGATCCATCTTAGGTAAGGGATAGTTGTCTTTGAGAGACACTTGATTTAGATTTCTAAGATCAACACATAGTCTTATTTCACCAGTTTTCTTTCTTGTGGGCACCAAATTTGAAATCCAATCAGAAAACCTTATTGGTGCTATGATGCCAGCTTTAAACATTTTTTGAAGTTCTTTTTCAATTGAAGGGAGGAGCATGGGATTAATCCTTCTCAATTTTTGTTTGAATGGCTTCTGATTAGGCTTGAGAGGGATAGTATGTTGGATAACAGAGGTGTCATAGGATTTTAAATCCTCATAACCCCATGCAAATACATCCTGAAACTCTTTGAAAAGGTCAATGTATTTGGGCTTTTGATCAGGAGGTAAGGATGCAGACAATTTGATTATCTTGGGTTTCTCAATGGTTCCAATGTTGCATTCCTCAATGGCAGCATTTAAGGGCTGCATTTTTGGTTTTCTAGGGATGTCATTCGAATCAAAGATGTCCTCTAATGGAGTTAGGCCTGTTGGAAGAAAATTGTCTTTCAGCTCTATGATCTCAACCTCTGTAACAGGCAGTTCTTCATAAGTGTTTTGTTGAATTTGTTGTATGTTTTCTTTGTTGAAAATGGTTGGATGTAGCATTTGTTTTACTGTTCTGGGTGATATTGGGTGGTTATTCTGTTCAAACTGTATTTGTGATTGACTTGCTCTTTCAGGTATTTGTGATTGACTTGCTCTTTCAGTGTCAATATTTAATCCTGCAAATTCTTGTTGTAAGGTCAAGAAATTATTTATTTGTGTATCATCTTCAAATACCTGCCAGTCTTTGACATTGTTTGGGACAGAAGGTCTGTGCTTTACCTCAGCTGTAAAGCAATGATGGGGCTCAAAAGGCAGCTTGCAGGTACTTGCAAATGTGGCTAAACTATGAGCATGAAGATTATGGGTCCTAGAAATTTTGGTGATTTGAAATTCAGAGAAGAAGCTTAGTATTTCAGCCACAGCAGACCTATAAGACCTCAGTCTTTTGTCATTGGTGACAAAATTTCCCTTTACTTGTTGGATAACTAGGTCTGAGTCTCCTAGAATTGACACTTTTATGGCTTGTAGGGACTTTACTAGCTTGAGGCCTAGTAAAAGAGCTTCATATTCTGCCATATTATTAGTACACTTGAAATTCAGTCTATAGGCTCGGCCTTCTGCATGACTGTGTTGTTTATTATGTATCCAAACTCCAGCTCCTGCCCCTAATTTGTTGACTGACCCATCAAATTCAAGGAACCATAGGATCTCTTGTTCCAGGGAGAACTTAATGACCTCCTTGTGTGCTGGAATTGTAAGTTGAAGCTCTGGTTTACCATCTGGTTTGTTTTCTAGGGCAGTCTCCTCACTTGATGGAACCTGTTCGCTTTTTTGAGCAGCATCTGTGTTTAATGTTTGCTTAATCATTGTTTCTTGGGTAGCAGTTTGCTCATTAGTGTCTTCCTCTTGTATGAGTGTCTTGGGTTCAACCTCATTATTTGAGAGAGTTGTATTATCATTGAAGAGAATGTATGAGTCTATGTCTGAATGGACAGCATATATGGGAAAGTTTTGGGGTTTTTCTTCACTGCTGACCATGTATTTCATTAGTGTTTCTCTATATAGTCTCTTTGGTTGCCCAAAAACAGAGATGGTGGCATATGACATATCTAACTGCAGGGAACCTTGAAGTTTAGCCCCCCATGACCTTGATAACAGCATCCCATACTTGGGTGGGATGTCAGCAACTACAACATCCATTAGAATTGTTTTGTTTGGGTACTGAACAAGGGACACACACAGATCTTTTATTAGACCTAAGCACTTAACTTGGATGGAGTCAAAGGAGAATAGGTCCTTATATGGCCTTGTAATATCTAGATTAAGTCTTTCCATGACTGCTTTTGGCATTAGGTTGTGAGAAGCACCTGAGTCAAACATTGCATTGTGTAATATCTTATCATGAACATGTAAACTGACATAAAAAGGTAAGACCCCTGTGACTACTGCTTTTCCATCAACTTCTGGACCGAACAGCAATTCTGGGGTATCATCCAGCACATTGACATCATCTTTGTTGTTAGTAAGTTGAAGGGACTTCTTGATTTGTTGTTTATAAATGTCATGCTTGGCTAGTTCTGAAAGAGGAATAGCTACCTTCAATTTGCTAATTTCAGTTTCTAGGTCAAAGGGTTTTTTAGATTGGGTCTTTTGGCTGTGGATGACAGTTCTTTCCTTGTTCACTAACTCTTCTTCTTGATTCTTATCTTGATCTTGAGGCTTGTCCTTCTTGCTCATCTCTTGAGGAGTGACACTTGGGTTAGGGTGCAAGGATGATGTAGCCATGGGCTGCTGTTTTGAAGAAAATGGTTCAGTGACTTCTTCGATGGTTACTTCCTTTGCAAGTGATTCCGTTGTGTCATTTGGCTCTGTGACTATGGCTCTTTTGGGCTGCTGGCTGTCCTTTATCTTTTCAGGCTGTGTTACATTTACAGTTCTACTCCTTAACTTGTATTGTTTATGGACTTCATAAACAGCTGTGTCATAGCCTTGTTTAAAGTCAAATGACTCACCTGATTTGGTTTGGAACAGCTTGATTTCATCATTCTCATGATCTTCTTGTGTTAAAAAGACTTGAATTTCACCATCCAAACCCATTAAATTAATGTGGGGATCTTCATTGGGTTCACTTGATGTGGAAGTCTCAGCATAATTCTCTTGGAAAGGGGGTCTTATGTCTAGGTCAGAACTGGCCTTGCCAACGTTTGGATTTTGAGTTCTCCTAAAATTTGGATTCCTAGGAGGGTTGTTTTGTGGCGCTTCCCATGATGACTTTCTCTCAACAGATTCCACTCTATCATCTAATCTCTTCATACCAGTGAGTATTGCATCCAGTTTTTGATCAAAGGCCGAGGGTTCTTCTTTGTAGGTGGTTCTCTTTTCCAACCTTGCTCTGTTTTTTTTGGCAATCAGGTTAGCTTCCACTGTGACAGCAACCTTTTGGGCATCTGCAAGGGTTTCAGGAGCTCTCTCCTTCAACTGATAGGCCATATCAAGGTCAAAACCATTAGGAAAATTGTACAAGGCCAAATTAGGAGGAGGTCTTAAATTTTGTGGGATTGCGTTATATACATTGTTGAATCTTGCACAGTACTCCAGAACAGTCTCTTGGGGACCTCGTTTGATAGTATCATACTCACCAAGTATGTGCAAGGGATCTTTCTTCTTCTCCCATCTGTTAGTAAAGGCTTGATAAAGCTCATCAGGAGTAGTAATGGAATTTGCATTCAGGGATCTAAACCAAGTTCTCACATCCCCAGTCAGACTTTGAACAAACATCCTCATTCTCACACTGTCATCATCTATTTCATAGGTCTCAAAATGATCTTGCATCCTTTTGGCATGCTGAATAGCTGTGAAAGGGCCAGTGGAGTCAAAATATGAAATTTTGGTTTGGTAATCTTGGGGTAATGCTGCAGCATTAGCAGGTAAATGCAAGGGTGCATACCTATTGGCCATATTTGCAGGGTTTATGGGATTGACAGGGATAAACGGGATAACAGGGATAATGGGTACTACAGGGTTGATGAGGCTGGTAGAAACTAGAGTGTTGGTCAAGGGAATATGTGCAGTGGATGAAGGTGTGAAAGGAGGGCTTTGAGATGTAGATGGTGAACTGGAGGAAACAGGAGTAGACCGAAATAGAACCTTGATAGGAGTTGGAACTGGTTCAGGGTGAGCTGTGTCAGGACTCAAAACACTAGGATTTTCCTGCCTTTGCTGTTTCCTAATTATTTTGGGGATTGTATTTGGATTTTCAAAAACTGCTGGTGGATTTGGGTCAGGGTTTGACCTAGTGTGTCTGGTTTCCCTTTTAGGAGCCAGCTTCTGAACTTTTTTTTGAGTATGTTTTTTGGAATATTTTTATATCTGTAAGGACTAGGCAAGATTTTGGAATGGCTGTATATTTCTCAAAGCTAACATGAAGATTGACTGAAGCAGCATTTATCTGAACCTGTTAATGTAAAACAGACACAGTCCTGAAGGCTTCCTGGCTGTTATTCAGACTTCATCTGTAGATTTAGGAGATATACAGTAATTAGAAAATTTTAAGGAGTTCCCCAGTGGAGTCGCCAATTATGTTAACACCCAGGTTGTTCCCTATGACTCCCAAGGGAATACGGCCGGGGTAACCACTAACCAATCTTTGGATTGTAGTTTCTAGCCAAACTGCAATCAGAGAGGGCTCTCTCTTTATGGTTTGTCTCTGTTTTGATAGTATTTTAGGCTAGCTATTATCCTCAGGGTTCTGTTTTATGTTTTGGTTGAGGGATGTCTTCTGCATCAAAGGTGCAAGTTTTTTAAAGAGTATTAGTCCATTGGGCAATGGAGTCTGTAGCTAAATGTTGTCTGGAGTATTGTGTAGGTTTGCTGATATTGCAGGGCCATTTAAATATCTCAAGGAACAGTTCTGAAATTGTGATTATGAGGTGTGTTCAACCAGTGAAAAGCAGTTAAGAATTCTCCACTAAGCTGAGATGTAAGAAAGGGATATGTTGTATAGGAGCAAACTTGAATTCCTGAAACAACGATCACTGAGAAAGCTATAGTTTGAAAGTGCAGCATTTAAGAATTACACCTTATGTCTACAACTGAAGAAAACATTCATAACAGCATAGATTGAGTTCAGGGTATCCTGTGAATAAATCCTGAAACTATTCTTTTTCTCTGCTATTAAACTATAGAAAATGGAAGCATGAATGAGCCATGAAAAGGTAACAAAAACACATAACGAAAGTTTATAGAGGACTTATTGTGCCATGAGAATACGCAGGAATCCTGTAACATTCAGCAACACTCCACAAAACTCAGGGAACACAGTGCTTTGGAAATTCCATCAGCCTTTGTATTAACAGTCTGGAAACTTACAGCATAAGAAACTCTTGAAGAGAAATCAACAACAACCCCTGCAAACTTATGCGAGGGGCAATATATACAAATGATCATACAAAATATCTAAGGCATTGAGTCATCTGAGAAATAAATGTTTTCACCAACTTGTACAGAACAGTAGATAAGAAAGTTATTACATCATTGAATACAAAATAAATGCTCTTTATATCTGTCAGGAGATATTTTGACCTTCGGAGGCCACTAAGTCGGTCTGGATGTTCTGCTTTAATGCTGGAATATGCGTCTTTATGGTTGTCGTGTTGTAACTTTCGGCCCTGCTACCTGTTAGCTGTCAATTGTGCTTTGTTGGCCAAATAGTTCTGCTGAGTTGGCTCAGCCCTTCCCTTTTCATGCATGTGATCTTTCCAAGTTTTCCTGTGCATGATCACTTGTAAATTTGAATAACAAATAACAAAACTTGATTTACAGGCTCTGGCTTATAATATGAGCTGTATCATTTTGGCCCAGTATTCCTGTGTGGGCAATTGGTGTCTCAGAATTGCCTCTAGTGTCTCATCTGCCTCTGTGTATTTATAGAAATTGGGAGGCACTTCAAACAGATGTTTGATTTCATTCATTATAAAGAATAAATTCTCTACCTTGTTGTAGAGAGTTTGTCCTGTAACTGGCCTTGTTTCCTCTGAGGTACTGGTCTTCTCTGTGATCTGATTTGTGGCAAAGGTGTTCACCCTCTTGGCATAGCTTTCATGGGAAAGTAGTTTTCCTGCGCTATTCAGTAAGCTTGGAAGACCTCTATTTTGTAATGCCACAAACTTTTCCATGAATCTATTGACCTCAGTCTGCATGTCCTGGGTCCTTCTTTCTAATGTTTGCACCAGGTTTCTCAGTGTTAGGACCCTCTTTATTAGCTGTATGGTCTCAGTTCTGTTGGAGATTCCCATAGTTGCTAACTGAGCACTTGTTCTATTATTAAGCACATTGATCATCCTGTTGGCAACTTCAGGCATATTGCCTAGAGAGGCCCTTGATCTCTGGATTTCTCTGTGTGCTTTTCCTATGAGCTCTATTTGCTCATGAATTGTCTCAATGTATTGCCATTGGTCAGTGATGGATTGGCCAATGTTGGCCCATAGCACAGTCTTGAGCTCAGCTGTCACTTTATCCAATGTGAGCTCCTTCTCCAGCTCCTTTATCCTGTCCTTAAGGGCCTTTATTTCCCTGCCCTTTTCTGCTACAGTCTGCTTGGATTTGTCATATCTTTCATTCAACTTGACCAAATTTTCCCTGGACTCTTTTAACTCTGACATTTGGGCTTCCAAGGCTTGGATTTCACTCTTGAGCTTCTGCATATCTAGGCTTGGAGCCTGCTCTGTTGTCGGTGTTGGTGCTGAGGTAGAAGGTGCTGCCTGTTCTGTTTGCTGTATGGGAGGGGAAGTAGCTTGAGGAGGCTCCTCAAGATTAATTATTTCTGGAGGAGGCTGAGATGTTTGACCTCCTTCCCTTTGCTCTAAAGCTGCCTGCAATGCTGCTTGTGCAGCCTCTGATTCTCCCAGCTTCTCTTGTGTTTGGATGAGCTGTTTGTATAAAGATACCAGCAAGGCTGCAGCATCTTGATCATGTCTTTGCTGGGCAACTTCATCTATTTGAGGGTGAATTGTTGCTGGGATTTTGAGCTTTCTCCTCAAAGCTGCCATGTTTGCATCCCTTAATTTCAATATTTCTTGTATGCCCTTGATGTCCTTGGGGTCATGCCCAATCTCTATGATTATATCTTCTAAGGACCTGATTCTGTTGTCCTTTGCTTGAGAGGATGCCCTCTCCAACTCAAGTTGAGCAGCTGTATTATTTAGGCTATTTACTAGCCTATAGTTATCCAGTGTCTTGTCTGCCAAGGATGCATACACCATCTCACCCGTTTGCTTATGCAATTCGATTTTGTCCATTGGGTGGATGTCCTTGGCAAGGACCTCAAGATTGGTCCTCAAGTAGTCTGAAGGGGACTGTGGTTGCAATGTAGTTGGCATGAAGTGACTCATGATCATCTTGCCCTCATTTACATCATATGCAGACATGAGTCTTTGCTGGTTAGTAGGAGCCATCTTCAACAAATGATTATATAGTTATATTTTTATTGGCTCACTTCTCCTCTTTATGTCAATGAACTGCTGTTTGATGCCCAGTTCACCTTCTCTTTGGTGGCTTGAGGAGCTGACTTCTCCTCCCACTGTTCTGTCTTGTCCCTGCTGGAAGGAACTTGCAGAGGCCTCCCTGCTAGGTGGGCCCATGCCCAAAGACTATCCCATTGGCATTTCTTCCTCTGAGAAAGGATTCATTCTCTGTCTTTTCTCCCCATAAGTTGTTGATGTTGTAAGGGGAGTCTCTCTGTCCCTTTTCCTGCTTGTATCCTCCTTTTGTGGAGTTTGGAGGATTGATGCTTCAGCTGATGTTTCTTGACTTAGAGGCATAGTTTGTTGTGGCTGTTGCTCAGTGGATTTTGGGGCTTCCATTGTTTGCTCTTGCTGCATAGGCTGCTCCTGTCTTTGTTCTTCTTGCTGTTGGTGTTGTGGTTGTTGATGCGATTCCTGCTGCAGCACTTCTTCTTGTTGTTCCACCTCCTTTTCTGTTTGCTCTTCAGTCATGGGAGGTGGCTGCTCCTGCTCCACCCGCTTTTCTTTGCCTTTGCTGGATGTCTGTTGAGTGTCCATGGCAGATTGTTGATGTGTCGTTGAAGATGAGGCAGCTGCTCCAAGTTTCCTTTGATATGAGAAGGAAACCTGTCCACAAGTTTCCAAGTCAGCCTCTTTTTGAATATTCCTAGCCTCTCTTTCTAGCATCTGCTCTTTAGTAATTGGCTCTTCTAGAGTGCCTTCTTTCCAGCTCAAAGAATTGGCATACTGCTCAACATGAGGCAGCCTTACATGTGCATAGTTATCCAATTTGTATTTTATCCTCCTGAGGGAAATAAAATGATTACTGTCATAAGGTGTCCATTTGAAACTGGTTTGTAATTTGAGGCCCTCTAGGATCATATCTGCTTCCTTCCATCCCTCCTCTCTTTTGTTGTATAGAAAAGGACCTAGCTGGTTCCTTACCTTCAGCTGCACCTTCTTGTTTTTACTTTGGAAATGGATGTAGTCAGCATTTCCAAACTGCCTAAAGTATTCTAAGGCAAAAAGTCTCATAGGGACATATCTTGGCAGCCTATAAGGGCTCAACTCACAGCCATATATTCTGATTACTGTGTGGTGTTGGTAAAAATACCAATCACCAATGCTGTAGGCCTTGGAGAGATGGAGAATTCTTTGCATGTCATCAGTCAACCTTGGAGGAGGAACACCATACAGCAAGGTCATAGCTGGGTGAATGAATAGGTCTATGAATTCACAATATGTGTATGGTGATTTAGAAGTATTATGAAAAACTGAAGTCCAAAACACAACTGACCTTGGATTCCCCTGGGCATTAAGTTTCCTGAGGGGAATGGGGAAACTGTCTGGTTGAAAAAATAAGAACAGATGGTAGATGTATGAGGTGTATCTGAACACCCTTTCTCTTTGTAGATTCATTAGCTGTTCATGGATCTTTTCTGCAATATATGTTGCATAGTCATAGTGTACAGCTGGAGGCTTTCTAGGAGAAAATATGGACAGCATTGCCATTATAGTGTCATCAACATCTTCAACTCCCCTGTACCCCAGGACATAGCTGATCAACTCCACCAGCATTCTGCCCAAATCATTCAGGTAAGGATATCCAATAGGAGGAGTTCTTATAGCTTCGGAGCTTGGCTGTATGAATAACTGATTGATTTTGGTGATCTGGGCATTTGACAAATTACTCCCCCTCTTGACCAAGTCGATCATGGAGAGAGGGGCCAATGGTCTTGCAGTGTGAAAATGCAGCATCTCATTTATGGCTTCTGGGGTGATATGGAACAAGACTGAGCCTGTAGGACTGAGAATAGCTCTCTGGCATGGATCATAGCATTCCTAGCATCTGTGGATCAAGTCTGGAAGGGCATTGACTTGAGGGAGGTTGTAAATGGGCAAATTTGAGTCCCAAATCCCTAAAATATCAGCTCCACCAAGGTGTTGGGCTTTCAATTCATTTAGCATGTGAATATTAAACTTAGAGCCCATTGGGAACCAGTCTATCATCTGATAATCTACATCTCCCAGGGCTTTCCATTCTTACTCCCTTTGAGGGGCATTCAGAGGCTAAATATTCAAGGCTATTGGTGTTTCCATGGCTAATAAGGCTTCTGACTTGTACGTAAGCTGGTTTGAATGAGCAAAGCAGTACAGAGGGGTCTCTTTGCAATGGAAATGTGAATTGTAAGGAACAAAGGGCGAATTGTGCAAACAGCAATTGAAATACTGTTTAGAGAACTGATGAAACCAGTACCAGGACTGACAAGAGTGTTTCTATGGTGAGTTTATGTAGTTGAGGTTCTAGTTCACGACTGCGCGAACTACCTGTGAATTCAGGTCAATCTTGTCAAATGCAGGCTTTGCAGAAGGTTTATTGCCTCGCCAGTTGGAAATGGGTACAGGTCACTGGATGCTTGATGGTGAATTCAGTGCTTTACACTCTCTTAAACCAGTTTTCTTGTAGAAATATGGATAAAACCAGGTGCAGGGAATGATTTTGAGAAATACCTCGTGAATTGCCGATAACAGTTGTAAATGCAGGTATGACGGAGGCGCCCACGGTTTCAGAGTCAAGTTGTGCAGGTTGGCGCTGATTTGGTCGTGAAATGCATGCAGGAATAACAATAGTTGCTTTGGCAAAAAGTGGGAAAAACACGAATTTTTGGCTAATATATGGATTTTTGGCATATTGGCGCATTTTTGGGATGACGTCAGCATGACGTCACCGGGTGATGTGGCAAGCTGCGATTGGTCCACGGGGATAATGAGGTGGCAGACATATCAGCGCAGGGGCGGACAAGAGTGCTGACGCGACGGCGGGGTGGCACTGACGTGGGTCTGACGTGGTGATGACGTGGGCGTAATAGGACCGGCGGTAAACCAGAAGCGGTAATGGTTTTTCTCGGACCGCCTTAGATACGGTCGCGGTTTTGTCAGAGGGCGACCCGAGAAATTGTGAGGGCGACGCGTGGCAGAGGCCTGACGTCACCCTCTGACAGTTTCTCAGGTGCTAATTTTCGGACGTCGGGCCCAACCCGATATGCATAATGGCCGTCCGATCAAAGGCGCCTGATCGAACGGTTGACGGGTCGCTGAATAGTGCGGATGATATGGAAGCGGGGAAGTAATAAAATATTATTTTCTTTTGAAAGGCGTGCCCAGCGGGACTTTTGGTTTCGGCGGAATTATATGGTTTTCTTTGTATTTTCAAATGGAAATAATATCGCGCCCATACTTTGGATAAGTTGGAAAAAGTGGGTATTTGTGTGCTTTTTGCAAATGAAGCGGGTTGTGGGTAAAAGGGGTTTTTTCATAAGGTTTTCTTAGCAATAAAAGGGCTTAATGGGTCAAATGGATTCAGAAAGGGGAAGGGGGTAAGGCTTAGGTTTCTAAAACTGACCGGATGTCAATTTGATCCCTGACAGAGGACATATGGCTATAATGCCAAGGGGAGGGATATTTATACAATGCTTGGGGGTTTATACACCATAGTGTTATAATAGTAGGGAAAGGGTGACATAGGGGAATTACATAATAGATGTTAGGGGTTAATATAGATGAAAAGGGTGGATGGGGAGTGATATCACTAAGTTTATTTGAAAATCACTTATCTTAGGGAGTAGATCAAAATGAAAAGAATTTTAGACAAGAAATGTGGCTTTTAAAAGACTAAGAACCACCATAGAACCACCAATTCTTCCATGAATCTCAACTGATGAGGGGATGTTAGTAATGAATGGAAAAGGGGAAAATTGGGAAGTTAGACATGCTTCTTTGCTTTGCTGCAACCTGATAGAGAAGAAGACCTTCTCAATCCATTGATTTTGCTTTGTGAAATAGGTTAGCACACCTTCAATTGTAAGGAATAACATTTCTGCAACCCCTATCTGCCTACCCATCTACTTGCCTAGCATTTTTTGTTTCTTCTTGGAGGGTGCACTTAGACTTGCAGACCCTTATTTGCCTTTTCTTTTCTTTGGCTTTTTCCTTTTGATTTTCTATCTAATGCTACCCTTATTGCCTCCAAGGTCCCAGATTAAGCAGTTGGGAACCTTACTTCTCTACCTAAGCTACTTGTCTGCCAAGATTAAACAGTTTGGATAGACTTCTTTCTCTATTCTACAACTGAAAAATTAAAACATGGCATGATCCAGCTTAAGCTGTTGGACCATCCATCAAAATTGAGTACCTATCAAGCCATATACACACCTTGTATTCTCTTGGAAATATGGGATCTTTGCATCATCAAAGCAGAGCATATTTGGAACTTTCTTTGCCAATCATGAAATATGAAACCTATTGGTATAGGTAGCTAACATCACATTTCATATTACCATGGCTTGCCCACTTACCCCATGCATAAACATAGTCCTCTTCATTCCTTTACTTTGTTAAACACAAACATAAGATCAATGATCAATCAATGTTTCAAATCAGGATAGGGTAATGAAGTTTGTGAGATTTAGATTTTTAGAAAATAGTTTTTTCTCTCTCATGTTGCTTCATTACCAAAATTCCTAGATAGTACCCTTACAGAGTCACTTCAGGAACACAAACATTGCTCTCTTGTCGTTGACCCTGGACAATACCTCGATAGAGTTGCTTGCTTCACTTCTCTACAAATGATGCCTTTATCTTCTCTTGCCTTTATTTATTTATTTAAAGAGGATTGTGCATTGACACTTATTTATTTATGGGAAGAACAAGGATCATGAATTATTGAGAGTAGGAGAGGTTGTTCCTTCAAAGAAGATTATAGAGACCTATAATTTAGGTATGCTCATTTACATTATTCCCTTTTCCTTCTCTACTTGATTTGATAAAACTGAAAACATGTAAACATAAGAATTAGGAATAGGCACAAGGTTTCTAGAATAGACATGGAGATCATGGTTTGACACAAATATTTCTTAATGAAATACTCATATTTCCTTTGGAACATCATTGACCAAAATATGTAAACAAGACAAGAAAGAATGACATAGAATTAGGCAAAGGGTATAGTGTCACAAAGTCCTTTTCTATTTTACCACATTTCCTTTTGAGGCAATATAGCATCCTCATGAAATATCTCACCAAGCGAAAGGAATGACAACACACAATAAGGGAACAAAACTAGAGGACAGTACAAAAAGTGGCTAAACCAAAACATGATGTGAAACAAAAACCAGAAAACATAAGACAATCTATAGGAAATAAATGCAGGATGAATGTGCAGGTAAACTAAAATGAAACCAGACCTACTCCTAACCTAACAATGTTGGGAATAATATTGAGAGGGGGGTGAATCAGTATTTAAACTTTCACAATGATTATTTTCTTTTTCAAACTGTATAAGCTATTTTACTGAAACCAACCAGTGTATGTCCGTGCCTATAAAGAATGGAAACATTGTATAGATAATAAACTTTGATAAATAGCTAATTCATTTTATTAAATCAGAGTGTGATGCATTTACTAAGCAGTAAATAGATGCAGTAAGAATAGAATAAATCAACACACCTAAGTAGCACACATGAACACTAGGATATTTCAGGTGGAAACCTAATGTGGCAAAAAACCACCTTTGTTGTCATCTCATTCTTCAATCTTCTTATAATAAAAAGTGTTTACAAGTTTTGTACTGGTGCAGACATTTTCCAATACACAAGCATATAACTGCTAAAGGCTACAACCTTCACTCGTTTTCCAGCTTCTACTAGAAGGGAGCTCCAACCCCCTAGCTCTTCTACTGGTTGATATGTTTACCAGTACATAGATGCTGACCTACAGAAGGCTACTACCTTCTCTCTTCCTTCAAGGAAGATGTTTCATAAATTTTCAGACTAGATACTCCTGGTACACAACAAAACAAAATGTAGACCATGTTTCATCAAATTTTCATACTGGACCCACTAAAGCTCAAAATCAGTCACCATTGTAATACAACCATCAAATACAACTGCATCTATCAACAATCAGTCAATATGAACAATAAGATCATTGTCACCAGAACACAGAGCTGAACTAGAACACTGCATGAACAACCAGAACCTACTGCAACCTCAAAAATCATATGTCAGAATGTATAAGCTACTCTAATGAAGCCAACCTACATGTATACACTACTTTATGTAACCCAAACTACGTATACATCTAAAGATACTAAACCATAAAACTTTTCAACCAAAAACTATACCAACCAATGACATTCTGATGATCTAATGTGATAATATAGAGTCTAAACAGATAGAAGCAAAGATCGCCCTTCTTACTCAGTCAATCAATGAATGAGACTCAATATCCTTATACAATCAATTTTACTTTCAGATCTAATGAAGACAACATTGGAAAACAACAGTAAAACAATAGCGTTGATCAGTTAGATCAGTCATCTCAGAACAACAAGCTTTTCTTTTGCATACGCTCCTTGGAAGTGTTGAACCAGTGTGTATACTTGGCTTCACCAAGGCGAACCGGTATATAGATCTGCAAATAATAACTTATAACTTCACAACTATTCCAAACTTCAGATATACCTAGATCATAGCATATAAAGGATAAAGCATGAACTAGCAATCAAATCTACACTATCCATTATCAGATCATACAATGATAATTCATTTCAGGTCTCATGATCCTTATCCAATATTATATCCAAGGGTGCATAAGATATTTCAGATCTATATCATAAACATAGTCCTTACAACCCAAAATAGACTTCATATATAAGTATTCATGAAAAACCATTTCACTTGCACACTTAGCACTTTAATCTTCTCCTCCTTATATACTTATAGCCTTCTTTAATACCTCGGACCAAAACAACATTTAGAACCTATGGTATTCTTAGACAGGATCAGGTAACCATAATTCCACTCAATATTGTGGGATAATACCATGGTATGGACCCTTTGTATTCCTTAACCTTAATTTTCCATCCCATATGAACTTTTTCTCTTGTGAAAGTGTGTGTATACATATACACTCATTTTGTTCGGTGAACCCTCTTGTATACACTATGTGGACTAGGTGAACTGGCATATACAACTTAATACAAATTAAAACATTCTTTTTCCTCAATTACTTGATTCTAATATGTAAAACTATGTTCCATCATCCTGTTCCTTTGTGCCATTACTTTATTACCTTTGAATTGAACTGTTATAGTGTGAGTTTCCCTTTATCAATTCTGAATTGACCTGTGTGTGGATTGTCATTAAGGAAAACACATGTACCATAAGGCCAAAAATCTCCCCCTTTGGACTTGATGACAACCATATTGGTGTTGATCACTTCAAGCTATAGAACCTGTTAGATATATCAAGCAACACCAAGATACTATCCCCCTTTGACATCAAGGGAAAAGGGTGGACCAAGATATTCTCCCCTTTAGTACATGTTGAGATGCACTATACTGTCCATTCTCCCCTTGAGCACATCCAGAGTCTACAGAAGTATTTTTCAAAATAATAGCATGACTCTATAACTCAAATATGTGAGTATGACCTTCCTATCACCAATGACTCATACATACATCAATCAAATAAAAATCATTGAGAAATCATATTAGCAGACTATAACCATCAATATCAGACTGAACACCCATGTCAGAAAGAGATTTTGAGTCTGACGGATTGTTTTTCTATCAGAAAAACATGTACGCCACTACAGGCACAGAAACTCATGTATATATGTGACTCTTCTTCATGAAATCCGCATATAGTAAACATTCCTCTGGAAATTCGTTTTAACACCAGGATGAGGTAGAAACAACTCCTAGCTTTTACCTGAGATATTCAAATGCTTCTCTGGGAAGATTTTTGGTAAATATATCAGCAACCTATTCTTTGGAGGGAACATACTCCAATTTAACCTTTTGTTTAAGCACTTGTTCTCATAGAATGTGGTACTTAATGGGTATGTTCTTAGTCTTGGAGTGCATGACTAGATCTTTTGAAATACTAATAGCACTTGTATTGTCACATATAATGGAGATGGGTGGAGAGCATGTGATTTCAATATCATGTAATGTTTGCATTAGCTAGAGTAGTTGTGTGCAACAAGATGCAGCAACAACACATTCTACGTTAGTTGTAGATAAGGCAATCAAACTTTCTTTCTTGCTAAACCAAGATACTAATTGTGATCCCATATAGAATGCACCTCCACAAGTGATTTTTCGGTCATCAACATTTCTAGCCCAATCCACATCTCTATGTGCATGAAGAGTGAGATATGTATCTTTAGGATACCATAGACCAATGTCTTGAGTTCCTTGGAGATATTTGAATATTATTTTTATATCCTGAAGATGTGATTCCTTTGGATTGGCTTGGAATCTTCCAACAATTCCTACTGCATGAATGATATCAGTCTGGTACCTATTAGATAAAGTAGACTTCCAATAATAGATCTCTACTCTGGTTGATTAACTGTAGGAGATTCATCATTAGAACTGATACTAAATCATGTTACCATTGGAGTACATACTGGTTTGGAATCTTCCATTTCGTACTTCTCTAGAATCTACTTGAGATATTTGTTTTGTGAAAGAAGGATGCCATCTTTTGTTTGTTGCACTTGTAGACCAAGAAAATAAGTTAGTTATCAAAGTAAATACATTTCAAATTTTTGTTGCATAACTAAATTAACGTTTTGACTCATAGATTCTTCATTACTGCCAAAGATGATATCATCAACATAAACAACAATAATTAGTAGTTTATCATTCTCAATTTTTTTATATAAGTTGATGTCTGCAAATCCTTTTGTGAAACCTTGTTGTTGAAGATATTTGTCAAGATGATAATACCATGTCCTCAGAGATTGTTTTAGTCCATAAAAATCCTTTTTAAGTTTACATAAAATCTTTGCATCATTTCCCAGAATGAATCCTTCTAGTTGTTCAACATATAATTTTTCTTCTAAATCTCCATTAAGAAATCAAGATTTTATATCCATTTGATAAAATTTGAATTTTTGAAAACTTGAAATAGCAAGAAAAATTCTTATGGCTTCAAGTCTAGCAACAGGTGCAAAAGTTTCTTCAAAGTCTATATCTTCTTTTTCAACATACCCTTTACAAACTAGCCTTGCCTTATTCCTAATAACCTATCCATTTCCATTCAACTTATTCTTGAATATCCATTTTGTTCCTATAACATTTTTATCATGAGGTCTAGGAACTAATTCCAAAGTATTATTAT
Source organism: Pinus tabuliformis (assembly GCA_031772625.1). NCBI lineage: Eukaryota > Viridiplantae > Streptophyta > Pinopsida > Pinales > Pinaceae > Pinus > Pinus tabuliformis. The sequence goes on from CM062805.1 coordinate 451,076,991, forward strand.
TTTCAATTGGGTCAAGTTCTTCATCCCTGGCCTTAACCCAACATTCATCTCTACTAGCTTCATTTAAGTTTTTTGGTTCTATGGATGATAGTAATGCTACATAACTAAAAGATCCTACAAGATTTCTTCTCGTCTGTATGTCAGTTCTCCTAGAATTTGAGATTTTGGATGATTCTTTTGATCTTACCTGGATGGAGCCTTTTCCCTTCTAGATGTATCTTCCTTTGATGCTTCATTGGTTTCTTCCTCTATATCATTTCGATTTTATACAGGAAAGCATTCACGTATTCATCATTATTATCTTCCTTTGTTGATGTCACATATTTCAGATTTTTTCATGCTTCATCGATTACAACATCAATTCATTCAACAATTTTTCGAAGTCTCTTACTATAACATTTATATCCTTTACTTCTAGATGAATAACTAAAAAATATTCCTTCATATGCTCTAGGTTCAAACTTACCAAGTTTTTCATCAGTATTTTTGATGAAACATTTGCTTCCAAAAACTATGAAGTGTTTTACAATAGGAGGCTTACCATACCAAAGCTCATATGGAGTTTGATCACTATTTACACATACATGAGCTTTGTTGAGAATATTTACTGCAGTATGTGCAACTTCGCTGCTGAAGGTGTTAGGAGTTCCTGACTCATCAAGCATAGTTCGATCCTTTTGTTGAACTATTCTATTCATTATTTTCACCATGCCATTTTGTTGAGGAGTTCTGGCAACAAAGAATTGTCTCTTTATTCCATGTTGTTCACAAAATTCAAAAAATTCACGTGATATGAATTCTCCTCCTCGATGAGATCTGAGACATTTGATTTTTACATCTAATTCATTTTCAACTAAAGATTTTAAGACCTTAAAATTTTCAAATGCTTCAACCTTACGCTTTAGTAAACCAATCCAGCACATTCTAGAAAAATCATCAATGAATAAAATGTAGTATTCTTCTCCATGAGGTGAATTTTACCTTGTTGGCTCACACAAATCAGTACGAATGTGTTCAAGAGGCTTACTTCTTGATCCTTATTTGGCATTGAATTGAACTCTAGTTTTCTTACCGAATTGACATGGTTTGCAGATGGTACTTTTTGGGATGATGATATCTAGAAGATCACGGACCGCCTTGAGACTACATGATTTTATTATTTGAGAAATGCTTATATGCCCCAATATTCTATGACATAACCAGTTCTCTTTTGTTTTGCATAGGTAACATTGTTCTTGACCTCCTTTTAGTATATATATATATATATATATATATATATATATATATATATATATATATATATATATAGATATATATATATATAGATATATATGTATGTATATATATATATATATGTATATATATATATATATATGGATATATATCTATATGGATATATATACATATATATATACATATATATATATATATATGGATATATGTATATATATAGATATATATCCATATATATATATATATATATATATATATATATATATATATATATATATATATATATATATATATATATATATATATATATATATATATATATATATATCTATATATATATATATATATATAACATTCTTGGAGTTCTTTTACCTTTGATTATGGTATTTCCTGTGTCAAGCTCACGAACCACACATTCTTTTGATTGAAACACAACTTCATTTCCTTGATCACACATTTGACTAACACTAAATAACTTATGGTTTAAACCATCAACATACATAACATTTCCATCTTTAACCTTTTCTTTTAGATAAACAGAACCTTTACCCTTAATGACAGCTGGTGTATCATTTCCAAAAGAGACATTCTTTTCCTTTTCTAAAGCATTGTATGAAATGAGTTTATCTTTATCACCTGTCATGTGTTTTGAGCATCCTCTGTCAATGTACCACTAATTTTCTTGTCCTTCTGCAAACAAAGCTATGCCACATCTTTTTGACTATATTTCCTTCTCTTTCCATACCTTGGAGTTAGATGATGTTTTCTCCTTTTGATATGATGGCCGAAATTTTCTCCTGCATTCAGATTCTTCATGACCAACGTTATTGAAAAATGAACATTCAATTTCATCTTCAAGAGGAGAAAATTTATTATAAGAGCTCTTCTTGATTTCAATCACACTCGTTTGTTTTCTTGATTCTCTAGTCACGATATCTTTGTAAGAAACACATCGAACAATCTTGTTGGGTGCATAAATTGCAGTTAAGCAAGATCCTTTAACAACTTAATTTTTCAACTTGGGGTTTCATACACTTCAAGTTGTAGCACAAAAAATGCCAAGAAATGATATGAACTTTCTCCAATTGTATTTCTACTTATTAAATCACAAATTTATAGAATCGAAAAGAATAATGATCAAGTGACAATTGATACTTAAAGAAATTCTGGTGCTGGAAATGAAAACCACTTTTGCAGAAACTGAAATGGATTCCTCATTCATCGTGAACAATCTTAATTAATGAAATGACCCTTTATATTTACCTTCAGTGAGACAGTGTGACAGATAAGTTATTCAGTGTAACTTTCTTCTTTAAATATATTCTTGCTTGCACTAAATTGTTATTCCTACACTATAACAACGTTCCCATACCAGAACTTTGTGCCTGCACTGGAATGAGGTTTACATACTGGAAAGATGTTTTGTAAGTGTACTAAATTTCTAACCTTCATGCAGTCGTTCTATGTTTATGTGCTATAACACTCTGATCCAGTGCTAGATATGAGGTTCCTGTACCAGATACCCAATATTTTTGCACTCGGTTTCTAGATTACTTTTGAAAAATAAAAAATGCATTAAGTGAAATAGAGTGCAAAGCAAACGAAATTTTGAAAGTAAATTCTCACAAGCATAGATATGCTTCAACCAAACTTATATTCTCGATAGGAAATGATTTTGAAGAGTTAAAGTAAATCTTTCTTTAAAACAAAAAACTCTTCTATATAATTACGGAAATCATCTAGTTGTGTGGATTAGGCTTTTCCTGAGATAGTTGTGCATGTAATTTAGATCTTCCTTTTTATGCTTTAACTCAGAGGGTTCATTCAATAATTAATCATGAAATTCAATCCTTTCTTCGAAAGTGTTTAGTGCAAGCACAAATTTGTAAGTTATTACAACGTTTATTCCATATTCATCACAGCACAATTAAATCTTAAGTGAAACCTCAGATATTAATAATTCCATTAGTTTAGAAAAAAACATTAATCTTGCAGGAAGGAATAAAGAACTCTTGCAAAAAGGAAAGATTAAAAGACTTGTGAAACTGAACCAATGAAATTCACTTGCAAAATCATAAATGCACTAGTACAGCGAGCGTGCTTGGATAGGAAACATGCTTGTACTGATCTTGCAGAAATGAAATCAACCATTGAAAGGGAGCACTATGTAAATTGAAATCAAATACTTGTATGCCTGCACACCACAGATCCATAGCAGAATAATTATAAATGAAATCAAACTTGTAACTTGTTAGAAAGATCAAAGTAAATAACGAATTGATGCCTGCACTCTAAAATAAATTAACACACCTTTACAGAAAGGGAGAATGAGCTGGGTTGGCTAGACCCTGGCCAACCAGCCGAGAGAGGTGACACTCCAAAATAACTACAGTCTTTTACAAAATTTTACCATGGCATCATTGTTTAATTCCTGTCATAATTTTACATTATATACAAGCCTTCAGGCCTACAGTTGTAACGAAATCACAACAATAGCTTAACCAAGCCTTTCAGATGTTTACAAAATTTTAATCTAAGGTATCTAGCAAAGGTCATGATCTGCATGTGCTGATTTCTCGCCTTCTCTAAGCCCAACTCAAGGTCATCTGATCCTTTACCAAAGATACATCTCGGTTGGTGTGTTGTCATGGGAGTGTAGGAATCCACTAGCTGGTGCAGGAATCCTATGAATGAGCTGTCACAGGAGTGCAAGAATATGGTAGCGAGGTAAAGGTTGTTTAAGCTTGCACTTGACCATACTATCACAATGATTAATACATTTTCTTACCAAATAATTTAGAAAAGACAAATATTATTTTTGAGGATAATTAAAGGTATAAAATCCGTAAATAAATAACTAAGTCCATGGCAAACCTTTAAATATGAAAATACAAAGAGGGTGTACGAATGTGCATGATTTTAGACAAAATGACAGGAATGAATAGGTTCTTAGGTTAAAACAAAGGTTGAGTTCATGTGTCTAGAGTAGGATAGAGGTTAAAGGATATGACAATTTAGCCTACCAATATCCTCCCATCCCTATTTTTTTGTGTGTCCTCAAACAACCTTTACCTGCTACAAAAAAAACAAAACAAGGGAGCCTTCTTTCAGTCCCATATTTGTAAGATAATTCCTTCTTTCATTGTCTTCCTTTTCTTTCCTTGAGCCTCCTTCAGCCATTTGGTCACCTTTCTGAGACAACTGTAGCACTTTGATGCCCAGAAATTCCATATCTTCACTTGGCATTTTTCTCCTTCACTTCTCCTTCTAGTTTTGTATTCTTCTATTCTGCATTGTCCCTTGTACTTTCAAATCCTGGTTTAGTATCTCCAACCCATAGATATGTTGCTTGAGCTCTTCTATTTGACTATTCAAGTGGAGAGTGGGGTCTTCCTTTATGACTTCTTCTTGGGCAGGAGTTTTCTCAATAGTTGACTCCAAACCAGTGTCATCGAGGTCGATATCACCCTAGTCATTATCCTCCTACATTTCAATATCATGAAGGTTTTCAGTACCCTGCACTTCAACATCCATTGGATCCTTTGTCGATCCTTTATCTTCACTTACACTAAGTGTCAGCGTCATTTACCTTTTCTCCATTTTTCCAAGAAAAACAGACAAGGGTGTATTATCTTCTTCATCAATATTCCCCTCGTTAATCACTGTAAGAGCCACAGCATCTGCAAGCACTATAAGGTTGTCTGGATCTGGTGAAGGAGGTGGGGAGTCGTCTAAATTAATTAGGGAAGTCGATTGAATGTGGACTACCTTCAAAGAGGCAATCCTCTTGACCGAGCTTTGGGTCCTCCATCTTGATGTAGATGTGGTTTCAACAATGATCTTTCTATATTTAGTCTTAGTAGGGCACAGGGTTGTGGTCTTAGGCTTCCCCTTCTTGCTTGCACTCTTCTTGTCAAAGGATTTCCCTGCACCTCTTTTTTGTAACTCGTTTAAAAATGCTTCCCATGTCATATTCTTGACCTCCAATTCCTTCTTAACTAAAATTATAATCAACCCATGATGGTATAACTTGCATGCAACTTGCCTCGTCTTACTTCTATGAACTCCATTTTACATTTTCTTCGAGATTCTTAGTAGAAAATAAGGGAAATTGATAAGTTTACCTTACTCAAAATGTAGAAACAACCGAATATGATACAATAAGGTCAATAAGTAGTGACCTTCGTAGGTGAGGAACTTTTGTAGTATGTACAACATGTCTTTCCATTTTCCTTCCATGACAGTGCGTGGTAGTCCTTTCTTCTAATCAAATTTTTGTTTTCTGTAGACCACAAACCGACGCCACTTTTTCTTCTCAATCTTCTCCTTTTTGAACCACTTGTCATCTTTTGTTTGTAATCCCATGGCTTGTGATATAGACTGTTTCGTTACTTTAAATTTCATTAATCCTACCTTGGCTCGACTCCCATCAAAGGTCTGAGAAAAATATAATGCCACGGCTGAGTCAAAGCCATCAAATTTCAGCAAAAATGGTAGGAACCCAGATTCCTACAACAGTGGAAGACTCTTCCTGTACTTGCCCATTTTTCTAACTCTTTCATTGAACAGGGTTCAATTCTCATGGGTGCCATCCTTAATTCACTGAACACTAGCTAAAAATTCTTTAGAAAAATCACACGGTCATTTAGGAGCTATATCTATAAAAAATCTTATAATAACTGAGCTATCCGCTTGCCACTATATTGACCATCTCCTAACCGACATGCTCCATCATTAAATGTAGACCTTGGGATGGATGCGATACGGATAGGTTGTGGTACAAGCAAAGATAATTATTGGTGAAGGCGGTGGTTAAGGTGCCATGATTAATATGACAATCATGCGCGGTATGGTATAAGGTTAGGTTATCATTAATAGGTAACAAGATTTTTCAAAAAGGTAAGTATGGTATGGCAGGTTAAATCATACACATCCCACAATCACTTCATTATTTCACACAAGGTGTACATGGTAAAAAAATTTCCTTCCTATTTAGTAAATGATAAAAAAATCTTAATCATAATAAAAAATTATTGAATGCTATGAATATGGAAGTGATGTAGTCATTCTTCCCACGCATGATTTTCATGAAACTAGCCTAGATCCATCTTAACACAGATCTATCAAGCGCCGAGAGGGATCAAATCTCTCTAGGTGCAAACCTATTTTTTGAGTGAAAAACTTGAGGAAAGGTTTGCACCTCAAGAGATTTAATCCCTCTCGGCGCTTGATAAATCCGGTGTTAAGATGGATCTAGACTGGTTTCAGTTGTGTGCCATCATACACAATTTGTTGAACATCTAATTATTTTGATCATTTTAAATATCCTAAATATGTCTAAAATTAATTTGGTCAATTTAATTTAAAAATTGGTTAGTTACCTCAATTTGTTGAGATGAGAGACTATGATAGTAACTTGAATGATGAAAAATGATGAAATACAAATTTTAAGTGCAAAGTGTCAATGTAACAATTTTGATAGATAGAAAATGTGAATACTAAGAATATAGTCAATTACAAATAATCTTCATTGCAATCAATCTTAAACTATTTGGAATCATAGACCATTCAAAGCCCAAATAATTTCAATGGTAGTTATTTTCTATTACGACATTTGATTGCAAAATAACTAACAATGTTGAATGATGGAAATCGGAATAATAAGAATGTACCCAATTATAAATAGTTTTTAGTTTCAAGAAGAAAATATTTGGGGTAAGAAAACAATTTATTCAGGATGAAAAATCAAGTATTGTATTTATGGTTGAATAATTTTTATGTGCTTACTTTGAGGGAGAGTTTGTATGTTTTGGGGGTGAGAAGGAGATACAAGGGGAGATAGAGATGTAGACAGGGTAGAGAGGAAGAAGAGAGTCAAAAAGACAGGGACAGAGGAAGAGATATAGATATGGGGAGAGAAATGTTAGAGAGAGAGAGAAGGGAGAGAGAGAGATGGAGGGAGGGGAAATGGAGGAAGAGAGAGATAGATAGATAGGGAGAGAGAGTGTGTATGTTTAGGGGCTGAGATAGATATATAAAGAAGGATAGACAATGGGAGATAGAGATATAGATGGAGGAGGTAGAGATGTGCTTACATTGAAATCAATGCACACTATTAATATAATTACTTTGAAATGATGTACATCATACATCTTGTTGCATCAAATTAGAAATCGACATCTATACTAAAATCAATGCATCTAGTGAAAACAATCAAATAGGATTAGAAATCAACATCTAGGCTGAAGTCAATGCATCTAACACAAGAAATCTACTAGGATTAGAAATCAATAGCTACACTAAAACCAATGCATCATGTGCAAGAAATCAAATAAGTGTAGAAATCAACATCAAAATTGAAATCAATGCATCTAGTGTAAGGTATTAAATAGAATTATAAATCAACACGTACACTGAAATTAATGCATATAGTGCATGTGATCAAATAGGATTAGAAATCAACAACTACATTGAAATCAATAGATCTATTTTAGTGAAAATATAAAATATTCATCATTTTCTAGATCTAACTTATATGTATGTATTTGTCTCTTTGAGACTATTTCTTCTTCCCTCTCTCTCCACCTTCCATTATGTGTCTATCTCCCTCCCCCTCTCTTTCTATCTCTTCCCCTCCCTCTCTCCTCTGTCTCACTCTAGCTACCTCTCCCTAAACTTTCTCTATCTTTCTCTTCTTTCCTCTCTCCCCCCCACCATCTATGTTTATAACTCCCTCCATCTCTCCTTATTTGTCTCTCTATCTCAACCCCTTAAACATATATCACGCTCTCCCTTTCTCTCCCCATATCTATATATCTATCTATCTATCTCTCCCTCTTCCTTTCCCTCTCTATCTCTTCCCCTTCTCTTTCTATCTCTTGCCCTTCTCTCTCTCTCTCTCTCTCTCTCTCTCTCTCTCTCTCTCTCTACCTCATCCATCTATATCTCTATCTCCTAGCTATCCCTCTTCCTCACTCTCTCTCTTTTCCTCTCTCTATCTCCCTCTCTCTCTCTCTCTCTCTCTCTCTCTCTCTCTCTCATTGATTCTCCATCTATCCCTTGCCACTCCCTCTCCACCTTTCTCTCTCTATTTCTTTCTTCCCCTTCCAACTCCATCTCTCGGCCCCTCTCTCTCTTCTCTCTCTCAAGTCCTCTCTCTTTTTCCTTCCTCTCTCTCCCCTTCTCTCGTACATCCCTCTGTCTCTACCCCCATCATACAAACTCTCTCTCCACCCTCCAACTCTGTCACTATCTCCCTCCCTTTGTCCTTCTCTCTCTCTCCCCCTCTCTCCCCCCTCCATATATATGTCTCCATGTCTCTCTCTTCCCCTTATTTCCCTATCTTTATCCTCTCGTTTTCTCTCTCTTCCCTTGTCTCCTCACTCCCTCATTCCATCTTCATCCCTCCCTTCTCACTCCCTCTCTTCCCCCCTCCAAATCCATCTCTGTCCCTCCCTCTCTCCCGCTCCTCTCTCTCTTCTTTTCTCTCTCTCACTATGTCTCTCTCCCACACTCTATTCCCCCTTCCACCTCACTCTCTTTCTTAAATATGATCCCATTGTATTGTATTTAAGAAAGTATACAAATTAATAAAAGAACATAATTGGTTGTAAAATATTAAACCTATATTTTGAATCAATCATGTTAAAGAAAATACAATAATAAAAAGATTGAATCATGCACTATGTTTCCTCTATCATTGTTAAGCACTTTGCTTTCTCACTTCACTTGGATCCTTGGTTAAGATGCATCTATCCAAGTTATTTATAATATTATTTATATTATATAAATTTCACATATGTATATATAAAAGTATTCTCATTTTTTAATTTATTAAAACCTCCATTTAATCTCTATGAAAATATTGTTAGTAGTCATGAGGATGGAGGGTTTAGGTATACCTCAAAAAAATGTCATAAAATTAAATTAAAATAAAATATGTGTAAAAAAAACTTATTTTGAAATAAGTTATTGCTTTTTGGCATGTGGTATTGATAAGCCATTGTATTGGCCCATGGTATTGTAACAATTAAAAGCCTAGATCCATAACATAATAATCAAAAGTCTAGATGGCCCATGGTATTGGTAAACCATGGTAGTATCCCATGGTATTATAATTTTCATCTCTCCTCTCCCTCTCTATCTTTCTCTTGTGGGTATTGGCCCATGGTATTGTAAGAAAACCTACTTAGAAGTTAATAATATCCATGGTAAATATTCATATTGTGAATATTAAGTTTTTATCTGCTTATTAATTAAATTTATAGACGTAACACATCTGTATTAATTGTTACAAACATATTGATTACATAAAATATAATATTACAATATTATATGTTACCCAATATTTATAACTACCCCCACCTAATAAATAGTGGAGAGGGGTGGGGAGAAATACTAATTAAAATGTAATATTATTAAATTTTATGTAATATTTCAGGTCACACCCCACCCTAAATATTACATTCTACTCAATATTTCCCCTCACTCCTAGTAATTTTATTGAGCACCTTCCATTATATTGATTCAAACAACCAAAAACCTAAACGCCACAAAACTTACGTGGTTATTATTACAGGATATGCCCAATTGAATCCTCCGCTTCCTTTACCTAATTTTCATTGTTATTGGATGAATAAATCTCTGTTTAAATTGTATATATATCATTTTCAAAATTGAGTTAGTTAATATTAGGCAACACCAATTTTTTTAATTAATTTTTTAAAGTAACATTTATTTTAGTTACCTAAATTCTCATTGTTATTGGATGAATAAATCTCTGTTTAAATTGTATATATATCATTTTCAAAATTGAGTTAGTTAATATTAGGCGACACCAATTTTTTTAATTAATTTTTTAGAGTAACATTTATTTTAGTTAATTTTTTTAAGGTAATGTTACACATATCTCCAACATATACAATATATATTAGCCACACATATACAATAACATTACACTTATCTTCCACATATACAATATATATTAACCACACATATATAGTAACATTACACATTTTTTCCACATATACAATATATATTAGCCAACACAAATATATATTTTTAATACTTTTTTTAATGTAACATTAGGTTACGTGACAACATCTCCCTCATATTTTCTAATATTTTTCTTATCTCCCTCATATTTTCTAATATTTTTCTTAATGTAACGTTACGTTACGTTATGTGACAACTTCTCCCTCATATTTTTTTTATATTTTTTAATAAAACTTTACATTTTGTAACAACATTTCCCTCCTATACTGTGCTGTAGAGTGCCTCTCGGTGCAACAAGAGTGAAATTTCCAGATGTGCATTTTTGCACTATGTAATCCTACACTGTAGAGTCTCAAAAATGTCTTCAAAATATCATCCACTTTCACCTTTATCACCATCATTTCTCTAACATGTCGCAACTCCATGACCATATAAATTTTCATTAGCCTCCATTTTCATAATTATATGGGTTCCATTTGTGTTTTCCAAAAGTTAATGATTTCTAGTATTATAAGTGAATTAAATGCTTCAAACTTAGAAAAATGACATATACTTGCTAATACTTAAAAGTGGTTGAGTTTCATGACAGGTGTAGGTCATTTGGAAGCTTCCAAGGCACCCTTATGTGGCTTTCAATGCTCAAATTCAAATTCCCTTCAAGTTATGGAAGAAGATTTGGATAAAGGTCAAAGAGGATATGTGTATCATCATTACCTATTTGAGTTGTAACTCTATGAGATTTTCTAGGGATCTAGGGACAGAATAATGGACCTTCATTAATGAGGTAGCTTCTTATGCTTTTGTATAAATAGGAGAGCTTTTTCCTTCCAAAGGCATTTTTAAAGTTGGGGAAATGCTCATGTTTTGAATATATAATTTAGATTTGTCACCATTCTCATGAGTGATGTTCACTTTGATTTGGTTATGCTTGCATTTGGAGCCTCTCAACTTTCCATCCCTCATGCTTTTGGATTGGCCACCTATAATGTGCGAGATTTATTATTTTTCATAGATTAAGATTTATTGTTTTTCATAGATTAAGATTTATTTCTTTCACATCTTTTCCTTTGTTAGAGGTTAAGAGTGATTGATTTTATTTGTTTTCATATCTAGAGGTTAAGAGTGATTGTTTTTACTTGTTTTCATATCTAGAGGTTAAGAATGTTTGTTTTTTCTTTCATTTCATGTCATGTGGTTTTGATTATTCATTTCATAGGATCCTAATTTGATAATGCACACATGATCCCTTCGACTAGATTTCATTTCATGCAATTTCATTTCTGAAAGAGTGGCATGTTTTTCAATTCCTGCAAGTGTGGTAGATCAAGATTTCAGTTCCTTCAAGTGTGATGGATTAAGATTTGAATTCCATGCACTATACTATAATTTATTTTGAATTGATTGTTGAATTAGAATAGGTGAATTTGGTTTGTCATTATTTGGTTTCATAGTTAGATTGATCTAAATTAGAAGTTAATTTCTAGTATATACAGTGCACGCATGCTTCACTAGTTTTATGAAACCCTTAGGTTGACAATTAAATGATAGGTAATTAATTTGCCTCAACATACACCATACTACAATTTTTTTCATTAAATACCATTGTTCTTGCACCAACACATGTAGTTTGGTACTCAGGAGTGCTTAGCAGTGTGGATTCCTACACCGAACATTTCTGCACTTAAACAGTCCTGCACCGAACATTCTTGCACTGAACACTTCTACACTGGACATTCTTGCACTAGACATTCCTGCACTGAACATTCCTTCACTGGATATTTTTGCATTGGACATTTCTGCACCGAACATTCCTCCACTACACATTCTTGCACTGAACATTCATGCACTAAACACATATACCTACACCGGGGATATTGTGGCCCAAAATTTGTCATAAAATTCATAGGCTAGATTTTGGAGGATTTTGCTTAATCATAAAGGAGGTTTTATTCACCAGCTTCTCTGTATCAATACATGCCTTTTGATCTACTTCATAAGCTTGATTTAGATTCTATAATATGATCCATGACAGAGAAAATAAGTGGGAAAAGGGGGTAAATTTTCAGAATGGGAAGGAAATTATGACAAAGAATTCAAGAGTGAGACTACCAAAAGGGACATATCGGAAAAGGCATTTGGGAAAAAAAATTAGGAGAAAAAGGGAAGAACAAAATTGGATAGGGACAGTTTCCGTATCAAGAAAGGGGTGGTAAATTTTATGGGATAAAAAAGAAGAAAATAGAGAGTTTTAGGATAAAGGAAATAGAAGAAGGGCATAATTTCACCTCAAACGTCTGCTTGTATAGTGTCGAACGAAAAAATAAATGCAGCTGGAATTGAGTGTTTCCTGCATAAAAAATTTCGTGTTAGTTGTCTCAAACTTGGCTAAGGGCTCGATTCCTGCACTTAAAAATGTGCTTCTTCTTGGTGACAGTTAGCACATATAAAGATCAAACAACATTCCCATTTTATTAAAATTTTGATCTTCCTACCGACATGATAGTTTTCAGGCTATTCCTTCTATGACCATGTTAGTAAACTGATTTTCAAAATCACAGGAAAAAAAATGTTTTATTTTTAGTTTTTGTCATTTTTTTAATTGTTTTTTTTTTTAACAGAGAAAATCAGATTTATAATACGTTGGCATGGCCACCTACCATCTCTAACACAATTTGTTGATGCACTTGCTACATGAAGTCCTCCTTTGTGAGGGGTTGAAAATTTACCTCGAGTCTACACTTGTCCACAAGGAATACTGAATTTCTCCCATAAATATTTTTGATTTCTACAACCCCATTCTCGAAAATTATACCTACTTCATAAGGTTCCATCCAGCGTGTATGGAATTTCCCTTTGAAATGTTTAAATATAGAGTCATAGATAAGTACCCAATCACTTGGTTGGAATTCCTTCTTCCTGATAGACTTTTCGTGCCACTTTTTGCGTTGCTACTATATTAACACGTTATATTGAACAACATCTCTTCAAAATTCATCTAAGTCATTTAATTGTAATAGACGTTGCTTCTATGCTTCTAAGAGATCTAATCCCAACTAAACTGTTGTTTGAAAGGTTTTTATCTGGAACTCTATCGGAAAAAGAACTTGTTTCCTGTATACCAACTCATATGGTGTATGTCTTGTGCTATTCTGCCAAGTGGTTCGATAAGCCCATAAGGCTTCAGGTAACTGACTGGCCCAATCCTTCCTATGCAGATTTACTGTTTTGGTGAGGATGGATTCGATCACCTTGTTGGTAGACTCCACCTAGCTGTTTTCTTGTGGGTGATATGGAGTGGACTTTCTATGCCGAATTTTGTATTGATCCATGACTTCCTGTACCATATTAGAAATAAAATGTGGTCCATTGTCAGTAACAATCTCTCTAGGAACACCAAATCTAGTAAAAATTTCACTAAACAAAAATTCAACAACAACTTTTTCTATAGCAAAAGAAACAACTTTAGCCTCTACCCATTTTGTAACAAAATCAATGAAAACTAATATATGCTTTTTATTCATAGATGTTGGATTTATTGGTCCTACAAAATGGATAGCCTATTTTTCAAAAGGCTCAATCATAATCTGAGCACATAAAGGAATTTTGTTGGATTGAATAGGTTGACCCATTTGGTGACAACTATTGCATCCCTTGACATATTGTTGGGCATCCTTAAACAAAGAAGGCCAAAAGTATCCAATGCGTAATATTTTATATGCAGTTCTCCTATCAGGGAAGTGACCACCCCAAGGTTCATCATGGGAAGATTTTAGTATATCAAATAATTCTTCCTCTCTTACACATCTATGAATGATAAGATCTGGTCCAGTGTTAAAGAGGTCTCCTTGGACCTAAGAATATGGAGCACTTTTTAATATGATATTCCGCTTTTCACGAGAGGATAATTGAGGTGGTATTTTTCTGGTGACTAAATAGTTAGCTATGTCAGCAAACCATGGAGACTTTGTTGATATAGAAAAAATATGTTCGTCAGGGAAATCATCATCAACAGGAATTACTTCGATAGGATTATTCAATCTACAAAGAGAGTCAACTACAACATTAGATTTTCCTGGTCTATCAACAATAGTAACATTGAATTCCTATAACAATAGTAACCACCTAGTCACTCTACCACTAGTCAATGTTTTATTCATTAAATATTTATCGCAGAATGATCAGTATGCAAAAATACTTCATATCCTGTGATGTAGTGTCTAAATTTATTGATATCAAAAATTACAGCCAAAAACTCTTTCTCGGTCACTGTATAGTTAAATGAAATGGGTGACAATTTTTTACTGATGAAGTAAATAACATAGGATTGTTTGTTTTCTTCTTTTCCTAAAGTTGCGCCAATATCGGTATCTGAGGCACTAGAGGAAATGTGGAATGGAAGGGACCAATTGGGACCTCTCAAAACTTGTGCCCGTGCTAATTTTTCCTCTAATATCTCAAAAGGCTGTTGGCATGCTGTGGACCAGAGAAACTCACTATCTTTAGCTAACAATTGGAAAAGCAGTGTAGCTATCCTAGAAAGGTTCTCAATGAATCTCCTATAATAGCCCACATGTACCAAGAATCCTCTTACTTCTTTTTTTGTTTTGGGTGTAGGAAGATGCAAGATAACTTCTATTTTATGCGGGGTTTACCTAGATACCTTTGTCGAAAACCAAATGTCCAAGGACTACTCCTACTTTTCACATTAATCTACACTTTTTATCACTAAAAGCAAGGTGAGCCTCTTGGAAATGTAAAAGAACTTTTTCTAAGTTTTTGAGTGCTTCCTAGAATGAGTTACCAAACACTGAAAAATCATCCATATATATCTCAACACACTCGAGATCAAAAAAAATGGCCAACACATCCCTTTGAAAGGTGGCTGGTGCATTACGTAGCCCAAAGGGAAGCACTCAGTAAGCAAATGTACTACATGGACATAAAAAGGTGGTCTTATCTTGATCTGCGGGTGCGATCTGAGTTTGGTTGTATCCACTAAAGCCATCTAAAAATTAAACGTACTTTTCACCAGCAAGGGTATCTAGCATTTGATCAATAAAAGGAATGGCAAAGTAATCCTTGAGAGTGTCTTTATTAAGTTCTCGATAATAAATTCAGATGCGCCATCTCCCATCCTTTTTCAGGACTATTAACAATGGGGAGACCCAGTTGCTATCAGATATAGGATATATAAAGTTAGCATCTAAGAGTTTCTGTAATTCTTCTTTCAAAAAATCTCTTAGTGCATAGTTCATGTGCCTTCGGGGTTGACGAATAGGTCGAGATCCCTCCTGAATAAAAATATGGTGAGTACAGGTTTCAGGAGGTATTCCTTTCATGTCCTCATAACTCCATGCAAAGGCATCAAGGTGATCATGCAAAAAACCAACAAGCTACTCTCATTGAGATGAGTCCATGTCTGAACTGATATGTAAGGATTTTACCGAACTAATTTCAACAAGAGTAGTCTTGGGTTCAAGAGTGTAGGAAGATACTACTAAGACTAGTGATGAGGAGGGTTGACAATCAAAATTTTCTTGAAAATCTAGACTAAATATTTGATGAAACATGTCAAAATTATGCATTGTGTCCAGCTTATTTAATAAATCTTGTAATTCACCCTCCTGGGTAGACTCTGTATATGGTGGATCGAAGAAACAGGTTGAGTCTCCTAATCGTTGATGCCATAATCTAACCAGAAAGTTTCCTTGAGCTCCTAAATAGATTTAGCAGCCAGGTATAAGGTGACTTTCTTCTTAGATTCTCCATGTGAAATATACATATCACTAGAGTGACATCCAATGTGTGAATTAGCAGTGGCAAGCCATGGTCTCCCCGGAATCGAGGGATGTCCAGCCACCAGATTTTTTGGCTCAAGGACAATAAAGTCTATAGGGTATTCCCAAGATTCTATGGAGACAACCACATCATCCAGTACACCTTCTGGCATGATTTTTGATCTATCTCCAAGTTCAAGCACAATAGGGGTGGGATGAATATGGACTAACCCAAGTTGATCCATGGTTTGCCTAGTTATGACATTGATGGCTGCAACCAGGTCTATTAACACATTGGGGATAAGGATACCACCTATCTAAATAGAGACAACAGGGTTTCCAGGAATAGTGTACTTTTCCATTTGTACATATCCTGTCATTAAATCAGCTTCTCGGCCAACAAATTGAATGGTTTAAGGTTCTACTCTCTTCCTCTCTGACTTTTTGAGACAGAGTTTCGTAATCATATTTGTGCAAATGGGGATCTCTCTAATATCCTAAAGTAGAGGTACCCTCATGCAAAGATTCCTCAACTCAGAACCTAGAATGGACTCAGGGTCACTCCTCTCCATAACTAGCCTCTCTGGGTAGGGAGGCTGGTTTGAAGAAGATGGTAACTCTGATGGTGCAGGAATGGGTTGAATGGTGTCATTGTTCTTTGAATGATTAGGAGTTTCCTCCTCATTTTTCTCCTCAATGATCACCATGGGTTATTTTTGTTTTTCTAGTTTAATTACCCTTCCTGATCTCAATTGAAGCTCGTGTATCCCAACCAGAAAGGTTTTATGAGTAGGAGAAGGGGGTGGTTTAATAGAACAGATCAATTTTACTGCCTTATTATTAGGATTTGGTACTAGTTGAGCTGGAAGTTGGGGTGGTCAAAAAGGGTTTTGTAAAGGTAATGGTGGCATCGGTTGACTTTGTTGAGGTAGGGGAGCAAAGGATGGCTATGACATATGGTGAGGTGCATATGTCGTAGGATATGACAACATCTATGTAGGATAGGACTGATGTGAATGGTTTGACCCTCTCCATCCTTGTTGTCAGGATTGAGAGGGCTACCCATACTGATAATGGTTCCCATGTTGCCAAGTTTGAGAGTGTTGAGTGTTTTAATACGAATATGGATGTGCATTATGACAAAAACAATGTGGTGGAGGTTGAGGAACCATACCTGCACCTACTTGAGTCCAATTTCTTTTTTCTCCCATAGCATGTAATGGTTTAGATTCACAATGCTCCCCTGTAAATACAACTGTTAATCCTGGTATGGAGGGGAATTTCTTAGTGGCATGGTTCTCTGCACAAATTACACATTCTAAATCAGCAGAACATTCTCTTAAAAGATGCTTTTTCCAACATTTAGGACAAAAAATAGATAAAGGCTCTTGTTCATTTACGAATTTCTACTGAATTTTTAAAGAGTCTATTTTCTTGCTAAGAATATTCATTGTCTCAATTTTCATATTGTCCATTTTCTTCTCCAAACCAATAATCATAGCATCTGTAGATCCAAGTTTGCTAGTTTTATTTCGATTTCCTCTATTGGATCTAGACTGATTCCTTGAAAATTTCCTACACAAGTCACATATTTTATCAAAAGATTTTTGAGAAATATCCCATTGTCCTAATAAATTCAAATTATGCCTAGAATCTTCAGTAAGTCCACGTAAGAACAAGCTCCTAATAGTACTTATGTCAAATTTGTGTTTCGACCTGTAGAGGATGTATAAAAGTCTTCCTAAGTAATCCTCCAGGGTCTCATCGTCACCTTAAACAATGGTAAAGATCTCATCCTGGACTTCTCCAGTTTTACAATATTCCTGGTATTTAGTCAAAAACGCCCTCTTCATTTGGTCCCAAGAAGTTATAGTTCTCCCTCCAAGTCCCATGAACCAGGGCAAGGCTGAGTCCTTGAGAGTGGTAGGGAATAACTTTAATTTTTGGGCATCTCAAGAGTAATCATTGCTTCCACATAGGATGTCAAACTCAAAAAGAAAATAATCAAGATCTTCATGTGCCTTATCATAGAAATGAGGGAGAGCCGATGGCGGAATCTTCTTCATTTGAGTAATTGTTTCGAGATCAACTATTAGAAATCCAAAGGTGGATTGTTCATCAATTACCTTATTCTTGCCAGTCCCCTCAGCATGATCCTCATGCTTTTCCATTTTTGTTGCCTTGATAAAACCACTCTCATTAAAGTGATAAGGTTGACTATGGTTCAAATTGGTCCCTCGAGCACCACTAGTTTCCTTCTTTCCCCTCTTGGGTTGTGTCACACCTGAACTGTTGTTTCTAGAATCCAAGTTTACAGTTCCTACATGATGAGTTTGTGTCTGTTTGGAATTTCTACCTACAAAAGAAGGTCCAATATGAGAAAAAGTTTCAGATTTATTAGTGTTCCCCCAGCGTTTATTGGGCTTCGATGCTCTACCTCTTTTAGGAATTCATCTTAAAATTAAAAAAATCCAAAAAATGACAAAAATTTTAAATTTACAAAAAAAAAAAATCTTAAATCAAATGCTGCAAATGAATAAATATATTGGAAATATGAAATCCTTCAACAATAGGAGCACATTGTAGAAAAGAATAAAAGAAGAATTACCCCTACTGCAGAGGAAAGAAAACAAGAAAGTTCTTACCAATCTTTAAAAACGCCTCCCTAGCAACAGTGCCAAAATGTTGGGTTCACGAATTGCAGTTAAGCAAGCTCCTTTCAACACTTAAATTTTCAACTCAGGGTTTCGTACACTTCAAGGCATAGCACAGGAAATGCCAAGAAATTATATGAACCTTCTCTAATTGTATTCCTACTTCATAGACCATGAATTTACAGAATCGAATGAATAATGATCAAGCGGCAATTGATACTCAAAGAAAGTCTGGTGCTAGAATAAATGAAAAGTACTTTTGCAGACACTGAAATGGATTCCTAATTCATTATGCATAATCTTAACTAATGAAATAACTCTTTATATTTACCTTCAGTGAGACAATGTGAAAATTAAGTTATTCAATGTATCTGTCTTCTCTAAAGATATTCTTACCTGCACTAAATTGTTATTCCTGTACTAAAATAATGTTCCTGTACCAAAACATTGTGCCTACACTAGAATGAGATTTAGATACTAGAAATATTTTTTGTACTTGTACTGAAGTTTTGACCTTTGTGCAGGATTTCTACGTCTCCAGGCTAAAACACTCTGGTCCTGTGCTAGATCTGAGGTTCCTACACTAGATAACCAAGATTTTTGCACTCAGCTTCTAGATTACTTTCGAAAAATAAAAAGTGCATTAAGTGAAATAAAGTGCAAAGGAAATGGAATTTTGAAAGTAAATTCTCACAAGCAGAAAGATGCTTCAACCAAACTTAGATTCTAGATAGGAAATGATTTTCAAGAGTTAAAGTAAATATTTCTTTAAAACAAAAAACTCTTCTATATAATTACGGAAATCATCTCATTGTGTGGATTAGGCTTTTCCTGAGATATTTGTGCATGTAATTTAGATACGAATTTTTATGTTTTAACTCAGAGGGTTCATTTAATAATTAATCATGAAATTCAATCCTTTCTTTGAAAGTGTTCAGTGCAAGTAGAGATCTGTAAGTTATTACAACATTTATTCTATATTCATCACAACACAATTAAATCTTAAGTGAAACCTCATATATTAATAATGCCCTTAGTTTAGAAACAAACATTAATCTTGTAGGAAGGAATAAAGAACTCTTGAGAAAAGGAAAGAGTAAAAGACTTGCGACTGAACCAATGAAATAAACTTGTAGAATCATAAATGCACTCTGACATGGAGCATGCTTGGACAGGCAGCGTGCTTATACTGATCTTGAAGAAATGAAATCAATCATTAAAGGTAAAGCTTATGTAAATTGAAATAAAATACTTCTAAGCCTTCACACCACAGATTCGTAACACAATAATTATAAATGAAATCAAACCTATAACTTGTGAGAAATATCAAACTAAATAATGAATTCAGACAACACTCTAAAATAAATTAACACACCTTTAGAGAAAGGGAGAACGAGATGGTTGGTTAGGTTCTCCTTGGGTTGGCTACGCCCTAGCCAACCAGCTTGTTTTCCTGTTAAGAAATTGAGAAACTTAGTTGGTCAAAGATTCATCACAACGCATATAGAAAATGAAACTGCATATTGGCGCATTCCTTTATATTAGTTCTAAATAAAAAAATACATCTTGGACCTACAATCTAGCATAGGGAGGCAATACTCCAAAATAATTACAGTCTCTTAACAAAATTTTATCGTGGCATCACTCTTTAATTCCTATTAGAATTCTAGATTATATACAAGCCTTCAGGTCTACGGCCATAACGAAATCACAACAACAGTTTAACTAAGCCTTTTGGATGTTTACAAAATTCTAATATAAGGTATCTAGATGAGGCCTCTCCCGCTCTGAGCCTAACTCGAGGTCAACTAATCCTTTACCAAAGATACACATCGGTTGGTGAGCTATTAGGGGAGTTCACGATTCCGGCAACTAGTGCAGGAATCTGCTAGCTAGTGTTGGAATACTACCTACATTCGACCATACTATCACAATGATTAATACATTTTCTTATCAAATACTTTAGGAAAGACAAATATTAGTTTCAAGGATAATTAAAGGTATAAAATCCAAAAATAAATAATTAAGTCCATGACAAACCTTTAAATATGAAAATACAAAGAGGGTGCATGAATGTGCATGATTTTAGAGAAAAGTACGAAAATGAAATAGGTTCCTAGGTTAAAACATAGATGTAGGCCATGTGTCTAGAGTAGGATAGAGGTTAAAAAATAGGACAATCTAGCCTACCAACAAGCCTTATGACCAAAGTTATGGCATGAAAAACAATGGCCATTAAAGAAGAAGTTTCTGTGATCATAAATTTTTTTGGTATTGTTCACCTTTTGGTTGGTGCTTCTATTGATGTTCACCTTTGGAGTAAAATGAGCATGATCTACTTGGGGAGTAACTTTAGGATTTTGTTGAGGATTGACGCATTGTTCACTGGTTTTTGATGCATCAAGATAGCCTCTCGTGATGGATGAAGTATTTTCTAGTTGGGATGTTTCTCCAATGTATCCAAGACCAATCTTTATAAGTGGATAATGCTAACGTTGATGATTTCATCTAAGGTTTTTGATCCTTTAGCAAATCTAATATTCATATATTTTGTCTTCTCAAGTTCACTTCTTAGACCCACTACTTCACATTATAATTTCTCTTGTGCTTTTCCGTTTTAGTGAGTTGATGTGTCAAATTGTCTATGACCATATTATTTTCTTCCAAATATGTTTTAAGATGAGTGATTTCTTCAAGAAAATATTCTTCTTCTAAGGCATCCATAAACTCATCATTTTCATAAGCCATGAGTTTAATATCTTGTTCAAATTCACCTTCATCACTATTAGACAAGCCATCACTATCTTCATGAGTATAATAACTTCTTCTATTAACAAACTATTTCCAATTACCTTTTGCAAAATACTTTCCTTTGTCATGGTTATCTTTATGAGGACATTTGGTAGCACAATGACCAACTCTACCACAAGCAAAAAATTCAAAGGGGAGCTTATCTTTGAATCTTCCGATACCTAGTTGAAGTTTCTTCACAAAGTTTACCTCGTCTTCTTCTGATATATATCATGATTCCTTGAGATCTTCCTTTTCTTTTCCCTTTGCAAAGGCTTTGAAAGCAGCTTCTCGGATTTCTAATGGACCTCCTTTCCTCATTTCAAAGGTAGTTAAAATTCCATGAAGTTGAACAACAATAACATATTGTAGATCCTGCTTCTCTTCAATGGCAGATAATTTTGACTCAAATTTAGAAGATAGAGATCTTAAAATTTTATCTACTTTAGTAGCCTCCTTTTTTTCTTCAAACAGATTATTCATACGATTTACAATCTCATCTACTTGTAAAAGTAACTAGCAATACTTTCATCACTATGAATCTTGAGAGTTTCATATTGAATTTTGAGAGTATAGAGCTTAGGATGTTTTACTCGGGAGTCTCCTTCATAGCTCTGAATGATTTTGTCCCATATTGCTTTGGTTGTGTTCAGCTGCATGAATTTGACGAATTCTGGTTTTGATAGACTTCCCAATAATGAATTGATGACTTTGGCATTGTTTTCATATGCTTTCTTTTCT
This sequence comes from Pinus tabuliformis, assembly GCA_031772625.1. Taxonomy (NCBI): domain Eukaryota; kingdom Viridiplantae; phylum Streptophyta; class Pinopsida; order Pinales; family Pinaceae; genus Pinus; species Pinus tabuliformis. Next base: position 451,099,180 of record CM062805.1, read on the forward strand.
GTTGGATCTGTGGGAACTATTGTTGGATATTGGTATCCTCCTTCCACAATTGCCCAAACGCAGCTCCAAGTGACTAAAGATAGCCTTTGGTTCTTGTCTTCCAAAATTTTAAGCTTTTCCAATGAGGATTGGTGGTCTAACAAATCCCATTCCTTCATGATTGCTCATCTTGAGAGATCTTCCTTCAAGCAATCAAGCTTCTTCGGAAGGACATGCTCTGATTCTAATTATTGGGAAAAATACTGAGAAGGGGGGTGAATCAGTGTTTAAACTTTCACAATGACAATTTTCTTTTTCAAACTGTATACGCTATTTTATTGAAACCAACTAGCATGTGTCTGCTTCTATAAAGAATGAAACCAATGTATAAATAATAAACTTTGATAAAAAGTTAATTCATTGTCTTAAATCAGAGTGTGATGCATTTACTAAGTGTTAAATAGATGCAGTAAGAACATAATAAATCAACGCACATAAGCATCACACATTAACACTAGGATTTTTCAGGTGGAAACCCAATGTGGGAAAAAAACACCTCTACTTTCGTCTCAGTCTTCAATCTTCTTATAATAAAATTTTTTTACAAGTTTTGTATTGATGCAGACTTTTCCCAGTATGCAGGCATCTACTTGGTAAAGGTTACAACCTTCAATCATTTTCCAGCTACTACTAGAAGGGAACTCCAACTTCGTAGCCCTTGTACTGGCTGATATGTCTACCAGTACATAGGCTCCGACCTACAAAAGGCTACTACCTTAACTCTACCTCGAGGGACCATGTTTCATAAATTTTCAGACTGCATACTCCTGGTACACAACAATACAATATGTAGGCCATGTTTCATCATATTTCCATAATCGACCCATTGAAGCTCAAAATCAATCACCATTGCAATGCAACCATCAAATAAAACTGTATCTATCAAAAATTAGTCAATATGAACAATCAAATCACTATCACGAGAACACAGAGCTGAACCTAGCACACTGCATCAAAAACCAGAAGAAACTGCAACCTCAAAAATCATATGTTAGAATGTATACACTGCTTCAATGAATCCAACCTACATGTATATGCTACTTTATGTAACCCAACTTTCATATACCTCTAAGGATACTGAATCATAAAACATTTGAACTAAAAATTGTACCAACCAATGACATTCTGAAGATCCAATGTCATATTACAGAGTTCTAAATAGATAGGAGCAAAGATCCCCCTTCTTACTCAATCAATCAATCTGCCAGACTCAATCTCCTTATACAATCAATTTTAATTTTGGATCTAATGAAGACATCATTGATAAATAGAAGTAAAATAGTAACACTGATCAAATAGATCAGTCATCTCTCAACAACAAGCATTTCTTTTGCATACACTACTTGGAAGTTCTGAACAAGCGTGTATACGCACCTTCACCAAAGCGAATCAGCACATAGATCTCCAAATAATAACTTATAACTTCGCAGCTATTCCAAACTTCATATATACATAGATAATAGCATATAAAGGATGAAACATGAATTATAAATCCGATCTAGACTATCCATTATCAGATTATACAATGACAAGTCATTTCAGGTCTCATGATCTAGATCCAACATTATATCCAAGGGTACAAAAGATATTTCAGATCTATATGATAGCCATAGTCCAACCCAAAATATACTTCAGATAGAAGTATTCATGAAAATCCCTTTCACTTGCACGCATCCCTTTGATCTTCTCCTCCTTATATACTTAGAGCCTTTTTTAATACCTCGGACCAAAACAACATTTATAACCTATGGTATGCTTAGAGGGGATCAAGTAAGCATAATTACGCTCAATATTGTGGGTTAATACCATGGTATGGACCCTTGGTATTCCTTAACCTTAATTTTCCATACCATATGCGCTTTTCCTCTTGTGAAAGTGTGTGCATACGTATACGCTCCTTTTGTTCTGTGAACTCGTTTGTATATGCTACTTGGAATAGGTGAACCAGCGTATACAACTTAATACAACTTAAAACATTATTTTTCTTCAATTGCTTGATTCTGATCTGTAAACCATTGTTCCATTATCCTGTTCTTCTATGCCATTACTATGTTATCTCTGAATTGACATGTTACAATGTGAGTTTCCCTTTATCAATTTTGAACTAAATTGTGTGTGGGTTGCCATCAAGGACAACACCTATACCATAATTCAAACAAACCATATAGAATGTCGGGATCACTTATAATGGAATTTCCAATATAGCCACCGTAATTCTTCCTGACCTATAAAGAGAAATATGTGATCAATTCAAAAAAATATAAAACAATGTGCAATGAAAAAGATAAGATCTTGTATAACTTGCATAAAAAATTGAAGGCCTTTATTGTAAGTAGAAATATATGTCATAGTTACTACTTTTAACCAATTCAAATTCTTACCTTTTTGATGAAAATTACAACTAGACAAAAATTGGAAACTTCTTGTGAATGCACCTTTAACTGTGTCATCACTTTTAGCAAGCATGAGAAAATACCAAAACTTTTTATTAGCAAAAGGGCTTTCCAAGGAAGATGCTTCTAGGTAATGATAGATTGTATCATGAAACTTCCCAAAATACTCTTGAAAATTATGATATCTTTCAAAAGATGAATTTGAAATTAAAATCATGATATCAGGATGAGAATCTTCTAAGACACAACTTATCTACTCATATTCATCCAACTTGTCAAGACAGTGAGGGTTTGACATGATCATCAACGAAGGTTGAAGTTCCACAACTATTTGACAAGTACTCAAAGGATGAGATGTGAAACCATGAATATCAAAGCATGTAAAATAATTTTCATTAGATGTAATGAGAAAATATAGGCTAAATGATAGTCATCAGAGCCAAAATCATGATAGGATGGATTTATTAAAACATAAGATTTCCAATTTATAATTAACATAGATAGATCAAAACGAACAAATTTGCAAATGATTTGAATAATAGAACCAACTTCCTCACATGTTGAATGTGACAAACCATTTTCCTATAAATGGTCAAAAATTGTACAAGCATTGTAATCATATAAATAATTTAAAAGGAATGTCAGCATGCAAACACATGATACTAGGTAGGACATAGTGAATGAGGAAGAATTTGTTTCACACAATAACTCGTTCATTCATTATCACTCAAGAGTATTTCAAGTGTAATGAAGGGAAAGGCTTGCAATATAACATTCACAAGAGAAACAGGGAGTTGACTATTAAGAAATGAATCTGATAGGACCTTCAGCCAAAGATAGTCTTTGAAATGGTCGACTTGGAAATTCCATGACTTTATGAGAGAAATGTATTCCAAACCCCAATTTGACGCAAAAAAATTTCATGAAGTAATATGAAGAATATTATTTAATCCGTTCAAAACTAAAATCTTGAAAATTTGAAATATTACATATGGAATACCAAACATCTTTCGAAATGAAATTTCCATCGAGTGAAACCATACAAAGATAAGGATTGTGCAAGAGAAACTAGATCTGGGTTAGTTTTGGAGGCTCACCAAAGACGCGAGATCCTAACATAACCATCAACTGAATTTGTAGTGCCTCAATTTATTAACAAGTCCCAAAATTTTTAAATATTGTAAAATCAAATTTTGAAGATTGAAATAGACTGTGCATGGTGTGAGGATAGATGCTACCACTAGTTTCATTAAGACCACTTCTCACCAGATGGAAGCCCTCTCTCTCACTGATTTGACTATTAAGAAATGAATCCGATAGGACCTTTGGCCAAATATAGTCTTTGAAATGGTCAACTTCGTAATTCCATGACTTTATGAGAGAAACGTATTGTAAGCCGCAATTTGATGCAAGAGATTTTCATGAAGATGAATAATCTGAAGATGATTATTTAATCCAACCATAAGTAAAATCTTGAAAATTTTAAATATTACATATGGAATACCAAACATCTTTCAAAACGAAATTTGCATCGAGTCAAACCATGCAAAGAGAAGGATTGTGCAAGAGAAACTAGATCTAGGATAGTTTTGGGGCCTCACCAGAGACGCGAGATCCTAACATAACCATCAACTGAAGTTGGAGTGCCTCAATTTATTGACAAGTCCAAAAAAATTTAAATATTATAAAATCAAATTTTGAATATTGAAATAGATCGTGCATGGTTTGAGGATAGCTGCTACCACTTCTTTCATTAAGACCACTTCTCACCATATGGAAGCCATCTCTCTCACTGATTTGGCCATATTTATCAACTTAAATCACCAGATTACTCAAGTTGAAAGATTCTTATGATCACAAATATGAAGACGTATGAATTAGAGAAATTTCATGAGTAAGATAATTTAAACAGTTGTCTCCATGCAAGAGAAGAGGTGAAGAGGGATGGAAAGAGTATTCAATGGTTTGATTGTTTTCATTTTCATCATGAATAATCTCATCACCTTTCTCAAATTGAAAATTTAACTCATCAGATGAACAACTTGAAGAGCATGGAGTATCTATGTCACAAGTAGATGCATTGAAAATAGTAGAGCACAAGGGATAGTGAGGTGAAGAGGGAGTTTCGATAAAAGAATCCTACTTCACCGAATCAAATTCTAGATCTAAATTAAAATCTTCATGAGAAAATGAAAGATCAACTAGTGCACTTGGGACTTTGTCATCACTTACATTAATAGAATTATCACCATGAGAATGATTCTTTCCCAAGGATACATATTGATTGAAATAATTTATTGAAATGATTCACTATCGAGATTAGGAGATTGAAAATCATCAATGAATGGAAGTTCGTGATCTTCACATGAAGGATTTTGAAAAAGAGAAGAAATATTAAAAGCATCTTAACCTTCCTTCTCCTCTACCTATATAATGTGAATACCTTGTATTTGATCGCATTTTGGACCAAAAAGTTGCAAATCAAGAGAGTGTGGAAAAATAACTGGTGGAGTCGATTGATCAGGATGATCATGGTACAGAGAGTCATGACATGTAGACGATATAGGATAATAGAAATCCAGATCAAATTTGATATGAGATTTATGAATAGTAATATCATCTTGTGAAATGGATTTAGTCTTCACCATGGGCTTCATGAGCCATTCTGGGATTTCCTTGATTGAATCTGAGTCATGAAAAGCTGAAGAAGAATGAGAATGTGGATTATGAATTTGATTAGAAGATATCCCAACTTTATTATCATCACAAGGAGGCACTCAGATTGGACCTGAAAAGGGAGGAGGACATGAAACAAAATGAATCGTAGATTCCTTCTCTAAAATTAGAGGTGTCTCATGACTTATAAGAGTTGGGGAAGTAGAAACATTAGTACGCTTAGATTCATTATGTAGAGAGATGTGAACCAAATGCTCAAACATTTGCTTAAAGAAATCCCAATTTGTCTCTTCTTCAGGAAATTCATAACAATAGTGAAGGAATCTATCAGAGAAATCCTCAATTGATTTATTGGGCTCCATTCTTAGCTGATTGATTCTTTTAAGAACATCTCGGTAATCATAGCTATCAAAGGCTTCATAAATCTCCATGAGGAAATGATGAAAAGAATGGATGGAAGTAGATGGTAAGGTATGACACCATCGATTAGCATGACCTTCAAGGGTGAGGAAGAAAGGCACACCAAAAAAATCTTCATCATTGATTCTGTAATGTTCACAAAATTTAAGAAAATTAGAGATGTGCTCAGTTATGGATGTTCCATGCTCACCATTAAATCTCAATTGAGAAAAAATATAAAGAGGCTCACCAGGGATTAACATTTTATCAAGGGATAGATTGGAAAACACCTTGGGAGTATGATTTGAGGATGTGCCATTTACGATAAGAGATTCAAAACAGACTCAACATACACAACTTTTCATTTGGCCCTCCTAGAACCATTTTACTGACAGTGTTATAAATACATGAAACAAGGGGGTCTCCATGATGTGAAGCCAATCTAACCTCACACCATTTGGAATAGGATCTCTATCCGGGATATCATCCTCAATGCCATATATTTTATAGGTCTGCCTTGGCTACAAAGTGCAGCACAAGAGAGTAATGCACATTTAATCTTGGACTACCAAGTGAGTATTGGGTAGCATGTATGTCAAGGTTCCTCTATTATGGAGGGAAAGGAAAGTGAGCCTCTAGGAGAGAGGTAATAGTACCACCCTAGTAGAGGCACACAAACATAGAAGATATCCATCTAACATCCAGTAAAATAATCCACAAGGATGTGACAGTTATATAAACCATTATAAGAGATTCTCAATTAGATAAGCACTAATAAATGAAATATTCAACAACTTTAGTATATGTGAAAGAAAACATTATTCATAAATATTCGTAGAACATTCTTAAAAATATTCACAATCCATGCATGAAAATGTGTCAGGCATCATTCTTGAAGCATTAAGTAAAATTCGTAAGACACATGTATACAACAAATACCACTAGCCCCAATAGTGAACCATTGCAGCCGCTCCTTGCTCCCCAAAAGAACTAGCTTGTCTCTCTAATGCCTTTTCGGAGGAGTCAAGGTGAAAACTCCATTTCGCATACAATGAGGGTGGATATAAAACCAATCGCATGATGCTTCACCTCCATTGTTACTCTTTCACTACCCTCATGACCGTTTGACTTCCTATGAATTTTCAACTTGACATGACTCTTCATCTTCTATACATCTCCTTTGGACTTCCACTTTACAATACATTTTCAAAAAAGAAAATACATAATCCACAAGAATGATTTGGCATATCATGACCCATGACTTGACATGGCATGGAACTACTAACAACGACTTCTTGATGACATGGCAATGTCAAGCCATTCTGACTGCTTCTTTTTCTTCAACAACAGATGTGAAATGCTTCATCTTCATGAGAGATATGCTTTGTTATTAATATACACCCTCCAATGTGTTGTGAATCACATGGAGTCTTCATTCAGTCCTAATATTTTATGTTCTTTTGTAATATAGTGTTTCTTCATCTTCTAGCCTGATGGACATCTTATCTATTCAACTCCATATGTGTCTTCTAATGTGTCCTCCTTCTCCATCTCCTTCTTCATCATCTTTCCATAGCATCTTCAAGCCACACATGACAAGACGACATCAATATGATAAATCCCTAGTCTAATATGTTGCATGATGATCCACAAACTGAGCTGGAACTGGATGGCAAGATGAGGGAGAGGCTCAGTGACTATGCCATTGTGCAGCTCAAGTAGTTAAAAGTCAGGTTTAAGCCTTGATACTACACAATGTGCAATTCAGTCTTTGACTGAGAAACAATATTACGTAGTTTGTGAGCTCAGAGAGCTAGGATGAGGCTTTGATTGATTTTTCCCATTACACAGTTCTTGACGATAGAGGATCCAAGGTGATTGCATAGTTACGGAGCTTAGGTTTGAGGCTTGAGTGTTGAGACTGTGTAATTCACAGTTCAAGATGGAATATGCAGGAAGATTGCATAGTTTTCAGGCTTAGTGAGTTAGGCTACAAGGCTTTGCATTATTTTTCCTAACTACATAGTTTGGGAGGCAGAGAAGACTTGGTGATTTCTTAGTTGCATAGCTCAATAGTTTAGGGTTTGGGCCTGAGCTCAGATACCACACAGTGTGTAGTTGGGGCCAGGATGGAGGATTGAATTGCGCAATTTTGGATGCCAAGGCTTGAACTTAAGTAGTCAAACTTCGCAGTGCACACTGCATAGTCCTAGAAGGTAGGAACTGTGCATTGTATAGTGTCAAGAGGACAATTTGTAGCTTGAGTGATAGGACAATGTAATGTGAAATTTAGGAAGGCCGAATGAGGTTAAGTTGATGGGAATTTTATCAAATTTGGTTGTGTGGGATTAATGAAACTGATGTGTATAGTGATAAGAATTGGTTATGATCACACACTCAAAGTGCTTGATGACACAACATATATCATGAGGAACACATTAACGCCATACTTCCCTCGATGTGACAACCTTTATGGAAACTTAAGACAAGTGCAACACTAAAGATACACTGTGCGACATGACGACACTTGTGTGAAAGTGCTTAAAACTTTGGAAATGAGTTTGAAAAAGGTTTACATTGTTAGGTCCCTATAATACTAGTGTAGCCCATTACTTTTATTGTTAGTGTAGCCCCCTTATTGTTATTTTTATGCCTATGTAGTCCCCATATTGTTATTATTGTTCCTCATAGAATCCCACTATTGTTATTGGTGTGTGTACATTATTATTGCTATGTAGGCTCATATTATATTGTGACCGCTTAGACTCCTATATATATAAAGGAGGTATTGTGATTTGTATCATTCAAAATTTTTTCTTTTATGTGATGTAAAGGAGGGTTTTGCTTGAAGAGGCTAATTTTGAATTCATTTATCTATCTGTTTTTTGATATGGTTACATAAAATTTGGTATCAGAGCTTTGGATTTTAGGGTTTCGCTTCTTAAAATAGGCATTGTGAAATTTTCACTATAAATTTTATATGAAGCTTCACAAGTAGAAATTGCAGCCACGTGGATCTGAAATCTTGGTGAACTTCATGTACAAATTTCAGATCTTTTCTTGCTACATTTTCAGTGACATGATCCAAGGAAGTTAGGGTTTCTGCAGGCTCTAGAATTCCATCTCAAAAAAGTGCCCTAAGAAAAATCATTATAACATTTTCTTTAAGCATCGAATTTGAATTTTGTAAGATTTTATGGAAACCAAATGGACTGTAGTTTTTTGGATATCATTTTCAAGGTTGAAGGTTGATAAAGTGACACATGGAACTCTGTACAAGTTCCCTCTACTGAAGTAGTCTATAATCAAGTCATCGTGGGAGATTGGTCATAACTCTTTCTTCAAGAATCCAATATTGGTCTGACATGTTGGGTTGAAAAAAGGAATTAGAGGGATACTACAAGACAAAATTTCAGATCTCGGAGATTCATAATTATATAGATACAACAACTGCAATATATAACTCCTAAAAAGCAAGAAAAAGGTGTGTATTTTTTAAATTTTGCATAACTTTTGTTTCAAAAATAATTTGAAGCGATTCAAAGGGAATAATGAAGCATAGATATCATTGTTTGATTTTAAAATTCCTCTAAAAAAAAAAATGGACACACTAAGTAAGCAACTAGAAATCTCTTCTATGACACATGAAGAAAGGGAAGAAATGCAACATGATATATCAAAATTATGAGACCAAGTTAGAAAAAAACTGCTTTCGCAAAGAGTAACCAAAAATGAAATGGAAGATAAGATGGATGGTTTGAAGAATGATTTAAAATTGGACATGGAAGGTTTGAAGGATGGATTAAAAGTAGACATGGAAGGTTTGAAGGATGGTTTAAAACAAGACATGGAAGGTTTGACAAAGTTGCTACAAGAAATTCTTCCTAGTGGCGAAAAGATATTAGATCAAACTCATGATGAGAGAAAAAGAGATTCTAATCATGATTTCATAAAATCTAATGTTGGATTGAAGATCCACCATATTACAAAGATTGATATGAGGAAGTTTCAAGGATCTAATAACATGGATACTACAGATGGAGCAATATTTTGATCTGTATTATGTGCAACACACATAAAAAATACACATTTCAACTTTATATTTAGAACCCAATCAATTTTTATGGTATCGATGGCTTTTTTCTCTTAAACCACTTGTCACTTGGTCAATTTTTATGGAGCAAATGATAAAACATTATGAGGGTACAAAGAGAAACACCTTCTTTATCCAATTGATAAATCTCAAACAAAAGGGTTCAATGGCAAAGCACATTGAGGACTTCCAAAAATTGAATATAGGGGTAAATGATATTCCATAGGAACATAAGATTAATGTCTTCATAGGGAATTTAAAGGATAACTTCCAACATGAGGTTTTCCTTTAGGAGCCTAATTCATTAGAGAAGGCATTCAGGGTGTCAAGAAAAGTTGAAAGAAAAATTATGGCAACAAAGAAGTATACCACTCACAACTATAAACATGGAAGAATTTCTTCTCCTAGCCTTACACAACCTATAAGGTTGACCAACAATTGGGAGAAAAAAGAGAAAAAGGGCTTTTTTATAGTTGTGATAGAAAATACACTAAAGTTCATAAGTGTGCTGAGAAGAAATTATTTTACATAGCTTGTGAAGAGGAGGAAGAAAAGGAACAATAAAAAACAAAAGAATAGGATATACACCAGAAATCGACCCTAGACAAATAAGAAATGAATCCCACCATATCTTGTAATGCATTGGTAGGAATTACCACTCCTCAAACTGTCAAGATATAAGGACATATCAAGAAAAAAAAAGGTAATAGTGTTGATTTATTTGGGTAGTACCCATAATTTTATTCATTGTAAGATAGCCAAGGAATTGAATTGCTTCCTATATCCAGTACCAGAGTGTCAAGTGATAGTTTCAAATGGAGGAACTATAAATTGTTTTGCAAAGTGCCATAATATTAATGTAACCATGGGGTAATATTTATTGAATAGTCCAATTCTTTCCATTCAAATGGGTGGTGATGATGTTGTATTAGAATTCCAATGATTACAATATTTTTGTACCATAGCTTTTAATTTTTAAGAACTATTCTTGATTTTTTTTTTTGGAAGGAAAGGAAGTTGAATTAAGGGGTATCACAGGGAAGCTAGGAACGATAATCAACACTAATGCCATGATAAATCTTCTAAAGAAAGAACAACAGGGCATCATTGCACAATTATGCTCACTAGAGGTTCAAAAAATCGAAATCATCTATTTCTCCAGATCTCCAAAAAGTCTTGGAAAATCATTCCAAGGTATTTGATACTCCCAAAGGCCTCCCACCTATTGGTAACTAGGATCATTCTATTCCTTTTATTGTAGGAAGTGTTCCTCCAAGAATCAGGCCTTACAGGTATCCCTATACCCAAAACATTCAAATTGAATGTATGGTTGCAAAAATGCTAAAGGTTGTTATAATTCAACCTAGTCAAAGTTCTTTCTCTACTCCAGTAATATTGGTGCATAAGAAGGATGGATCATGGCACATGTGTTAGGATTATAGGGAGCTAAACAAGATCACTATTAAAGACACATTTTCCATTCCTTTCATTGATGAATTGTTGGATGAATTGCATGGAAAAATTTAGTACACCAAGTTGGATATTCGTTTGGGATATCATCAGATTAGAATGAAGACTGAAGACATTCTGAAAACAATGATTAGAACTCATGAGGGTCATTATGATTTTTTTGTCATGCCTTTTGTCCTTACCAATGCACCTTATACATTTCAAGATTTGATGGATTCCATTTTCAAACCCTTCCTTAGAAAATTTTTGTTCACATTTTTGATGATATACTAATCTACAGCAAGTCTTGGAAGGATCATGTTCGACATGTTGGTAGGGTTCTCAAACTATTGGAGGAGAAAAAAGTATAAGAAAAAGCCTCCAAGCGTTTCTTTGGATTACAAGAACTGGAATATCTCAGTCATGTTATATCTCATAAGGGTGTTAAGGTAGACCCTAACAAAATTAAAGCCATCAAGGAATGGAAAATCCCCACAACCATAAAAAATATTTGAGGATTTCTCAAGTTCACAGGGTATTATCATAAGTTTGTTAAGAATCATGGGAGAATAGCAACACCTCTAAAAACATTAATGAAGAAAGATGCATTTTCTTGGACTTCGGAAGAAACTAAATCCTTTCAACATATTAAAGAGGTAATGTGGAATTTGATGCCTCAGGAAATGAAATTGGTGTTGTTTTAATGCAAGAAGGAAGACCCATTACTTTTGAACTTCTTCCAATCAAAGAAAAGTATTTACATAAACCTATTTATGAGAAGGAAATGTTGGAAATACTACATGAACTAAATCAATGATGACCTTACCTAATGGGAAGACACATCAAGGTAAAAACAGATCATGATAGTCTTAAATACTTTTTGGAATAAATATTATCTTTAGAAGAGTAGAAAAAATGGGTCACAAAGATGTTGGTTTATGACTTTGGAATCATCTACAAAAAAGGGAGGAAAATATTGTTGCGGATGCACTCTCAAGAAAGGATGAGGATGTGGAAGTATTTCTTTGTGTCATTTCTATTATCCAACTAGGTTGGATAACCGAAGCAGTTGATGAAAGGAAGAATGATGAAGAAGTTTGGATGCTCATTCAAAAGTTGTAGCAAGATCCTAGTATATCTGATACATTTAGCTAGAAAGATTATTATGGTACAAATATCACTTATATCATTGAAAGAATTTCGAGCTCAAATAAAATATTCTTTTGGCATTGCACACCTCTCCCTTAGGAGGGAACTCAAGATTTTTTTTGGAGGGCCTTAAATATGATATTCAAAAGTTTGTGGCAGAATGTTTGGTTTTCCAACAAAATAAAATTGAGACAATTAAGACCCCGGGTCTGTTACAACCTTTAGCCATTCCAGGTGACTCAATGTTGGGAGGAGGTTTCAATGGATTTTATCACAATTTTACCCATGTCCAAAGGAAAGAGTGTCATCGTGGTGGTAGTTGATACCCTTACCAAGTATGCACACTTTTGTGCATTATCTCATCCATTTAAAGCCAATACAATTTCTACTGCATTTATGGAAATAATTCAAAAGTACATGGAAACCCAAAGATTATTGTAAGCGATAGAGATCCCATTTTCATTGGAAAATTCTGGATGAAATTATTTTCTTGACTCAGGACTCAATTAGCTCATAGGTCATTTTATCATCTTGAACTTGATGGGAAAATAGAGATAGTGAACAAACATTTTGAAGGATACCTTCGTTGCCTTGTATCTAAGAATAAAAAAAAATGGGTCAATTGGTTACCTCTAGCTTAATGGTGGTATAATGCTTCCTTCCATACATTAGAAAAAATGACCTTGTTTATGGCACTTTATGGATATCATTCACCATCCATCACATCATATTTAAGAGAAAATTCTAAGGTTTAAGAAATGAAAGATCACATCAAGCATCAACAAGAAGTTTTCCAACTCTGGAAGGATAACCTCACTTCGGCACAAAATCGAATGAAACAACAAGAAAATCAAGATCGCAAAAAAAGAAATTTTGATGTAGGTGAATAGGTATTTTTACGGCTACAACCATACAAAAAACTGTCCCTCAAGCAATCTAAGAAGGATAATAAATTATCACCAAAGTACTTGGTTCTTACAAGGCGTTGTAAAATATTGGTACTATGCAATACAAATTGGATCTTCTTGCATCTTCCTGAGTGCAACCAAGTTTCCATGTCTCATGCTTAATAAGGTTATAGGTGACAAGCTCCCATAACAAATAAAGTTTCTAGAACTTGAAGAGGAAGGAAAACTAATATTGTAACATGAAGCATCCACGGAAATAAGAATCTGATGGCTACGAAATCGATCAATTTCATAGTATCTCATCAAGTCAAAGAACTTACCAACTGAAGATTCCATATGGGAGGATGACAATTTTATACAAAAACATCCAGAGCTACTCAAACATTGAGGACAAAACTTCTTTGAAGGAGAGAGGCATGTTAGGGCCCTGTATTACTAGTGTAGCCCCTTATTTTTATTGTTATTATAGCCCCCTTAATGTTATTATTGTGCCCATGTAGCCCCATAATGTTATTATTGTGCCCCATATAAGCCCATTATTGTCACTTTTTTGCCCTTAAATTATTATTGTTATGTAGGCTTTGATTATATTGTGACCCCTTATACTCCTATATATAGAAAGGAGTCCTTGTCACTTGTATCATTTAAGAATTATTCATTTATGTGATGTAAATGAGGTTGCCCCTCGAAGAGGCTAATTTTGAAGTCGTTGATGTATCTCTTTCCTGATCTATTTACATAACATACATGGTAAGATCGACTCATGTACACAAGGATAATACTTTGAAACCACCAAAACAAGCTTATGTACATTGTGCAACACTTAACATTCTAGAAGATGACAAGTTCTAAAGTGTGAACGAAACTTGTGATATGAAAATGACAGTGAAAGAAACACATGCTTGACTGAAGATAACATGAAAACAACACTAATTAGAGTGAAATAAATTAAAAGTGATAACCAAAAACCTGAAAACAACACTCGTGAAAACAAAGGTTCGTGAAAGAGACAGTTTGCAAAACTCACTAAAATAGAAGTACAAATGTAGCTAGTAGTGAGAAATTGTCAATGGCAGTTCACACTGATTGCCGACATGGACTTGACATTGTATAGGCACAGCCTTGATCAACATTGTTATGCTTGTTCAAGATTGCGTTAAAGAATACTCTCATGAACTTGTTGTAGGTTGAGCATGTGTGATAAAGTACCCTTGAAACTTCCAATCTATGAAGAGAGATAAAAAGCATCAACTAATGAGGAAGTGAATATGGAATGAATGATCAGAAGATCCACAGTAGGCTCTAAAATTCGAGTGTAGGAAAAATTTTGGAGGGTGTTTGTCATAACAACAACAAGTAGATGCTTTAGAGAGGCCTTGTTTTTGAGGATTTTTGCTAAATGATGCTTCCAAGGTTTCAATTCTAAAAAATGCACCCACCTCATCCCCACTTTGTGAAACATTGCTTCTATCAAACTCCATTGAGTCCTCAACATGCTCCACGTTAATCTACTTATGAATGTCCATTTTCATTTATTTTTCTAAATTAGGCCTTCAAACGTAGGTGTCCCTTCCCTTGACTACATTTTTTCAAGTTTTCTAACAATTGTATGATAAGAATTAGGATACAACATTTGTTAATGCATGCCTTGTTTGCCCATCTTAATGTGTAATCATTAAGCTTTGCTTTGCATGCATTTTAGAATTTTTTCTACAAGTTCACTTTCTCACAATTGTCATATTACACATGATATAGTCTTTGTTATTGTTATTGTGTTTCTTCAATTTAATTTTCTCTAACTCGTGCAACAGTTCATACTACTTTGTCCAGGCTTTTGAAATTTTTTTCACAATACTAGCTAACTTAAACTATGTTTCAAAGAGAATTGAAAACTTTGTTAAGGTTTGGTATTAGGTTATTTGGATAACAATTGGTTATTTGCATAGATTAAAATATTTCAAGAATTAATGATTCATTCTAAATTCAATTAACATCTAAGATGCCTATACAATAGATAAGTAATATGCACATATATAATATAATGTGAACAAAGAGAAAATTTAATTAGGGATCAAACTTTAATTAAAAAACATTTTTCTTTTTTTGTCTCAACCAATTTAGATGATGTTTTGAATTTTGGAATATGTCAATTATGTATTTTCATGGATTGTGAATTAAACAAAACTTTCATAACTGAGTTCCAACACCCAATTGCATGTAAGTGTAGAGTTTGACCTTCTAAGTAATCAGACATGTTGTATTTTGTCAACTATGAACAATGCAAGATTTTCACTGTGAAAATTGTATAGTGTGATATATTTATAACATATCCTTACCAATTTTAAGTACATTTACTATGCTTAATGATGCTTTTAGAGAATTAATTATCCAAGAATCAAGCCACTATGATATCAAGTGCCATGCAGGTGGATATTGGTGGCCACACACCTATTCCACCTTGACCCCTCAATTACTTTCCTATGTTTCCTTTTTCATTTCAGCATTTACTACTTTTAGCACTTTTCTAGTCCCAGACTTCCAGAGCCATTTTGAACCCTAAAAGACCTTTTTTGGGGTATGCGGCAAGCCCATATCCATAGGCAGGGGTTTGCAGAAAAACTTGTAATACTCAAAGATACCTTTCCAACAAGGTATCGTATGTGCCAAACAGAGATAATCTGACCAAGTTACCACCTTGAAAAGTTGGCTGCCCTACTAACCCCAACGGGGCCCACAAACTCTTGGTGTAATATCTCTTGTGGTTAGGGTTTTGGTTATTTAGGGTTTTCTCATGTTTTCGAATAATAAATAGGTCTTTGAACCTCATTGTAACACAGTTCAAAGGCATGTAGTCGCCACATTTCTTCTCAGAGATAAGCTACCATCACCCAATCTATCTTATTTCCACTCCGCTTGTAAGCATAGTTCAATATTTTTCTATTAATGAAATAAAGTGCTTTTATGCTACATCTATGTGTTTATGATTATCTCTATAATTTTTTTGTTCCTGTTTATGTTCAGATCAATGGTATCAGAGTGGTTTACTCTTTCTTTGTTTTCCTTTGCATGTCCCCAACGAGGTCACGGTATAAGGAGTTAGGGCTTGATTTGGTTGAACCATTGCAAGATTAGTGTCTTAAAACCTGATGACATCTGATGCAAGAAGAAAAGAAAGAAAAGGGTGTAGGAGATCCTTTCAAAAAATTTCTCGAGGAATCCGTCGAGCGATAGAGGGGCGCAATGATGGATAACTTTGCCCAGATCCTTCAACGGCTACCCACATGCGATGCATATTCATTCAACAGCCACTCTAGAGGTGCCACTCCTTTTAAGGTACAATTTAACTTCGATATTCCCATATTCAAAGGCCTGATAGATACAGACACCATAGATAAATGGTTAAATCTATTGGAAGGATATTTTCCAGGTCATGACTTTTCCAATTGGGAAAATATTACTTTTGCACTTCTTAAAGCCACCCCACACATCAAGGATTGGTGGGAAACCTAATGTGAACAAAATAATGAGATTTAAACCTCGTTTTTTTCAAATGCACCCAATTGGAGTTATTTCTGAGATTCCATGAAGGAAAAATATTACCCTCTCGAGAGATACTAAGAAAAATACATAAATTCAACCACACTACAGTAGGGAAGGGACGAAGATTTGACAAAGTTCACAAATACTTTCCATACCCTTCACACGAAGCTAGGTATCAAGGATATTGAGTGGCATTTGGTGCTCAAGTACTGTGACAGTATACACAAGTACATCCAGGATGAGTTGGACTTCCTGGACATTTCCTCACTTGGCACGGCATATCGATACACTATCAAGATTGTGAATAATTTTAAATAGAAGAAGCGAGACTTTGGATCTACAAATCAAAAGCAAAGAGAAGGATCCCTCAAACAAAAAAAGAAAGGACCAAGGCAAGGCAGCACTACCTAGGACAACCCACTGAAGCTGCAAGTGAAGAACAACACCTTGAAGTCGAATAAGGACGCGGGAAAATGGTCTGAGTTCCATAAGAGCTCCACTCATAATACAAGTGAGTGTCGATCCAAGGAGTCACTGGTGGCTGAGCTAAAGGCTTCCGAATCAAACTCAAGTTTCGACTCAGAATTAGAACCTGATAAGGGAACTAACAAAGGGAAGAAGATCATTGATGCAGAGCCTAGTGCTACTATGGCCACCACCAAGATCCATAAGATTGATCCTAAAGATCCAGAGGAGGGGGAACACCTCTTCCACTCATAGATGTGGGTGAAGGGTTCTCCGTTATAGTTAATTTTCAATAACAGGAGCCAAAATAACCTCATTTTAGTAGAGCTCAAGAAGCAGATGGGCCTAAAGACTATAGCACACCAACAGTCATACACCATTGGGTGGCTTCACCAAGGATGAGATCTTCGTGTGAGCAAGCTTTGTCGCCTACCCTACAACATCAACCCCTTCATAGATGAGGTAATGTGTGACATTTCTCCTCTTTAATTTTGTGATGCATTGTTAGTACAACCATACTTGTGGAAGCGACATGGTGTATATGAGTCTAGACCTCAATCTATGATTATTACTTTGGCTAATAAGTTGTACAGGATATTGGAGGTAGCCCCACCTACCACCATCTCTTTAATCACTGCAAAGAAATGTAATAAGATCATTTCCCAGACTAGGAAATTTATTTTCCTTATGTTCAGCCCCAAGGTAGGAAGAAGGTTATTGCCACGGCTTCTTGCCAGGGCTCCTCTGCACAACAGTAATAGATGGACAAGGTCGGGGAGGAGTACAAGTATATTTTTGGCTCACCTGCAGGGGTACCTCTACACTGCCAGGTCAAGAACTCCATCGATATGACCCTGGGTGCACCGCTTCCGAATGGATTGACCTATCGACGCTCTGTTCTAGGGAACGATGAGATCAAGAGGAAAATTTAGGAACTATTATGGAAAGCACACATCAATCCAAGCTCATCAGCTTGTGGTAGCCTGATTGTATTGGTACAAAAGAAGGATGGGCCTTGGAGGCTCTTTATTGACTATCGGGTGCTGGACAAGATCATTGTCCAGAATAGTTACCCAATCCCACGGATTGATGACGTTATTGACCAGCTTAAGGGGGCTAAATATTTTAATAATATTGACTTGAAGTCAGGTTATCACCAGGTGCCTATCGAACCCTTTGATGTGTGGAAGACTTCCTTCAAATCCAAGGAGGGCTTTTTCAAATGGTTTCTCATGTCGTTTAGAATAAAAAACACCCTTACAACCTTCATGAGAATGATGGATGATATCTTGCATCCCTTCACTAATGCATTCATGTGGTGTATTTAGGTGACATCTTGATCTTTAGCCAGAGTTGGGAAGGGCACCTCCACCATATTCGAGATGTCCTCCAAACCCTGCGTCAACACAAGTTGTGTGCTAACTTGGATAAATGCACCTTTGGCCTAACCAAGGTTTAATATGTGGGGTGCATCATTAATGAGGAGGGTGTACATGTGGACCCATCCAAGATACAAGTCATTTGAGATTGGCCATCCCTAGCCACTCTAACAGAGCTCCGCAGTTTTTTTGGTCTTGCCAATTTCTATCGTAGGTCCATGTTGGGGGTTCTCTCATATCACCTGGCCTTTAATTCAAGTCACCGAGGGCAGAGCGAAAGAATTTTTTTTTAGTCGGAAACCCAACAATAAGGCCTTCTCTGAATTGAAGACTCACCTTTATTCTGAACTAATTCTCACATTATCAGACCTACAACAACCATTTGAGATTGAGACAGAAGCCTCTGACTATGCTATTGGTGTGGTTCTTACTCAACATGGGCCTCCAGTGGCTTACTGTAGTGAGACACTTTTAGACACAGTCTGAAAGTACCTCACATATTACAAAGAAATGTATTCCATTGTGCAGGCCTGCCATCAATGGAAGCATTACATTCTATGGAAGGAAATAGTCATCCACACAGACCACTGACATCTATAGTTCATACGGACACAAGGGAAGTTGCAAAACGATCATCATTCGAAACGGTCCACCTATTTTCAACAGTTCCATTTGAACATTAATTATAATAAGGGCAGCACAAATAATGTTGCTAATTTCCTCAGTCAACCACTGGTCATGGCGCTGATCACTGTGCTCGACTCTTATGGGCACGAGACATTAGGGTGGCCGCATCTTTACGAGAGCAATCCAAAATTCGGCAGCATATACCAGACACTCCTGGAAGGGAAGCAAGTTCTAAATTATCACCTTTAGGATGCACTATTATGCCACCTGGGACACTTATGTGTTCCTTCAAGTGAGCATGCCAAGATTAATTGGAAGGTGCACTACAGCCGCTTCATTGGACGTTTAGGAGTAGAGAAAATAGTAGTGGTATTATAGAAGTATTTTTATTAGCCAAAACTTTGTCAGGATTTTGGGAAGTACATTAGATCCTACACCGCATGTGCCATTTTCAAACCAACCGTCAAGAAGCAAGGCCTATATACTCCTCTACCTACTCCTAGCTGGCCTTGGGAATCTATCTCCATGGATTACATGTCAAGCCTTCCTTCTACTAACCACGACAACGATTTCATTTTCATAGTCATTGACAAATTCTCTAAGATGGCCATCATTTTCAGTCTGTAAGAAAAGTATCACAACAAAGGCCACTGCTAAGTTATTCTTTGAGTGAGTATGGGTACACTTTGGGATCTCACAATCCATTGTCTCAGATCGAGACAACATACTCCTGAGTGAATTTTGGTCAAGTCTCTGGTCAATGCTGGATACAAAACTTACTAAGTCCATGGCTTTCCATCCTCAAACTGATGGGAAAATAGAGGTTGTTGACAAGATGATCGTACACATTCTATGCATGTACAACTTGAAGAATCCATGCACATGGGATGAAAGTCTCCTATATGCCCAACAAAATTACAAAAAAGATCTCCACAGTTCAACAGGCCACGAACCCTTTCAGGTAGGGCTGAGATTTCAACCATTATGCCCCATTGATGTGGCCATATCATTTGCATCCACTCAGGTAGATTGGGCTCATGTTCAGTCTAAAACGAAAAGGGATAACAACTTCAATGAGTACATTCAACACATCTGCGAGCAGGTCCATCATATATTGGATAGAGCTAATGCTAAGTACAATCAATGCCATGATCAACATCGAGTGTCGCACAAGTTCCAGGTGGGCGAAAAAGATTGGCTACATTTCTAGAAGGATCGCCTTGTGGGACCCCATCGCAAGTTTCGCTCGTTCTGTTTTGGACATACACCATCACCAAGATAGTCGATGATAATGCCTTTGAGCTTATCATTCCACCGTTCCTTGGTCTACACCTACTGTTCAATGTAGATCGCCTTCGTCAATATTTTACACCATTGTTGGAGACATTTGACATTGCAGAATAGCTCACACTAACAGAGCACAACCAAGACTGCATGGAACAGGCCACAACTGATCAAATCATGGACACATAGATCAAGAACACTTGCCAACAAAGGATACATCTATATCAAGTTGTCAAATTAGGCCAACTCCTTGACTAGGGCAAGTGGTTCACCAGGGACCAGGTTCAGCAGAAATTTCCTCACCTCATGGAGGCTCTGCACGTAATGGGGACCATTTCTTCCTAAGGGGCAGGGGAATGATCCAGGTGGATATTGGTGGCCACCCTCCTATCCTACCTAGAACCCCTAGTCAGTTTCATGTATTTCCTTGTTCATTTCATCATTTACTATTTTTAGAATTTTTTCGGGTCCCGAACTTTCAGAGCAGTTTTGACGACCTAAATGGTGTTTCTTTTTTGGGTCCGTAGTAGGCCCATATCCATAGGCAAAGGCCTGCAGTGAAACCTATATTACTCAAAGCGACCTTTTAAACAAGGTATCGCACATGCAAAATAGAGACAATATGACCAAGTTACGACCCTAAGAAGTTAGTTTCCCAACGAACCCCAACAGGGCCCACAAACTCTTGGTGTTACATCTACTAGGGTTAGGTTTTTGATTGTTTAGGGTTTTCTCATGGTTTCCAATAATAAATAGGCCCTTGAGCCTCATTGTAACATAGTTCATAGGCATGTAACCACCACATCTCTTCTAAAAGATATGCTACCATCGCCTGAGCTATCTTATTTCCATTATGTTTATATGCATAGTTTAGTATTTTTCTATTAATGAAATGAAGTGCTTTTTGCTGCATCTTTGTGTTTATTATTATATGTGTAATTTATTGCATTCCTATTTAAGTTCAGATCAAAGTGCGTGGAATGAATTGAAAAAGATGCGTGTTATACATATTCTTAAGGCCAACATGCATAAGCACTATGTTATCTGGTAAGTAGATTCAAACGAAAGTCAAGGAAATGAACAATATGAGCAGAAAATTTCACCAAGTGTTGGTTGGAAAGAAATTCTACTATGGATAACATGTTTAATTGAAAATTTAAATTTCATAGTACATAATCATGAAGAAGTGTTCTAGGAACAAATGATTTTTATAGTCATAAAAATCATAAAATAGAAATGGCTCATGATCACAATAATCCAATTTTTTATCATAGAAAAATATGTTATATTCATATATACATTTTTTTCCAGTGAAATGGAGGTATCACACCCTTTTCTTAATTAAAAAAGCACAAATGGACATGGATAGACATCTACGAAATCATTTTATGTGGAAAACAAACCCCCATAAACCAAGTTTCTTGTGTTGAGGCTATTGCAATGCTATGAAAGACATTCTTCACAAATATTCTTCAACATCATGGAAGCCATGCAAATCCTTTAGGAAGTCCATGCTTAATTTATATTTTATTGACAAGAGAGAAACATCGTATCAAAAAAGCAAACAAGCCCACAAATACTCAACTATTCCTTGACCTATTTTCATCAATGTCTAGTGGAAGTGTTGCACGAATGCAAAAACATCAAACAGGAAATATCCAAGCTCACAATGGAAATTTTGTAGTAAAAAGAAATGACACTTAGAGAGCTTGAAATCAATATCCTTTAGTTTTCGCAATATGCTCACTAAAAGACGAGAATTCCAAATTAATAAAATTTACTTGGACACATTGAATGACTCTGTAATAGCAAATTGGTGGGAGGTGTAGATTGCAGAAGATTTTGTACATTTATGAACATTTAATGCTTCTGAAACTTCATTTGGGTTGTATTAGGAATTAAATGAAAGAAAATAAAGGAAATGAAACACACACAAAGAAATATAATAGATATAACAAGAATATGTTTAAATCCCAAGTTATATTAATAAATAAAATAGAATAATATTGTAAAACACAAACTCACTATAATGGTGGTAGCATATCTCTGAAGAGAGAGAAAAATGGCAGATACATTTATTCATAAAAACTATGATGAGTGTATGATGATAAGCCAATATAATGGTATTTTAATATAAATAAATAACCATATAGGTTCAAAACCATAACCTTAGAAGATGAATTTCAAAAATTGTTGTAGACCTTGAGGTGGTTAATTGGTACATCCACTTCCTAATGGTACAATTTTTGCATACAATATTTGTTTTGGGAACATAGTAGCTTGATTTAAAGAACTATTCAAGTGTTACAACGTTTTTCTAGGGACAGGGAATTCATTGCAAACCCTAGCCCCTTGAATAAAAAAAATATATATATGTAGGGCCTTAGATTTTCCCTTGAAGATTGGGATTTGAAAAAACATTGAAAAAATTCCATGAAGATAGAGAACCATTGAGTCCATGGAAGAGGTGGGTGGTAACCAATATCCACCTAAACTAATCCTCCCCCCTTAGGGATAAATGGTATCCATTGTTTCAATTTCTCTCATTTGACCATTCCATGAATTTACCCCATCAGATGAGGAAACTTCTACTCAATTTAGCTCTTGGTGAGCCACTTTCCTTGGTGATGAAATTTCCTTGCTTTAAAAACTTAATAGAGTTTTATTTTTTGTTGGCCAATATCTTTCATCCTAGTTTCTTTAATGCAATCCATAATATCCATTTTGATGCATTTAGGATTCTGTTACACAAGGGTAAATTTGTCAATGACATCTGAGGTGTCCAACAAAGGTAGGAAATATTGTTGGAGGAGCTCCACATAAAACACTAGGTGTAAGCTAATTACAGGGGGAATAAACAATTCAAAATATATTTCAACCACAACCTTTGTGATTTTGAAAGGCCCCTATTGAATTGGTCTAAGCTTCTAGTGGGGCCTTATGAGGTGCTCGTTCTATAAATGCAACCTCAACTTATCACCATTATATAGCTTGTGTGGAACTCAATGATGGTAATGTTGTTTCTTCTACTTGGCATTGACTTATTCTAAGATAACATGAACTTTTATTTCAGGTTCTAGATCCATTCAATAAATTTGGCTACTCTATATTCCTTAACTTGAGCATAGGAGGACACTACTAATGAAGATTCAGTGAGCATAACTACATTAATTTGGGCCAATGGATAGAATCCTGAGCATACCTGAAAGGATTATGGCTAATAGATCTATGGAGGGATATGTTATAGCTACACTGAACACATGGAATGATTTCTTCCCAAGCACGTTGATGCTTGGAGTTTTACACGTGCAAGATATGCACAATCATTCTGTTGACCACATCTATTTAAGAATTTGTTTGAGATGAAAGGAAATTGATTTTATCAACTTGATATCCATCAGAGACCATAGGTTGGACTAGAGGGTACTGAGGAACCTATTATCCCTATTTGAAATAATGGTCTAAGGTAGCCCAAAATGAACCCAAACACACTGAAAGAAGAGTTTAGCAATGGTTTTGGTTAGGATTATCCTTTTGCATGGTTCCAAAATGGTCATACTAGAGAATTGATCAACAACAATAAACACACAATCATTACCATGTTTTGTGGAGGTAAAACCTGAGATATAATCCATAAATTGTAAACACTGATACTTATTTGGGGTAGCTAGAAGAGATCCCTACATCTTGATGGTTTTAAGCAATGGAATAGGTAGTGAATGATTTGATATACCAAATATTGCCTTGTTGAATATTTTTCTAGTAGAAAATATTCTAAAGTACAACTATTGTCTTATCCATACTCGAGTTTCTTGCCACCCTACTATAATGTGCCTCCAAAATTAGCTTAGCATGCTCACTTGAAGGAACATAAAGGTGGTCGGGGTAGCACTGGAGCAGAACCTCAAGGTGGAAGTATGGAACTTGTTTTCCTTTGCTTAGCATCTAGTATGTAGTAATGAATTTAGATTCAATGTTATATAATTGTGGATTCTAGGAGGTCGCATGCCTACAAGAGTAAGATCTATGTCTAGCACCACAACTAGGAACTGATTAAGGAAATCTACAATACAATTGATGCTGCCCTTTTTCTACTTGATGCTCATGTGGATTTGTTGTAGGTATGTGCACCATATTTTATGGTGGTCATTTTGTAACTTTCCCTGTAGAGGCTTTTGAATTGTAAAGGCCTATGACTAGGGTGGATTATTGTCCTTTTCCTAGGAACATAATACTTCCACTATTGGAATGCATGTGTTAGACCCAACATCCCAGAAAGAGGGAGAGGGTCTGTGAATAAATGTGGTGGAAATTTTAACATTTCAACACATTATGTAACAATGTATCATGACCATTTGTACCATAAAATAAAGTAAAAATTCATCAAGAAGCCATCATCATGTCAACACAAGAGGAGACAAGAAAACCACTAATTCTTCGTATTCTTCTTATTCTTGAAATCATTACATAGATTCACAGGTACTAACCTACTAAAGGCACCATCCCCCAAAAGATGAAATAAACTGGTTGTGGTAGGCTACAACTTGATTGGTGCACTAAACTCAAAAATATGTAGGCACTTACTTGTTATTGAATACAACTTGATTAAGACACCAACCTTGAAAATTAACAAGCTTAAACTTATTCTAAGATTCAACCTAATTGAGGAACCAACCACAGTGGAGGTCCCCACCTTCTTCTTCAACTTCATGTGGACCACTTTTAATAATATTTCAAACTGTATCCACTTTCTCTTCAACCAATATAAATCTTTAAAATAAATAAATTGGTGCTATAATACTACTATAAAAAGTTTGTCATATATTTTCCATACTTTGTTCCAACCCATTCACTAACATGGTCACATAAAATCCTTTTTTCCCATATCCTCAAAATCAACCATAACCTGCTCATAAGTTCCCAAAACTCATAACAATGGTTGTGATTATTAAAGAATACATCATCAAGGATCTTATACGCTAAGAAGTGTTCACCACTGAACCATGATGAACATGTTTTTTTAGGAATCCAATTTGGCTTATAAATGATCCCAACCCCCTCAAGAAACTATATAAAATCAAATATTAAATTAAACATTCTACATAATGTCCCTTGTTGGACCAAAGAGTACATTAAAAGCGGGGGTTAATTAGTGTGGAAACAATTTTTCAAATTCATAACTTTTCGTCAATGAACAATTATGTAGCAATGCATCATAACCATTTACAGTGTATCAATAAATAGATCAATGCATCATCATATAAAAAATATACCAAGAAGTCACCTCATCAACCCAAGAGGACACAAGCTTTTATGTGGAAACCCATATGGGAAAAAACAACAAATTCTTCTTCTTCTTCATTCTTCAAATCATTATATATATTTGTAAGAACTGACCTGCTAGAGGACCCTACCTCCAAGTTATTAAAGAAACTACTTGTCATAAGATATAACCTAATTGAGGAACCAACCTTGAAACCATGCAAGTAGCTGCTCAATATAGACTATAACCTAATTGAGGCATCAACCTTAAAGATGACCAAGCTTTGACTTGCTATAGGATCCAACCTGATCAAGGCACCAACCTTACTGATGAGAAAGCTTTGACTTTCTATAGGATTCTACCTCATTCATGAACCAACCTAAATGGAGGCACCCACCTCCTTATTGACCTTCTTGTGGACCTCTTTTCAAAATATTTCAATTTTGATCCACCTTCTATTCATTCAATCATAATATTCAAACTACTACTGTGAAAAACCTATCAAGCAATGTGTAAATGTTTTTCCAACCTTCTTGTTAATCTCATCATATACAACTCATATTGGAATATGGTTCTTCACCATCACTACAATTTACTCATAAACCCTTAATTTATACAATACAGATTCTAGTCATCAAATATATATAAACAAGGGTTTTCATGTTTTTTTGACTACTCACCTTCAAACCCTAATTGTCATGCTTCTTCCAAAATCTAATTTCACTCAAGAATGAGTTCGAAAAGCCCCAAAGACCATATATAACCAACAGATTAAATTAACTATTCTAAAGAAAGACACTTTTAAGGTGTGTACTGCAAACTGAGTTCTTTTCGATAATAGCTCTACAAAACCTTCATTTCTAGCGAAAATAAAAATAAAAAAATAAAAATCTAACTTGTAAGATTATCAATTTCAAAACCATGATCTCAACTATACTATACACATCTGAAATTAGGTTTTTCGTATCATTCTCATATTTTAACTTTGCAATGCGTCAACATACTTCAAAAGAAGTGGGGGCTCGACCCCATCACAAGTCCTCATACAAGCAAGTTATCGTGGAGATTCCACTAGACCCACTACACTCTCTTTGGTCATGCGAATAGATTGACAAAGCCTTCGCACTCAATGAGACAGTCTGCTAGACACTAAACCACTGTTTATGGACTTGAACTAAATAAGATTATCCATTGACATAATTCAACCATGGAGGTCAATGGGGTTTGACCTCTGTTTAATTACTATGGATCTCAGTTTGACCTCTATCTATAATGGCGATGGAGCTCATCCCAACCTTTTTCTATGATAATAATGAAGTTTAACTAAACCTTTACCTAATAACAATGGATCTTGGCTCGACTTATGTCTATGAATGAAATGGAACTTGGCCTGGCCTCTGTGTATAATGGTAATGGAGCCTAGCTTGGCCTCTGTGTATGATGGAAATGGAAATTAGCTTGAAATATGTTTATGATGGCAATGGAGCTCAACACGACCTCTCTTTGATAACAATGGAGCTTATATCAGCCTCTGTCTATGATGGAAATGTATCTTAGTTCATCAATTGTTTAAAAATGGTAATGGAACATAGTTCAGCCTCTGTTTACAATCCAAATAGAGCACAATTTGACCTCTATCTAATAATAATGGAGCTTGACTCAACATCTATCAGTGGTATCAATTCAACTCAACCTTAGTCTAAAAAAAAAGGAGCTCAGCTCAACCTCTATTTATGGTGGAAATGGAGCTCAACTCAATCTTTTTCTAATAATAATGGAGCTCGGCTCATCCTCTATTTATGGCTACATGGCTCATCGCTTCTATCAATGGCTAAAAATATCAAGCCTTCTATTAATGATTATGTGGCTTGTCCTAGCCCTTGTATCTTAGCAATAGGCTTTACAACATGATCAACCAAAATAAAATTGAGCCACGAACTAAACGTTACCTAGAACTTGATCACCCGAGCAACAATCCTAACAACTTGTCCAACAAAATATGCTAATGTTGTTCAACCCTTTTTTACACACGATTAACCAAAATAAAAACCCATCCATGACCAAAATTCTACTAAAAAAATGATCCCTCAAGCAACAATTCTTATGGCTTATCCAACACAAGATGTTAATATGGCTCGACCCTTTGTAAGATGTGATCAAGAAAATTTAATGCATGTTTTAGTATAAAATACATGTATAATTGGGGCCCAATCGTGCCTAAAATATTCATTTGGAATTAGCTCTGATACCATGTTAGGAAATAGAGAAAGAATAACATAAGAAAAGAACTTAGTGAAAAATGATTTAAGTCATTCTCAACACATGTATTCATATCATGTTTTCAATTTATACTATAGTATCTAAGTATATCTAGATATAGATCTAAATTGAAACTTATTAATTGAAAATGACAACACTTCATCAATAGATAAAGATATGAACTCAAAAGGAGGTGATCTTAAACTGTGTGATTGCTTAGAGGTTCATAGTCTAACATGGCTCCATTTGGATAAGGGTTATCTATCATACATGAAGGTTGAAACCGACAATTAAATGTAAATAATGATTTAACCATTATTTAATAGATCATACACATATTCTTTTAAATTGGTCTTTCAAAATGGTAGGTAGATTAGAGATGGCTACCTTGTTATGCTAAGCTTAATTTTATCAATTAATAATATCAATGTTTAAACTAGGAGAATTCCTACTAATAAGGGGTATTATTAAAAGTTTGGGGATTTCATTTTGGTTGGCTAAAGGTTAGAAGAAGATATAATGGGAAAATGAAAAAGGAACAAAGATGGGTTAAAAAAATGACTAAATATGAAAAAAAGAAAAAATGGAGAAAATCAAAATATAAAATTAAGAGGAAAGAAGAGAAAAAGAAAGATGATAGTGAGGAAGAGAAGAATCAAAGAAACCCAAACCTGAAAAAAAAGAAAATATTTAAATATTTTAAATAGTTATGCGAATTCTTTTAAAATTGTAATGCTCCCTTGAATTAAAATAAAATATTTTTGAAATTTTGTTAAATATTGAAAATTGCAATTCATAATGAAATTTTGATACATTCATATAAATGTGTTTCTTATTTTTGGATTATGTTTTTACCCAATGGATTATATCTAGGGTAACGAATGTTACATTATTTTTTTTAACTATCATCTAGTAGCTTACTATAACTAAAATCAAGATTTAATTAAATATAATATAAAAATGAAAAATAACTTTTTAATTTACATTTAATATTTTAAAATATATGTAAATTTGATATTATAGTGAGTCATTTCAAAAAATAATTGTAATCATTTTTTTTTTTTTGTCTTTTTCTTATGTTTAATTTAAAATATTTAATATAAATTAAAAAAACATATTTTAGTCAATAAAATTAATAAAACGTTTAATAATATAATCTTTAGATAATAATAATAAATATTAAGATGTTTTTATACTTCTTAAAAAAAGAAAATGTCATTGATTAAGAATCCAAACAAATAGAAATAAGTCAATGAAATTAACAATAAAATAATAAAAGTTTATAAAAATAATAAAATTTTATTAACTAATTGACAAAAATAAATCCATTTTAATATTTAATGCTTTTATAGAGGTTTAAAAAATAATAAACTCCTTAATTGATTATAATCAATCAATTACTACAGTCTAGGTTCAAAGGATCTCAATTAGTCACATAAATGAAAGGATTAGAATACAACGTCTAACAAAATAGTTATACTCCAATATATACATGGGATAGTGATAAATCGCCACATTAAATTATATCCTCTCGATATCGACGTCCGGAAGTAGGGTCACTTACCATTGAAATCAAATATCTTTCATTCGCGGTAAAGAGAAAATATGTTAAATAAATATTACAACTTTATAAATAAAATTATTAAAAATATTTAATAATAATAATAAAATATTATAAAATAAACAAAATTTGTTACATGAATTTGTTGATGGAAGATAGCTTGTATGTCTCATGTTGTTTTAAAAATAATAAAATAATGTTTAAGGGAAGAAATTAAAAAATAGTAATAATAAAAAAAAACTATTTCAGTTTTTATCTTAAATTTATATTTATTTTATATAGAAATAAAGTAATTGAAAGTAAAGAAAAAAAAAATATTTTTTTTATTTGTTTTTTTAAATAAGAATCAGTATTTTATATATATTCAAAATCTAAAATTAGACGACTAGAAACGTATTTACAAAACTTTCATCAAATGATAGTTTGTGAATCAATTTATCCACAAAACTAATTTCTTCCTTCTACATGCCTTGACCACTATTACATAACACAGATAATTCCCATAATATCTATAAAACAGACCTAATATAAACACAAAGTGACATAACATATGACAAACATTAAATTGAGCTTAACTTCCTGGCTTCCTTGCATTCCTCCTTCTCCTGCCCGATTGATCCTGCACCTGCATCTCCTGCTTTGTCTCGAGTCTGCAATTGAACAACGACCTCCTCAGGAAACCCAACTATGATCTCTTGCACTTCGTTGAATATGCTATCACTTATCAACTCTGAGTTGGAGGAAAGAAAGTTCGTTTCCATATTCACAATTCTCCTTTCTAGAGTGCCTTCCACACTTTCAAACTTGGCATTAATTCACTCAACATTCACTGAACAATATTTCTCCAGTAACTCAACATGGTGTGTAAGGAGGTCCATCCTGCCCATGAGTAGTTTGAACAGGAACTCTGTAGCCCTCTTCCACCTAGCTAAGTCCTCCATCGAGGGCTTCTCACCCTGAGCATTCTACGGCTCCATCACGATATCCTCCCAAATTAAACTATGCTCACACTCATGCTCTTTGATTACCTCATCAATGAGATTCGACAGAGGCTACATCCATTTATATACCAAAACTTTCGTTTCATCCTTCACTCCTGCTCGTGCCATAATCACTTGTATATCCTCGATTTGAAGGCCCATTAAATAATTTTGCAAGACGATGGATCTATCGAACCACCCCTACAGCCAATTCCCCGTAGGATAAGATGGCCATTGCTTCACCATTAAATTACCTCTGATTTTTGCAGGCTCAATTCCTTGCTGAAAGGACAAGGGCGCTGCTCTCTGAATGAGAATAAACCAAACCTTGTGCGAGCGAACAAAACGAATGTCCTGGGGATCTGCATGAGCTTCATGCATTAATACCATACATCCTATCCACCATTTGTCCAGCCACCTTGCCACGAGTTCACACATCTTCCAACCCTCAAGCTGATTGAGGGCGATCTCAACTGCTCTGATCAACATATTCTTATGGGATGGGGGTGAGGCATATTTCCCCTCCATCTGTCTCGCACTCACCAACACCCAAGAGAACCCCACGATTTTCCAAACCATTGGCAATGCAATTGAGGTGACAAAAAATGTGAAACAATCAAATTTATCAATTTCTTTAATTGAAATTCAATTCTTAATACAAGGGTTGATTTTTGATCCTTTGAATTTTCAACGAAAGGAGAGAACATCCTTAAGGCTAATAAGGAATAGCTGATCAATTTAATATTTTTTTATCCCCTGCGATAGAGCTCTGTCAAGCATTTCCACATTGCTAACAATTCAACTTTGTTGTTTGTTGTCACTCCTACTTCCCATGAGTATTTTGTTCCAATTTGTTCATAGAGGCAAAAAAGTACTGCCCCTTTAATTTAATTTTCAATATTAAAGAAATAAGTAAAAATAATATAATTGATATTATATGATATGTAATTTATTCTATGTTTATTTGATATGTGATACTTAAAATAAAATATACTAATAACAAAACATTATTTTATTGTTACCCATAAATAAAGTATTTCATTGCCTATACTAAATAACATAGCTTTATATAAAGGAAAACAAAATAATTAAAATAAAAAAGATTTGTGTGTTTTCACTTTGTATTCCTAACATAGATTTGATATATAATATTTGAAAATATTAACAATAATAAAAAGTTTATATATAGAGAGCGAGAACAAATTCTTGTTCTATTTAAAGAGATTTGTAATTCATTTATTGTTTTAATATGGAGAATATATATATAAAAAGAGAGTTTCTAAAGCATATATGTTTTCTACTTCCAAATATGATTAAGGCATGTATTAAAATAGGCATTTTAATGTGTAGAATCTATAAATAAAATATTTCAAATGTCTAACTATTTTGTATACTATATAAAACAAAACACACACACATATAATTAGTTTAAAAAGTTTAGTATGATTCATTAAAACTAGCTTTCTGATTAATCACATCATCAATATTTAATTGTCTATGAACTAAAGAGAGATAATTTATATTTATTAATAATTTTTTTTAAAGAAATTTTGTAATTCATTCATTTTTTATTATGGAGTTTACATGTAATATTTTAATGTGTAAACTATGAATCATAAATTAAATATTTCAATGTCAACACTCTCTCTATATAACAAGTTATAAAAGTTTAATATGAATTTTAGATATAAAAAGAAAGAATTTTGATTATATTAATAGGTATTTTAGAGCAGATTAAAGAAGTTAAAAAAGTTGAATATGAATTTTAGATATAAAAAAGACAAAATGTTTGTTTTAGTAATAATTATTTTGAGAGAAGATTGGTAATTCACTATATTTTAATATGGATACTTTTTTAGATAGATTTTATATACGAAGAGAAGGAGATTTCTTGTTTTATTTAGGGAGATTTGTAAGTCATTTATTTTTTAATATGGAGTTGATACACACAGACATGTCCAAATCAACATAGATTTATAGCTTCCAATTTACTAAAAGTCAATAAGAATCAAATATTTTTACATGTAAGTTTTACATTAAAAAAAATATTTTCATATTGAAATATTTGATCCCTCTCATTACTTGATTGGTAGATATAGAATTAAAATAAATATATATTAATGTTATCAATTTTATTACAATGTATACACATTTATATAAATAAAATAAAATAAAATTTAAAATTTAAATAATATTATTATTTAATAAATAAATTTAATTTAAAGTAAACTAAATGTTTATTTAAATAACTTGAATAAATTATAATATTTTTTTAATAAAAAAAATCGATTTTATTTAAATATAAAATAAATTTATTTTATTAATAATAAAAATTTAAGATTTTTTTAAAATGGTGAAACTTTTATTACAATCAAATTACCAAATTAGTAATGAAATAGCCATTGCTAATTACCACTCATAAATATAGATTAATTAAATTACCCTCGGCCGCAGGTCTCAGATTTCAAAACCTATCAAAATCGCCCCAAACATTGCTATAATTCGACATTTCTAATTTACGATTGCAAACCATATCAAAATGTTAAAAAGTAATTAAAAATAAATTTATATATTTTTATGATTGGTCGAACACAGCCATAAGAGTCAGTTCAATTGATCAAATCAAGCGCTTCATCAATGGGAGGTTACAGGGTCGAATCCAGAAAGTTCTTGAAGTTCTTGAAGTTAGGTCAGTAAATAAACCGAGAAGTGTTGATGCCCTTAGGGTGACGTCCACTCAGTATTTAAAACCCTAGACATAGTGGCTACCCACTAACCCGGGTATCTGTGAACCCGTAAGTAAAAAAAAGATTAGTCGAACACTTCAACCCACAGCGTTTCCGCTCATCTATATGAATTCAATTGATACTCTGCATTTTCCATATCGTGTGGTTGCACGCGCTGCTTTGTGTTGCTTACTAGGTCGACACACAGCATTTCGCGTGTTATGTTTGTGGTTGCGGTCATTGCTTTGTCATTTCATGGAAGTTGCGCCACCAACGACGCAAATCCTGACACGGTAAGAGTAGATCTCATACGCAGAGATCCCCTTATGTCTCATGTAGCGGAAGGCCGCAATCTTTCGAATGTTGAAAGACTGCATCGAGTTATCAAACGAAGCCACAGCAGATGCCACAGGTTCCGAAATGCCGAGGGTTATTACAGTCCTGTTAACTATGTAGAGGGTGGATATCTTATGCAGATGGCGATAGGATCTCCCGTCCCATTAAATCTGCATTTCCTGCTCGACACGGGCAGCGACTTGATCTGGACGCAGTGCGAACCTTGTATTAATTCCTGTGTACAACAGAATGATCCACTCTATGATCCCTTCCAGTCGTCGTCCTACAAGAACCTGTCCTGCTCTAGCCCATTTTGTTTAGCATTGAACGCATCTGGCACCTGCCATTTCCAGCAAAATTGCGACTACACGTACAGGTACGGAGATAGTTCAGATACCAATGGAGTCTTAGCTGAAGAGACGTTCAGTCTTGCGACAGCAGGTTCCCCACCACGCACTTCCTTTCCGCAACTCACGTTCGGCTGCGGTCGCGTGCAAGACGGTGAATTTTCAACCTCGTCCGGTATAGTCGGTATGGGAAGAGGGCCACTCTCTCTGGTTTCCCAGATTGGATACAACATCTTCTCCTATTGTTTAGGATCAATGTATAATGCCTCAGAAGTCACCCCTTTATTCTTGGGTAAGGCTCCTACCTTCGGAGCTGCTTATAGTGTCACCCCTCTCATTCAAAACCATTTGCATCGAACTTTCTACTATCTGGGCCTCGATGGAATTAGCGTGGCCGGTAAACCAGTCCCTATTCCGAAGGGTACATTCGAAATTCTAGCCAATGGAAGCGGTGGCCTTATCATTGATTCTGGAACTACTTTAACTATTTTGGAGGAAGCTGCTTACAGGCCTTTTCTGGATGTCGTCAGCTCAAGCATTACAACACAGCCAGTTAGTAATACATCTGCTACTGTGGGTTTGGATCTCTGTTACATTTTTACGCCTGGTCTCTTATTTCCAAATATTACTTTTCACTTTGCGGGAGGTGCAGATTATGTTCTGCCACCAGAGAACTCCTTCATTTCAGATCAGCAAGATACTGGTGGGTTGGTTTGCCTTTCGTTTACTACTTTCGAAGGTCCATTTTCGGTATTGGGAAACTTTCAGCAGCAAAATTTTCACATCGTGTACGATGTCGGAAAGAACGAGCTCTCTTTTGCTCCGGCCAACTGTGGTGCTATGTGATACCAGTAGCGACAAAGCGACTACCTTACAGATTTTCAGTAGTCACAGCTTTTTCAATAGTAGCTTAATTATAGTACAGTCTAGCAGCATATATCGTCACGCTTCTCATCGTTCGTATGTTATAGCGCCTGTAATAAGTTTTAAACAGAGTATTGCTTTGGTTCACTATCCCCATGGTAGTATTAAAACGACATTGTAAAGCTCGTCTTTTAATTAAAAAGACAAATGGATCGATGATTTGTGCGAGTGAGTCTTTCAATATCATCTTTATTTTGAGAATGACCAATCTCATCTTCATTTTTCTCCCAGTCAGGTTTATTTTCATTTAATCAAAATATGCAGGTTTAATTTCATTTAATCAAAATATGCAAATTTAATGATTTATGGCCCAAATTTGAGGAAATGGTTTTTTTTTCAATATATATATATATATTTTTTGGGTAAATGGCCGAAGTACTGAGGCTATCTCCTCTCTATGTATTTTTTTTGGGGGCAATATTTGACCTTATACTATTATTACTTTACTATTTTAGGTTGAGTTTTTTAATTTTCTTTCCGTCTTTGATATTTAATAGCTCTTAAAATATTATTAATACTTTTTTTTGTAGTTATAGTAAATAATATCTCAATCAAATTAAATTTGGGAATTTTACATACTATTTACTATTTTAAGTTGAGTTTCTTAATTTTCTTTCCGTCTTTGATATTTAATAGCTCTTAAAATATTATTAATACTTTTTTTTGTGGTTATAGTAAATAATATCTCAATCAGATTAAATTTTGGAATTTTACATACTATGAGATACAATGTGATTAAATCAAAGAAGAAGTTTTTAATGGGTAGATTATTAAACTGCATTTTCATGTTAACTATGTATTTTTGGTACTTATCTTTATGCAAGATAAAGTATATAAATTACACTAAATTGTTTTCTAGAAGGTGATCATATTGTTTTAGAGGATGTAGAAGATCAGAAAGAGGTCAATCACAACTTTACAATTCTATATATAGAAATAATTATTTTTACAATTTTATAGATGGAAATAATTATTTTTCCAAAGCCTTTGAAATGGTAATAACAAATGAAGCCTTTTTTATTTCCACGAAGATAATCAATAAGGAATAAGTACACCATTTGAATCCCAACCTTCCTTGTTTTGATTTATCTTTAGTCACCATGTAACCTTTGTTAACAGTGTGTCAAGAGATTAAAAAGAATAAAGGAAAGAAATGCAGTGAAATGTACATTAAAGGAAAGAAACATAGTCAAATGTACATTAATTTACAATATTGTAGATACACCTTTTATGTAAGGAAGATCATCTAAAAAAACTACATTTTTCTTTATGGAGAAAAAAAATAATATATTACTAAGCATTTCTTTAATTTTATAATGCACTTGTTATGACTTAAAAATCTCTCACGTAAATGCACTGATCAAAGCCATAAAATATCAAAAATTCAACAAAAGAAATGGTTCCTAAGTATAATAATCAACTTCCCAAATGCAGTTGATTAACTGCCCAAAAACATGATTTAATTAATCTACACAAAGTCATTCTCTCATACTTTCATAGATCGTCATGGCCTATTATTCAATAGCCACACAAATCCATAGAAAATGACACTCCAAGGATCAACAACATAAGAAATCATGCATACTTGGTGTCAGTGCGCAAGTACAAGGTTCGATCGGCTTGTCCCAGTGTATACATATTTCAAGGGAGTACAAGAGACCCCAAAATACTTCTCATGTCGCCCCTTAAGCATTGGAATTCCATACTAAGCCCAAAGCTATTAATGGACTTAGATAGAGGAAAATATTTACTTGGCCTATAAAAAACACAACCATCAGAACTAATTCAACAAGAGAAGATTAGTGTAGTGATATCTTCGCAAAATTACCTTCTAATTTCCAACATTTCTTTGTGTACTTAGAGGTCCACCATTAGAGAGTTTTTAGGAGCTTCTTTAGGACATAGTATACTTGCAAAGAGGGAGAAGAAGGATTATCCTTTAGGAGAGCCATAAGGGTCCATTGCCCACAAACCTCCTTTAGTAGAGAACAAACCTATGTAGAATTGGATTTTGGGACACTATTCTCCAAAATCCATCAAGCATATTGGCATCTCAACTTTTCTTTTTACCCTGACCTTTGTTGTTTGTAAGTGTTCTTTCTCTTTCAATTACATTTGTCACTTCCTATTTCATATTTTTTAATCATTTTAGTCCTTTATTTGATCCTCTAGTTGGAAAAATTCAACCCTTTTTTATTTTGAGGATGACCCCAAAACTATCAAAAAATTGTACAAACATTTTTGTAGGCTTGTTGGAACGACACAATCACCAATATTAGCTACACTAAAGTTCACATAATTCATTCACATTGTAAATTTTCTCTCATTCTTGAGTTGTATGGAAGTCATTGGTAATCTACCCCCATTCTTAAAACAAATTGCAGGACAATTTAGGTTGTTATCCATCATAATTAACCACTGGAGTAGAAGAACTTATGTTTTCTTTTTCCAGGTGGATGAATTTAATTTCCTTCTTTTAATTTTAGTTTTGGACTATTGAGTTAGTTTGGGCCAACCCAGGTTTAGATTTTATCGCCCACCAACAAAACCCTCAATCACTTGCCCTCTTAGCAACGACCTGTAAGAAGATCGTAGTCTCACTTGAAGTGATTATGGGAGGATGCAGAACCAAGTTTCTATAGCCTTGAGGGATGATGCAATGTGGTATTTTTATGCTCTTTTATCCTTAACGTACATAGATTACTTCGCAGGGTTGGATTATCTGCTTAACCATGCCATTAACAACCATAAACAATACTGCGCAGAAGTAAAACATAACCAAAATATTGAACATAAGGAAAAAGATATGTACTAATCACACACAAGTTATGTCGATCAAAATTGCACTTCTTATATTAATTCCTTGAAACAACGTACAATTCCTCAACCTGCGCACCCAGCTACAGGTGTCTGCGCAATCAGTTGCAGACTTTAGGTCTCTCTGCACTCAACTGTTGAGCCTTTACTTCAAGACCCAAACATAGATTATAGAGAAAATTTCTTAATGCTCTTATCATATGATTATTATTATCATTACCTCGAATTACATCTTTCTCCTATATATACCAATTACATCCACACATACATCAAAATACCATGCTCCTCCTAAAAATAATCAACTATTGACCAAACCCATTACAAAAAGAAGGGACTTCGACCCACCCCAAAGCCCCTAAAACATCGCGTGGTACATAGCTCCATGCAACTGTGCACTTTGCTCCCTAAAATGTGTTGTTTTGACCAAAACATGGGTCAAGTTGGGATGTGCCCAATAGGCCCCCAACACTCAGATGTGATTCATCCCGAGTCACTCAGCTACTTTTCCTTGAACCTTTGCGATAATGTTGTTGTAGGCAATGTTGTACTGTCGCAGTATCTTTGCTGTCTACATTTCTTCTCTGCGAACTTCTTGTAGTAGTGCCTCTGTCACTGGTCTTATAGCCTTCTACAACACTGCTCCTTCCTTTTATCGAAGCTCCTGGAGCTTCCCATCCACTTCCTATAATAGCTGGAGAGCCTCATCCTACGAAGGTCTATTTCTCTCTATTAATATTTTCACTTCCCTTCTGAGTTATTCTATTTGTTTCTATAGTGCCTTGCCTCAACTGATTTTGGCGAGCTTCTATGAGATTGGCAAGGTCTCCGTAGTTTCCTGAATCTCCTCTAGCTACTTCTTTTTCTGTTGGATGATTTCTTTTATATTTTGTACATTTGGATCTTCCTGTAGTGAAGTCCAAATCTGCAAGGTCTCGTCCAATAATTATCTGCACTATGCCATTGTCTCATATATGCTTGTCACTATAGTTTTTAGGTTGATCTCCTTTTGTTTGCACACTTC
The DNA here is from genome assembly GCA_031772625.1 of Pinus tabuliformis. Taxonomy (NCBI): domain Eukaryota; kingdom Viridiplantae; phylum Streptophyta; class Pinopsida; order Pinales; family Pinaceae; genus Pinus; species Pinus tabuliformis. The sequence continues at coordinate 451,137,815 of CM062805.1, forward strand.
TGGTGGCATGGCTGCCTGTAGCTTTATTTGCAACTCGCTGTCTTTATTTCATATTTGAACTAGACATTTGCGATCTTCTTCTTTGATTCCTTGACTACAAGATCGATCTTCATGACCTTATATTCTAATGATTCCTCCTCCTAGACTTCCATGTTCAGAACTTCTATGCAACTGGTTTCGACCACATCTTTCAATCTCTACTACTGTAGCTTTGCCTCATCCTTATCCTTGATGGCCTCCTCGAGTTGTTTCCTCAGCACAACGTGCTCTGGTTCTACATGAATATTTAACTGTGAGGTGCAAATGTTTGTGCTCTTTTAGCTCATTTATGATGCCTTGGTGTAGGTCATGTAATGCCGGAATGTGGCATGTTCATATTGACTTCGGTGCAGTCAAACTACAAAGCTTTGGCTGGTATTTGCATTATCCTCATCCCAAATGTCGTCTCTACGAGTCTTTGTAGATGGATTCCTTGGCCTATCTATGCTAGTCGTCTGGATGTTTGCGCAAATATTTTCAATTCTGCAATACTCTGCTCAACACCTATCAAGAGTGCGTCGTAGAGATCCTCTATTTTGTTCCATGAATCTACTGTAACTTGTTGAAATTTCTCCTCAGTTACATCTAGGTCCCCCTCAGTAAGGACCAGTGGCATTATGCCCTTGAATTTATTTTCTTTCTACTTCTTCCTCACCCTCGGTGAAGTTCTGCTCTGCATCTTGTTCTTTCCTTTTTTTGTCTCTGCTGGGGCTTGGTTTTGCCCAATTTTGACACCCTTTCTAAACTTTACCTCTCCCATTTTGAACTATCCTTGACCCCTATTATGCCTATTTTGGTTATAATATCTAGGTTTTGGCCAAAATGGCATTGTATGCGAATGGTATGCAAATTAACAAAAAGACACGTCTTTTACCATAATATTAATCATTCCTTAAAGCTAGTTGTTCTTTATTAAATTATAATGCCAACTAATCTAGAGTTCTTATGCAACTCTGTTTTAATTTGAAATAGGCCCGCATTTCCTGCAGACAGCTCGTACGATCCTACTTCCTGTAGATGCTCCAAAATTCATGTAGATGCATATTTCCTACAACCACCGAGATTTCTTGTAGCAAAATCGGCGGTTATCTATGTTCCACTAATTTCTAAATCAAAAGAGAACATGGGTTTTGTGGGGAATCTATCATATATGGATGTTGTCCTATTGGCTGTTTCAAATATGCCAATGAAGCCGCCCAAATTTATAGACCTCCTCTCATTGGCCATGTGAAGGGAAGCTACATCTATGTAATGAATTTCATCTAATCTATGCTTTCAGTCCTTCATTAGACTCCGTATAGTGAAATTTAACACTTTGTAACAGGATTATTGTTGAAAATAGCAACAAGAAATGCTAAAAAGAAATGCTATAAATAGCATTGCTATAAATAACATTGCTATAAATAGAATTTCAGGTACTAGTGTTGGAAATAGAAACAGGGAATGATAAAATAGAAATGCTAAAAATAGCATTGCTATAAATAGCATTTCAGGATACATTCCAATTTTAGATAGTCCCTGAACTAAAATTGAGAATTAAAATTTGAATTTGATCTTAGCAGTTGTTTGTAAAATAATTAATTAATTCATCTTGAGTTAATTAGTTAGAGAAAATAAAACATGAAGTTTATATGAAGACATGCAACAGTTATCCCCTTAATTGAGGAAGTTATCCCTTAATTAAGGAGATCAGGATGAGTTGTACTTTGAGTTGTAATTAGTTAGCTCAGTTAACTGAGTTAAGTCCAATTAGAGTAGTTCTAGCAATTTGTGGAACTGATTGTGAGTTCAGTTAGTCAATGCATGCATGCATGCAACTAGTGTACTTCAGATAACTGAATATTCTCTCATAAATAGCTCATGCATGTTAGTTCAAACAGAGACCCAGTTGAGATCAAAGGAAGGGACAGTGTACTATCAGTTGGAGGAATTTTCCTATGTAGGAAACTCATCCATGCAGAAGGAATTATCTCCTTCAGGATTGTGCAGTTATTTTAGAGGTTAGTGAGCAGTGTGTGAAGTAATTACACACATGTGGCAGCTTGAGGACCCAGGGGAAATTGTGCAAGGAAATAGGAGGCTTGGAGGGCAGAGGAGAAGGTTTGTGAGAAGCCTTTGACTGTCTATGAGCAGCAGTGAGGGATTGTACTGAGATTTGGATAGCTTGTGAGCTAAAGCTTGTGTAATCCTGAGATATTTCCACTTGTATGATAATACAGATTGCGAGGTTTTTAGCTGAGGCTTTCCGCGGAGTATTCCTTTTTGTTCATGTGATTGATTTCTCATTCTCTATTATATGTGTTCTATTTGATCTTGCTAAAAACCGATTAAGCTTCCGCAAGTTTGTTGTAGAAGTAGATCTAGTATTTTGCTTTAGTATATTGCATTATGAGGTGATCTATAGTGAGAATTTCTACATGGTATCGAAGCAAAGGTGATCAAAGAAGAGAAAAATATACAAAGAAGGGAGAAGTTCAAAGTTTGAAGTTCCTAATTATAGAAATCGAATTCTTATCACATCTCAAATTTCACCAATGGCATTCAACGGTTTGAGACTCGAGTATGCCCTGGATGGCAGCTCGAATTATATTACCTAGAAGGATCACATGGTAGTGGTATTAGAGGACAACAATTTGAAGGACTTCATTGATCAAGAAGTCTCTAAGCCAGCAGCTGCTAATGCCCAAGAATTGACAGAGTGGAAGAAATGTGTAGCTAGAGCGAGGAGGATTCTTCTGGAGGGAGTTCGAGACCACGTTGTCTTGAGTCTCCATGGGAAGGAGACACCATTTTCAATGTGGAAAAAATTGAAGGATCTATATCAGAACAACAACGATCAGAGGAAGCTGGTGCTAAAAGACAAGCTTCGGAAAATCAAGTGTGAAAAGGCCGACACGATCTCTACATATCTGAACAAGCTCACCACCTACAGGGATGAGGTTGGAAGTGTAGGAATCACGACAGTCGATGATGACATGGTGAGTCTTTCTATCCTCGGTCTTCCTAAGAGCTAGCATAGCTACCAGGACTCAGTGAATGGAAGAGAGAAACTACCAGATTGGGAATGACTATGGTCAAATCTGATGCAGCAGGAGATCAAAAGAAGCACTAGAGATGGTTCTTCATCCAAGGAGGATGAAGAAAATTACGCCTTAGAGAGTAAAGAAAAGAAAGGGAAGGAGAAGGATTCTCATCCCAAATCGAGTTCTTCTCATGGATGGAAGAAATTTAACAAATCTAAAGTGCGATGCTTTAATTGTCATGAGGTGGGCCATTATGCAACTAATTGTCCATTGAAGAATCCAAGAAGGGATCCAAGGAAGGATCTGAACATGAGGCATTCGCCTCTCAGTTCGAATTAGATTTTACCCTCATCGCATGAATGGTTTCATCGATTACGGGTTGTGGTTGGTTTCTTGACAGTGGAGCCGCATTCCACATGACCGGTGATAAGAGTCTGTTCAGTAGCTTGGTGGAGAAAGACCTCAAGATACTCATAGAGATGGGTAATGATGAAAAAGATAGTGTTTCAGGTGTGGGCATGGTTTCTTTTCCGACGGAGCATGGAGCTCGCATTACCTTGACAGATGTGAAGTATGTGCCAGGACTAAAGAAGTACTTGGTATTGATCGCAATGCTAGAGGACAAAGGCTATCATTTAGTCTTCAATAAGGGAAAAGTTTTCCTTAGATACATCACCACAAGATAGGTGAAGCAGATTGGTTCATGAGTCAAGAACCTGTATGCACTTGAGGTACAAGATGCATGCAAAGCCTTGAGGAGCAAGGCAAATGTTGGAGACTTGGTGGTTGAGAGGGAGAGTACATTACCTCTCAACATGCAGCTCCAACAGAAGTCTTAGAAAATTTTGGAGGAGCCACAATTGGTGAAGTAGATTTAGGAGGCTGTGGCGCAACCACAACTGGAGAAGTTGAGAGGAGACCAAGTGCAGGCATCCACTCATGTAGAGACCTCCAGTAGGGGGAACTTTCGAGCCAAGTGGGTAGAGGGATTACATGCATCCATACCTCCCAGTGGGAGGTGGGGCAATGTGGGGTGATAGTCCCAAGAAGGCTGAAATATGGGTAGGATCCTTGAGGTGCCCAGCCTCTTTGATTAGATGTTGCTACGGGAACCTTGACAAGGAGTAGCAGGACTGGCTGATTCAGTAGAGACATATGCAGATGGAGTGGAAAAGGAAGCTTCAACATCAGAGGATGTTTCTAGCCCAACAGGGAGGTCAATTGGGAGATCATTTACTTACTTCTCAGTAACTGAGCTGCATTACAGCAGTGGGCATCACAATGCAACATGATGAGAGGAGGTTCAGTGCAGATGCAGTGCTGGGAAACAACACCAGTAGTAGCACAGATGCAGTAGGAGGAATCAATGTGATTGATGCAGTCAAAGATCAAAGTGATAGAGGCTAGAGAAGTCAGATATTGAAGAGCACAAAGGTGCATAGTTTTCAGTCGACGGAGGCAATAGCAGTCAAAGAATTTGATGACAGAGGCATCATTTTGATTTAGGTTGGATTCTTTTTGTTTCTAGAGTTGTTGGAGCAACAACACTAGGGATAAGTGTTGCATGCAGAACATTCCAAAGGTTTAGGATCGGGTTTGAGTTGAATGCCCTTCTTGTTGATAGGGAGTGTTGAAAATAGCAGCAAGAAATGCTAAAAATAGAAATGCTATAAATAGAATTTCAGGTACCAGTGTTGGAAATAGAAACAAGGAATGATAAAATAGAAATTCTAAAAATAGCATTGCTATAAATAGCATTATGGGATACATTCCAATTTTAGTTAGTCCCTGAACTAAAATTGAGAATTAAAATTTGAATTTGATCTTAGAAGATATTTTTAAAATAATTAATTAATTCATCTTGAGTTAATTAGTTAGAGAAAATCAAACATGAATTCTATATGAAGACATGCAACCGTTATCCCCTTGATTGAGGAAGTTATCCATTAATTAAGGAGATCAGGATTAGTTGTACTTTGAGTTGTAATTAGTTAGCTCAGTTAACTGAGTTAAGTCTAGTTAGATTAGTTCCAATAGTTTGTGGAACTAATTGTGAGTTCAGTTAGTCAATTCATGCATGCATGCAACTAGTGTACTTCAGATAACTGAATATTCTCTCATAAATAACCCATGCATGTCAGTTCAGACAGAGACCCAGTTGAGATCAAAGGAAGGGACAATGTACTATTAGTTGGAGGAATTTTCCTATATAGAAAACTCATCCATGCAGAAGGAACTATCTCCTTCAAGATTGCGCAGTTATTTGAGAGGTTAGTGAGCAGTGTGTGAAGTAATTACACACAGGCGACAGCTTGAGGACCTAGGAGAAACTGCACAAGGAAATAGGAGGCTTGGAGGGTAGAGGAGAAGGTTTGTGAGATGCCTTTGACTGTCTATGAGTAGCAGTGAGGGATTATAATGAGAGCTGGATAGCTTGTGAGCTAAACCTTTGTGTAATCCTAAGATATTTCCACTTGTATGATAATATAGATAGTGAGGTTTTTAGCTAAGGCTTTCCCCAGAGTATTCTTTTTTGTTCATGTGTGATTGATTTCTCATTCTTTGTTATATGTGTTCGATTTGATCTTGCTCAAAATCGATTAAGCTTCCGCAAGTTTGTTGTAGAAGTAGATCTCGTATTTTGCTTTAGTATATTGCATTATCAGGTGTCGAAAAATAAGTGTTATCGAATGATTCCATGCGATTCTTTTCATTATCGCGTAAGATAAATAGCGTACTAACCAGGTTTAATAATTCCATGAGTCAGGAGAGCGATTGGTTGCCAGGATAAAGGATTTTCTACAGTGAGAATTTTTACAACTATGGCACATGGCCCAAATTAATAGTTTTCCTTACTTTGAACCACATATGGGCTTTTGTATTTATATAAATTCAGCTCTAGTTTATGTTGTAGGGGGTTTTTGGGTTGGCTTCTGTTGATACTGCATATCAAATTGTACTCGACTATGACATTTTCAGATTAATACAATATTATATGTTCTGTCTATTTCACTAAGCAATCTCTTCTAATTTTGAAGGGGTTGTGAGTGAGGGAGGGCCCCCTTTGCTCACAACTCCCTTAGTGTAGTGTGTGTGTTTTATACTGTTATGCAGTAGTAATATGTTCCTACAGCTAATGTGCTCTTTCTGATATATTAGCAGCAAATTATTGAATGAATAAGTTTCATGTTGATGTGTGGATTTCATTTAATGAATATTGGATTTACATTGTTGAGTGAATTCCTTAAATTGTTGTAAGTTTGATTTCTTATATTTTCTAATCAACATCAGCAATACTAAGAGTTGTAGAGGGATGTTCCAATCCACGCCATAGCCTTTGCTGCTAAATTTTGATGCAAAAAAGAGGCATTAGTTTTGTATATGGTTAATTGGTTAGATTAACAAGTATTCACATTATTAAGCCTGCATATATTTTGCACATCATCTCATAAGCTTGGCTACCTTGGGTTGATGATTTATCTTAATCAAATTATAAGTCTATAATTTGACTCAATATTTTGGCGTTATTTCTGAGGAGGTGCTAAGGGATAATACTGAAGTTTTTTAGTATTACATGTATTCTTTGAAATTCTTAGGACTTGGAGAGTCAAAGTGGTAAGATGAAAAGCAAAGCCTACACACATGTAGAGGTCAGAAATTCACCAAAGTTGTGTCCTGATTATTTGGTAATTAATTTTCTTTGAATTGTTTTGCATAGTAGATGATAGGTTCCAACATCTACAAATGTCTTTCATGGTTGTGTGAGCACCACTTCACTTACTAATACACTAGCAAGGAAAAAAAGGTCTACAAGATATAACGCGGCAAGGGAATAAGAGTCGAGATAAGAGGTTTGTGGTCTTGAAAAGAGCCCAAAACATATTCCTGCTTCTACAGTAGCAACTTCTATAGGAAAATATTTTATTGTTGCCCATATAGAATCTCCCCTCACAAAGAAGAGAACATTTTTTCTTAGTGGTTAGCTTGAAAAGGAATTCCTCATTAATCCTATTCAAGAACCAGAATTTCAAACCATTGATTCTGCATAATTTATAGTTTACAGAGGTCCCACTTCTTTTTGGTCTAGAATGGCTCATGAAGAGGGGACTGGTCACACAGATGGATATGATGAGAAGGAAGAGGAATTGGTCACATTTGAATTCCCTATCAGGGAGGCTAGTGGAGAAAATCATATGAAGAATATTCCTCCCTCATCTCTGCCTAACTTTCATGGAGTTCCCAGTGAAAATCCTGATGCCTGTTTGTTCGCGTTCGACGTGTTATGTAAGAGCTATGGCTATTCTTCCAATGCTCAGAAGATGAAGTTTTTTCTTGCAACATTAAAGGATGCATCTCTCAGATGGTTTATGGGGCTGGCTTCAAACTCCATTACAACTTGGGATGAAATGAAAAAGGTATTCTTGAAGAAATATCAAGATTATTGCAAGACTAGGGACCTCAGAGAAGAAACTTTTTCCATGAATCAGAAGGACGGGGAGAGTCTTGAGGATTTCGTGGAGAGATTTCAGTACAATCTATAGAGATCCAAGATGAATCCACTGTGAAAGGACACTAAAAGAACAATTTTCTCAAGGCAATCAAACTAGAATATCTGGAGATTTTGAACTTAATGGAAGGAGGTCACATATCAAAGTTGAGCTATGATGAGGTATATGAGATATGTCAGTGATATTAAAGAGGAAATTCTAAACTTGGAGGGGGAACAAAAGATACTTCTTCCACGCTTGTCAAGTCAGTTTCTGGAGCTAGAGTAACCAGAGCTAAAATGGGTAATCTATTTTAAAATTTTAAAACTGATATTCTTAGCACGTTATCTTCACAATTAGATGTTTTGCAGGCTAAGAAGAAACATGAAAAACAAGAGGAACTGGAGAAATCCATGGGCATGTTCTATTATAAATGAAAGAAGAAGGATGCCTTGAGGGAATGTCCTACAAATAGTATAGAGGTATGCCGAATTTGTGAAGTTGAGCATTCCACTCATCAATGTCCTTCACTTCTTGAAATTAAAACAGTATATCTAGAAGATCAAGGGGCTGTCAATGTACTTTATCCAATGGCAACTCAAAGACCATGGAAACCACGTGTTACAGGTATGTCTCAATCACATTATGAAGCTCCTTATACTCAAAATCAGATGTGGAATATTCCAATGCCCTGGAAGCCTTAGCCTCCACGACAACCTTGGTAGGGGAACTTCTCTCACCCTACTACATAGAATTTTCCTTCTCAAATATTTTACCCACCGCAGGTCACACAACAACAAATGGTTCAACCTCAACAACAACAACTTCAGTTGCATGCCCCAACAAATCAACCTCGTCCTACGCAACATCCTACCCAGCCAGTGTATAACCCCAACAATAAAAACATCCAATATGCTCATAATATTGGATTGGTCACTTATCCCACTTTGCCTACCTATTGTATTGCACCACAGTCACTGCAGGAAACTTTTGTCCCTATGTTACAGGAATTTCCTCTGTCACTGCAGGAAATCTAGCTTAGATCTGGAAAAGTGGTGACTCAACTCGGAAGATTTGAAGAGATTGTGGAGGAAGATACTCTCGAAATGCTTGAAGTTGAAACCACACCTAAACTAGCAGAACAACCTACTTCAAGGCCACAAGAACCTTCCTCATCCCATATGATCCAACCTCCTTTTTGAGAGATCTTGGAAATGAAAATTAAACAACCCGAGTTTGACCTTGTGTCTGAACTGAGAAATGTGTGCATTAAGATCTCATTGTTACAAGAAATTAAGGTTATCCCAATTTATGCCAAAATAGTAAGGGATATATGTACCAAAAGGCTAGGAATACAAAAGAAAGAACTCTCTACAATTCAAGTGGGTGGGAAACTTGCAAGTTTAATGTCTACCAGATTTGTTAATGAAAAATATGCAGACCCTGGAATCCCTGTGGTTGCCACCTTTATCAATGGACATCCTATAATGAACATTTTAATTGATTTGGGTGCAGCCATTAATGTGATGAATATGGAGACTTTATCTCGAATAGGAAAATTTGACTTATTTCCTACTCCTACTATGTTAGAGCTAGTAGACAAGTCTAAGGTAAAGCCAGAGGGGGTTTTAGAAGACATTGTCATCTCGTTAGATTCTTGGAAGTACCCTACAGACTTTTATGTTCTTCAACCCAAAAACAACTTAGGGGGGCATCCTTTAATCTTGGGGAGACAGTGGTTAGCCACGACAGATGCTTATACAGGTCTGGAAACATGACCATCACTCATGGAGCTGAAACAAAGCACATTAATTTGTACCCCCCTACTCAACCTCTCTTAAGATCAGAAAATACACATTGGGTTGAAGAAGAAGAGCATGATTCAGAATGTACCCAACCAGTTTTGACAATAGCCCAAGCTATGAGCCTTAAAGAAAATTTGGAAGAGAATTTGATAAATTGTTGTATTTCTAATCCTAATTTTTCGCAGCAAGAAGAAGGGTAGTCTAGTCATAATTTAGATATCATTACTAATCTGCAAGATTTTCATGAACATAGTAGAGGAGCCGAACTACATTCAGCCCTATTATCTGCATTTCCTGCATATTCCATGACTGAATGGGGGAGTAAGGTAGTTGAGATATTTCCTAAAAAACCTTTGAATATTAATTCTGCCTTGACCCCTAAATAGGAAAAACAATTAATTCAAGCATTGAAAAACTTTTCAGACACTTTTGCTTGGGAATACACAGATATGAGAGGCATTCACCCAAACACATGCATTCATCATATTTATATAGAAGAGAAAGCTAGGCCTGTGAGACAACCACAAAGGAGGATGAACCTTGCTTTAAGGGAAATTGTGAAAGATGAATTATAGAAATTGTTAAATGTAGGGTTCATCTATCCTATCTCGGATAGCCAGTGGGTATCTCCATTGGTTATTGTCCCCAAAAAGAATGGTAAATGGTGAGTGTGTGTAGATTATAGGGAACTAAACAAGGCTACCTTGAAAGATCACTTTCCCTTTCCTTTTATAGACCAAGTGTTGGACACTTTAGCAAGAAAAAATATTTTTCTTTCCTAGATGGGTTCAACGGGTACAATAAGATTAGGATAGCTCCATAAGAGCAGGATAAGACTACATTCACATGTCCTTGGGGTACATATGCATATAGGGTATTACCATTTGGTCTATGCAACACACTATCCACATTCCAACAGATGGTCCTTGCTATTTTCTCTGATCTTTTGCATGATTGTGTAGAGGTTTATATGGATGACTTTACAGTTATGGGTGATACTTTTGAAGAGGCTTTGCAAAATATTGAGAAAGTTTTGCAGAGATGTAGAGAAAATAATCTTTCAATAAGTAATGAGTTTTTTTTTATGATTATGAATGAAGGTATTGTTTTGGGTCATCATGTTTCTGCTGCAGGAATTAAAGTTGATACGGAAAAGATTGAAGTTATTGCAAAGCTGCCCCCACCAATCAATCAAAAGGGAGTTTGAAGTTTCTCTGGACATGCAGGCTACTAGAGAAGGTTTGTTGAAAATTTTACAAAGGTAGCCTCCCCATTATTTGAATTATTGACTAAAGAATTTGAATTTCATTTGAATGATGATTGTCGAGCTGTATTTGATACACTCAAGGAAAAATTTCTTCAACACCGGTTTTGAGAGGCCAAGATTGGAAATTTCCCTTTCATATTTCCACTAATGCCTCTAATTCAACCATAGGAATAGTATTGGGCGAAAAGGAGGATCCTGCAACCCATGCTATTTATTATGTTAGTGAAAATTTAACTCCTGCAAAACTGAATTACACGATACCTGAAAAAGAATTCCTTATTGTAGTTTACACTATTAATAAGTTTAGACATTTTATCACAGGATATGGAGTTTTTGTACACACTGATCACTCTGCCATTTGATATCTCATGAACAAACTAGTTACTAGTGGCAAGATTACTAGGTGGCTCTTGTTGCTGTAAGAATTTGACATCACAGTTTTAGATAGGCCAGGAAAGGAAAATCAGGTAGCTGATTTCCTATCTAGACTCAACCATGCAGGTGAGGATGTTCCTGTTAATGATAGCTTTCCTGATGAAAATTTGTTTTTTATTTCTGTTAAAACACCTTGCTTTGTAGACATGGCCAATTACCTTGTTACAAGAAAGTTCCCCCCTTACTTTTCATCTAATCAGAAAAACAGAATTATTAGGAAAAGTGTTGATTACTCTTAGATTAGGGGAGAATTTTTGTTTTCACTCAACCTGATTTGATTATCTGTATGTGTGTCAGGCAAGATGATATCTATGACATTTTGAGAGCATGTCATGATGAACCATGTGAAGGACACTTTGCAGACAAGCGTATAGCTTATAAGATCCTTCACTCAGGTTACTATTGGCCAAGTCTTTTTAAAGATGCAAGAGAATATGTTCAGAAGTGTGACAACAACTAGAGAATGGGGTGGCATGTATAATCAAACGAGATGCCTTTGCAACCATAGGTTCTCATAGAACCTTTTGAGAGGCGGGCTCTTGATTTTGTAGGTCCCATTAACCCTATGTCCAAAGGTAAGAAGTATATTTTAGTTTGTATTGATTATGTTAGAAAGTGGGTGGAGGCAAGAGCACTACGTAGAGAAATAGAGAAAGAAGTGGTAGATTTTTTTTATTTTTATTTTTTTTGTAAGATTTAGGGTACCTAGGGAGATAGTGACTGAGCAAGGTACTCAGTTTGTCTCAATCTTATGTAGGGAATTGTGCAGAAATATCAAATTACTCATCAGAATTCTACCCCTTATCATCCACAGGCCATTGGGCAGGTGGAATCAACAAATAAGGTGTTGGAGATAATCCTTACCAAGACAATGCAATTACATAAGAAGGATTGGTCTAAATGAATTCCTGAACCATTGTGGGCTTATAGGATCACATGGAGAAATACCACTAGATTTTCTCCATATGAATTGGTGTATGGAAAGAAATTTTTATTGCCCATTGAATTTTAGATCAGGACTTTCAAGATGGCAACAGATTTGAGTATAGACCTTGATGAAGCTCATCAGTAGAGAATTTTACAGCTCAATGAATTGGATGAGATTAGGAAAGATGATTTTCAACATATTGACTTGATTCAACAACAACAGGCTAAATGGAATGAAATATACATTATAAATAAGAAGTTCAAAGAGGGGGACTGGGAATTGTTGTATGATTCAAAATTTAAGAATGTTGAAGGAAAATTTAACACACATTGGCTAGGCCCCTACGAAATTGAGATTTTTTTTTATAATGGATCTGTTCGGGTTAAAATCATTAATGATGGGAATGTTACCTTCTTGGTGAATGGGTAAAAACTCATGTTATATCAAAAACCCCAATCCAAAGAGGAATTTGCAGGAGAAATTGTGAAGAAAGGAGAGTTGGAGATCATGAGAGAAGGAGTCATTCCTTCCACTATCTCTTCCTGATTTCCTACTGACACAATGAGCCCACTCTGTTCCTCCTCATGCTCGGTAAACCATGAGAGGAATGTATTGGGTATAGTTTTATTCCTTTTTCCGGGCCGAATGGACTAGTTATGAAAAGGAAGCCCCTTGGAGTCTTCTTTTCCAAGTGTTTCAGACTCTCTAGAATTGAAATATGGCGAGCATGGACTGCCCTAGAGTCATTAAAGTTATAGGTTAGTAGGTCCTCTAGGATACCCTCAATAAATTTTGTTTTCCGTTAATCTTGAATTTTCTCGTGTTGGACTAATGTGGGATTTCTTAAGGCCCTCCTTCCAAAAACCTTGGCCCATCAACATCAGTAAGTTATCTGGGTGTGCAAGATTAGATTCTTATGATGCCTTGAAGCTTGTATGCCCTAATGACAGGCTATCTCACCAGCATCAATGGGGAATCACTATGGCTTCTTGACTGTTGGATCCTATAGGGGGGTTCGACAGCATCTCATTAATTGACACCCAATAGGATGCATCAGGGTACCTTGTTCCTGGCTCTCATTAAAGGTGATGGGCCTCACATTGGTTAACAGTTGACCTCAATGGTTGGTAATCCAATGAGGTCACTACACATTTGACATCAGCACCTTTATTCATGTCCAATGAATTGTACACAAATGAGGGAGAAACTTGTCTGGTGGTTCGATTTCCTACAGAAAGCTCTGCAAGTCATGGTCCAATTTCCTGGAGATGTTCAATAGTCACGGTTCCATTTCCTGTAGAATGCTTAATAGTCATGGTTCCATTTCTTGCAGCAACACACTGGGTTTTTGAAAAACAAAACCCATAGATAGAACATTAGTTTAAATTATTTAAAGTACTAAAAAATTTTAATTACTCGTCGAGGTCATGAATTATGAGATCATACATCTGATTTAACTATTAGGTGGGTTATCATTTCAAGGATGAGAACACGTCATCCAAGGACTAGACCTTTGGAAGGTAAGCTTGGTAAGGTACAATCAGCGGTGGGACACTTGAGGTAGGAGGTAATTGACACTTTGATTTTTAAACATTTGTATGATTTCTTGCTATGGTTACCCTTGTGACAGAATGCAGATGTAAACTGTTGCATCATAACTCTAGCTCCATGCCCGATTACCATGATTTTGACATGACCAGTGGATGCACTCTCTATATCCCTCTGCAAGTCGGATCATGATGATAATCATGATCACAACCTATCTCTCGAAATCTCCATGCTTTCCTATAATTCCCATATGGAGCCCTCCCTTTTCGCATGATCCTTTGCAGAATCTTGGTACGATATTTTTGAAGAATGCATGCATCTTGTCTTCCCATTTTTCACCATGTCAAAGTTGTGTGCCCCCATCCTCTTCAAGCTGCAAGGCCCTGAACTGCTGGAAGATGAGCCTCACAGTAAGGCAAGATTGGAAAAAGCCAGGTGGCTGCCATTTTTCCAAAAATTTAGTGGCAATAATTTGGAGGTAATGAAGTCTTTCACCCTGAATTTGAATGACAAAAAAGCTCAAGTTGGGGATGTCAATTTGAAGTTGACCAAGAGTTTGGCGGCATGGGCATGCAAAATTCCACAACAGGGGGAGTGTTGGTTTAAAAATCAGAGTTTCAATAAGGGTTTGTGTGTGTGCTTTCTCCAGGAGGAGCATTTGGACCCTGATTGGAGAAAAAGGATTTCACAGGACTTTTGAAAAGTAAGTATCCACACCTGCTATTTTTCCTACAGAAATATATAATGTGTGAAGGTTGGGCTCGCATTCTTGTTTCACATTCAGATCCTCCCCCATTTTCATGAAAAGCCATTAAATTTGTCATGTTATTTGAGAATTTCTCTAATGGAGATGTCAACAAACACCAAGGAGATGGGAGCCAATTTGGAGGGAAACCTCTATCACCATGGGCTAGTGAAAATCATTCTGGTAGAGGTTCTGAAGGACAAGAAGCGGAAATGCGAGGAGTTTTTGGCTAAAAAATACTTTGCATAGAATGAAGACATTGATTCTTCGGAGTCCACAGAGGAAACACCAATAGAATAACCCAAGAAAAATTTGCAGCCCATGGGCTACAGATAAAGGAAAGAGTGAAAGATAAATAGTCTAACCCTTCAAAGTCTACAGGGGCAAAACCAGCCTAAAAATCGAAGAAAAAGCCACAGACACACAGGCCATTGGTAAAGAAGGAAGGAAAAGATGACCCCGACTCTTCAGATCCCACAAAGAAGAAGCCTATAGAAGAACCAAAGAAGAATAAGTCGTAGACCCTTGGGCTACAGAAGAAAGAGGGAGAAAAAGAAAAAGAAGTGGTGGTGACTGGGGAGACTGTGGGCAAAAAGCCTAAGCTAAAAAATGACACTTCCACCTCTGGTAAGAGATTTACTAGGGCCCAAGTTGTTCAATTGGCTATAAATTATATTGCAGAAGAAGAGGTGCTTCCCGAGATACCTAACAAAAAGAAGGAGACACATCATGACGCGCCCAAAGGAAAGGAGAAGATAGAGTTAGTTGAATTCAATGGTTCCCTGCTGCATGGAAGCAGGAATGACACAGCATGAGGACATCAAGAAAAGGAGGACCTTGGTTCACCCCAATCCCTCCAACGACATCATGAAGGGGAAGTAACTCCCCAAAAAAATTGGTCTCTACAAAAATTGGAGGAAATCATCACTGAGCTCAGCATTTCTGAACGAGCCTTAAGAAAGGAAAACAAAACCTTGAAAGAGAACAACCTAGGTATATAGAAAGAACATGAGTAGTGGGTTTAGAAAGTGGCCCGAATCATGAAGAAGAATCAAGCTCAGATTGATCATCTGAAAAAGAAGAATTAATTATACAAGGGTCAAATTTCTGCAGAATCCACTGGTGACCAGTTGTACCGATTGGAAGAGGTAGTAGATCAGTTGACTGCAGTAGCTGCAGCCCAAGGTAAGAAATGATTTCATTTTTCTTTTTCTTTTTTTACACAAGGTGCAACATTTTTTCTTGCATAAGGGTAATTCAAGAAGTTAGGTGTGGGGGAGATGTTGGGGTTTTGTTTTGCCCAATTTTGACACCCTTTCTAAACTTTACATCTCCTATTTTGAACTATCATCGACCCCTATTAAGCCTATTTCGGTTATAGTATCTAGGTTTTGGCCAAAAGGGTGTTGTATGTGGAAGGTATGCAAATTAACATAAAAAGGTGTCTTTTACCTTAATCTTAAGCATTCCTTACATCTAGTTGTTCTTTATTGAATTATCATGCCATCTAATCTAGAGTTCTTGTGCAGATTTGTTTTGATTTGAAATAGTCCCACATTCCTTGTAGACAACTCATACGATCCTATTTCCTGTAGATGCTTCGAAATTCCTGCAGATGTATATTTCCTGCAACTACCTAGACTTCCTGCAGCAAAATCAGTGGTTAGCTATGTTCAACTAATTTCTAAATCAAACAAGAAAATGGTTTTTTTGGGGAATCTATCATATATGGATGTTGTCCTATTGGCCATTTTAGATCTGCCAACAAAACTGCCCAGATTTGTAGACCTCCTCTCATTGGCCATATGAAGGGAAGCTACAACTATGTAATGAATTTCATCTAATCCATTCTTTTAGTCATGGATTAGACTCAGTATAGCTAAATTTGACACTTCGTAATAGGACTATTAGCCAATGGCTCAGAATAGTAATTTTCCTTACTTCGAGCCATATATGGGCTTTTGTAGTTGTATAAATTCTACTCTAGTTTATATTGTAGGGGGTTGTTGGGTTGGCTTAAGCTAATACAGTATTTCAGATTGTACTCGAATGTGACATTTTCAGATTAATACAATATTATATGTTTTGTCTATTTCACTTAGCAAGCTCTTTGATCTAGTTGGATGTTGGTGGCCACTCACCTATCCCACTTGGACCCCCACAACTATCTCTTTTAGTTTTTCTAGTTTCCTTAATTGCAGAGCAATTTACTATTTTTGGCAGTTTTTTGGGTCTTGAACTTCTGGAGCCATTTTGAGGACCTAAACAACGTTTTTTTTGGAAATTCAAGAGCAACATGGTATATGGACAGATGTTTCTCACACAAAAGTTGTAGTCCTCGGATAGATATTTCTAACAAGGTATTGTGCGTGTCAAATGGAGATCATATGGCAAAGTTACGAACTTGGGAAGTTGATGTACCAATTTACCTAAATGAGGCCCACAATTTGGCGTTTCATCTCCTAGGGTTAGGTTTTTGGATGTTTAGGGTTTTCCATTGTTTCTCAACAATAAATAGGCCTTTGAAACTCATTGTAAGACAGTTCAGAGGCATGTAGCCACCACATCTCTTCTCAAAGATAAGCTATCATCACCCTAGCTAGTTTATTTCCATTTCTGTTTGTAAGCATATTTCAGTATTTTATAGTAATGAAATGAAGTATTATTTCTGCCGCATCTCTATACTTATGGTTATATCTATAATTTGTTGCATTCCTATTTAAATCTAGATCAGTGGTATCAGAGCGGTCTGCTCTTTCTCTATCTTTCTTTGCATGTCCCCAACAAGGTCGAGACATAAGGAGATAGGGCTTGAACTAGTCGAACCTTTGCAAGACCATCCTCGCAAATCCCGATGGCCTCCCATGGTGGATGAAAAGAAAGACGAGGGGCCAGGAGATCCTAACAAAATATTGCTTCAAGAATCACTCAAACGACAAAGGAATGTGTGTTGGAAATAATACTGAGAGGGGGGGTGAATCAGTATTATCAAGTCACTTATTTT
The DNA here is from genome assembly GCA_031772625.1 of Pinus tabuliformis. Classification (NCBI taxonomy): domain Eukaryota; kingdom Viridiplantae; phylum Streptophyta; class Pinopsida; order Pinales; family Pinaceae; genus Pinus; species Pinus tabuliformis. The sequence continues at coordinate 451,155,096 of CM062805.1, forward strand.
ATTTTTCAAACCCAGATCATATATGCTACTTCAGTTAGATAAAACCGTGTATATACGCAACTACAGAGAAGGAAACTCACGTATACAATGCAGACTTATAATTTAATTTATCTTACAGATGTTGATCATTAATCTGTGTATCAGAATCAAATAAATAGTAACCAGAAACAGTAAAACAGAGCTGAACACAATCACACACAAGAACACAAGATATATGGTGGAAACCCAATGTGGGTAAAAACCACCTGCTGCAATTCGTCTCTATCTTCTTGTAATTAGAAACTTCTTTTTACAATGTACTGGTGCAGTCCTTTACCAGTACGTAGGCTGCAACCTGCAGAGAGCTACAACCCTCTCTCGTTCTCTAGCTTCTCCTGGAAGGGAGCTACAACCCCCTTAGCTCTTGCACTAGCCAAGATACTAGTATGTAGGTGCTGGCCTACAGAAGGCTACAACCCTCTCTTTCTTCCAGGGACCATGTTTCATAAATTTTCAGACTGGATCCATGAACATCAATCAATCATCAAAAATTTATGCATCAAACAATCTCCTTTTCACCAATTAGAACTGAATCAAGTAGATACTTCTCTGACAGTTGTACCCAAAACACATTAACAGTAACCACAGACCAAATTCTGAACCCAGAACATTGCAACAATAAATAGAAGTAGCTAGATCACAACTCAAAAGATATACGCTACTTCAATAACCAAAAACCTGTGTGCATACGCTTATGTGTTTGGACCAACCCGTGTATACGTTGTTTTTACTCACATAACCAGCGTGTATACGCGCCTTCACTTCACTGAACCTGTGTACAGATCTATAAAGGATAATTCACAAATATTCAGACCTTAATTAACCCAGATTACCAGATTTATAGATCAAGCATGCGCCACATATAACGGATCAAAATCATACAAAGATATTATTATTCAAGCCTTAAGATTATGACCCATCAATAGAACTTATCCTTCTCTTTGCGCTCAGGTTCCTCCTTCATTCAGATCCAGATCTGCACCATAACATAATCACCAATATTCCAGATCTAGCCCTTCTATCAGATATTCAATAATTCAGATGATTCTTTGCCAAATGATCTCCTTCCCCTTTTATAGTCTTAGGCCTTTCACAATACCATAGTCCAAAACCATAACAAAACAAAACCATGGACCCAATACTTGGGATCAACACTTCTGACGAGATACCATGGTCCAAAACCATAGGTTCAAATACCAAGGACTAAATACCATGGACCAAAAGTAAGTTCTCCAACATATATGTGCTTTTCCTTGCGTGAAAGTGCGTGTATATTCATACGCGCCTTTGTAACGCCTAACCCACGTGTATATGCACCTTCGTCTAGGTGAACCTGCGTATATATCTTTTTCCTTCATTTTGAGAGCCTGTACTGAGATCTGTCACCAAAGTGAGTTGCCATCAATACAACACCTGTGCCATAGCTCTAAATCAGTGCCACAATGCCAAAAACATGATGATGGATAGCTTTGCCCAGATCCTTCAATGACTACCTAGGGGTGACACATCTACTTCCAACAGCTACTCTACAAGCGCCTCACCCTTTAAGGTACAAGTTGAATTTGGAATCCCCATATTCAAGGGTCAAATAGATGCAGATGCCATAGATAAATGGTTAAATCTGCTAGAAGGGTATTTTTCTGTTCATGATTTTTCTAGTTGGGAAAAGATTATTTTTATTGTTCTCAAAGAAGCCCCCTAGGCCAAGGACTGGTGGGAAACCTACTACGAGTAGAAGGATGGAAGTGCGGGCTCACTATTTTCAGCCACACCCACTTGGAATTCATTCTAGGATGCCATCAAGGAGCAGTACTACCCTGTCAAAAGCTATGAGGACAAATACATAAAGTGGGCCACGCTGCTGCAGGGAAGGGACCAAGATGTCCAGGAGTTCACAAACATTTTTCATACCCTACAGACACAGTTGGGTATCAAGGATTATGAGCTGCATTTGGTACTCAAATACCATGACTTCTTACATAGGTACATCCAAGATGAGATGGAGTTCTTGAACATCTCCTCGCTCGACACAACATATCGATACGCTGTCAAGATTGAGAAGAAGTTTAAGTAAAAGAAGCTAGACTTTGGATCTGCAAATCCAAAAGACAAATGACAAAGCCAATGCGGGGTGACCCAAGGCAACCTATCGAAGAAGCAAGAAAGGAACAATACCACAAAGTCAAAGAAGGACACAAGAAAATGGTGCGAGTTCCATAATAGCCCCACTCACAACACAAGTGAGTGTCGGACCAAGCAGTCGCTGGTGGCCGAGTTGAAGCCTTCAGAATCAGATGCATGTTCCGACCTTGAGTCAGAAACTGAAAAGGGGAATGACAAAGGGAAGCAAATCATTAATGCAGAACCCAACGCCACGATTGCCACCTCCAACATCCAGAACAATGAGCCCAAAGATCCAGAGGAGGGGGAGTGTCTTTTCCACTCATAGATGTGTGTGAAGGGTTCATCGCTACAATTCATTGTTGACAGTGGGAGCCAAAAGAAGCTTATTTCAGCAGAGGTCATGAAGCGGTTGGGCCTACCTACTACACCACACTTGCAACCATACAATATTGGGTGGCTTCACAAAGGACAATATCTCCAAGTCCGCCAACAATGTCGCCTTCCCTACAGCATCAAGTCCTTCATATATGAGGTATTGTGTTATGTTGCATGGCTTGATGTTTGTGATGTATTATTAGGCCAACCATACTTGTGGAAGTGACGTGTTATGTATGAGTCAAGGCTTCACAGTGTTATTATTTCTTTGTGTAATACATTATACAGGATATCAGAGGTAGCCCCACCTACCACCACTTCTTTGATCTCTACTAAGAAAGGCAATAAGATCATCTCCTAGACTAGGAAATTCAATTTTTGTCTGGTTTTCCCTCAAAGTAAGCAGAACGTCATAGCCACATCCATGGCCCCCGGGAAGGGTTCCTCCACACAGCAGAAGCAGGTGGATATGATCATGAAAGAAGACAAGGGCATCTTCTCCTCATCCATAGGGGTACAACTGCACTGTTAGGTCAATTATTCATCTGATCTAACTCCCGAAACACCTCTACCCAACAGGTTGATATATCACCTCTCCATTGTGGAAAATGACAAGTACAAGAAGCGGCATGATCAACATCAGGTGCCATGCAAGTTTCAGTTTGGCGACAAAACCTGGTTGCATCTGGAGAAAGAATGCCTTATAAGAGCCCATTGGAAGCTCATACCACTCCGATATGGTCCTTACACCATTACCAAGGCTGTGGGAACCAATGATTTGGAGCATAGTATGCCCACATTCCTTGGCTTACATTGAGTGCTCAATGTCAACCGCCCTCAACCATCCCTCCAACTATTACTAGACACATCAAAAATTATAGAACGGCTCACGAGGGACCAAGTTCAGCAGAAGTTTCCCCATCTCATGGAGGCACTCAATGCAATGGGAACCATTGATTCCTAAGGGGGGGAGAAAAGATCTAGGTGGATGTTGGTGGCCACCTACCTATCCCACTTGGACCCCCACAATTTCCTCTTTCAGTTTTCTTGGTTTCCTTAATTGTAGCACAATTTACTATTTTGGCAGTTTTTTGGGTCCTGAACTTCTGGAGCCGTTTTGAGGCCCTAAATGACATTTTTTTTGGAAAACCAGGAGCAACATGGGACGTGGATAGATTTTTTTTCCCACAAAATTTGTATTCCTCAAATATATGTTTCTAACGAGGTATTGTGTGCTTCAAACGGAGATCGTATGCCATAGTTACGACCCCATGAATTTGATGTACCAATTTACCCAAATAGGGCCCACAATTTGGCGTTTCATCTCTTAGGGTTAGGTTTTTGGATGTTTAGGGTTTTCCATTGTTTCTCAACAATAAATAGGCCTTCGAGCCTCATTGTAAGATAGTTTAGAGGCATGTATCCACCACATCTCTTCTCAGAGATAAGCTACCATCGCCCTAGCTACTTTATTTCCATTTATTTTTGTAAACATATTTTAGTATTTTATAGTAATGAAATGAAGTATTATTTTTGCTACATCTCTATACTTATGGTTATATTTGTAATTTTTTGCGTTCCTATTTAAATCTAGATCAGTGGTATTAGAGTGGTCTGCTCTTTCTCTGTCTTTCTTTGCATGTCCCCAACGAGGTCGAGATATAAGGAGTTAGGGCTTAAATTGGTTGAACCTTTGCAAGACCAACCTCGCAAATCCCAATGGCCTCCCATGGCAGATGAAAAAAAAGATGATGGGGTAGGAGATTATACCAAAATCGTGCTTGAAGAGGCACTTGAATGACAAAGGAACGCGATGATGGACAATTTTTCCCAAATCCTTCAATGGCTATCCAGGGGCGACACATCTACGTCTAGCATCTACTTTGGAAGTGCCACACTTCAAATCCCCATATTCGAGGTTCAGATAGATGCAGATGCCGTAGATAAATGGTTATATCTGTTAGAAGGGTATTTTTCTGTTCATGATATTTCCAGTAGGGGAAACATTATTTTCGCTCTTCTCAAAGAAACCCCCCATGTCAAGGACTGGTGGGAAACCTACTGCGAGTAGAAGGATGAAAGTACGGGCTCACTATTTTCAGCCATGCCCATTGACTTTCTAGCATTCTCTCTAGCAATTGAACATCTTTGATCCATGGATTAAAATCTTCCACAGAATCCTCTTCTACCATCTTTACTTGGTTGCACATCTGTGCCAAATTTCCTCCAGAATCTGCAACTATACCTGCACTCACAAAACAATTATTAAAATAAAAAACATAAGGCCTCAATGCATCTTCTTCCTTTGGAAACACTTCAGTATGCTACTCTGATTTCTCCTCTTCTATCAGCACATCAATATGCTGATTCAACCTCTTTAAATAATTCTCTAATGTACTCTCAAGACTATCAGTTAGTCTCCCGTCCAAATCATCTGCTCTAATGATGTCTTTCTACTCTTGTCCACTATAGTGAACTCCTTCCTCTACAATCATACTGTCATACTTTGAATTTCCCAACAAATACTCTAGCAATTCAATTGCTTTGTGACACTTCATCAGTACTTCATCATTACTTATGATTCCTGCAGTTATACACAAATTATGAGTTTGAAAATTACAAGGTTCAACAGTGTCAACTGTTGCTTCACATATCAGTTATTCATATCGGATCTCATCTCCTTTCACAAGAAATTTTGCCTATGTTGTCATAGCTTCAAACATCAATGTATTACTAAATTCTTTCTTCTGCAATAATTCACTTCTTTTCTCATTCAAGAGACATTCACCATCATTCTTTGCTTCAGAGTTTTTATCTTCTCAAAGATACTCTTCCATACTTTTGAAAGCTTCAAAAGATTGCTCATCCTCTGCAAAACCTGTAATTACATCAAAATTATTAGATTCAACAACATAAGGTTGTACATTCTCCTGTTGGTCTGCATTTGTCCAACAGTTCAGAAAATCATCAATAATTCCTTCTTCTTCAACCAGAACTTCATTATGCTCTGCTTCAAAAATATAAACTTCCATTTCCAACTCAGCTTCTTTGAGTTTTTTCATTAGCCACTTCACTTGCTTATGTTGTAGCCTTCTTTGTAACTTATGCCACTTTACTGGTTTCTTCTTTAATACCGAACCTAGTCTTTAGTTTTCCTCAAGTATCATCCTTAATGCATTGAGTTGTTCTTTCATCTCAGCAATCTCTTTTCAATTCCCTCTTGACTCATTCTCTTGCCATTTGCCTTGGCATCCTCCTTTTTCACGTTTCTTATGTTGTGGTTTTCCTCAGAACCTCAACCATGACTATCAGTAGTCATTTTCTCATTCTATATCTTCATGACCTCCTTACTCACTTACTATGAGCTGCATTAAAACCTCTGCAACAACAAGTCCTCCTGCTACCACTTACCTCACCAAGCCTTCCTTTGTACTTGGTCTTGTGGAAAGCACTCGGTTCTCTATCTCTGGAACCTATTTTGAGCACTTCTCTCCACTCCTTCTGGGCTTCAACTCATCTGCACCTTTTAAGAACACCACTGTCTTCTTGTATTTCAATCATAATTAAATATTAGGTTCTGATCACCTCTCCTTTCACTTAGAGAGTCTTATCATCTTCCTCCATTACTTAGCAATTCTACCCACATCCTCTACGGAATTTTCTTTGTGATCTTCTTGTGAGTTGCAACAATACCTCTGCAGTAACAAGTCTCCTTCTTGCTACATATTCCTCACTAAGCTTCTCTCCTCTCAGCTCAGTCTTTTAGCATCTCTCTGTTTCTTTCCTCTGGAACCAATTGAGCACTCCTTGCTCTAGGTTGCTGTAATCTTATCACCTTCTTATGATGCTACCTATGCAACAATATAAAGACCACAAACTCTCCAATCTTCAAATCAAATTAAAACAAAATATATCATCTCACCTTCAAGATCTCTGCATGATCTTGTTCTATCATTCTCCTGCACTTTGAATGGATTGTTATCTGTTTCTTGCATCTGCAAGTTTTGCTACACATTATCTCTGTGTTCCTACTATTTTTTAGATTAGAATTTGATCTCCTCTTCCCTAGATACACACCTTAAAACATAACTGTTAGCCTTGGAAGCATTTGGCCCAAAAATGGATCCAAAACACTAATGAAGGCTTCGAAATTCACCTAAGGATCATTCAAAGATCGAAATCATCGCATGCCAAGAGCCCTTAAAAGGGCAGAAGAACACTATCGGGAGGCTAAATGACATTAAAATAGTCAAAAAGTCAAGTATTGGAGGCTTAAACTATGAAATGCACAACAGCTGTTAGATTTGGCCAATCAATGGCCCAAATCTAAGTGGAAAATCGCATATCAGCAAGCAGAGTGGACTTTAGGTTGGGCGAAAAGCACCCCCGATCAGTGATCTCTGATGATCAGATTGGCGGGTTGCAATTGGCGGAGGAAACCTACGGGTATCGGCGTAGACCATGGGGTGATGGAAATGGCGATCAACGATTCAATGTGGACCATCAATCAAGCGAGCAGATTGACGGCCCACATTACATCGGGGTATCGTTATCAGGAATTACAAAGGACCACGCTAGCCATGGGCCCGGGGCATGAGTGACATGCGATTGCGATTGATCGCATCACTATATTGCATCAGATATACAAAGAGAGCTGGCATATACACGTCGGCAATGTGATGATGCAGACCTGATGGTATTCTAAATATGATTTGATAATATTTGAGGTCCGCAGAAAGTCTAGTTTCAATGCATTTTTATGTATTTTTGTTATATAACGAAATACAAAGGGAGCCTTGGGCAGCGACAATGCGATAGGTCCCGGAACGGAAAGGGTTCGGGAATGAAATATATAATATTTCAGGTCTGTAAGGAAGCCAATTTTTAATGCATTTTCAATGTATTTCGTTATCTAACGAAATACAAAGGGAACATGGGAGTAGTGCTGATGCGACATTACGAACCCGAAAGGGTTTATTAAGGCGGTTGAACACCATTTCAAGTCCAATAAAGTGGGACTTTCACATTTTAATGTAATTCCCAATATTAAGGGAAAATCACAAAACCAATAGGATTTCAGGAGAGCCAAAGGCGATAAGTGGTTTACGCTGAGCTCCGCCCGATGCCATATAGCGGCTGCCACATGTCCAGGCTGAGGAGAGAGAAAACCACCCTCATCGGGTGGTTAACTCCAGTACAAAAGAGCTGCCCAAAATGGATCACAAACATTGGATCTAGAACTCCCAGATCAACGGTGGAGATGTCATATCACTAAAAAGGTGGACCCAATAGGAAAATGGACTAGATTTGAGGATAATTGAAGTCTGCCGTGAGCCAGTTTTAATATATTTCCAATGTTTCGATTTATTTCTAAGAAAAAAATGGACATGCTATTCGCAATAGGTGACAACAATTGGGAACGAACCCGATATCTCTGTTTCGGCTCAGTTCGTATTTTTAACAGTCAATAGGTGAACTTAAAAAACAGTCATTATAAACATTTTAAGGGAAAACAAAGGCCCAATAGGCCTTCCATGACAGTGCAACTTGCCCGAAACAGAATAGATCATGGAGCAGACAACGCAGGCCATCCAAACAAATAGAATGGTGATGGAGCAGACAACGCAGCTTGCCCAAAACAAACAGAAACATCATGGGGCATCGACAACGCTCAACCCAAAAAAAATTGAATTGATTATGGGGAATCTCTGGCATGAGAGAGCTCCCTGCCAGCATAACAAACCACCTGAATGCAGTTACTCTTCTGTCAGAAGAAGGAACCTCTAAAGCCTATGCTCTCCTAGTCAAGGCATCAGTCAGTTAACAAGACAGATAGGATAGATTAACACTCCTAGCCTTTGAGAGCTCAGGAGCATTGTAAAAGGCCTATAAAAGGCCGAAAGTTGAATGTATGAAGGGTTCAACTTCTGGAGATTGTTGCTACTCTGTTCCTTCAAGCTTCTCATCTTCTTTCTAGAAATATAATCTTCTTTTATTGTTATATGTTCAATGTCCATTTTCTCTTCCGTTCCAAGCTTGCACTTGAACAAGTTGTTCATGTTTCTTTTGTGTTTAAGGCCAGATAACTATCATCTTATATCTGCTTTGATAAATTAGATTTGCAAGTTTCTTTTACTGCCTATAGCTAGCCATTCATATATGTTTTTATATGCATCTACTAGTATAGTTAGTATTCTCCATCTATTCATTGAATCTACAAACTATTGAGCATTAGTGGTCTAAAGCCTTGTAAAGCTGAGGGTGTTCATGCATGTCTTGAATGAAAAATAGAGTTGAAATGGTTATCTATCTTGATCCAAACCATCACTCATTCCAATAGTTGAGAGAACAATATTGAAGATTATATGTTACCAGGCATCTCCGAGATGCAACCTAGTAGAGTTTCTTGGAGTGCTAACATAATTGGCACCATTTCCGGTGATTTGAAACTGAAGTCAACTTCCCTGGGAGACGACATAGATCCAGCTTTGATGATAGGCAAAGTCTGGGCACTTTTTTTTTGGTTGTAATCATCTATCTGGCGACTCTACTAAAGGATGAACCTCTTGGCAACTCCACTTCATAGTTCTGGCTCAGTTTCTGAGGCATACTCAGAGAAATCCTCAGAAGCTACAAGTTGATCTAGTACCTGATCTTGAAAAAATAATTAGAGAAAAAAAGGTATTGTAGAAAGGAGCATCAGGTTTAGGTAAACCTAAACAATGTTCCATATCTCTGCAAGAAAATCCTGCAATAGAACAAATACATGTTAAGAGTATAGCATCTAATACTAGTAGTGAATAAAAAATCTCAGAGATTCATAAAGCTCCTTATTCTTTAGGTTCTCCTTTTGTTGTAAGCCCAAAGGAAACTTCACCTCCTATCCATCATACTCCTTTAGTCTTTTCAGTCACTCTTCAGCCCTCTATCATTCAGACTGTCACTACAATTATAGCCACCACAGTTATGGGAGGACCACAAGCACCCACCAAAATAGAAAGAATCATAGCTGCTAGGTATGGACCTCTAGTACTGCCCACTCCTTTGAATGCCATGCCTACTGGAGAATATCAAAAGTATAGGCCTAAGTTCACTGGGACTGAAGGTGTCATAGCTGAAGAACATCTTGAGTCATTTTATAGCTATGCTGATAACCTGGACATTAGTGAAGATGATGTGTGGATGAGAGTCTTCGCCCAAAGCCTAGATGGAGAGGCTAGGAAATGGTTCAGAGAACTGACCCCAAGATCTATAGCAGCTATTGAGGCTTTAGATGATGCATTCCTAAAGCATTGGTGGGGTAAGAAGTATCTACTCTACTACCACATCGAGTTTGGAAACTTAAAGAGGGTAAATGGTGAGTTGTTGTTTGATTTTAACAAGAGGTTTAACCACATGTACAACAAGATACCAATTGAAGTAAAACCCACTACTACCTCTGCTAAACTCACCTATGCCATTGCCTTTTATTCTGACTTCTATTTACTATTGAGGGAGAGGAGATGTGCTACTTTTGTTGATATACAGGATGCAGCCTTGGAAGTAGAATCAAACATCATGGATGCTGAGAAGCTCAAGGGAAATATTGATACAAGAAGAAAGAGGAGTGAGTCTTCATCATCTTCAGATCCCAAGATAGGTAAGATGACCAAGATGATAGAGTCATTAGCCTCTTAAATCTCCAAATTAAAGGTTGAGCAGCACCCTAGGAAAGGAAGAGTTCCTAACACCTTTTATCCTAGAGATCTAAATCCAAATAGGAGAGCAAATGAGCAGTTGCAGATTTTGCAAAGAAGAAAAGATGCCAATGAAGACCTAAGGGTGAAGACCCCTCTTCAAAATGCAGCCATGGAAGAAGAGCAGTTTGAAGAAGATGATGAGATCCATTGTGTGGAAGACAAAGGCAATGCCCCTTTTTTGACCTTAGCTGCCTATGAAAAGTCATTACTCAATGACCAGATCAGCCAAGAGTGAGACAGTGAAATTGTTTTACAAACTCAAGATCAGCACAAATATAATCTGAAGTCAAAGATGAATAATGCCAAGGAAACTCCTGTTCAAAGAGTTGTTGTCCTTACAGAACAACAAGCTAATAAGCAGAAGCAACCAGCTATTGGAAATAATACTAAGAGGGGGGGTGAATTAGTATTAGCAAATCAATAACTTTTTCATTTCATACTCTGATTCATATGTGCTACTTCAGTTAAGGGAACTCACATGTACACACAACTGTGTTTAATGCAACTAGCGTATATCCAGTAAAATCGTGTTTCAGTCAATTCATCATATGTTGATCTTTAATCAGTGAATCAGAACTTCATTAACAATATAAATAGTAAACAGGTGCAATAAAATAGAAAAAATCATCACACATAAGAAACACACATGAACACCATGATATAAGGTGGAAACCCAATGGGGGACAAAAACCACCTGCTACCGTCTTCCTTTAATATTAGAAAAAACTATTTACAATCTTATATTAGGGCAGAATCATACCAGTACGCAGGCACCCACCTACAAAAGGCTACAACCTTCTCTTGTTCTCTAGCTACCACTGGAAGGGAGCTACAATCCCGTGGCTCTTGTACTAGCTAATATATTTAGTAGTATGTAGGCATCGGCCTACAGAAGGCTACAACCCTCTCTCGTTTTCCAGCTGCTACTGGAAGGGAGCTCCAACCCCCTGGCTAGCCGATATATTTACCAATACGTAGGCACCGGCCTAATGAAGGCTCCAACCTTTACTCTTCCTCTAGGGACCACATTTCATAAATTTTCAGACTAGATACTCCTGGATCACAACACCATAATATGAAGGCCACATTTCATCCAATTTTCATACTAGACCCATCAACAACATTGAAGCTCAAAATAAATCACCACTACAATACAACCATTGCATCAACCAATCAATCTCTGAATCACCCACAACTGAATCACTGAAGACCGGTCATCAAAACACAGTTACCAGAACACAGAGCAGAACCCAGAACTCTGCAACAACCACTAGAACTAGTTGCAAGTTAAGATATCATATTTCATAATGTATATGCTACTCTAATGAACTGAACTAGCATGTATACACACTTTTAACAAAGCGAACCCGCATAAAGATATGCAAATATTAACTCATAACTTTGTAGCTATTCTAGACATCAATCATACCTAGATCATAAGATTTATAGAATAAACATGCGTCAGTAATTCAGATCTAGTCTATCCATGATTAAACCACATAATGATAAAACATTCCAAGCCTTAAGATCCCGATCCATCATCCATCATTATCCACATAGGTGCATCCTTGATTCAGATCAAGCAAGGCATCATGAACCCATAACCTGCATATTGGATCTCTTACTTTATCAAATATTTAATCCTTACATCCATTTGGCCTAATGATCTTCTCCTCCTTTTATAGTGTTAGGCCTTTCTCAATACTATGGTCTAAAACCACTTAGAACCAATACCTTGGACCAAATACGTGGGGTCACTACTTCATACCAGATACCTTGGACCAATAACATGGATCAAAATACCATGGAGCAAATACCACGGACCAAAACTTAGTCTCTAACATGTACATGCCTTTCCTTTTGTGAAACTACGTGTGTACATTATACACACCTTTTGGTCTGTTAACCCGTGTGTATATGTTCCTTTGTTAAGGTGAACCTACGTATACCTCTCTTTGATCATTAAATCTTTGTTATTGACATGTTGCACTATGATCTGTCATCTGAGTGAGTTTCCATCAAGGACAACACTTGTATCACCTGTATCATAATGCCAAAAATCTCCTCCTTTGGACTTGATGGAAACAACAACACCAAGTCACTCTCCCCCTTTGAAATCAAGGGCAAAGGGCGGACCAAGATATTCTCTCCCTTGGTATACATTATGTTGTCCATACTCTCCCTAAGTACATGTTGAAGTCTTTGATTGAGCTCCCCCTTTGTACATGCTAAGATGTACCAATCTTTCCATGCTCAACCTGAGCACATGTTGAATTCTTTGATCGAACTCCCCCTTTGTGCATGCTAAGATGTACTAAACCATCCTTGCTCTCCCTGAGCACATGCAGAGTCTGCAAAAATATTTTTCAAAAGAATAACATGACTTTATGACTCAACTAAGTGATTATGACCTTCCTATCACCAATGACTAATACATACATCAATCTCCCAACCAAGTGGGGATACACCATTTTGAGTCATCCACCCAACCAAGTGGGGATATACCAACTGTTTATATATGATTGAAATAGAAATTATTACATCATCCTTCCCATACATAGTGGGGGTACAAATCAGGTCTTTTCATGAACTTTTCATCAAATGATATACATGACTTTTATAACAAAAACCAACAATCTAAACAAGACCATGATAGTCATCAACAACTATCATACAACATATATGATCTGCACCATAAGCATATATCAGCAACATCAGCAACCTGTAACCTGCAATACCATTCTCTTGACCAACCAACAATAAGTAGCAAGATGTATCATTTAGCCACATAAGCATCATCACCAAAGACTTCTAACCATAATTCCAACAATGCATTATTCAAAGCATATGCTCCCCCTGAACCTGTTCCATCTATTCACTGTCAGATCTGATCATGCATATATCAGCAAGAGGTATCAAGGCATCATCATCAATAAGATATACATCAAGTTAGGATAAAAAACACTTCTAAACAACATCTTATGAATACCAAGCCATTTCCACACATCATTTGCAGATTATAACCATCATCAAATGTGACTTGTCTTCATGAAACCTGCGTATGAGATTTAGAACACTGAAGTTTCACACTTTCAACTCCCTCTGAGTCTGTCATGTCTGTATACTCTGTTATGCCACATCATTCTAACTGTACTTCCTTCTTCTTCAATATCTTCGACTTTGATGATGTTTTCTCCTTTTCGTATGGTGCCCGTACTTTGTTCCTGCATTCCTTTTCTATATGTCCAAACTTCTTACATGCATAACATCTTACATGTTTCATATTCCCTCTGTAGTAATCAATGGCTTTGTGACCAAACATATTGCAAACAAAAAAATATCCCTTAAAGTACCTGGAACATGATGATCTTTCTGTGTGATGGTCTTGCATCATTCTACTTCTGCATCTCACTGCAACATGTCCAAGATTATGACATACATAACACTCAACATTATTCATCTGAGAAAATAACCGACTATCACTTCCATAGTTTGGAGTGAAAGATTTTCTTTGATAGATTTCTTTCCTTGCTTGTTGATTTGGTTGACCTCTTATCTCCTTGTTGAGCATTTCAAGTTTTGCATTAGAGTTCCTTGCCTCACCTTGAGAGCTAGATTCACCTTCAACAGATTCATGAAAACCAAGACCAGTTTTGATAGCAAGGGATCTTTGACTACTAAGAATATCATCCAAAATCTTAGTTCTATCTTGAAATCGTAACAGTTTATCCTTTTATTCTAATTTACCTTTTAAGATATTTACCTCAACCTGATGTTGCTCCTCCTTTTCCAAATGTTGTTTCTTTAAGATTTCTGTAGCCTTTATTCCTTCTTCCACTTGCTGCCTTAATTTAAGAATCTCATTTTCTTGTTCTTTATCTGCTTGAGGTAGTTCTTCATTTTGCTTATTTTTCAATGATATCACTTCATCTTGCAGCATTTGATGTACATTGAAGGCACACTCCAGCTGAGCTTTTAATCTAGAAACTTCTTCTTGGAGGGCACTCTCTCTTTTGTTAAATAGATCTTGTTGATCTGATGCTACATTTGCTTGTTCATCTTCAATTGAAAGTGATTTAGAATCTAAATACTTGCTTCCACTTGACGGCAAGATGTCGCTATTCCTTTGAGTTTTCTTCTTCTTCTGACGTGCTTTCTTTCCCATTGTTTTATGGATCTCCTTCAAGCGATCAAGCTTCTACAAAAGGACCAGATCTAATATCAATTGTTGGAAATAATATTGAGATGGGGGGTGAATTAGTATTAGAAAATCAACAACTTTTTCTTTCAATACTCTGATTCATATATGCTACTTCAGTTAAGGGAACTCGCGTGTACACGCAACTGTGTTTAATGCAACTAGACTATATCCAGTAAATGTGTGATTCAGTTAATTCATCATATGTTGATCTTTAATCAGTGCATCAGAACTTCATTAACCATATAAACAATAAACACGTGCAGTAAAATAGAACAGATCATCACACATAAGAAACACACATGAACACCATGATATAAGGTGGAAACCCAATGTGGGACAAAAACCACTTGCTGTTATCTTCCTTTAATATAAGAAAAACATGTTTACAATCTTGTACTGGTGTAGACTCATACTAGTACATAGGCACCCACCTACAGAATGTTACAACCTTCCCTCGTTCTCCAGCTACCACTGGAAGGGAGCTACAACCCCCTGGATCTTGTACTAGTCGATATATTTACTAGTATGTAGGTGCTGGCCTACAGATGGCTACAACCATCTCTCATTTTCCAGCTGGTACTAGAAGGAAGCTCCAACTCCCTGGCTCTTGCATTGGCCGATATATTTACCAGTATGTAGGCACCGGCCTACTGAAGGCTCCAACCTTTACTCTTCTACCAGGGACCACGTTTCATAAATTTTCAAACTGGATATTCCTGGATCACAACACCATAATATGAAAGCCACATTTCATCCAATTTTCATACTGGACCCATCAACAACATTGAAGCTCAAAATAAATCACCACTGCAATACAACCATTGCATCAAGCAATCAATATCTGAATCACCCACAACTGAATCACTGAAGACCAGTCATCAAAACACAGTTACCAAAACACAGAGTAGAACCCAAAACTCTACAACAACCACCAGAACCATTTGCATGTTCAGATATCATATTTCATAATGTATACGCTAATCTGATGAACCAAACCAGCGTGTATACGTGCTTTTACCAAAGTGAACCCGCATACAGATCTGCAAATATTAACTCATAACTTTGCAGCTATTCCAGACATCAATCATACCCAGATCATAACATTTATAGAATAAACATGCGTCAGTAATTCAGATCTAGACTATCCATGATCAAACCACATCATGATAAAACATTCCAAGCCTTAAGATCTCGATCGATCATCCATCATTATCCACATAGGTGCATACTTGTTTTAGATCAAGCAAAGCATCATGAACCCATAACCTGCATACTGGATCGCTTGCTTTATCAGATATTCAATCCTTACACCCATTTGGCCTAATGATATTCTTCTCCTTTTATAGTGTTAGGCCTTTCTCAATACCATGGTCTAAAACCACTTAGGACCAATACCTTGGACCAAATACCCGGGGTCAATACTTCGGACCAGATACCTTTGACCAATACCATGGATCAAAATACCATGGGCCAAATACCATGGACCAAAACTTTGTTTTCCAGCATGTACGTGCCTTTCCTTCCGTGAAACTACGTGTGTACGTTTTACACACCTTTTGGTTTGTTAACCCACATGTATACCCTCCTTTGTCAAGGTGAACCTGTGTATACCTCTCTCTGATCATTAAATCTTTGCTATTGACCTGTTGCACTATGATCTATCATCTGAGTGAGTTTCCATCAAGGACAATACTTGTATCCCCTGTATCATAATGCAAACACCAGCAGTTGGTCCTATCATCCTCAAAGCTTGAGCTCACGAGGTAAGAGGCCTTGACAAGTCTCCTTCTCCTTTCAGTTTTCAATCAAAAATTCAGATGCTAAGAATACCTATGCCTCTCATTGAACTAGTGAAGGATGAGTCATTGAAAAGATCCATCCTCGAGGTCCTTGCCTCCACTGACTATGTAAATCTGCAAGATGACCAACCAGCTATTATTCTCAGCCCAATGATTGAAAATTATGAGGACAACTCCCCATCATTCTATGTATCTCTGACTATTCATGACAAAATCCTTCAAAATTGCCTTCTGGACACTGGGGCTAGCCATAATCTAATGCCCAAGGCTATCATGGATAAATTGGGTCTTGAAATTATCAAGCCTTATCATGACTTGTTTTCTTTTGACTCTAGAAAATTGAAGTGTGGGATTAAGCAAGGACCTAGCCATCACTTTGCCTTAGCTGCCCACGAAGGGCATGATGATGGATATTGTGGTAGCAAATGTACCCCCAAAGTTTGGCATGTTTCTTTCCAGAGGTTGGATCAAGAGATTAGGTGGAACATTGCAAAATGATCTATCCTATGCTACGTCCCAGTTTTTGGAGGTGAGAGTAGGAGATTGTACAAAGAGGCTCAGTTGGCTTATATTGTCAGCGATGAAATGAATCCCACTAATCATCCCATCTATGATGTAGACACTAATTTTGGAGCTTGTTCTCTTCAAATTGAAGAATCTCAGATGGCCTCCATGTAGCTTAAAAAACCAGTTTTCCAGATCACATTGGGAGCAAGCCCACAAATTTGGGACATGTTCTTTGATGGGGCTTGCTTTAAAGAAGCTACAGGAATAGGTGTAATCCTTGTGTCCCCCACACAAGAGTGCATTGATTTATCTTTCATATTAACTTTTCAGGGCAACAAAAGCTTCCAAGAAAAACATCCAAGACTGGAAGTACGCAGAGATGAGGTGAAATATATACCATCACTGACAAAATCCAATGATGCAAAGCTTTTGAAGAGGATGATCAAATTAACATGGTTTTATAAGTATTTGATGGCCCAGTCAATGGGCATTTTTTGAAACTTTATTTCATTTAAGGCTTTAAAGCCTTGGTATTGTAAATATGTTTTTTCTAGTTTTTATTTTCATTGTAAAATAGACTTAAAATAGACTCCATGCCCAATCAAACACTAGGATGAAGGTTTGATGTTGTTTTTACAAGAAAGGAATTGATATGTGATTCTTGAAACCTCACCGGGAGGATTTCATCCCTAAAAAGAGCTAGTGTTAGCCTTAGAAGCATTTGGCCCAAAAATGGATCCAAAACACTAATGAAGGCTTTGAAATTCACCTAAAAATCATTCAAAGATCAAAACCATTGCATGCCAAGAGCCCTTAAAAGGGCAAAGAAACACTATCACGAGGCTAAAACACATTAAAACAGTAAAAAAATCAAGTATCAGAGGCTTAAACTGTGTAGTGCATAGTAGTCGTTAGATCTGGCTGATAAATGACCCAGATCTAAGTGGCAAATCGCATATCGGCAAGTAGAGAGGACTTTAGGTTGGGCAGAAGGCACCCCCAATCAGCGATCTCCGATGATTGGATGGGTGGGTGGCAATCGGTGGAGGAAACTGATGGGTATCAGCATATACCATGGGGTGATGGCGATGGTCATCAACAATTCAATGTGGACCGTCGATCGAGCGCACAGATCAATAGCCCATGTTACATCGGGGTATCGCTATTGGGAATTACAAAGGATCACGCTAGCCACAGTCTCGAGCATGAGATACATGCAATTGCAATTGATCGCATTGCTATATCGCATCGGATATACAAAGGGAGATGGCATATACACATGGGCGATGCGATGATGCAGACCCGACGGTATTCTAAATATGATTTGATAATATTTGAGGTCCGTAGAAAGTCTAGTTCTAATGCATTTTTATGTATATTTGTTATATAATGAAATACAAAGGGAGCCTTGGGTAGTAATGATGAAATATATAATATTTCAGGTCCGTAAGGAAGCTAATTTTTAATGCATTTTCAATGTATTTCATTATCTAACGATATACAAAGGGAACATGGGAGCAGTGCCGATGCAACATTACAGACCCGAAAGGGTTTATTATGGTGATTAAACACCATTTCAAGTCCAATAAAGCGGGATTTTCACATTTTAATGTATTTTCCAATATAAAGGGAAAATCACAAAACTGGCAAGATTTCGAGAGAGCCAAAGACGATAAGTGGTTTTGGCCGAGCTCCACCCGATGCCATACAACGGCTGCCACATGTCCAGGCTGAGGAGAGAGAAACCACCCTCATAGGGTGTTAACTCCAGTACAAAAGAGCCGTCCGAAATGGATCACAACCATTGGATCTAGAACTCCCAGATCAACGGTGAAGATGTGATATCACTACAAAGTCGTACCCAATAGGAAAATGGACCGGATTTGAGGATATTTGAAGTCCATCGTGAGCCATTTTTAATATATTTCTAATGTTTTGATTTATTTCTAAAAAAAACAAAGGGACAACCTGTTTGCAATAGGCGACAACAATTGGGAACGGACCCAATATCTCTGTTTCGGCTCAGTTCGTATTTTTAACAGTCAACAGGTGAACTAAAAAAATAGTCATTATAAAACTTTAAAGGGAAAATAGAGTCCTGATAGCCCTTCCATGACAGTGCAGCTCACCTGAAATAGAATCGATCATGGAGCAGACAACACAGCCCATCCAAACAAACAAAATGGTTATGGAGCAGACAGCGCAACTTGCCCAAAACAAAAAGAAACATCATGGGGCACCGACAACGCTCAGCCCAAGAACCACAGAATCGATTATGGGGCATATCTGGCACGAGAGAGCTCCCTGCCAGCACAACAAACCACCTGAATGTGATTACTCTTCCATCAGAAGAAGGAACCTCCGAAGCCCATGCTTGCCTAGTCAAGTCATCAGTCAGTTAACAAGACAGATAGGATAGATTAAGACTCTAAGCCTTTGAGAGCTCAGGAGCATTGTAAAAGGCCTATAAAAGGCTGAAAGCTAAATGTATGAAGGATTCAACTTCTGGAGATTGTTGATACTCTATTCCTTCAATATTCTCATCTTCATTCTAGCCATATAAGCTTCTTTTGCTGTTATATGTTCAATGTCCATTTTCTCTTCTGTTCTAAGCTTGCACTTGAATAGGTTGTTCATGTTTCTTTTATGTCTAAGGCCAGATAACTGTCATCTTATCTCTACTTTGATCAATTAGATTTGCAAGTTTCTTTTACTACCTGTAGCTATCCATTCATATATGTTTGTATATGCATATACCGGTATAGTCAATATTCTCCATCTATTCATTGAATCTACAAACTATTGAGCATTAGTGGTCTAAATCCTTGTAAAGCTGAGGGTGTTCATGCATGTCTTGAATGAAAAACAGAGTTGAAATGGTTATCTTGCTTGATCCAAACCATCATTCATTCCAATAGTTGAGAGAACAATATTGAAGATTATATGTTGCCAGGCATCTCCGAGCTGCAGCCTAGGAGAGTTTCCTGGAGCGCTAACAATAACTATGTTCTAAATTCTTTTCAAAGAAATTTTCACACATAATTTCTTTGTGCTGCTTTGATACCAAATGTTTCAACCACAATTCTGCTCTGATACCAAATGATCCCAGCCTAAGTCGACAATACCCACATTATGCAAATAAAATTGCATGTCACTGGTCCCAGGCCTTAGTCACCTGATCCATGGTGAAAACCTTCAAAAATAGAGGTTTAATTTTTTTAATTAAGTCTCATGTGGAAACGTTATATTTGACTATTCAATAGTCTAAACCTTCATTAACCTTTCCAGTGGAACTTTATTCAACCCTCATAAACCTTGGTTAATTCTATACCCTGCGCATATTAACCAAACCCCACTCTTAAGTTTGGTTATATTTGAACTTAACCTATAAAACCTTTATCAGCTTTATTTCTATTATAATTCTCATATAATAGAAATACTCCACAAACACACATAAACCTTACCTTTCCGCCAATCCACATCCTTTGCACATTTATCAATTCTCTCTCATCGCGTTCATCCTCCACCGCTGATTTCACTCCATTAGATCAACAACTGTCACGTCATACCACAAGTTAAACCCATTCACCAACCGGAACTCAAATCACTTAACTCGTGTTGATAAACTTCTTGGGTTCGCTCAGGCCCAAGCCTTATCGGCTTCAATATCCACTATCAATCTTACCATTCAATCCAACAGTTGTTGGACTACCAAATCAACAGAACTAATCAATGATCCTCCACCATTGATTAAAACCCATTTGATCCAATGGTTAACAACAACATTGGATGAGCCGCTTGCACAAGGATTACCCACCCGATAAAGTGGTTTCCTCTCTCCTGCAATGTGCTATGTGTCGATTGCTAAATGGAATCAGGTGACTACCCCAAATTACCACCTACCACTTTTTCTCCACCTGATAATAACTTCCGCTTATAAACCCACCTTTCTTCCTTGACTAACGCATGAGCTTATTGACATGTGATCACAGTAGATTATTGCCTATTAGATGGCTATGATGGCTCCTCTAGATTCCTCTTCTGCTAACACTTAAGTTAATCTCTTCCATTCATTTCTTTTACTTTATGCTATACGACTTAATCTTGATCTCCCATCACCTTCAACCTCGTTCGTTGATCTCATAGATTCAACGACTCATGTGCATCGTCACTTCATTCCTTTGTCCTTCTATTTACTTTGTTTTCATGCCATTTCTTCATTGTTTCTATGGTTTTGGGTTTACTTCAGGGTTTCAATATTTATTTGTCCTACAACACAACTCCCTCTTGATTTAACTCCGCATGCTCTTAATACAGTCACTCTTGAATCTCGATTGTGATCCTTCAAATGGATTCAAGTGATCCAATACAATCCTTCATATCAATTCTTCTCTGTGTTCTACTCGAACTCCACCTACAACCTCTGTTACACAGAACTTACTCTAGTTCATAGACATATTATAATTAAATTACTCCATACACTTGCATAAACACAGAATCAAGTTGTTTGTATTAATAAATAGGTATTTACACAGGAACTCTCTCCTTGGTCTGATCTTCTGTATCAGTGGCCTGTCTTTTCCTAACTTCCTGTAGGCTTACAATCAAACCTCTAATTCACAACCTCTAACTAGCTAACCAGCTAACTATCTAACTTGACTAATTTTTCCTCTACCTTTTTGGCTTACATTTATACAAAAGGATTCTATAACCAATTCCTGGTTTAGATCCATAAACTTCTCAACAAAATCCTAAAATCTCATCTTTATCCCTAAGGATCCTCTTTAATCCATAAATCATGAAACCAACTCCTAATCTAATATTTACAATTGATTCTCAAATATTTCACTATCCTAAATCTCTCATGTTCTCCAACATTCGAGAACATTTACAAATATGCCTCACAATACTTAATTAATTCCTATTCTCATTAAAATCACTCAAAATACTAAGTAATTACATTAATTTTAACACTTAGGAAACCAACTTCCTTAAAACACAAGACCCCCTTATGTCTACTAAAATACAATGTTTCTTCTAAGCTGAATGCTCCTGCATCACCCTTACATGAAACAATTATATTCTTCATTCTTCATTTGGAGTGTCGTTGTGACTATGTGAGGAACTAGTTCTTGCAACAACTTCTTTTCATTTAGTGACCATGGCTGAAATATGGGTCTCATCACCAGAATCTGATCCAAGATCACGTTGTGTGGTAGTGATCGTCTTTTTTTTTCCCGTTATTGTTTGGTTTCTTAGGCCTTATTTCGGGATGTAATTTCCAACAATGGGTTTCATCATGCTGAGCTTTGGAACAATGTTGGCATATAGTTTTCCCCCATTATTTCTTCACACTTGCATTCTTATTTGCCTTCCATTTTCCTCCCATCTCTTTCTCCTTAACCTTGAAAGTCTTCTTCTTACTACCCTCTTCCTGAATGTTCTTTCTTCTTGCTTCAACGTGTGTGGCTTTCACACATACCTCATACAAATTGCTTGGATTGAACATAAGGCTAGAATGTTTTAAATAAGAATGTAAACCCCCAATATATTTCAACAATGTATCTTGGGAATTCAAGTTTACCCGTAACAAAAATCCCACTTTCTAAACTCCTAGGTATAGTCTTGAACTGTTTGGCCCTAGAGTTGCCTAAAATTATGCCAACTCATAATGGATTTTTGCATATGGGCTAAAGGATAAAACTATCTTTTAATTTCATAAACAAATTCAACCCAAGAAATGTATATCTTACCATGAATTCACATTTCCTCTTAAGTCTTTGCTTCCCACCAGACTAATGCTTCTCCTTCTAGCCTCAATGAATCCAACTAGATCTTCATGTCAGCTTCTTGAAGGTTATAAATTCTGCAATAAACATCCAATTGTCAAATCCAATTGTCTAAATTTTCTGCATTCACCTCACCATTGTACATAGGAAGTTAAAACATAATGTCCAATTTTGAGTAAGGGAGTTTTTCGTTCTGGGGTTTGGGAATGAGATGGATAGTTTTTGTGGTGGAAGTGGAAGATGTTGCTGTTTGAGATGTTGAGGATGATGAATATGATGAGGAAGATGATGATGGTGGAGATGGAGGAGGCTTTCCTCCATTACCCTTTGAATCCTTCTTTTGATATTTTTTATATCCTGAGCTTACCTATCCATGTGGAGGATTAGAAATCTCTCCAACCATTCTAGTATTCCTCTCCTCATAGAGGACTCTAACCATGTCCATTAAGTCATAGAAATATTTATTGAATGATTCCTCTTCTGGAAGACCTTTGGCCTCTCTTTCTCTGGACATGATGGCTTTGGATTCAAGCTCAGCTTTGGGTACTGCTTGTACCTCCTCAATCTCAATCGAAGGTAAAACTTGAGGTGTTTCAAGTGCAATTGGAATTGGAATTTTGGGGGGGATTTTGGCCTTTTGAGGTGTTTCAAGTGCAACCAATAGTTTCCCATCTCCTCTCTACAATTTTAAGCTTGTAAGCATCACATATTTGCAACCATTAAAACCCTACTTTAAAAAAACTCAAACAATCAAGAAAATAACATTTTCTCTGATACCAACTTGAACTATTGTTGAATGTTAGTTTTGTTGTGTGATTTTCATCTTTAGATTTTTAAATAAATGATTGTCAATTGCTTCATGTGCATAAGTTTCCTTATGGTGTTTTTGAATAGAAATAGGTGAATTTTATCAAGTTTTATGTGAAGATCATGAGAAAAATAGCATGAAAAATAAGTGTTGAATAATAGCAAGTGAATGTACAAAAAAACATCAATCTGAACACTTAACACAGTGTTCTGATGAAGGTGTTCACCCCTCCTCGGCTACATCTCCTTAGTCTAGCTTCCATGGCTTGGGCCTTTGTATTAGCTAAATAATGGAAAAAGTATTGTTGACAATGCTCTACTACTCTTGAAACCTGCTTCAATTTGTTCAGAATGCTCAAATCAGCCAGGAACACCTTTTCATGATCTCAATTTTGTCAAATTTTGCTCTAATTATTGTCAAAACCGTTTTCCGTAGAAAACCTCATCTAAAACTAGAGGAACTCTAGTTAACTCCACTAAACTTGGATTTTTCGTTGAATTTGGAGGGTCCACCAAAAACACTACGAAATTAAACTCTAGTTTAATTAATGATTAACTACGGATTAATTAACAATAATCCAAATTAATTATTTCTTAAACCGTGGTGATGCTAAACCATTAGTCTGGCGGTTATTAAAGTGGACACATGTCATGGTTTCATGGTGGTTAGGCACATTAATCCATGCGGTTTCTTGACTATTAGCTAGCGGGTTATACAGTAGTGGTCATAAATGTGGCATTAAATGTCATGGTTTCCATTACCATTTGAATTGACTGTTGGATAAATGTAATTGTAGCTGTCCGTCGGATGGTGTGTTCACATGGGAGGGCTGGCCCTCCTAACCCCCAATCCGCAACCATTTAAACTTGAAATATGTGCGGTGAACATAACAGTTAAGAACCAATACTGTGGTGTAGTGGTATGTCATGTGGTTTACACGGAGCAGTTCCCGGGTTTGATCCCCCCGAACTGCCATAAATTTTATTGTGCATCGATTACATGTGGTCCTTTAGGAAGGACACATGGCAACCTTCAGGCTTGCCACTTGTCCCCTCCTCATTGGTCCACTTCAAACCAATCAAAACTTGGAATGTCACCGCACCAGATAACCAATAAAAACATGACACTTGTCAAACTATGATTGAGCATTGACCGACCTTTGACCCTACATAGTCACCGGCCACGTTAGCAGTATGGAATGCTTATTATGCAGTGACTGTACATCCTTTTTCAAAAATTCCATTATTTGGAAAAGTAGATAGAACATGATATCTTCCTCATATGAACTTGTTTTTTAGTGAAACGAGTTGTGTTGGGATTGTTTTGCTGAGACGGATGGGGTCATTCAGGTTTTGAGCAATTACAATAACTTTGATTTTTGAGCTAAATATTGAGCACCTGATTAGATCACCAATCATTACAGTACTTGCGGGAGTAGATATATGTACAACATAGAAGAAATTACAAGATGGGGGTTTTACAACAATTTGATTTGGTGATCAAGTACAAGAATGGAAACAAAACAAGTTGGACAACATGCTTTCAAGGCCACCCACACCAAAGATCATATCTTTGGGGACTCATATGCACATGAAACCATTCACACACAATGCATACTAAGAAGCATATTATAAAGATGAGGACTTGCAGGAGGTGTTTTAGTACTTGTCGAGTTAGAGTCACTTGGACAATGGAGATAACACTATTGACTACCATCTCTAGGATGGATTACTCTATAGGCTATATAAGTTATGTATTCCTAAAGGTGAGATATTACAACTAATTAGAGAGGCTCAAACCTCGAAGGTTATAGATCACTTTGGTGCAAGGAAGACCATGGCCAACTTGCAGAGGTATGTGTATTGGACTAATATGCAAGAGAAGGTAGCTAGGTTCATAATAGGATGCATTTTCTGTTGTACCAAAAAGCCTAGCAACATCAAACAAAGCCTATATCATGCCTTACCTATAGCCACTCATCTATAAGGGACATGACTGCATTTTCTTGGTATCTAATAGATTCAACAAGATTTGTGTTCTAATGCCCTATAAAAAGACCATTGGTGGGTAAGAAACAACACAATTTTTTATTGCATAAGTCTGGATGCACTTTGGGATACCAAGGAGCACCATTTCAGATAGGGATAAAATATTTCTCAGTGCGTACTCTATTGCATTATGGGAGAAGATGGACATGAAGTTGAAGAGATCTACTACATTCCATCCACAAACATATGGGTAGACAAAAGTAGTCAACAACACTTTAGTGCATCTTCTTAGGGGATACAACCAGAAGCATCTAAAGACTTGGGATGAAAAATTGGTATATATACAAAATATTTACCAAAAATCAGTACACACATATATAGGGAATTCCCCATTTGAAGCCTATTTTGGATATTTGTCACCTTTTACTTTTGACATTGCATATGGGTAGCAAGGATGAGTGAGGGAACATCTTACATGAGATGCCTTAAGGATTGAAAAGGTTGTAGAATAGATCAAAAAAATATATATATATGTACAACAGACATTATAGAAGCTGTTGGGGAAATATAAGGGCAAGCATGATTAACATAGAACATAGAAATTGTTCAAGGTGGGAGATAACATATGGCTACACTAGAACAAGGAGAGGCTACAAGGGCTTGTAAAAAAAATCAAGGCTCTAAGGTATGGTCCCTTCGATATACTGGACAAGGTGTGTGATAATGGCTATCGGCTCATTCTACCACCATATATGTGCAGTTACTAAGTTGTGAATGTAGTGAATTTGAAACTGTATGAGCCTTCTATGTTAGATTAGGAAGAGGAACAATTCCGACTTTGTGTGGAGGATTTGGCACTAGATGATGAAGCAGAGTTGAGAAAATATATAATTTTCAGAAGAGGTACAAAAGTACAAGACATGGGTAGAATGACCTTTGGAAGATTGCATGGAAAGGACAACTTCTATGCAAAGCTAAATGGTAGACTAGAGAGAAGGTGGAGGAAAATTTTCCTCACCTCATTCAGTAGAAGATTTTGGGTACCAAAAACCACCCAAAATGGGGAGGTGTCATCCAGATTGGATCAGTATATATTTTTTAATACATCTCCGTGCATTTGGAGTGGAAAAAGTGGAGGAATATTCTCATAAGACCATTGTTACTAGCGGGAACTAGTTTGGCAAAACAAGGACTCAAATATTTTGGAAGTGTTTTGAGACATCAAATGACATTATTTAGGGTAAAACATGTTAATTTAGTGCTACACCTTTTTATGCTATTCTACACACATATACATTTCTAATGGCATAAGAAGCACATCAATCAGAATCTATATTTGAACGTTATTCTACTCAAAAGTTTACCTTCCTATTTTGACCACCATAGTTGGAGAGGATGCCACATCATCCACGATTATTTATGGAAAAGGTGCTAGCCATGTGATTATGATGCAAAATAATTGAGGAGAGTCTATATTGTAAATCTGGTTAAGAGTTGTGGTAGTCAAACTTAACCACTAGTAGGCTATTAGGTTGTGTCATAACCAAGCCACTAGCAGGAGCATGCATTCCATTCTTTCAAGTGAATTTATTCCATGACTAAGAAAAAATATCAAAAGAGGGATACAAGGTAGAGCACATAGAGAGAATTTGTTCACTGTAGCAATCCACAAGCCATGGGCCATAATTATTTGTACTTGCAGCAATATTTCTAGAAAGAGAAAATGACCGAAGCAGCCTCACCTTCTAGTTGGATTTTCTCCTAAAATGTTTTCCCAGAGAATATATTGTGTATTATGTGCATGTGATATTTTTATTTTCCATTCTCTATTTTCTGCATAATTTTCATTTGCACACATCCACTATTAATGGTAAATCTATAGATCTAGCGATGTAATAAAATTGTAATAATGTAAAATTTCATATTTTTAATTAATATTAATAGATATGTTGTGACAAGTTGTCCAATGGAATATCCACATCAGTTTACAGATCACTTTAGGTATATATGTACTATTATTTTATCAATACAAATAATGATTATGTCATATTCTGAGATGGTATCGAGGCACGTATGGGCCTACTCCATCATAAGAGGATCCTTGGATGGGTAGAGTAGAAGAATTGTGAGCTTTATTTTTCCATTAAATAATATAAAGTTCGATATGCCATGCTATGAAAAATGAAGTATAGATGTTGATGTTTTCACACATCACTTTCCCTTGGGTAGGGAAGAAGTTATGAAAAATAACCCTTAGCTCATTTGAAGATATTTTTAGGTTATGTGCTTGAAGAGAAGTTTGATCATAGTAAGAAAGTTTTCATGACACCGGGATGTGCCACTAGCTCAATTTTGGGAGATTTCAATGGGAAAGAAATTGAGGTTGAGTGTGCAGGTAATGTTGTGCCTATGGTTCTAAGATAGAGATGAGAAGAACTTGAGGTAGAGGCCATAAAAATGGATTTTTTATATGATGTAGCCACAAGAGCTAAATAATAAATTTACATGTGCTTCCATTTGAAGGAACACCAGGAAAATGTTTTGGTCAACTAGGTTTTGTTTCATAACTAGGACTAGAGTTCATATATTTTTCAATTCGAAGCTTCATATCCACTAGCATCAATTGAGAGAAGTAATAATATTATGAAAGTATGATCGGATGTAGATTGTCTAAGAGTGATTGAAGAGGTGTTGACATTGAGCAGTCTCTACCTTGAGGTAGGATTGTGGGAAGATAAATTATTGAAGCAATGAGAGCCAATCTGTTAGTTCCAAGATAAACAAGATTTGGTTGTTGTTTCACCTACTACTATATCATCTATTTCACCTGTTGTTGCAAATTTTGAATACCATATATCATTGCAATGTTTGGGACAATGTATATTATCAATTCATTTTGAATAATTGTGAATTATTGAGGTAGAAGTCACTTGGAAGTTTGATAACGTGTTCTACCTTGAGCTTTAAAAGAAGTTGAATTAAGTCATATTTTCTACATTGCAAGAATTCTACATTCTCTTAAGTTTGCGATTAATTTAGATCAGTGATATTGGTAATGTGTCATGGTAGAGTATATTTCTTTGAAGAATTGTGCAAAGGAAATATACACGTATTGTATAGTTTTGTATATTTTTTTTGTATCCAAATGTAGCCTTGATGTACGAGGTTGATATCATTGGGAAGCTCCATAGTTTGGACTATTCCCTCCATAGCCTGCACCATAGAAGGAAAAAATGTGGTGTGTTCCCACATCAACACAATGGCAAGACATAGCCATGACCTTTCCTAATTACGTTGACACTCATAGCACTTTTGTTTAGTCACCTGACACTCAACATAAATATCAACAAGGTGAAATAGGATGCTTACTCATCAATGAAAAACATGGAGGTTGAACATATGCTTGAAGAGATATATATTAGGAGTGGAATAGAAAGGTGACATTAAATATTACCTTGAATAATTACCATTGAAATCTCACTCCTAAAAAACCAATGCATGAGAAAGGCCAACCATCAATTATATGTACATATTTTTTTATTTGTGGTGGGAACATTCATGACTTAGCTCTTTGTTGCAAATCTAATTTGTGGATTAGTGACCTTATTTAATCATTTAATTATAAGTATAGTCAAAGTCAGTTGTTAGAGTGTATCAAGTCATGTAAAAATGTATTTATATGTGTTTTATTAGAACAATTGGATGCTTTTCTATGATAATTAGTCTTTCCAACTATTGTCACAAGTTTAATTCTGTGTTGGAACTAACCATTCCAATAATAGACATGTTTTATTTTCATGATTGATTAACTATCAAATATGATGAATACATGACAAGGATGGAGAAATAATTGAAATGGCATTAGAGGATAATGGCTGGAGAAGAAATAATGATTAAATGATGGTAGACAAGATTGTGTGGTCTATAGAATAATAAAAAAATAATTACTATATTGTTATGTAAGTGACACATATGCTCTGTTTTGAGTTGATTTAGTGGTCCTAGATAACAAATGTACTTGGTAACTCAAAGTAATTGGAGCTTGTATTATATCTGGGTCACTTGTGAGCTCAATGAGGAATTTATATCTCCATGTAATTCATGGTAATGTTAAAACCACTTTGTAAGCACAAGTTTGTGCTAAATCAGAAATCATTTTGTTGTGCAAGTTTATGGTAAGCCAAAAACCACTTCCAAGAGGGATATGGATAGGCATTCCTATAGCATGGTTGAGGGTTAGCCAAGAAAACCCTGAGCATGTTTTAGGATAAGCAAATAAAACCCATAGCATGGTTATGGTCATTTCAAGAAAACCAAGGTTAATAATGATGGAGGGGGCCTTACAGGTATAGGTTCAGGTACAGGTATGAAGATAATGACAGTTAAATGAAACATGTACATGAAGAGACATCCTAGTGAACTGGTAGTTGTAGAAGCTAGTGACCCATGCCCTCTATGGGATCATTTTTCCTTTATATGGATGTCACCATATTGTTCTATAATGTTTGTCAACTCCCAACTGGACCACATATAGAATTCATTAATTGAGATAAAGACAAGTAGTCATCAAGGGGGATACTCAGAAAATATAATGCCTACTTGTCTTAGGTGTTACACTTTCTATGTAAGGGAGTCTATTCTTATTCTTTTTGAATTTTTTAAATCTATATATTTCTTAAATTGGTGTGTGGTTCAAAATTCTCTCAGCTAAGTAGATGGTGTGAAATATAGTTTATTTGTCTTGAAACAGCTCTTTAGGTATACATGTAACATTATTTTATCAATACAAATAGTGCTTATGTAAAATTGTGTGCAACACATGTTTTAATCTCCAAAATTCTTCTAATTTTTAAATAAGACTCATAATGTTGGGATGGTATGCATGTATATTTTGCTAAATTTAATTTGATGTAAATATTCATTTTTATTTAATATATTGGTAAAGTTGAATAGGATTTGGGAAGTTTCCTATCTTACCTAAATTTACTCTCCAAAGTTCTAATTTGGTAGTTGAACTACCTAATATCTAAGAAACTGGGTACGAAAAACAAATTTTATTTAAATTTCTCTCAACTTAATTGGTAGATGAATTTATTCCAAGAGGTTGACAAATCTCAAGCTGAAAACAAATAAGCCAAACACAAACATTGATAATTTCCTGAAATTTGTCTAAATTCTATTGAAATTAATTTCAAGTTTGTTATGAAATGTTTCTATATATATATACATATACATAATCAAGAAAACTGTAAAGGCTAAAACCTACCAGCCTTAAAAAAAATCTAGGCCACCTACGTTTCTTGAATGTATAAATTAACTTTGGGAGGATTGTGTTGTCCATTTACATAGAACATAATTTTTTTTAATAATAATTTTCATTCCTATTTAGTGTGGAAGGCTTCCTATTTCTACTTGGGGCGGATGAGGATATGTTGACTTTTTTCTATTTGTTTAATGAGGACCTAGATTGATTCTCAAGGGAATATGCTTAGCATATGCTTCGTCTGAATGATTATAATGTATTACAAAGTTTTCTAGGTTGAATTAACTTTTAATAAATTAAAAAAATTATATTCATGCCAAGTGGCTCCCCTCCCACCAATTTCCTAGGGATTTGAGATTATTCAAATTCTAATAAACTCATATTCAAACTAGATGGGGAAATTAATATATAAGCAAATTTTATTTAACAAAATGGTTCATTTTACAATAATATGTGTAATTTTTTTTTTCTCAAGTTAAATTAAATTTGTGGCACAACTCTCGACCCACCAATTTCCTAGAGATTTAGGATTATTCCAATTCTAATAACTTCATATTCTAATTTAATGGGTAAATTAATATATAAGCAAATTTTATTTAGAAAAATGGTCCATTTTATAATAAGATATGCAATTCCTTTTTTTTCTTAGGTTAAATTTGACCCATTACCCTTTTATACGTGGTTCATGAGGTAAATGTGTGCATTGGTAAGACATTCTTCATGTTGTAATAGTTTTTTTGTTGTGATAGTTTTTTTTGCTATATTTATGAAGCTTTCAGCTATATCAACCACATTAATAGTTTTAATGTGGTTGTATTAGTTTATGTCTATCTTAAAAAATTTGATTTAAATGAAAAAAATATGGTAGTTTTTTAACTATACTATACACACTTAAATTATATAAATTTATATATTTATAAACGTTATAATGAAATTTAATATTTCAATAAAATAATAAAGTTAAATATATCAAAGAAACATATGTAAATTATTTATTTATTTGTTTATGAATTATACTATCTACACTTAAATTGATGATGATGATTAATGTGCACTAACACCAATGTGGTATATTGGACCTCAAGAAAATAATAATAATAAAAAAGGTCTAATCGTCATTCTTCAAGATCTTATTTCCGTGATAAAGGAAAAAGGAAATAAGTGCTCCAAGATCGATATAGTTGGGTTGGATTAATAAGTCAATAATATTTGAGGTGTGGCTGATGTTAGGGAATTGAGAGCGGATGTGGGAAAGAGCTAGATAGAATAAAAGGAAGTGCTTTTCATCTTCCACCTTCTTAGTATCACAAATCTAATAGATTTTCTCATACCAGGGATTCTTGGGAGTAGACCACTCCCAAGTCTCACTTCGAAGCTCATGAGAATTAGTTCATATCCTATGGATATTCATTTTCTTCTTAGTATTGGTCAACAAAGATAGATAATTCTAGCTATCAGAGGTGGGGTTGATCACCTCCTTATAGTATCTTAGCTTCCTTTTACCCTCCAACTCCTTGCCATTCCACATCTTGTCCTTAAAATTAGAAGTAATAGCCTCCTTGATACTATCCTTGGTTACTATGATTATCTACTCGTTAATCCCCCAAAGGTTGATCCAAGACTCGTCATCCTAATTCCACTCGTGCTTGACCCACAGGTGGGGGTTTTGACTAAAGTAAAGAGAAAATTTTGGAAGCTTCTTGGAATCCATATTATAAAGATTCTTCTTAGACATCAAATATCTAAACCTAGTGATACTTTCAATGGGGGAAAAGCCCGCTTCGATCAAGAGGACCAGACAGGCAGTATTTCCCTTGATATTGAGGTTATAGGTTATGAATTGCTTCTAGATCATCTCAATCTTTCTCCACAACTCTCTAGATATACTGCAACCCCAAAATTCACATTTGTATAAGATAACAAGGGTGACAAGAGTCTCAAAGAGGAACCTTTTTTTTACTCCAAATGTAAATACCAACTGACTTACAAGTTTTTTCAATCTCATAATAAGATTTCCAACCTCAAATAATTTGTTTCTTGGTGTTATAATTCTAGTTGAGCTGATGAAGAGAGTCAATACCAAAATATTTATAAGAAGAAACCTGCTCTAGACAACAGCTATCAGAGAGGAAACTACCATGGGTGATATTTTTTGATTTAATGATCATGAATTTAGTCTTGATGGTATTAACTGTTATACCAATCTTGGAGCAGTAGCTATGAAGAGTCCTAAGCTTCTTGTCTAGTTCATCATGGATTTTTGCAAGAAGAACGATATCATCAACATAAAGGAGAAGTGCAATGATTATGGCAGTGAGCTTGGTGTCCTTGCAACCCGCAGCTTCTATACACTCCTCTAGGTTATTGATGTAAATACCAAAAAGGGTATGGGATAGGGGAAACCCTTGCTTAACCCTGATAGTTCATTTAATATCTTTAGACCACCCTTCATTGATATTAATATTGGAAATGGTAGTCTCATAGAGGCAGATCACAACAATCCTCAGTTCAAGAGGAACAATGATCTCTTCAAGTCTTTCCCAGAGCTTATCTCAAGGGATAATGTCAAAATATTTTCTAAAGTCCACAAAATAATAGAAGATATTGGTTTTACTATTGCGACATTCCTCTGTAATGATCCTGAGAGTGACAAGGTGGTGGTTAGTCGAGTGTTGTCTCCTAAAACCAGCTTGCTCTTTAGCCCTTTTACCTTGGTTTTGAAGCCAAATTCTAAGCTTCTTTTCTAAAATGAGCCCATAAAGCTTGGCTGGGATGTGGCTAATCATAATGGTCCTATAGTTAGAGGGAATTATTTTGTCCCCAGTTTTAAAGATAGGCACAATAAGGCTTTGCATCCAAAGCTTAGGGAAACCATGATTTATAGAAAAATTGAGAAGCTTGTGGAGATGAGGAATGAGGATGGATCTTCCCATTTTAAATATCTCAGCTTGTTATCTGTCAATATCTTTAGCTTTCCCATTAATGAGCTTATTAATCCCAACCTCAATGTCTTCCAGAAAAAATATATCTTCCTTAATATGTGTTTAAGATGATGCCCATGGTGTCTAGAGATGCATGCAACTTCTTAATATAGTTATCCCAATTTTCTAAGGTGATAGAATGATTATATTTAGTTTTACAAGCAAGCATATTTAGCCAAAAAAATTTGGGTGCAACTTTAGAAAGGTGGAGATGATGCTCTTGTATTTTATTAATATATGGCCTCTTCTTCTTCTTAATATATAGTTATCCCTGATTGCTTTCCTGGAAATTTTACAGTCCTTTTCATACCAAGGATTGGAAGTCCTATTATTATGGTTATATGATGTCTCATTAGAGAAGTTGCTAATGGTAGTGGAAAGGGTAATAGTATTATTGTAATAGATTTGATCAATGTTGTTACTATAAGTCAAGGAGCCTAAGTCGCTTTCTAAATCCCTTAATAAAAGGTCGACATTACTTCTGTCAAAGTTAATGTATCTTTTTCTTTCACTAGCCTCCAGCATCTGGGTGGCATGCATAACAAGATTGACGGATAAAGACAAAGGTCTGTGGTCATATTCAGGTTCATACCTGTTAAGTAGCTCAAAGTTTGTAATACGGTTGAGGATATGGGTGTCAGAAATCACATAATCCACGAAGCTGCTACCCAACCCATGGAAATAGGTCATCTGACTGGAGAGAGGCCACTTGTTAATACCATTACAAATGATTAGGTCCTGGGAACTACAAAGGGTGAGGAGCTCGATGCCAAATAACTTATTGATTATGTCTTCAGAGTTTCTTGATTATATAAATTTATAAATAGTTATAATAGAAGTGTAAGTTTTCAATAAAATATAAAAAATAAATATATAAGAAAGACTTGTATATTAAAAAAATTATTTTAATACTTTAATTTTATTATCGTGTATTCTTTTTGAATATATATATATATATATATATATATATATATATATATATATATATATATATATATATATATATATATATATATATATATAGTCGAAGGCTTTTGATTTCAACTTAAGGTCGATGAGGATCAATTGGTTTTCTTTTATTTTAATTGACGGCCTAGAGTGGTTCTGAATGGAATATGCTTCACATATGCTTTGTCTGAATGTTTATCAATGGTTGTATTGTGTTACAGAGTTTGTTAGGTTTCATGGACTTTTAATAAATTAAAAAGATTAGATTTCCCATTAATTTCCTAGTGATTTGAGATTATTCCAATTACAATAAATTCATATTCTAATTAGATAGGGAAATTAATATATAAACAAATTTTATTTAGAAAAATGGTCCATTTTACAATAAGATGTGTAATTGCTTTTTTCCTTAAGTTAAAGTTTACACATAACCTTTTTATACATGGCTAATCAGGTAAATGTGGGCATTAGTAAGACATTCTTAGAGTGGTAATAGTTTTTTTGTTGCAATAGTTATTTTTGTTATATTTATGATGCCTTCGGCTATATCAACCACATTAATATTTTTAATGTGGTTGTATTAGTTGAATATATATATATATCTTAATTTTTTACTTATATGGTGTATGCTTAATTTCTATAAAATTATATATATATATATAGATATAGATATAGATATATATATATATATATATATATATAATCATAGTATAAATGTGAATAGACTATATATATTCACTCTATTTTTTTTATTTATACCATACACATTTAAATTATATAAATTTATCTATTTACAAATATATATATATATATATAAATATAATTTTTAAATTTAAAATAATGGAACTCCAACACTACCATGAAGCAGGTGGCTTAGTATCCAACAATTATCTGTATTGCTAAGCAAAGCAGTGGGGATTTGTGAAATATCCTATGTCTAAATTAACTAATAACAAAGAAGAAATAGGTATGCTATCATTCAAGATTATGAAATATTTGTGATTACTTTTAATTATATAATTAAAACTATTGTACCCAAAATAAAATTAATCTAAAAAAATTATTAACTAAATTTAATAATACTCAGAGTTAAAATTTATGTATAGCATCAATGATACCTCCCATAAATACACCGTAAGGAGTTTCCCTCTTAAAAGAACTTCACTCTTGTCCATGTGTCATCAATGTGCCCCATTAGATTATATGTTAGACGAT
Organism: Pinus tabuliformis; assembly: GCA_031772625.1. Classification (NCBI taxonomy): domain Eukaryota; kingdom Viridiplantae; phylum Streptophyta; class Pinopsida; order Pinales; family Pinaceae; genus Pinus; species Pinus tabuliformis. The sequence goes on from CM062805.1 coordinate 451,190,872, forward strand.
TGGAAGGTATTTATTCATTCGATAATGTGAAGGTAGTTTGAAAAGAAGAGTTATTAAACCCATCCAGAACGATTTTCACTTTGTGTCCTTGATTGCAGGCAACAGGGGCTCACAAGGGCCTACGAGGAAACAATATTCCATCCCTCCCAAATAGTTTTGATTTCGAATCAGGCCACACATAGAATAAGGAAGCACTAAAGATCAAGTCACATAGTTACTCAGGACTTTCCATAGATCTGGAATGACGACAAGGGCAGATGTTGTTATTGTGTTTCCATGGAGTCATATTCCTCCACAGATCTCGAGGGCTATTGAGGAAGAGAATAGGAGATTATTGAAGTTATTTAGCTGCCTAGTTAGGGAGACTTACGCCCAAAAAACAATGCTAAGAACATGTGTGAATACCATCATGTGGGAAAGTCTGAGCAGCTGTTGTAGTGCCCACTCTAGTTTCTTGACCCTAATATGACATTATCTTAGATACTTTATTCTTTGACAAACTCAGGTTGAGGATCCAAAAACGTGACTCTATTATTAGTGAATGAGATTGTTATGTGTGTTCCCTATTAATATTATGATTATGATATAATTAATGGTTATGTGTACTCTCTATTGATATCATGATGGTGATAGTAGTAAAGGATAGACATGTTTTCTATTGTTGTTATAATGATGATAGCTTTGATCTATATGTATGGTTCCATTAATGTTATGATGATGCTAACCATGATGGATGTGTCCCCTATGTTACCTACTTGCATTAGTTTGGGTTCACAATGAACAATGATGCGAATGACTAGGTGATGGCAATAATGTTATTATGATAATGGCTAACACTGGGAAACCTTGTTACTGATGATTATTGAGTATGGCATGAAACCACTAGAGGCACTCGCATATGACGAGTTGATGACACCTGGTTTGATGAAAATTTATATTATTTTATCTTTGAAATTCTAAGTCAATTTTGAAACTTGCTATATATGTTTATCTATATTCTGATGATATGCTAGTGGTTGCAGGCACAGATTAGTTGCTTTGCTGAATGAATCACATATGGGTGATGGGGTTGTACAAGTGGATGGAACTACATGGGAGGGGTGGGACAGTGTCCCTGATCTCACCCACTAGCACTCCCGCCATGACTTGGGCTGGAAAGGTTGAAACACCTTCGCCTTGAAGATCATGATGCCATGAGGGCAGGTCCCAAAGTTGGGTCGCTCATGAGGATTTTACTGGGGGGTGCGCATCAAGGTGGATTCCTTGATCCCCGACACCATTAGTCTCACTATAGCAGGCAACATAAGAGATGATAGTGGTCTATGACGTTGCACCTATACTTTCCCCTCGTAGTCACTGAATGCTTGAAGGGCACGTGGTGTGGCACCCTTGGAACCTAAAGGGAGTTTCTTGAAGGGCACGACCAACTTGGCACCCTTGGCATCACAAATAAACTATTAGGCATGGCACCCTTGGAACTTCGAGGGAAGTTCTTGAAGGGCACGACCAAACTTGGCACCCTTGGAATCATTAAAAATAAATTAAATAATAGATATAATCAAGGAATGAAAACTAGGTAAATTTACATCAAGGGTAAATGATGTTAGAAACCAAGGTAATTAAATCAGAAATAAAACTTGGGTTAAGAGGATCATAGGAAGAAATAAAATAGATTACCTTAAAAACTCTACCCTTCCCATGTTGGAAAATACTAGGTGGATTATGTGGTTTAATTAGGTAAAAGGGGTTCAAAGAGGGACATAATTGTAAGGATAAATATTAATCCTAAACTAATTAAACCTAATTAAGAAAATAGGAAGGTGAATTAAAATAAGAATAATAAATTAAATTTAGAGAAATGTAGAGAACCTCCATGTGGCAACAACCAACATAAGAATATCCATCTAATAGATAACCTGAGTTAAATTAGGGAGTAGATAGGGGATAAAATCTTGACTCATTAATTGACTTTAAGTAATGAACACAAATTAAGGAATAAAAAGGGGGGAAATAAAGAGACAACTAGGAGAAGAAATAGGAATCTTGTTGAGGTGAGGAAAATATTAGTTTTAAATAAAAAATTAAGTAAATAATTTTGGGAGACCCTTGATGAGAGAGTGACACATGGGTGGGTGAATAATCAAGCTATTGAATTATAAAAAAAATAATTAATTATGCATGACATGCCAAGTGTCACCTATGAGGACTCCTATAAAAGAAGGGGCGAGCCATGGGAGAAAGGAATTTTTTGGGGGGGGGAACCCTATTGTTGGATGGGAGAGATGATGTCAGAGCAGTGATTATGAAACTATAGTGAGTTTGGTGAGGTAGATGATTTTAGAGAGGGGACTCTTGAGCCAAGGAGTGTTCTTCTCTACCAGCTAGTGCATTCCTCCATTGTACAACCCCATTGCAGCTCGAGGATCTGCAGGGAAGAAGAGTACCCAAGGAGTAGGCTGGGAGGTTAATAGTGGGTCATCGCATTCGGATCAAGTACATCTTCATTCATTTGCGGAGGTGATCGGCAACAAGGGAATACCAGCAACAGCAAAGCTAGCGGAGTCTCGTCTTCTGGTGAACAGTACATGTGTTGCAATACTATTTTGGTCTTAGTTAAATGTATGTAAATGTTATGATATGTTTCCTAAAGTGAATTCCCAATATATTTATCTTCTGGTTGTATTTTTCTGTGATTTAAAAATAAAAATAAAAATAAACAAATGAACGTATATAGTCTGGATGTGGTCCTTACACTTGGTATCAAAGCGAGGTTCAACCTCTAGGACCTATGGACCTTCTTTTTTTGTTTCCTTCTCAAATTGTTTCTTTAATTTTCCTCCTCTCGTATATTCTGAGTATTTTAAGGTCTTTTATTAAAAAAAAAAAAGAAGAAGAAGAGAAGCTCTGGTGCTTGATTACTTCTAAAACTAATTGTGTCTACATTACCTATTGCATATACAGCCGTATGTTGTGATGGTGATCCCACAATCTGCTTTCTAGCATTTTATTTAGAAGAATATGCCAGGCATATTGAACACTCAACCATGATCTGACAACAATAGTGTGAGGTGGGCATGCCCGAGATGTTAGCTCATTTGCGTGACAATTTTAAGAATGCCCAGGGAGAAATCAGAGGTCGTGGCTCATTTGCCTCGTCATATGAAGATTCTGCTGCCTCTCTGCCTCGCGTATTCACTTTAAATCCTATGAATGCATTTATCATTTTCTCTGTTTGCTCTCTAAACAAAAGCTGTAATGGATTTGCTCATCAGAAACCTCATATTCCCCATATTCCCCAATACCATCTAGGGCTTCCCACCAGGTATTACGTTTTACTTTTTGTGCATTGAAATTCAGTCCTAACGTAAAATTTTAATCATAGCGATTCTTAAGATTAATCAAGAAATAACTTCTGCTGAAATATCTTCTTGGTAGGCTCAGCTCATAAATCTACGAGGGTATATACATGCACCAAAGTATTCCGTGGGCAAACTAGGGTATCCTCGTGTAAATATCCAATCACCACCAGTACTCTTATCCTGAGCTATTCCTCTAGTTGCATTCCTTTCTCTGTTACAATCAATTTGGTTGTTTATGCTCAAGCATCATACCTGATTTGGGTGCCAACGTAAGAGTTTGCACTGCATGCTTGACGGAGCTCATATTCACGTCGAACGAGTCCACTTATCAAACACGGTAAACTCTGCAGATGGCTTGTATGGGTGTTGAATCTCTGGAGTCGCTCCTTCGTACATGTTGGACCGAAATGAGAAGACGTTTGAAGATTTTCCGTAAATTCAGTGACCAGAGTATACAGGAAACCCAATTTGTCTCATATCCTATTCTTTTCTGTTGTGCATCTTCTATTCTTTTCTCCTGTGATCATTGCATTCCACGAGGAAATATTTCACTCAGGCATTCAACTGAATAGCCTGGTAGCATCCTCGGTCCTCCCATTTTGCCAATATCCCGCAATCATAGCATCCTATGCAACCATATTTGTTGAGGCATTTCCTCAAACAATTGGCAAGCAAGCTCAATACAACCACTCTGGGCATACCCTGCAACCAGCGTGGTCCATGAAACTACATTACATTCAGGCATTCTACCAAACATTTGCTGTGCATCCTCTACTCTCCGATTCTGCCATTATCTCATAATTGCCACTGTCCCCGAGATCACTTCAGTTTCAGCACCATGACTACCCTTAGTCTCCTAACTCTGAATTCAAGTTTGTGGGCTTTGTCCAGACCCTCATTTAAGAGCGTGGGCAAATGTCTCTAATAGTAATATTGAATAAACCTTAAGCACAGGACAGCAATAAAGTGTATCGGTATTCTTAGTTTAGAGTCCTAATTGAGAATAGAACAACAACAAATAGCATGCACAATATAGCAATTTACATGCATATTTACAGTTTTGGGTCACAATATTCTACTAGTTGAAATTCAGTGCCTAAAGAGGAGAATCAGATTCGATAACAGCCACAACAACATTTACCGGAATGAGATTCAATAACATTTATGAGATCACATAAACTAGGTGAGAGGAGAATGAGTTTAGTCCCTTTTATGCACAGAACTAGAAGACGCCAATAACCCTCATAGGGATTAAGGCATGAACCTTTTTAGGGTTTCAAATTTCAACAATCAAGTATGTTACACAAAAATATCGTCACCATGATTATTTGCAGTCAGTATGGGTCTATCATCACTTGTACTGTCCTCCTAAGCAAGCCTAAGACCTCAGCTCTTCAAATCAAGCTTTAGAAGTGGGAGAAAGACATTAAATATCAATGTAACTCTGGTTCTACACTTTCTCTCATGGTCACCTGCGGTCCCGCACCTTCTGTGTACAAAAGCTGCGTACCTACCCACTCTGTTCCTAACGGTGTAGGTGCGGACCCCTGTGAAAGTCAAAAGGCGCAAGTTTTATCTTAAAAAACTCACTTTGGGTTAATTCTAGAGTTTTCTAGAAGGAATTTTGACGTGGATTGTTCGCTCTGAGGTGGTTCATGCATCCCAAAAGAGAAGGAGCTAATCCCTTGACTAAAGGACCTATCCCTTTGAAGGAGGGCTTTATCCCTTTGAAGGAGGACCTAGTAACTTCCCTCCATTGCACTATAAATACAGGCATTGGGGTGAGGACTAGAGAGGTTAGAAGCTGAATATTTTGAGGGTAAATGCTGGTGAAATTGAGACTCTTTGGTTGAGCTTGAGAGGAGAGATCACATACCTCTTGGTTCCATTGGAGAGTGAGTGAAACTTGTCAAAGTAGAGAAGACATCTTGTTGGACCCTAGGAGGAGCTTGTACAACGTCAAGGCAAAGGTTGTAAGGTTCTTCTTCTTTTGAATTAATACAATCAAACTCATTTTTCTCAACAAGTATCTTATGTTATTTGTTTCATGGACTCCTTGACTTTCATGTTAAATATGTTTTATGCAATTGGCTTTTCAGGTGCTATTTAATTTGTTTGCCTTGTTTGTGTTTGCAGATTCGCGAAAAGGAGCTCATTTGGATCAAAGGAGCGAGGGCATCCACAAGCTTGCGTTGGACCAAAGGTAGGCCCTAAAAACACTTGTTTGCTATTGTTTATTGAAGCATATTTAGAGAAAGATACTGTCTGGTTGATTTGCTTGTCGTTAGGTCTTCTTTAGATTCTAGGAAGGTCTATCTTGTCCGCAAGATCGACACATTCCGTGCGACAAAATGGCGACCATACTGGGGACTTGATTGTTTTCTTTGTCTATACTTTGACCTGAGAAACTGTATTTTCTGTTTCTGTTTTTGACTTGATGATTGTGGGATTGGGTGAATTTAGTTAATTTTGAGTTAGTTTTCATTTTTGATAATTTTGGGAGAGGTACGCACCCTCTGAGTTAAGCACAGTGCGTACTAGTACGCACTTTTGCTTTGTGCACAGAGCATGGACGCACATGTGTAAACAGGTTGCCTGCGTACCCTGTCAAAAATTTGAAAAATTTTAAATTTTTCTCTTTTTTATCAGTTTAGAATTTGTTTATAGATTTTAGCCATTGCCCAGACCTGCTTGTTCCCTGTCAAAAACTTTCCTTGGTTTAATTTCATTAGCATTAGGGTTTTAGGTGGAATTCCTAGGAATTTTTCTTGTTGGGTTTGTTTTTCGTTTTTGGTTGTGTAGTGGCTCTAAGCTTAGAAGCCCTAGGGACCTCAGATTACCTTGGTGTCTACTGGTCTTCTTGTGAGTCTGACCATTTATGAAATCTCCCCTTGTTGAGGAATTCGCTTTGAGTTTTCTCATTTCAAAATTTCGAAAGGCTTGTAGTTGAAAGTTTGGAATTTTCATTTTTACAAAAAGAAAACGAAAGATTGGTTGTTTTTTGACTAATTGTGATTTTGCATAAATTAGTCCTTAGCTCACATTTCGCTAAGTAAAACATCCTCAAAAAGACTCTTAGTAAGCTTTGACTTCAAGTAGCTTTTTATATAGTTTGTAGCTCTCAAAATTAGTCGTTTTCATTAGTTTTGAGTGTTTTTTTTACAAAATATAAAAAAAATCTCTTTTGGAAAAGTTTGTTTTTTGTAGTGATTGAGTGCTTTAAAAAGAAAAGGGAAATTTGTGTGAAATAGCTAGTTGTCTCGTCATTGAGTGCCTTGGAAAGGAAAAGATCTTCTTTTAATTTGTTTAATTGAGAAAGATTTGTGTTTACAAAGTATTTGCATTCTCAAACTCTTTCTTAGTTTAGAAGTTCATCGAAGAGAAAAGATTGTTTAAATCATCCTAGGTGCATCTTTTTAGTGATTTCGAGTCGAGTCTTTACACCACGAGTTTCATCTCCGCCACCTCTTGACTTAAACAACAACCACTAAAATTAACGCTTAAAGTAAAATTCACCTAGTAACATTTTATTTCTAGGGCTCTGATACACCAACTTAGCTTAGGCTAGTGTCTTGGAGTAGGAGAGTAATTAACTCTCCAAGACAGTAAAAACAAACAAGTAGCTGTATCTTGTGGTAGGAAGAAATCCAATTGTTGCATTTATGCTCTGGGAAAGCTCTTCTTAAAGGAGAAGCATGAGATCGTGTCCGAACCAGTGTGGGAATCAATCCTTCCTCATTAGGAACGACGCCAGATATTCACGTATTAAAAACGGTAAACCTCGGATTAACCATTGTCGAGGAGCCTGGGGTCACTTGTTGGTAAACCTTGGATTATGTCAAGGAGCCTTCAAGGGGATTGAGCTTGCTACTCTGCCCTTGCGTGCATATCGGATCGTAGACTATTCCCCCAGGTGTATTTTTTTCAGTTGGTAGCCTTAGTGACCATATTCTTTAGGATTCTTCCTAAGGTGACAGTGGTGGGAAGATCCCACTGTACCTGGAGCAGACGTCGGCTAGACTCACTTGGATTTTCTGGGGGGTTCACTTCACTCGAGACGGTTAAGTGGAGGAACTTGGTCCAGTCTATTCATTAAGCAGGTTTCCAGGGTAACTGTTCCAACCGCCATTTCGACGTTGGATTTCATCACCAACTAGTGTTTTCGGTCCGGAAAGTTACTGTTTGTGTGTGTTTGATCTCTAGATTCTTTAGGCGTGTGATTCAAATTTGTTTGGTTCTTTAGAGGCTTTAGGTGTTTTTCATTGAGATTTTACTTTGTTTGCGTGTGAAGTAGTTAAAAGTTTTTAACTGTGGCTGAATTACCAAGACAGTCCCGTAGACTTCGGGGCCAGTCTCCTGAGTTTGTAACCGTGGCTGATTTATTGAGGAAGTCCCGTAGACTTCGGGGCCAACCTCCTGAAGAAGTCCTGAGCCATCTTGAAGGCTTGAAAGTCCTCGTAACTCCTAGTGGCAGTAAAGTTGGGTCACTTGAAGAAGGAGAGTCTTCATTGGTTGTACATCCTGATTACCAAACTCTAGAAACAGGTTATAATCTTGAATCTATTTCGGTTTCCGAACTTGCTGGTAGCTTTTCATCTACTAGTGATATAGGTTAAGAACCTGAGATATCTGAACCTATTACTCCAACATCAGGGTTTGTCTCTCCAACTTCTAGTGGTCCTAATTCACCTAGGGTAGAAAGAGTAATCACCGAAAATCTTCCTTCTGGTTTGATAGCTATTGAAGAACTTGCTCCAGAAGAAGAAGTAGGCATCCCTATCCCTGAAAATCAACCGGTTATTGATCTAAGGGAGCGTGAATCAATTTTTTATAGTCCACCTAGAAGTACTACTTGGTATCTTTCTTTGACTAATTATTTGGAAAACCCAGTGTTAAGTTTTTCACCACCTCGTGCTCCTTATCATCCTAGAGGTTTTTATACTCCCGTAAATATGTCAGGTCAGTCGTCCATGTTTACTCAATCGCCTAAATCTTTTTTGTACGGCGGTCCTTCTGTTCCCTTTGGGTATCAATCACTTTTTGGTACTTTTTCGGGAGCATCTCCTCAACCCATTGAACAAGGGTTATTCACTGGAAGCAATGGTGCAAAGCCGTTGAGCGTAGAAGACATTCTTATGATGTCAGGTTCTATTCCCAATTCTCAACCTCAAGGTGGCCAGTTACCACCTGGGGGGCAGCCTCAATTAATGCCTGGGGGGCAACCTCAAGGTACACAATTTGCATCTGGGGGGCAACCCCAAGGACAGTACGTACCTATGGTACAATACGTTCCTCAAGGTCAACCCCAGACTCAATATGTGCCCCAAGGTCAACCCCAGTATCAATTTATACCTCAAGGTCAACCCCAGTATCAGTACGTGCCTCAGGGGTATCTACCCCAAGGTCAGTACTCGAACCAAGGTTTCCAACCACCCCAAGGTCAATCTTATGTTCAAGGAACGGGAAATGTACCTTTCAATTATCAATCCTACCCTCAACCTGGTTATGGTCCTCAATATCCTCAACCTGTTATGGGTCAGTACCCTGGAATGAACATAGTGTGGGATCCATCGCAAACTCAACAGGTGTTGCAGCCAAATGTACAGTTGTCATCTCAAACTGGACAACCCTTAGTTTCTGGTTCACCCCAGCAACCAGTCCAGTCTAATATTCAAACTTCTGTACCTTCAGTAGTTTCTCAGTCTGGGCCTACTGCGCCTCGTACTCCATCTCAAACGACTGCTGCAACATCTGTTCAATCTACCCCACCTACTTCTGGAGTATCGACAGCTCCGGTTTCTACTGTTCCTGTATCTACTCCTCAGACATCTTTACCACCGTCTAGATCCACGATTCAAACTACGGTTCAGATGCCTGTAGGACAACCTGGTTTAAGTACGGTTGTCACAAGTCAACCACAATTCACCTATCAACCATACCAGGGACAGTACCAATTCGGTCCTGCTGTCCAGCAGCCAGTTTATCAGTATCAACCGTATCCTGGGTACACTTATCAACAACCTCAACAACCCTAGTACGATCCGGTTAATCCTGGTTTTCCGGGAGGATACAATATCCCGAACGCGATTCCTATTCCTAGTTATCCTAGATATCCTCCTCCTGTGGCTGGTCTCATGACCCAGAGTTTTAGGGATCCTAATCGGCAGTTACCGTTTATCGCAACTTTAGACTTACTAGACTTGTCGTGCCTAACGAACGATCTGATTAATTATCTTCCGTTTTGGCCGCCAATGCCGAATAAGTTGCCCAGTGACATTCCCAAGTTCGAAGGTAAGTCTGGAGAGGACCCGTCGAACCATGTGATGACTTACCACCTCTGGTGTGCGTCTAACTCCATCACAGATGATTCGATCCGTCTTAGACTTTTCCAGCGCACACTAATTGGTCTCGCGGCCAAGTGGTACATTAAGTTACCGCAAGGCACTTTTTATAATTTTAGTCAGTTAGCTACCTCGTTTTTAACTCATTTCCAGTTGCCAGTCCGATATGACAATGGCACGGAATCGTTAACTTCGCTAAAACAATCGACATCCACGTATATTTCAGATCATATTCATGAGTGGAGACGTCGACGACGTTTAGTGAAGGTATTTATTCCGGATCAAATCTTGGCTGAGTGGTTTGTAAAATCTTTGTTGCCAAGGATCACTGAAGATGTTGCTAAAGCCGGAGTTGTTACTGAGGAGCAAGTGATTGCTCAAGCACAGTACCTTGACTTGGTCTATACTCAGTCAGGTACGTTACACGAAAAGATCCCCGATCTTCCCAAGTCAAATCAAATCACTGCAGCTCCTTCGGGATCTCATGCCGCTGACGGTATGATTGGTACGGTTAACACTAAAAGTAAGAAGAAGTCTTCCAAGAATTCTTCTCCTATCATAACCTTTCCTGATTCCCCGACAGGAGATTCTTCTGCAGAGGTTTCCGCCGATATTCACGTTGTAGAATCATCTACGACTAAATCAAAATCCGGTGGGAAGAAGAAAGGAAAGAAGAAGAATAAAACAGACAAAAGTTCAAAGGAGAAACCTGAAAAGGTGGAATCCAATGATGAAAAGCGCAAACCTCGTTATCCATGTCTCATTTGTGACGAAGAACATTTTACAAGAGACTACCCTCATCGAGCAGAGGTTGCGAAGATCGTCAAAGGTTCCCAAACTCCTGCTGTCTTGAAGGATCCATTTCCAAGTCAAGACAGTAAGATGATAGGTTCTTCCTCGAGTGCCAATGAAGAACCCATATTGATGATGTCCCATGTAAGGATTGCGACTTGATCGCAAGATTATGGTAGTAAAAGTCCTGTTGATGGCAAAGAAGCAGAATCTTCTCATTCTAATCCATCAACCTCAGCTCCCGGTTCCGATCCACTACAGATCGAGAAACCTAATCCAGACTTAGTAATCAAACCGCCCGCCAAGGGTATACTTCGAAAGTCAGCTTTCAATCCACATGCGAGAGCGGCTCAGAATTATAACATTGTTGAGGATTTAGCTGTTTCACCCTCAGAAATGTCGGCTTTGGAAGTGCTGCAATCATGCCCAACAACGTAAATTACTTTTGTCGGCTATAGGAGCTGTTGATGTTCAGGACCCGAACCTAATAATCTTTGATCTAGAAAATATTACACCGCGTTTGCCTCATCAAATGGCTTTCCAGATCCCAGTGATAGTAAAAAACAGGCCTATTCATCAGACTGTAATTGATGAGGGAGCCTCAACGTGTATTATGTCGATACAGTGTTGGAGATCGCTTGGTTCTCCTTCACTAAATCAATCCCCGACAATTCTTAAGGCCTTTGATGGCCGTGGGTTTTATCCTTTTGGAATTCTACAGGATTTGCCTATAGGGGTTGAAGGAAAAACCGTTAGTCTAGATGTGGAGGTGGTTGATGCCCTTCTAGACTACAACCTTCTCTTGGGTCGCAGTTGGTCTTATGCTATGACGGAGATCGTTTCATCGGTCTTTAGAGTCATAAAGTTTCCACATAATGGAAAGATCGTAACAATAGACCAGCTGGCTTACTTTTCATCCGACCCAGCCTCTTCGGAGAGTATTCAACATGTCGGTAAAATGACTATCCCATATAAGGATGTTGGAGTAGGATTAGTTAAAGATGCCGGTTTACTGGGAACTTTTCCTTTTCCTCCAATCAATGCATCATATTCATTTGCAACCATTCATATGATTACATCAGACACTATTTTTTATGATGATCCTTGGATCGTTCCTTCTGAATCTGAAATAGACTCATTTGGTAATTCCATGCCTTTGAGTCCATATGAAATTGCCTATGAAGCCGTGCAGTCTTTTTCCGACCCATGTTCAACCGAAAATGACTTAATGAATGTGGTCCGTGAGGAATCACTTTTCACATCAACCTCAGATTTAACTGTGTTTTCTGAATTTGTTCACTCTGATGAGCAAATTCGTGAAATCCTATGTGTAGATGATTTACCATGGGAAGATCTCCATCACAGATCTTCGTTTTTACCTGAGGATGATCGTTTTGAAAATGATTTCTCATCAATCTTTACGATTGAATATGTCAAGGAACCTCAGAATCCAATGAAACATCCCGATTCAGAGTTAAATTTGGGAAACATCTCTCGAACTATTCCCATTGACATTTCGGTTAAGCCCGGAATTGTTGAGAACATTCATATAGGTGCCTCGTGTACAGATGACGAAATTCAATTATATAAGGCCCTATTTCAAGAATTCCGCGACGTGTTTGCCTGGTCCTATGAGGAAATGCCAGGAATTGATCCCACGATTGTTGTTCATGAGATCAAGACTTACCCGAACGCTAAACCCGTCCGGCAACGTTTGCGTCAGATTCACCCACAAAAAGCTGCTGCAATTAAAGCAAAAATTGAAAAACTGTTGAAAGAAGGTTTCATTTATCCGATCCCGTTAACGGATTGGGTATCGAATATTGTTTCGGTTAACAAAAAACAGGGGACAATAAGAATATGCATCGATTATAGGGACATTAATCGAGCCTGTCCAAAGGACAATTACCCAACTCCCTATATCGATCAAATCATTGATGATTGTGCCGGCAGCGAAATATTTTCCTTTATGGACGGTTTTTCCGGATACAATCAAATCAACATTCTACCTGCCGATCAACCAAAAACGGCTTTCATTTGTCCATGGGGGATGTTTGCTTATTGCAAATTACCTTTTGGGCTTAAGAATGCCGGAGCAACTTTTCAGAGGGCGATGTCTTATGCGTTTCATGACATCAAGCACATTGTGCAACCCTATCTCGATGACTTGCCTGCTCATTCATTACATCGAGCTGATCACCTCGTCCATTTACAAGCAATCTTTATGAGGTGTAGGCATTATCGTATTCGGTTGAACCCACACAAATGTGTCTTCTGTATAGAAATGGGTCGATTGCTGGGATTTGTAGTTTTGAAAGCCGACATTCGTGTTGATCCCTCGAAGGTCGAAGCTATCATCAATTTGCCTCCTCCTTCGAGTCTTCGCCAACTCCAAAGTTTGCAGGGGAAAGCAAACTTTTTACGACGATTCATTCCTAACTACGCCGAGGTTACAAAGGGTTTTACACGGTTGTTAAAACAAAACACTCAATTCTCTTGGGATGAGATAGCTCAGAAATCTTTTGATGCACTCAAACACGCGTTGACCCATGCACCGTTGTTGCATCCTCCCAACTACAACCAGGATTACTTTTTGTATCTTGCCGCCTCCCATTCCACTATTGGAATGGTCTTAGTTCAGGAAGATGAATTCAGAACAGAACATGTGATATATTACCTTAGTCGAACGTTAAATCCAACTGAGCTAAAATACTCACATGTGGAGAAATTGGCATTGGCAGTCGTTCAAGCTGTCCAATGTTTTCGTCACTACATTTTACTACGTAAAACTACGGTAGTTTCGGATTGCAACCCTATGATCTACATTTTGACCAAACAATTGCTAGGGGGCAAGTACTCTAAATGGATCGTTATCCTATAGGAGTTCGACTTGGAGTTTGAGAAATCTAAGTCTAAGAAATCTTTAGTTTTTGCAGAGTTAATGTGTGACTTCCCACGTGCTGACATAGAAACTGTGGCAAAGGAGCCCATTGCGGACGAATCTTTGTTTCTAATCAGCACTTTAGATCCGTGGTATGGGGATATCATCATCTATCTCCAAACCCAATCCTTTCGGCCAGAAATTTCAAGGTCGGAACGTCGGAAAATTCGCTTCCAGTCCCAACAATTCAAAATTATTGGAGATACTCTTTATCGCCGTGGGGCGGACTCTATTTTTCGACGTTGCTTAACTCACGAAGAAGCTGAAAGGGTTCTAAATGACTGTCACTCTGGAGCATGTGGCGGTCATATGTCTGGGTATGCCACAGCCCAAAAGATATTGCGCATCGGCTATTTCTGGCCGTCCTTGTTTAAAGATTGTATTACGGCGGTCCGAAAATGCCACAACTGCCAGATTTTTTATCGTAAGATGCGCGCTCCACCTGCTCCTCTCCACCCTATAATTGCCGTTGGTCCTTTTGCCAAATGGGGTATCGATTTTATTACATGTAACCCTCACTCGGCCGGGGGGCATGCGTATATCATCCTTGCGGTAGATTATTTTACTAAGTGGGCCGAGGCGATGCCTACATTCGAGGCAGACGGCAAAACAGTTGCAATTTTCATGTTCAATCATATAATTGCTAGGTTTGGTGTCCCACAAGCGATAATCACTGATCATGGGCATCATTTTCGAAACGTTATGATGACCGAACTTACAGGCCAGCTTGGTTTACGTCACGATAGTTCAACTCCTTATTATCCATAAGCGAATGGTCTGGTTGAATCCATCAACAAAGTTTTAGTTATCATGATCCGACGAATCATTGGGATTCATCGGTCGAATTGGCACAACATGCTATTTTCAGCGCTTTGGGCGTACCGAACTTCAGTAAAAACATCAACAGGGTTCACTCCTTTCCAACTAGTCTATGGTTTGGAAGCTGTGTTGCCCATTGAGTGCGAAATCCCGTCACTGCAAATGGCCATCGAGTTACTTCCAGCTACTTCCGAAGAGGAAAAGCGTTTGTTATACTTAGCTCAATTAGATGAGAATCGACATGATGCTGCATTGGCGATCGAGACTCACGCAAAACGTATGAAAGCTCAGTATGATCGGAATGTGACCCCTCGAAATTTTTCGGAAGGAGACCTAGTGTTATTGTATGATCAAGCTAATGATAAATTAGGTGCTGGGAAATTCGTTCCTATGTGGCATGGTCCCTATATTGTTAAGCGAAAGCTAGCAAAAGGGGCCTATGAATTGGTAGACTTTGATGGGGACTCTTTGGGTAAACCCAGAAATGGCCTTTACTTGAAGAGGTACTATGCTTAAAAGAATGGGGTATGGAGATTTTTAGTTAGGATAGTTTTTTCTAGCTGGTGTGTTTTAGTTTACAAAGTGTGCTTAGTTTAGAGAGTGTTTTTCCGTCATTATTCATGCTTATCTTGGTTTTACTCTTGATATTGCAGATGTCGATGCCTCTCCAAACATACATTGGATTTGTTGATGGTGCTTGTTTTAATACACGGAACATCTCTTCCGCAGCTTGGGTTATCTATTCGCCCTCTGACGAGTTAGTTTCTATGCATGGGGTAAGCCTCAGTCAAACAACAAACAACATTGCAGAGTATAGTGCAGTGATTGAGTTATTATCTGAATCTATTTCATTTGGGATTCGTAGTTTGATAGTGAGGTTGGATTCTGAACTCGTTGTATTACAGCTTAATAGAGTATATGCCATTAGAAATCCAGTGTTATTAAGATTATTTTTTAGAGTGTGTCTCTTTGAACGTGAGTTTGATTACATTGAATATCAGCATATTCCAAGGTCTTTAAATACATTAGCAGATGCAATTGCTTCTCGAATGTTAAATAGACATTTGCAATAATCATACATGTAAATTTAAAACCATTCCATAACATGATTTACAAGATAAGTCGGTAATAGTGATATATATATAGGAGTGTGTCAAAAAATACATCGTCTTCGATCATAGGTTGAAAAACACCTTATGATCGACAAAAATGATAAGTACAAAAAACAAAAATGTCACATGTGCCCACAAAAGGCGATCATCCTATCACTGGTGATGATCTCTATAAGAAACCACTGCCCGGGCCACCTTGCAAAGGAACCTCCTAAAAGGTCCCGGGACTCCAATCACATAGCGTTGAAGTCGACGAGGAATGTCGTCTATAGTGGTCTCAGGAATATCCCCTGTCAAGCGCTCAAGATGACCCTCCAACTCGGCCAAAACCTCTGCTGATTCGTCCTGTGGGGCTGGCGCGGGTGCAACTGGTTGCCTCCTCTCGAAAGGTCGGAGAGCGGCTGGTCGCTGTGGACCCACATCTGCATTTGAAATTTTTACTATCAGTTTTGAGACGATGAAAAATAAAAAAAATTAAAATAGGAAAAGTTGAAAAGGATTTTACCTGACTCGTCCCACTGCTCTCCTGGTGGAAGAGCCATGTCTGGGTCACCACGGAAATCTATCCCAGCGTAAGGGAAATCTTGAATGGAAAAGACCTGGTTTTCCAACCATTGGAAATACTCAGGTTTGAACCGAGCAACTTCTGTCCTCTCGTCCGGGTGACGGGCCATGACTGCGACCCATCGCATCAGTTTGGGCTCTCGAGGAAGCCCAGCTCCAACAGTAAGATGCTGTGGGATCAGCATAGGAACCCTCTCCAGGCCAAAACTCACGACCAAAGCCCCATAACCAAAGGTCTTTAGTCGTCCGCTCTTGGCCCTGGTCAGTTGGCCTTTCACATTGGCCAACACAGCATTGCACCAGTTGAAGATGGTGCCTCGAAAGCAATCAACTGCCATACGCATCTGGGATCCGGTGGCAACATGTAATGCAGCAGCTCCGGAGAGTTTGGTGACGGTAAATGCGATCACCATGATCTCAGGACGGGATATGGTCTTTATGTCTATCCCTTTGTCTTTAGCCTGGCTATTGCAGTACTCTAACCGGAGGCTATCGACAGACTGGCCACCTGGCCTAGTCCCGAATAGAGTCAAGTCTTCGCCTCTCTTAGGCAAACCAGTCAAGAAATAAATGTCCTCCGGCTCGATTTCGAGCCGGTGCCCGCCAATGAAGAAACACTGGTCCTGTATGCTCCATCTATCAACCAGCCACTGTAAGAAATCCACCTGAGCCCTCATGCTAGGAATGGTCCAGAATTTGTACAGTCCACACACCCTCAAAGCATCAAGTGAAGGCTGATGATTCCATGTGGCAGTATCCACGTCCTCATGCTCCCGTTCACACCAATCTAGCATGATATACTCCCTGCATCAAGTATAAAGATTAATTAGATTGCTAGAAAACATTTTGATTGGTCCATTTTTGAGAAATTTTGGGTTCAAAACCCTTGCTGCGGGGTACGTACCCTCCAAGTTAGACACAGTGCGTGGGTACGCACTTTGTCTACATGGAAGGTGCGGACCCCGAGCTTTTTCCCAATGGAGAAAAAGTCGAGGTCCGCGGGTCCGCAATGGTAAACCCGCGGACCCCCGCGCACGGGTTTTGCGCCTAAAAACCCTCCCAAAAAATGAAATGAGGGACTAAATCAAAAAACTAAACGGTTGAAAATGAAGAGTAGGATGATGTGGATTACCTGGAGAAGACGGCGCTCGATTCTGATGGTTGGATTTTCCACAATCTTCACGGGAAGTTTTCTAAGCAAAAGCACTATTTTCTCACCCAAACTCGAACGGTAAAAATGAATTGACAAAGGCCCTTTTTATAAGTTTTTTGAGTAAATAAATTGCAAATTTGTTTATGTTTCACTTTGAAAAGGTATTTTGCAACGCTTTTATCCATTTCAAACAGGTATGAGTAATGTTTGTGTTTTTTTGCAGAATAAAGGATAGTTCAAGCGAAATCTATCATTTTCAACGAAAAAACAAGTAGAGTCATCTTTAAGCCCTTTTCTGACTCCTAAAATATGAAAAGATTGCCGAGCGTTTCTTTTACACTCGTTAAAACGGAATTAAAAGACGATCCACTTACAACTCTTTTCCGACCGTAAAAACATGAAAAGATTGTCGGATTTTTGTCGTTTCGAATTCGATATTGGTTATAAAACGACGTGTCGTTGATCGCTTTTTTACTTTTTTCGGATCAGTGACACTAATAACGAAAAGTACTCCTTGGTCGTAAAAGATCAAGCGGTTCTCTCAAGTATTATTTTATACTTTTTCGGGCTTGGGAGAAACAAATTTACGAAAAAGGTCAACCCTGGAGTCTTCTTAAGTTTTTTCAGACTCTCTAAAATTGAAAAACGTCGAGTTTCTCCTATACTGTACTCGTTAAAATTTCACAGTAAAGGACCTGTTCAATTACAAACAGGAACGAACCACTCCTTCTTAGGGTTCGAATCTAAACTAAGTTGGACTCATCCGAAGGATGAGCTTATAATCAAGCAAATGTTATCCTCCTCAAGCTTGTCAAAAATAAAGGGGTACTTGCCAGAAATGGTGGGGGAAAAGAGAGGAAAATGAGTCTGTTTGTCATACCTTGTAACCACTCTTGAACACGACACTTTTATTCACCTGGGTTGGGAAATCCTTTGCCTAACAGTTGATCAAACCACATTGAAAGTCTTCAGCCAGTTTCTGGGTATTAACTTTGGGTCAATTGTCACCAAGCCATCTGTCGTGTTGTTATGTGTTCAAGAGGTCACTGCCAATAAGCCATTCATCTACAAAATATCTGTCATCCATCTTGACCATCCCTGAGTCAGTCCTTGCAACTAAATTTCTTCAACTTGATCTATGATTTCGTGTTGTGGGCTTGCCTACGACGGATCGCTTTCTATCGACATCAGCTCATTATCTAGAAAGATGATCTAGAAATCGTCAGTACCTTGAGATCTGCATGCCTCAATGGCAGGTTTCTCGCCTTTGACGACAGTTTACATCATTGATTTTCGATCGAAGGATTCCGTGATATGTTCGACATCAACACATTTACTCACATCTCATGGATTGTACTGGGTACTTTGAGAGCCATTGACATCATTGGTGGTTTCTCTCACACTTGTTAACAGTTTACATCATTGACTGGTAATCAAGTGGTTTCTACCATGTTCGACATCAACACATTTATTCGCATGGATAGAATTGTACTATTTCGGGAAGTAGAAATGAAGACCCTGGATCTAGTTTCCACCATCCAGGCTGCGAGGAATTTTGTATTCATTATGTTGTGGACTATTCATAAACAGATGGCTGCGTCCATACTGTGTTCACACGAGTCTATACTTATGATGTTTTACAAGATCATTCCTATATCAGAGCAGTAGATAGTTTTCTAGTTAGTTTTGATCTGAGTATGGGAATGCCTACCTCAGCGATGATATGATCTCATATATATATCTTGCATTGAATGTTTTTACAGGTTCCGACCGGGCTCTCCACAAGATGATCCTCGAAATGATAAAGTACTTCACTCTTCCTATATGATAAATGAAATCCTCATCTACTACAGACTTCGCACTTTAGGGGGAAATCTGTTACACAAAAATATCGTCACCATGATTATTTGCAGTCAGTATGGGTTTATCATCACTTGTACTATCCTCCTAAGCAAGTCTAAGAGCTCAGCTCTTCAAATCAAGCTTTAGAAGTGGGAGAAAGACATTAAATATCAATGTAACTCTGGTTCCGCACTTTCTCTCATGGTCACCTGCGGTCCCGCACCTTCTGTGTACAAAAGCTGCGTACCTACCCGCTCTGTTCCTAACGGTGTAGGTGCGGACCCCTGTGAAAGTCAAAAGGCGCAAGTTTTATCTTAAAAAACTCACTTTGGGTTAATTCTAGAGTTTTCTAGAAGGAATTTTGACGTGGATTGTTCGCTCTGAGGTGGTTCATGCATCCCAAAAGAGAAGGAGCTAATCCCTTGACTAAAGGAGCTATCCCTTTGAAGGAGGGCTTTATCCCTTTGAAGGAGGACCTAGTAACTTCCCTCCATTGCACTATAAATACAGGCATTGGGGTGAGGACTAGAGAGGTTAGAAGCTGAATATTTTGAGGGTAAATGCTGGTGAAATTGAGACTCTTTGGTTGAGCTTGAGAGGAGAGATCACATACCTCTTGGTTCCATTGGAGAGTGAGTGAAACTTGTCAAAGTAGAGAAGACATCTTGTTGGACCCTAGGAGGAGCTTGTACAGCGTCAAGGCAAAGGTTGTAAGGTTCTTCTTCTTTTGAATTAATACAATCAAACTCATTTTTCTCAACAAGTATCTTATGTTATTTGTTTCATGGACTCCTTGACTTTCATGTTAAATATGTTTTATGCAATTGGCTTTTCAGGTGCTATTTAATTTGTTTGCCTTGTTTGTGTTTGCAGATTCACGAAAAGGAGCTCATTTGGATCAAAGGAGCGAGGGCATCCACAAGCTTGCGTTGGACCAAAGGTAGGCCCTAAAAACACTTGTTTGCTATTGTTTATTGAAGCATATTTAGAGAAAGACAGTGTCTGGTTGGTTTTCTTGTCGTTAGGTCTTCTTTAGATTCTAGGAAGGTCTATCTTGTCCGCAAGATCGACACTTTCTATGCGACAAAGTACATGTGGGCATTAATTTTTATTTTTTTAAGAAAATACATTTTTGGATCCACGTGCTTTGGGCACTGGCCTCTGGATACATTTCCTAGATAGCTGTAGGCCCATTCCAAATTCGGGAGTCATTTCCAGTCAGATCCCTTCCAGGGTTCTGCAGTTCCATCTTCTTTGCCAAAAGGCTTCATCATCACTCACATACGTATATATTCATGACATGTTGGGAACTGCCATTATCTGACGGATAATATGAATGACAGAGAATAGAATCCCAAAACATGAGGAATATTAGTTTTTTGAAACTACGCATGTCACATTGCAATGGAATCTAATTTGTGACAACCAACAAAATTGACATGGAATTCTGGGGTGAAAAAATGGTATTTAATTTCCATTCCTAACAAATTTTTCTCTCCAGTACGAGTTCAGTTTTTCAATTCAATTTCTCGTCCATCTGATGGTTCATTATGTCCATTTTAAATTTTATTTGTCTTATAGCACTTTTTTTTTAAAACCACAATATGTTTTGAGTGTCTATGTTGTGCCTTGCTTTCGAACTTAACTACAGAGTAAGGCTTGCTCAAAACGATTTAGAATTTTCTCTGAAATTAAAGTACCTTCCATGTAAAACCATATGCATTTTATACGGTAAAATAGTAGTGAATACAAAAATTGAACCGCATCTGTTTAATCCTAATTATTTGAGCATCTGAAACTAAAAGACCGATAATTCATATGCAAGACAAATGAAAAATTAAATTAGGTACTTTGGTATTCTCTTAGAGCGCCAATATTTTCGATTCAGATAGAAACATCCACAATCAAATCCATGGCATCATTCATATTTGGACAACAATATAAAATTTCTAAGGAGATTTGTGACCAATGCTGAGTTTGGATACTAGATTTCTTCATTGTCATACTACAGGAAAACTGCTGACAGAATGTTCATTGCAAATCCTCTTTAAAGGAGGTAGTACTCATACGTATCAACCAAATTGAGCAAGAGTTTTCTTAGAGTTGTTACGACCTGCTCTTGGTACATGAAGATTCTTCAGCATAACCATAGAAAAGATATGACTATGACATTGTCTCAATCAAAAAAAAAAAAAATCACTTTGAAGTTTAGATTTACATTGTGTCTTGAGGCTTGGCCCTTATACCCGTGTTTTTGGACCTTGGCCCAAGCCTATATTCTTTTTGTGAAATGACATAATCTGAGTACCATTCACAGCTTTGCAATTAGAAGCTCACTCAAGCTCCCTTCCTCATTAACCATCGTTTCCCAAATAAGATCAAGAACAATATCATTCCTTTTCAGTCATTTTGTAATCATAGTTGCAAAGGAAATCCAGTAGTGGGGACTCTGGATGGAATTTCTGTTCTAGTCCACCTTCTGTTGTATATGGATTGTTGTTTCTGCATTGTTTGATAACAGTCTTTGGGCGTCCTGCTACCATTTCTTTTGTCAGTGTCATACTCCTATACATGTCTTCTACGAATCCTCAACATATTTAAAATATTTGATTTAGAATTTGATGAAAAACAAATTGTTGGGTAGTCCATAAACTCATTTCTCTCTTGTAAACAAGTCTAAGTATTGCTTATCTAACAAATAATAGTTCTACAGTTTTAGCTACAGAATTTCATTAGACATCAGACATAAGAAAGAAAACTATTGATAGGCTCTGCTAGCAGGCTGTTATCACTGAGAAATTCCCATTCAAAAAATAAAAAATAAAATTTTTTTGTAAGTGGAGTCCAGATAACTATTAGAAACAAGCCAATGTCATCTTGCTTGATTCCTCTCACTTTCAAGTTAGTGTGTGTGCCATTGACACTAGAAGGTTATCCCTAAGTGATCTAAGGTATCAATTGTAAATCGCCAGTTGTAAGTGGTACCTCAAATTGATTAAAAAAAAAAAAAAAATTGTTGTTCTATGGAAATCGAGTTGAAGCAGCAAACAGGAAAAGCAGACACCAAGCTAAAGTGTATGTAAAATGACGTAAACTAAAAATCAAAAGGGAAAAGGTACCTTGCAGTTCTGCGTTAAAATATACAAGACAACAAGCAAAAAACCTTTATAAACTTCTAGAACAAATGTTCACTAAAAGTGAGCATGCAAGCCAATGAAGCTAAGATGAAAACCAGCAAGATACCTTGTTGTAGTTTGACAGAAAGTGAAAATAAAGTGTAACAAAAATGCCTATTCTATATGACCTATACGTAGGAATGCACAGAAAATAAGAAAATTGATATAACTTATGTATTTGAAGAGGTTGGAATCTCCTCTGGTTTGCAGTGGATCACTGGCCTGCTACTCAATGGCTGTGGGAATTGGAGGTCTCTCTTTTGTTAGAGAGAATTTCTCAAGAGTCAAAACACATAACCTGGAAACTAATTTGCACCTCAAACATACTCATTTTATGCTAGACACTGCACTATTCCAAGAGTGAGAAGCTTTCGAGATAAACATTACAAATTTAATTCTATAAAAGTATTTGATTTTTGCAAAAACAATTTATTAAAAGTCAATAAAAGTTTGGACCAAATCTATGAAGACACTAAATATCACTTAAAAGTACCAATGGGACCCTTTCCATGAATTTAACCAATTAAGAAAGAAGCTTTATGAATTAATGGATTATGGAATTTATTTTACAATTTCTAATACACATATTGAACTGCTAAAATTAAAGAATCAGAGACTTTGCTTAGGGTAGTAATGAAACATACAGTTGAGAAGCACTCATCCTTAAAATGAAAAGGTCAATGCACATGTTTTATGACAGCGAAGGACGTCTGAGTGCTTAATATATTTATAAAAATTTAATGATTAACAATCACCAGAAAATAATAACAATAAAATAAAACATACAAATAAGTTTGACTAATGAAACTAGTTCCATCTCATTTCAATAAGTTGTCTTTTCCATCGTATAATACCAAAAACTTAATCTTGACTTTGTCATACGCTAATTTTCTTGGTTTAGGCTTTATGAGTGGTTGGATGTGAAGCATTTTAATGCTCTAACAATAATCAAGCCATTCTTTTAAAAATTAATAACGAGTTAAAAGTGCCACATTATAAATCAACATATGGAAATTATGTTTTATGTAGTAATATCTTGGTTAAATTTAATATTTACATCAATTGTATAGAATTTTTATATATTGGTATGTGTTAAAGAGAAGTCAATAATTAAATATTGATTGCAAAAGGATGTTTTTTTTAGATGGGCACATGAAAAATTAGGAGTGTGCTTTAAAATATTATTAAATTAATTTGTTTTGAAATTGTTAATAATAATTTGAATTAAATTATAGTTTTCATAAATATAATTATTGATATAAATATATATTATAATTTAGATATCATATTTTCAATAAGTTGCTATGATAATTTGATAATTTATTTAATTATTTTCGCATAAGTAAGTGAAGTGGAGTGGTCACCGGTCACAAGTTGTGATCACTTAATGGTATCCTTGGGTTTTCGTTAAAAAAGGTTGGGATCTTTCTTTGGAGATGAACTTGAGTGATAGTAGGGATGTCACTAGCTATTTCTTGATAAGTGAGGTGTGGTAGGTGTTATAACCAATTTGTTTCCTCTCGATAGTTTTTATGTAGCTAAAACAAAATTTTCCCACATTTGCAAATAGAAGACAACTTCCTTGGATTGGGAAGTATATTTTTGTTTGATTGGCATAACTTCCTTATTTAGAGTATTATTCTTTATGCCCAATTCAATGCTCGATATATTATCGACTGCATGTTTAAATTCTTCCATTGTTAGGTCACGTGCCACATCATCTCTAACTAGTTGAGACACTAACATCATTACTTGCTAGGATATTATCTATAGTTAAATAATGTGGTGATGTTTTAAAGAGTTTCTTGGTTGGATGAACTTCTAGGAACTATTCATTGAACACTACATCTTGACACACAATCACTTGCTTTGTAATTCATCTAATTATTTATTTATTTACAACTGCTAATAAGAATGTTTTAATTTTATCACTTTTGACGTCAAAGTCCTTCATCTTTTTGCTAGGTCGTGAGCTTAAGTTTGCCATTTGAATTTCTTATTCTTACTTGGCCACCTCTTTCAGAATTTTTCTGCCTATATCCTAAATGCAATGCTACAAATATCATTTTAGGGAACATGCTGACAAGGGTCCAAAATGACACTTATTGAGATATTGGGGAAAATATTGCAAAATTATCAGAAGGGATAACTTAAAATTTAAGACTTTTGAAAATTGGATTTCAGAGATCTGTGGTTTGAGCTTTTTGAATTTTTGACCGGAGAACCCACAGTAATGGAATTTTTACACCAACGTTTCGAATCCCAAATGGGATCCATCATCAGGGAAAAGAGAAAGATGATCAGAGAAAGATGATAAAAAGAAGAGCCAGATGAAGGAAATAAATACTCATGAGGGATGAATGTTAAAGGAACAGCACAGGTCGGCCAGAGAGATAAATAATGAAACCTAATTTTAATTTTAATTTTATTTTTAATTTTAATTTTAATTTTAATTTTAATTTTAAAATAATATCATTCATTTAATATCTATAAAATAAAATTTTTAAACTAAAATCTAAATTAATATTAATATTAAAAACTAATAAATATATATTAATATTAATATCATAAAACATTAAATAACCTAAAATCTATAATGATAATGATATCTAAAACTAAAGTATATGTTAATATTAATATCATGAATCCTAATATATAACATTAAAATTAAAATTTTTTATTTTATAGATATCAAACGTATGAAAAAAAAAAGACTCATTGGAATAATTTATGTGATCTTTTCTTCTACGGCAATATTATTGCAACATCTATGACAGTGAACTATACCATATGCAATAATGATCATATAAATCACCTTGGGTTACATATTGTCCCTGACATTGTCACTTATCGGGTCATGTAGAGGTAGTTTGAAATGAATGACTATAATTGGAAGCTACAGGAGTACAATGTGTGGACGACTTTACTTGGTTGAAAGCATCATATATTGATTGTACCATGAGATGAATATTGATCGTGATTATCCTGCCCCTTGTTTTGTTGTTGGTTAGTCCATAATTTGTCTTTTTTTTTTGGGTTGCAATGTTCCCCAAATATATTCCTTTAGTTTATAATGATATTCATGGTATAATACCTTGGGAAAATTATAACCTGCTACTAGAAAGTTAACAAGAGTTTCAGGAAGGATTCCTAGCAGAGGTGTCACTATTTTTCCTTTATGTTCTGAGGACTTCGGGATGGAGTCCATTGTTAAGAGGGGGTGTATTTAGTGCCCACTCTAGTTTCCTGACCCTAATATGACATTATCTTAGATACTTTATTCTTTGAGGAACTCAGGTTGAGGATCCAGAAATGTGACTCTATTATTAGTGAATGTGATTGTTATGTATGTTGTCTATTAATATTATGATTACGATATAATTAATGGTTATGTGTACTCTCTATCGATATCATGATGGTGATAGTAGTAAAGGATAGACATGTTTTCTATTGATGTTATAATGATGATAGCTTTGATCTATATGTATGGTTCCATTAATGTTATGATGATGCTAGCTATGATGGATGTGTCCCCTATGTTACCTACTTGCATTAGTTCGGGTTCACAATGAACAATGATGCGAATGAATAGGTGGTGGCGATAATGTTATTATGATAATGGCTAACACTGAGAAACCTTGTTACTGATGATTATTGAGTATGGCAAGAAACCACCAGAGGCACTCGCATATGACGAGTTGACGACACCAGGTTTGATGAAAAATTATATTATTTTATCTTTGAAATTCTATGTCAATTTTGAAACCTGCTATATATGTTTATCTATATTCTGATGATATGCTAGTGGTTGTAGGCACAGATTAGTTTCTTGGCTGAATGACTCACATATGGGTGATGGGGTTGTACAAGTGGATGGAACTACATGGGAGGGGTGGTATAGTGTCCCTGATCTCACCCACTAGCACTCTCACTGTGACTTGGGCTAGAAAGGTTGAAACACCTTCGCCTTGAAGATCACGATGCCATGAAGGCAGGTCCCAAAGTTGGGTCGCTCATGACGATTTTACTGGGGGGTGCGCATCAAGGCGGATTCCTTGATCCCCGACACCATTAGTCTCACTATAGCAGGCAACATAAGAGATGATAGTGGTCTATGATTTTGCACCTACACTTTCCCCTCATAGTCACTAAATGCTTGAAGGGCAAGTGGTGTGGCACCCTTGGAATCACAAATAAACTATTAGGCGTGACACCCTTGGAACTTCAAGGGAAGTTCTTGAAGGGCACGACCAAACTTGGAACCCTTGTAATCATTAAAAATAAATTAAATAATAGATATAATCAAGGAATGAAAACTAGGTAAATTTACATCAAGGGTAAATGATGTTAGAAACCGAGGTAATTAAATCAAAAATAAAACTTGGGTTAAGAGGATCATAGGAAGAAATAAAATAGATTACCTTAAAAACTCTACCCTTCCCATGTTGGAAAATACTAGGTGGATTATGTGGTTTAATTAGGTAAAAGGGGAAAGAGGGACATAATTGTAAGGATAAAGATTAATCCTAAACTAATTAAACCTAATTAAGAAAATAGGAAGGTGAATTAAAATAAGAATAATAAATTAAATTTAGAGAAATGTAGAGAACCTCCATGTGGCAACAACCAACATAAGAATATCCATCTAATAGATAACCTGAGTTAAATTAGGGAGTAGATAGGGGATCAAATCTTGACTCATTAATTGACTTTAAGTAATGAACACAAATTAAGGAATAAAAAGGGGGGAAATAAAGAGACAACTAGGAGAAGAAATAGGAATCTTGTTGAGGTGAGGAAAATATTAGTTTTAAATAAAGAATTAAGTAAATAATTTTGGGAGACCCTTGATGAGAGAGTGACACATGGGTGGGTGAATAATCAAGCTATTGAATTATAAAAAAAATAATTAATTATGCATGACATGCCAAGTGTCAGCTATGAGGACTCCTATAAAAGAAGGGGCAAGCCATGGGAGAAAGGACTTTTTGGGGGGGAACCCTATTGTTGGATGGATGAGATGATGTTAGAGCAGTGATTATGAAACTATAGTGAGTTTGGTGAGGTAGACGACTTTAGAGAGGGGACTCTTGAGCCAAGGAGTGCTCTCCTCTACCAACTAGTGCATTCCTCCATTGTACAACCCCATTGCAGCTTGGGGGTCCGTGGGGAAGAAGAGTACCCAAGGATTAGGCTAGGAGGTTAACCGGTGGGTCATCACATTCAGATAAAATACATCATCATTCATTCACGGAGGTGACCCACAACAAGGGAATACCAGCAACAACAAAGCAAGCGGAGTCTCATCTTCTGATGAACGGTACATGTGTTGCAATACTATTTTGGTCTTTGTTAAATGTATTTAAATGTTATGATATGTTTCCTGAAGTGAATTCTCAATTGTTTATCTTCTGGTTTTATTTTGTTGTGATTTAAAAATCAAAACAAACAAATAAACGAATGTATATAGTCTAGATGTGGTCCTTACAGCTGTTATCTTCATTTAGGATTGTCGTTAATAAGGGTGGAGGGGAATTTAATGTGGTGAGAACAGTCTCTACATGTAAAATTAGTAGATTGAATTCAGGTGCATTCAAGAATGCTTCCCAAGATAGGAATTATGGTGTGGGATATGGAAACATGAATGAGCCCCTTTGGGGATCACATAATGGGACTCAGAGCACAAGAACTGAAGTTTTGTATTTTGAGCCTGTGCAGGGATCCATTGTGGACTTCGATGTCTCAAAGCTTAATCACGATGATGCTTTGATTGGATTTTTGTATCAGCCACCCATTCAGTTGACAAGATGGGCATGTTATTAGATGTTGTTGGGTAAAGTCAGGCATAATTTTAAACAAGTTATTTTGACAGAAGTTAAGGGGTTTTTGGTTTTAGGTGATGTTATGGTTGTAGTTAGGAAGAAGAATGAGATTTATCTGACTGTACAGGACCTGGAGTGATCCTCTTCCTAAGAATGGCACAAGCATTATTAAGTTTGGATTGAGCAGTAAAGGAAGTAATGGTGAAAGGTTGTAGGGTATATTTGAGAGAATTTATGGGAACCAGCTATGGTCTTCACTGGAAAAAATAGAGAAGGAGATGAAATTGGTGAACAGTGGGGTAATACTTGGCGAAGTCTAGCCCATTAGGCATTTTCTCAATGCTATGATGACGAAGATAGTGAGAGGTGCATTTTAGAGGAAGAATATGAATCAATTTCCAGACAATGTGCTACTTACATATCTTATTTAGAAGAGCTATGTGCTTGGGAAGAAGGTAATGGAGAATGTTCACACAGTTGAGAATTCAAATTCTATTGTGCATTCCTCAGAACAAACTAAGTAGAAATAATTTTAAAAAAAAAGAAGCTTGTCCTTACATAATACTTCAAGGTTATGCAAATTTGGATGGAAGATCCAATATCACTACTATACTTTTGGACGGCATTTTCTCATCATAGGTAGATAAGGTGACTTACGAGGACTGTGTTTTGGCAGATTCTAGATATCAGAAAACTAGATAAAACAATCATTTGGTTGGCATTAATTTTATGGTGGAGCATGTTATCAATTTAGTATTGGGATTTTTTCAAGAATAATTTGGGTTTGTCAATGTGCAGC
The DNA here is from genome assembly GCA_031772625.1 of Pinus tabuliformis. NCBI lineage: Eukaryota > Viridiplantae > Streptophyta > Pinopsida > Pinales > Pinaceae > Pinus > Pinus tabuliformis. The sequence goes on from CM062805.1 coordinate 451,219,592, forward strand.
ATATAGTGAAAATGATAGAATATCCATGTATCTAAAACCAATTCACTTCCCTCTATCTTGCCTTTTTTTTACCCATGAGAAAGATTGGATTATTGTATCACTATAAAGACTAATAACATTTTTCCCCAGAGTTGCTGGGACCCTTTTGTCCAGATGCATTTTCTTATGTTCTTGTTGCCTTTCTTATGTTTTGTTCTGGTTGTCTTCTTTCCCTATTTTTCTATTTGTGTGGTTTTAGGATAGACTGATGGGAGTGTTTCACTCTTTTAATGAAGGATTGGTACCTACCTTAAAACACGCATCGTTAAAATAAAGTTTGTCCCCATTTGAAAGCACACTAGAGTTTTATTATTACTATTAGAAGATTACACTGCAATGTAGGGCGCCCAAATATTATGTTAATTTTGCAGACTACACTGGTAAAATTTTAGTGGTGTGTAATCTATCAACTATGAAATCGGATGTTTCAATTTTTAAGAAACTTCGGTTCTGAAGGTTTTCTGTGTTGCGAATGTCAGGGTATCACCTTTCTTGCTCAAGGTATGCAAACTGTTAATGGGTTTGGAGCCTTAACGCTGGACTTCAAAGTGAGATCCTTGTTAATCTTAGTAGAAGTGTATTAAGTTAGGAGGGACAATTGAAGCTCAGTTATTTTAGTATCCTAAAAGTTAACTGGGTACATGCAAAAAGCTACAGTTATGAAATTTAGGATGTTAGGTTAAGGAAGATGACACTCACATACAACTCCTTGGAATTGAGGTATGCTTTGTTTTGCAACTGAGTAGTTTCAATTAATCTTGCCTTTTGGTGTTTAAGCCATTAAAAAATTGATGGGCAAAGGTGTAAAAGAAAATGTGAAACAACTATGGGTGCATGCAACTTTTACCTGAAACATTCCAACTTCAATGCTTCTTCTTTGAGGTTTGGAATATGGAGCCTTTTGAAATATTCAACAACAGCTACTGAAAGTTCTGTCAGCAGGTACTTCCCTCTTGAGGTTTGGAAACTAATGTTGCTAATCTAAAAGTTTTGTTAGCAACTACTTTTTAATCAGTGTGCAAACTTTTCCTGTTTTATTCCTAATACACCTTTGAAACCCCGTGTCACTAGAATGGTAGAGCAGTTAGTGTTTCCAATAAATGGTCAAGAAATAGAAACTTGATAGAAACATTGTTTCTTGGCCATTTATCTTCATCCACTTTTGATTAGAAAGTTTCCTATGTATCCCAAGGAAAATAGAGAGAGGATGACTCAAATCATGTTTGAAGGCTTTAACACATATGCTATGTACATTTCTCTTGAAGCACTGCTTTCTCTTTATGCTAGTGGAATAACTAAAGGTTTACAACCTCTAACACTATTTCCTCCTATTTCCTTGAATATTAAAGTAGCTCTGTAATAAAAAAATTTGAATCTTCACATTTCAATCATTTTAAAAATGAAAATCCAATCACCTTAAGAGAAAGTGGTAAAAGACAATAACCTTTAATTTTAATTTTAATTTTTGTGTTATAAATTGTAGTATTTTTTTTCAGTTGACATTAAACTGATTATGAATTTTATTTTTTTTGAAGTTCAGTTGTTATTAGCTGTGGGTTCATTGAGAAAGTGAGATTGAAGTAGGATAATTGATTGATGTTAAGGTTATTCATCTTTTATGGTTGGGATTCAATGAAGCAGATTAAAGAAGGTGCAAACTAATGATGGTTTCTCTTTTGGGGTTTGTTTAATCTCAAAGGCTGAATTTGGCACATGAAAATGAAGGATCTTCTCTGATAGAGTGCATTTGTCATGGAAGGCTTTCATTTTCCATTCAAAAGAAGTGGTCTAGCTACTGCTATAGATAATGTTATTAAACTATCCATATCTATTCCAGGGATTGGATACATTAGAAGTTTGCAAGTCACATGGGAGAGATTGGCATTGTTCTTAGTAATACACATTTTTGTAAAGAGTCACCTTTAAGTAACTGGCTCAATTCAAATGGTAGAGTTGTTGGTAGTAGCTAATTCAAAGTTAGTTGACCAGTCCTGTGTTGTGAGTAAATACTTCACTATGACACATCCAAAGTCTTTATGAAGCTAAAGTTTAAACTTTTACCATACTCTCGAAGCTTGCAAGTGGGATGTTTGTAAGGGATTCATTGAACTAGTTAGCATACATCTCAATGAATTCCATGGGCTGGCACCAGTGTTGTTAAAATCACAATTTTATCGTTTAATCGCTAGTTTTTCATCAAAACGAGAATATTGCGAGCAATACTCTCAATTTTTTTTTATAAACGATTTTTTCGAAAAATCACGTTTTTTTTTGTAATTATCATGGAGCGTCGGGGCAGCGCAGTTTTATAAGGAAAAAAATGAATTTCTTTTATTTCATTTGGACAACAGAGCGCGCGGAGGGCTTTGGAGACTTGGAGTGTTGGAGAGGCTTGGAGATTTTGCCATTTTGGAGCTAAATCAACTGCGTGGAGGAGAAAATCAAAGAGTGTGCTAAGGAGGAGACCGATTATCTCCATAAAAATGGTATGGGCACCAATTTTTTTTATTTTTATTTTTTTCATTGTTTTGAAACTTGTTTTCATTTTTTTTCAATGTTTTTGGTTGGATTTGGAATGGGGTTTTTGACATTTGTCCAATGTGAATTTTTTTTATTTTTCTTGGTTGGGTTTGGAATGGGGTTTCTTAAAGTGTATGTAATTTTTTTTAATTTTTGTACAATGTAAAAATTAAAATACTAAATTGTAAGTTTGTAACTTGTAAATACTAAATTCTAATCCTTATTTTCCCATAGGTTCACAACTTCACCAAAACACCATTCAAGTTTTCAACTTCAAAGTTCAAAATTAAACATGCAAAGGAAATTGGATCCTTTCTGGGAATATGATGAACCTAATGCTCCGAATGATAGACTAAAATTGACTTGCAAGTTGTGTGGGCACCATATGTCTAGGGGGGTGTACAGATTGAACTATCACCTTGCAAAAATCCCTGGATTTGATGTAGGGCCTTGCAAAATACAAATCCTGATCTCATCCAAAGAGCCATGAAAGCATTGGAAGCTTTAGAACAAAATAGAGAGGCCAAAGAAGAAGTGAAGAGGCAACTAAAAAAGTCAGCTAAACAAGCAAGTGGCACAGGTTCTGCTGTAGTATCAACCAATCCGGTAGCTGCCACATCATTTTTTGTTCCTCGAACCACACCTGGTTCATAGCCATCTATCAGTTCAATGCTAGAAAGAACAGAGAAAGAACAAGCTGACAAGTTGCTGGCAAAATTTCTCCTTTGGAGTGATATTCCTTTCAGCATTGTAAGGAATAATCCATTTTTCCATCCTGCTATTGATGCTATTGCAATTGTTGGCCCAGGGTACAAAATCCCTTTTTATCATGATTTCAGAAGCCAGATTCTTCAAAATGAAAAGCTTGACTGCACGCAAAGATTGGAGGATTTTATGGCATCATGGGCACAAACAAGATGCAATGTTATGTCAGATGGTTGGACTAACCAAAAGGGGAAACCCTTATAAACGTCTTGGTTAGTTGTCCCAAGGGGACTATGTTTATCAAATATGTTGATGCATCTGCACAAATCAAAGATGCAAGAACTTTATGTGATTTTCTAGATGTGTTTATTTTGGAGGTGTGTGCAGAAAATTTTGTCCAAGTCATAATGGACAATGCTGCAAATTATCTTGTTGTTGGCAACATGCTTATGGACAGGCATCCTACTTTATTTTGGACACCTTGTGCTGCACACTATATTGATTTGATGTTGGAGGACATAAGGAAAATTCCCTTTGTCAAAGATATTGTTGAGTCATCCAAAAGCATTACAAAATTTATATATAACCATACATATGTTCTTAGCTTGATGAGAAGATTCCCCAACAACAAAGAGTTAGTACGCCCTGCCATTACACGGTTTACCACCAGTTTCATATCTCTTCAATCCCTCTTGAATTATATGTGGGATGTGAAGAGAATGTCTCTTTCAGAGGAGTGGTGTGCTTTGCCAATGAGCCGCAAACCAGAGGGAGAGACCGTATGCAGACTAGTTTCATACTAGGAAGAATTCTAGGCTGGAGTGCAGGAGGTGTGTGTCATTAGTGAACCTTTGGTAAAGGTTCTTCGGTTAGTTGATGCTAAGAATATCGCAATGGGCTATTTGTATGAGGCCATGGACAAGGCCAAAGAAGCCATTCGGGCCTACTATGATGATAACGGAGATGATGGGTTTCCGAGACAACTCCTCCTATGGGGAGTGATTGATGAGCGATGGAACAACACACTCCATCATCCCATTCATGCTGTTGGGCTTTTCCTGAACCCCACATTTTCTTACGCATGTGGGTTTGTATTTGATGCTGAGATCATGGATGGATTCTTATCTTGTGTCCAGAAGATGGTGTGATCTCCAGCAGAATGTATAGAGATCTCTAAATAAATTGAGACGGTTGGCATTATGACACAGGTTTGGCACTATGGCACAGGTGTGGCACAGGTATTTTCCTTGATGGCAACTCACTCTGGTAACAGATCTTAGTTCAAGCTCTTAGAATGAAGAAAAATACATATACGCAGGTTCACTAATGCAAAGCCGTGTATACACGCGGGTTAGATGTTCGAAAGTCACGTATGCGTATGCATGCACATTCATGCACAGGAAGGCGTGTATATGTGGGAGAAGTTATTTTTGGTTTGTGGTATTTAGTACTTGGTATTTGAATCTATGGTTTTGGACCATAGTATCTCGTCAGATGTGTTGATCCCAAGTATTGGGTCAATGGTATTGGTTTGTCATGGTTTTGGACCGTGGTATTGTGAAAGGCCTAAGACCATAAAAGAGGAAGGAGATCATTAGGCAAGGATAATCTAATGTATTGAATATCTGAAGATGTGCAAGTGATTGGTTTGTGTGGCTGGATCTGAATCAAGGAGGAATCTGAGCATTACAAGATAGATAAGTTCTATTGATGGGTCGAGATCTCAAGGCTTGAAAAGTAATATCTTTTTGTGATTTGATTTGTTATAATCGGTGCATAATTAGATCTATAAATCTAATAATCTGAATATAACCAAAGTCTGGTTAAGTGTAAATGGTGAATTATCTTTTATAGATCTATACGCAGGTTCCTTTCCGCAAAGACGTGTATACACGCAGGTTCAGCAAGTGAAGAAAGCGTATACGCTGGTTGACCTTGACTCAGTTGCATATGTACGCAGGTTTATACACAGTGAAGTAGCCTATGTCTCTTGAAATCTGTTTTAGCTGCTACTATGGATTACTACAGTGTTCTGGGTTCAGCATTGGTGTCTGGTTACTAGTATTGTTTTCTGATTACAACATTCTGAGAAGTTATTGGTTGATTTAGTAGTTGTGTGGAAAGGAGATTGGTTGATGCACATATACTTGATGTTTGTTTGATATTCATGGATCCAGTCTGAAAATTGATGAAACGTGGTCCCTGGAAGAAAAGAGAAGGTTGTAGCCTTTTGTAGGTCAGTACCTATGTACTAGTATGTCAGCTAGTACAAGAGCTAAGGGGGTTGTAGCTCCCTTCCAGGAGAAGCTGGAGAACGAGAGAGGGTTGTAGCTCTCTGTAGGTTGCAACCTGCGTACTGGTATGAGTCTGCACCAGTACAGAATCATTGTAAAAATAAGTTTCTAATTAAAAGAAGATAGAGACAAATAGTAGTAGGTGGTTTTGACCCACATTGGCTTTCCACCTTATATCTTGTGTTCTTGTGTGTGATTGTCTTCTGCTCTATTTTTGTTGTTCCTGGTTACTATTTATATGACTCTGATGCACAGATTAATGATCAACATCTGTAGAATACATTAAATTATAAGTTTGCATTGTATACGCGGATTTTATTATCTGAAGTTGCGTATATACGCGGTTTTCTCTAACTGAAGTAGCGTATATGATCTGGGTGTGAAATAAAAAAATATTTGACTTAATAATACTGATTCACCCCCCCTCTCAGTATTATTTTCAACAATTGGTATAAGAGCGGGTCCTTCAGAAGAAGCTTGATCGATTGAAGTAATATCTATCATCATGAGCAACTACGAGAGAGAAGCCTCGATCAGGCCACCAATTTTTGATGGGACCAACTTTGTCTATTGGAAGGTAAGAATTATAGCCTACTTTCAATCTCTTGGTACAGAAGTCTGGGATATCATAGATACAGGGTACACTTTTCCATCAGCTACTTCTATAGATCCGGCTGAGAAGAAGCAGTATGAAACAAATGGAAAGGCTGTCAATACTCTATTAGGGAGTCTATCTCAAACAAAATTTGTCAAGGTTATGGAGCTCAAAACCGCAAAAGAGATATGGAACAAGATCGTTCTGAGCTATGAAGGAGATGAACAGGTAAAACGAGCAAAACTTCAAACCCTCAGAATTCAGTATGAAAATCTCAGAATGCACAATGATGAAACTGTGGCTAACTATTTCCTTCGTATAGATGAGTTTGTTAATTGTATGAAAAACTTGGGTGAAGAAATAAAAGAAGTTGTTTTGGTTGAAAAAGTTCTAAGATATTTGTCTCCTAGGTTCGAATCAAAAGTTTCTGCCATAGAAGAAAAGCAGAATCTACAAAGCCTTACCATGTCACAGCTGCACGGAATTCTAACTGCTTACGAAATGAGAAAAGGAGGACCATCAGACAGAAGAGAAGCTGCATTCAAGGCGTCAGGGAAAGGAGATTACTATGAGTCAAGACATATGTCAGAAGAAGAGGAAGAATCAAATTTTGTCAAGAACCTCCAACGAGGAACTGGAAGATTCAGAGGTAAGCTGCCTTTCAAATGCTTTGCTTGTGGAAGAGTCAGTCATTATGCTACAAGATGTCCTCATAAAGATAAACTAGACAAGGGTAAGGAACCTGTTAGATGGAACAGAAAGCAGAATAAGAAGAGCTACTACACGCATGAAGATAGTGATGGATTGTCAAATAGTGATGAAGATGAACGAGGTAATGATGATAGACTTTTGATGGCTTTTGAAGATGATGATTTCTTGGATGCTATAAATGAAGAAGGGCTTTATGAAGAAATTTCTAGACTTAAAGTTTGTTTAGAGGAAAAGAATATGATTATAGATACTCTAACTTGCCAACTTACCGAAAAAGATAAATATAATGAAAAGTTAGAATGTGAAATTGTGGGGCTTAGAAAAGAAATTGAGAAAACAAAAGCCCTTAATCTCAGATTTGCTAAAGGATCTGAAACTTTAGATGAGATTATCAAAGTGCAGCGTTCTCCACTAATCAAGACAGGTCTGGGATATAATGAAGAAGCATCTCAAGCATCCACCTCCAAAAGTTATCTTGATGCAGCAAGGAGGAGTGAACAAATTAACAATAGACAACAAAGGATCAATGGAGATCACTAGGTAAATCAGGGACAATTTACCTCAAGAATGAACAGAGACTACCAGGTAAATCAGGGACAATCTACTTTAAGGATGAATAGAAGCTACAATTAGCCACAGGTAAAACATTCTCAATTTGCCTCAAGAATGGATGTCAATAGAAACTACAATCATTTGGTTGATAGATTTGATAATCGCAGGAGTTTCTTCAATGACCAGTGTTTCTATTGTCATAACTTTGGTCACAAAGTAGCTCAATGTGTTGCCTATAAGACAATCATGACTAGAGAAGCTCAAAAACAAAGAAGTATGACTGGGATCATGAAAAGGACCTACAATAACTTTTCTGCTCTTGAAAATGAAATAGAATGTCCTATTTGTAACAACTTGGGTCATGAAGATTCTGAATGCAGGAGCAGGTTTCGGCAAACAACTCAGAAGGAACAAGTCTCAAGTACCAAAACATGGAGAATGAAAGAACCACAACCGGAAAGATGTGGGATAGCCTTATATGCAAAAGGATAGGAAAATCAATGGTATATTGACAGTGGATTTTCGAAACATATGACAGGTGATAAAGAAAAGCTTCAATCATATAGTACCTTAGAAAAGGAAAAGAAGGTCTCATTTGGAAATGACAACCTTGCATTCATAAAAGGTAAAGGTTCTGTTCAGTTGAAAGAAAAGGTCAAAGCTAGAAATGTTTTGTATGTTGATGGCTTAAAGCATAATCTATTGAGTGTCAGTCAGATGTGCGATCAAGGAACTGAGGTAATATTTTGATCAAATGGATGTACTGTTCGTGATCTTGATACAGGAAAAACAGTGATCAAAGGCACAAGAACGCCAAATAATTTATACATATTCGAAGAAGGACAACATCAATGCTATCTAAGCAAGAATGATGAACACTAGCTATGCCACAAAAGATTGGGGCATCTTAGCTTCTCTAAGATAAGGAAAGCATGCAAATATCAGGCGGTTCGTGATCTTCCTGAAATCAGAATTCCAAACAATACAATATGCAAACTAGAACTAATTTCCTTGAGAAGGAAGGGTCAGCTATAAGGCCACTTGAACTTTTCCATATTGATATATGTGGTCCAACTAGGAAGGAGTCGCCTCGAGGTGAAGAGTACTTCATATTTTTTATTGACGACTTTTCAAGGATGTGTTGGTTAGGACTCATGAAGTATAAAGATGAAGCTTTCGAAAAGTTCAAATCATTCAAAGCCTTGGTTGAAAATGAATCAGATTGACGAATCAAATGTCTCAGATCTGATCGAGGAGGAGAATTTACCTCAGATGAATTTTTCAATTTTTGTGAAGAACATGGCATAAGAAGTGAATTTTCTGCTGCAAGGACTCCTCAACAAAATGGAGTAGTGGAAAGGATGAACAGAACGATTCAACAAATGGCTCGTGCTATGCTCGATGAATCTGGAACTCCCGCAACCTTCTGGGGTGAAGACGCATTTTCTGCAGTAACTATTCTTAACAAGAAAAATGTTCGGGTAAACAACACTCAGACTCCTCATGAACTTTGGTATGGTAAGACTCCCACTGTGAAATATTTCAAAATTTTTGGAAGCAAGTGCTACATTAAAAGGACTGATGAAAATCATGGCAAGTTTGAACCTAGAGCAGATGAAGGCATTCTCCTTGGTTACTCTCCCCATAGCAAAGCATATAAGTGTTACAATAAAAGACTTGGAAAAATTATTGAAAGTATTGATGTAGTGGCTAATGAAGAAGGAAATACCTCTAGACAGGAAAGATCTGAAGTTTTCAAAGATGATGAGGACTATCCCTCAACATCAAATCGAATTCATGATGAATAAACCCATGAGACCCCAAAAGAACAAATAAGAATAGAAGAAAAGACTCCATCTAGATACATTCAGAAGAATCATCCAGAATCTCAAATTTTGGGGCAGAAAGAGGCAGGTATACAAACAAGGAGAACCATTTCAGAAGCTTCAAGCTATCTAGCATTTCTCTCCTCCACCGAACCACAAAATGTAAGAGAAGCATGCAAAGATGAATGCGGGGTCAAGGCAACGAATGAAGAACCTGAGCAGATTGAAAGGAATAACACTTGGGAGTTGGTTCCTAGACCAAAAGATAAGAATGTCATAGGGACAAAGTGGATTTTCAAAAATAAGCTGAATGAAAATGGAGATGTGGTTAGAAATAAGGCAAGACTTCTTCGTAAAGGAAAGGCATAGACTTTGAAGAAACCTTTGCACCAGTGGCTAGACTTGAGGCTATAAGAATGTTCCTTGCTCTCTCTAGCTTTCAAAAGTTCAAAGTATTTCAGATGGATGTAAAATCTACATTTCTGAATGGAGATTTGAATGAAGAAGTGTACATTGAACAACGAGATGGGTTCATCCTTGGAAATGATCCAAATCTTGTGTGCAGACTCAAAAAGGCTCTCTATGGTCTTAAACAAGCTCCAAGGGCTTGGTATTTTCGGTTGGATGAGTACCTTCATCAACAAGGTTTTGAAAAAGGATCAACAGACAACAATCTGTATATAAAGGTTGACAATGAAAGGTTGTTAATACTTGTTGTGTATGTCGATGATATCATCTTTGGGAGCAATGAAGAAGACATGAGTCAAAATTTTGCCTTGGTAATGCAAAAGGAGTTTGAAATGTCCATGCTTGGTGAGCTCACATATTTTCTTGGTTTATAAGTCCAACAAAGTAAAGATGGCATTTTTCTATCACAAACCAAGTACGTCAAGCAAATCTTGAAGAAATATGGGATGGAGGATTCAAAACCAGTATGTACTCCTATGGTTATAGGATGCAGTCTCAGCACAAATGATGAATCAGTAGCTGTAAATCAACCTACCTATAGATCCATGGTTGGTAGTCTACTCTATCTAATAGGTACCCGACCGGACATTATGCATGCAGTAAGGATAGTTGGAAGGTTTCAGGCAAATCCAAAGGAAACTCTTCAAGCAGTCAAGAGAATTTTCAACTACCTTCAAGGGACTCAAAACTATGGTTTATGGTATCCTAGAGATACAGATATCACACTTCATGCATATACAGATGCAGATTGGGCAGGTAGTGTGGATGATAGGAAAAGCACTAGTGGTGGTGCATTTTTCATGGGTCCTAGATTGGTATCATGGTTCAGCAAGAAAAAAAGTTCCATTGCATTATCTACAGCTGAAGCAAAGTATGTAGCTGCTGCATCTTGCTACACACAACTCCTTTGTATGATGCAAACATTGCAAGATCTTCAAATCACTTGCACTCCACCTATTTCCATTTTTTGTGATAATATGAGTGCAATCAGAATTTCAAAGAATCCTGTCATGCATTCAAAGACCAAGCACATACCTATCAAATATCATTTTCTTCAGGAACAAGTGCTTGAACAAAAGGTCAAGTTGGAGTATGTTCCCTCTAAGGAACAAGTTGCTGATATTCTCCCGAAACCACTGCCCAGGGAGACATTTGAATACCTCAGACAGAAGCTGGGGGTAGTTTATGCATCATCTTGCTGCTGAAACCTGTCTGTTTTAGAGAAATATAGTTGTACGCGAGTTGCATGAGGTGGATCCGCGTACATACGCCGATTTATGCAGATACAGTTGCGTATATGGTGGTTTGAAGGAAATCAGTAGGGACAAACTCTGGTTAAAGAGAGTCTGATATGGTTCTATCGAGAGACCATCTGGTACAGGTTCAAGGGGAGCAGACAATCTTCTAATAATGCATTGTTGGCATTACATTAGAAGCTCTTGGTTCGAGTACTCAAGCTATTTTGGTTTCAGGTGGATCAGCTGCAGAAGGGGTGCAGAAGGAGAACATGGTTGTTGATCTGAATAATGATGTTGTTGACATTTGTTATTGATGACTTTCATAGTCTTGCTCTAAATTTTTCGTCTCTATGTCATGTATGTCTTTTATTGTGAAGGTCATGTAACGGCCTATTTTGGTTTCCCCACTATGCCCGGGATGAATGATGTAGTGTACTTGATTGTCATATGTAAACTTCTGATGTATCCCCACTTGTTTGGGTGGATGATCCCCACTTGGTTGGGTGATGGATGTTTGTATAGAGTCTTTTGGTGATAGAAAGGTCTTCTATGATGTATAAGTCATGGTCCTTGAAGAACATCATTTTGCAGATCTTGCCTACAGTTAGGGGGAGCATGGTCAGCACAACAGAGAAAAGATTCTAGCATGTACTCAGGGGGAGCATAACCCTTTGCCCTTGATGACAAAGGGGGAGAATGACTTTGAGGTTGCCATCAAGTCCAAAGGGGGAGATTGTTGGCATTATGACACAGGTTTGGCGCTATGGCACAGGTGTGGCACAGGTGTTGTCCTTGATGGCAACTCACTCTGGTAACAGATCTCAGTTCAGGCTCTCAGAATGAAGAAAAATACATATACGTAGGTTCACTAATGCAAAGCCGCGTATACACGCGGGTTAGATGTTCCAAAGTCGCATATCCGTATGCACGCACATTCATGCACGTGAAGGTGCGTATATGTGAGAGAAGTTATTTTTGGTCCGTGGTATTTAGTCCTTGGTATTTGAATCTATGGTTTTGGACCATAGTATCTCATCAGATGTGTTGATCCCAAGTATTGGGTCCATGGTATTGGTTTGTTATGGTTTTGGACCGTGGTATTGTGAAAGGCCTAAGACTATTAAAGAGGAAGGAGATCATTAGGCAAGGATAATCTGATGTATTGAATATCTGAAGACATGCAAGTGATTGGTTTGTGTGGATGGATCTGAATCAAGGAGGAACCTGAGCATTACAAGATAGATAAGTTCTATTGATGGGTCAAGATCTCAAGGCTTGAAAAGTAATATCTTTTTGTGATTTGATCTGTTATAATCAGTGTATAATTAGATCTATAAATCTGATAATCTAAATATAACTGAAGTCTGGTTAAGTGTAAAGGGTGAATTGTCTTTTATAGATCTATACGCAGGTTCCACTCTACATAGACGCGTATACATGCAGGTTCAGCAAGTGAAGAAAGCGTATACGCTGGTTGACCTTGATTCAGCTGCGTATGTACACAGGTTTATACACAGTGAAGTAGCGTACGTCTCTTGAAATCTATTTTAGCTGCTACTGTGGATTACTACAGTGTTCTGGGTTCAGCATTGGTGTCTGGTTACTAGTATTGTTTTCTGATTACAACATTCTGAGAAGTTATTGGTTGATTTAGCAGTTGTGTGGAAAGGAGATTGGTTGATGCACATATACTTGATGTTTGTTTGATATTCATGGATCTAGTCTGAAAATTGATGAAACGTGGTCCCTGGAAGAAAAGAGAAGGTTGTAGCCTTCTGTAGGTCAGCACCTACGTACTAGTATCTCAGCTAGTACAAGAGCTAAGGGGGTTGTAGCTCCCTTCCAAGAGAAGCTGGAGAATGAGAGAGGGTTGTAGCTCTCTGCAGGATGCAACCTGCGTATTGGTATAAGTCTACACCAGTACAAAATCATTGTAAAAAGAAGTTTCAAAAGCTTGCCATTCGAATCCTCAGCCAAACATGTAGCTCCTCAGGATGTGAGCGCAACTGGAGTGTATTTGAAAAAATACACAACAAGAAGCGCAACAGGTTAACACTTAAACATTTAAAATATTGCAAATTTCCAAATAAATTTTTGAATTCATTAAACAATATTATTTTTATAATTATTAATTATTATTTCATGATCTTTGTACAGGATGGAGTCCCAGCGACTTAATGACATGGTCTACGTTGTTAGCCTCCTATTGCAATAGGTTTCATATTTCATGATTGGCTATTTTACATGCCAAATATGTCATCTTGTCATGCTGCAAGGTTCCATATTTCCAAGAAGTTCCATTTTGAAGAATCATACCATTTTTGAAGAATTTTACAGATAAGGGAAAGCCAAACAACTTAATCTTGGCTTCGCTAGGTTTAAATTGCTTGTTTTAGAAGATAGAGAATGAATATCTGTCCAAACAGCTTAAGCTTGGCAGATGAGTAGCTAGGTAGAGAAATGAAGGAGCCCAACTGCTTAATCTGGGCCCTTGGAAGAGATAAGGGTACATTTAGATAGGAGGGCAGTCAAAAGAAAAGAAGATAATCAGGGTCTGCAAGTCCAAGTGCACCCATGCAAAAATAAGAAAAAATGCTAGGTAAGTAGGCTAGGTAAGTAGTTTTGTGGTTGCAGAATCAAGCTATGTGATCCATTTCATGTTTTCAAGTGTTATATCTATTTAGATCACAATTGTGAGGCAATTTTTCATTTGGAGGAGCTCAAAAGAGGCATATCTAATTCCCCCTTCTTCTTATTCCCCAAATCATTCACTAACATCCCCTTGAGGACCTTGGGATCTGCCCAACCAGTCCTATTACCACTTCATTTTTTGTAAAACACTAAGTCAAGCTTTGACTTTCTTCAGTGAAAAGAAGCCACATTTCTTGTGTAAAAATCATTTCTCCACAGTCCATTCACTTCCTATGTCTAAAGTTTTAGTTCACAAACTTAGCCTCTCCCCTACACTTCACCTCACAAATTCATATTAACTTCTAACATTATTATATAAATCCCTATCTATTTTCCCTTCTCTTTACTAAAAAGCACTAAATAGCTCCCCTATGGACATATCCCCTCCCTTTGGTTGAAAGATAACGTTGACTATGCTTGGGAATCGCTAAGTTTGCCTGAAACTTAGCCAGAACCCTCAGGTTGCCTCTCAAACCATCTTCTAAAAATGCATTAGGACTCATTCCTGTGCATAAAATTCCCCTCCAAATGTATAAAATCCATCTTTGGCTGTGTTTTACCTTTCCCAAGGCATAAACCCCTTTTTTTTGGCCATAAACCCTTCTCAAAACACATAAAACCATTCTCAAGTGCCTTTCAACTCCTCCAAAGCGCGAAATTCCTTTTTAGGATATCGGACCCCTTTCGAGGCCTCGAAAACCCGTATTTCCCAAAGTTTTGACCCCCCCGCACATAAATATTAATTTAATATTCGGGCGGGCCCCCGCACATAAACCTGCCGCCACCTCCGCACTCCGTCAGCCCTCTGATCTGCCCTCCCAGATCTGACGGCTCTCGGGCGATTTCAGAGCCGCCCTGACATCCGACGGTTATCCTCTGATAGCCTGGCAGTTTTGCCATCATACAGAAGACAGGTGTCCACCCTTGATTGCATTGGAGCTCCTCTGACATTTACCACCCTCGTACAGAAGGCGATGAAACCACAAACCACCTTCTGTCTATCCGCCCTTGACATCAGCGCCACGTCACCCTGCCACGTCACTGCCGTACCGGGACCCACCACTGACGTCATGCTGACGTCATCACCAAAAAAGGCGCGAAGCGCGAAAATCGCAGCGAAGGATGCCCGGAATGAAAAACTGAGGCAGTTTTTGATGCGCGATTAGCGCTTAGCGCTAATCGCGCATCGCTAAGAAAAAATGATCAAAATGGAAGGCTGCCTATTGCTCGGCTACCAGCAAGCCCGAAAATTCAGAATTTGACAGGATTTCTTCATGTAGGTTCAGAAAAGGGGCGATTTGACAATTTCAAGAGTATCAGAGGAAAGACGAAGCCCAGATTAAATTAAAGAGTATCAGTGAAGCGACAAAGAGTATCAGGTCGATAATACCAAAGCAGGTGAACATTAAAGGCTCCCAAGCAAAGTCAAAGAAAGCGGTGAAGCCATTTAAGGCTTCCAGATCACAGTTAATGCACATCAAAGCCACTCGAGAACAAGGGATCAAAACCCAAAGCACAGTTATGGCTAAATGAATAGCACATAGCCATAAGGACAGATATTAACTCATTTTGATACAGCTGCCTCCAGCGCAGCTCAAAGATATTTTCTTGCATTAATTTCAGGACAAGATTAGGTTAAAGAACTCATTTCCCTCAGACCTGTTTTAGGTCTGCTGTAATAGATATTTTTAGATATTTTCCCTATATAAACCACCCTAATTCATTGTTTAAAGGGTTGGTTGGTTGATATTCCTCATTATGGACTTGCGCTGTATTTTTGAGAAGCTCTGTAATCAAAGACTGCTGGAATGCTTTGGATGAAGAACTCACTGTTGTGTTATTAATGGTTAAAGAGTGACTATGGAATTCCCATGCTACTACATGGCTCAATAAGTTTTCTTACCTCTGTTTACAGTCTTCATATGTTTATGCACAATTGTGTTACCATCTAAATAGCAAGAAAAAAGAATAGTTTAGGTTTTGCTTGACTGCACCCTATGCTCAGTTCTTGTTATTTCTATATATTTTCCTCAGAAATGGTTATGAATATGCATACTTAAATGATAATGTTTACCCTGTTTCTTTCACATATGACTGTTTTTTAGGAATTCTTGACTGCTCCTAGACAAACTTTCATCCACCTTCCCTCTCTGTTAGTTAATGAAAGATTCTTAGTTGCCTTTCATCTCTGACCTTCATTCCATCTTTATTCTAGCCTGATATTGTTCTATAGGTAGCTATCCTGCTCTATATTCCTCTTGTGACCAAGAAAACACAACAGCAAGCCCTAATCCATGACTCCATGCCCAATGGTTTGAACTTCTCACACTATGCATCCCAACTCTGCTTGAAAACATCTCCTTCCCACCAAAATCAGAAAACAAAACCCTTGTACACCATAAATAGCCTAAAATCAACCCAAAACAAAGTTAAATTATAAAGAGAGAGCCCTCTCTGACTGCAGGTAGGCTAGGACCTGAAACCCAAAGATTGGTTTGTGGTTACCTCGGTTGTATCCCTTAAGGAGCCAAGGGACAACCTGAGTGATAACATCATTGGCGACTCCGTTGGGGAACTTATTCAAAAAATTCCAAAAAAAAAGTTAGAAGATGGTTCCCAAGAAGAAAACACATAATACTAGGTCAAATCCAAAGCCAAATCCACCAGCTATTTTTGAAAATCCCAATTTAATCTCTAGAAACCTTAGCAAACAAAAACAAGAAGAGCTTGCTGATTCTAGTCCTGAAACAGTTCAGCCAAGCTGTTTTCCAACCCCTGTTAAAGTTTTGTTTCGTTCAACCCCTACTTCCCCTTGTTCATCATCCACCTCTCCAAGCACCTTTTCCATACCTCCATTCACTGCACATACTACCACTACCACCATTGTTATTACATCTCTTCCAGTTGTTCCAGTCGTTCCACTTATCCTTGTATATATGGCTAACAGATATGCACCTTTACAGTTACCTGCAAATCCAAGGGCTATGCCTCAGGATTATCAAACCAAAATCACATATTTTGATGCTACTGGTTCTGGCGCAGCCCTGCAACATACCAAGAAAATGCAGGAATTTTTTGAGAGTTATGAAATAGATGATGATAGTGTAAGAATGAAGATTTTTGTCCAAAGTTTAACAGGAGATGTAAGGCCTTGGTTTAGAGCACTTGCTGCAAATTCCATAGCTGACCCAGAGGCCCTTTACCAATCATTTCTTAATAGATGGGAAAAGAAAAAGGACCCTCTGCACATATTATCCGAGTATGACACTATCAAAAGAGGCCCTCAAGAAGCTGTCTTAGACTATTGTGCCAGGTTTAACAATGTTTACAACGCTATTCCACAAAACCTTAGACCTCCACCTGATCTTGCTTTATACAAATTCCCTGATGGATTTGATTCAGACATGGCTTATCAGTTAAGGGAAAGAGCCCCTCAAACCTTAGCAGACATGCAGAATGTAGCTGTTAGTGTGGAGGCAAATCTGATTGCCAAGCGGAATAGAGCAAGAGCTGAGAGAAGAACCACTTTCAAAGATGAACCTTCAACCTTTGAGAAAAAATTGGACACAATCATCAAAGGTATGGATAGCTTTGAAAATAGAATGGGAACTATTGAAAGAAAAGCCTCATGGGAAGGACAACAAAACAATCCTATCAGAAATCTAAATTTTAGAAAAAATCAGAACCCAAACATTGGAAGGAAAAATCCTGACCATGATATAAGACCTCCTTTTCATGAAAACTATGCTGAAGCATCCACATCTATTGAGCAGATAGAAGACACTCACATAAACTTGATGGGTTTGAAAAGTGAACAACAAGTATTTCTAACCCAAGAAGACCAAGATGACCAGGATACAAATCAATTTCAGACCAAGTCTGGAGAGTCCTTTGACTTCAAACAAGGCTATGATTCAGCTATCTATGAAGTCCATAAACAATACAAATTGAGAACAAGAACCATTGATGTGTCTGATCCCATCAAGCCAAAGGATGCCAAGCAGCCTAAGAAAGTAAAGGACAAGGCCGCTATCACAGAACCTGCTGATAAAACAGACCCAAAATTAAAAGAAGTGACCATAGAGGATGTATCTGACATGCAGCCCTCTAATAACCAGCCTTTTGTATCCTTTCCCTCAAAAGACAATGTAAATAGCACTCCTCAAAGCCTTCCCAAAACAGAACAATCTCAAGAAATCACTGATAACCAAGAGAAGATCACTGAAGATACAATTGAAAAGGGAAAATCTGCCAGTCACAATACTAAAACACAGTCAGAAAAACCGTTTGATTTAGAAGCAGAAATTGGTAAATTAAAGATATCTATTCCTCTCTCTGAGCTTGCCAAACATGATGTGTACAGACAACAAATCAAAAGATCACTGCAAATGCCAGAGAACAGGGATGATGTTAATGTCTTAGATAATCAACCTGAATTACTTTTTGGTCCTGAAGTCAATGGTAAATCAGGACATGGAGTTGTTCTACCCTTTTATGTCAGTTTGCACATTCATGATAAAGTGTTGCACAATGCTATGTTTGATTCAGGTGCTTCACACAATCTAATGCCCAAAGTTGTAATGGAGAAGCTAAACCTTGATGTCACTAGACCCTACAAAGACTTATTCTCATTCGATTCTAGTCAGGTCAAGTGTTTAGGCTTCATCAAAGACCTTTGTGTGTCTTTAGTCCAATTTCCCAACAAAACGATCCTAATGGACGTGGTGGTTGTTGACATTCCACCAAAATATGGCATGCTTTTGTCAAGATCTTGGGGAGAAAAACTCCAAGGATCTCTCCAACTAGACCTCTCCTATGCCACTATTTCAGTCTTTGGGCAACCAAAGAGATTGTATAGAGAAACACTGATGAAGTATGTGGTAAGTAGTGAGGAAAAACCCCAAAACTTTCCCATTTACTCAATCCATTCTGATATGGACTCCTTTATATTGTTCAATGCTAAAAGCTACCCTCCCACTGATGAGAAGCCTTTGCCTTTAGAACAAGAAACATGCATCAATCAAGAGTCAGTTGCCCATACCCATGAAACTGTTAAAACAATTAGTGCAACCAACATACAAGAAGAACCATATGAAGCACAAAACCAAGGTCCACCCAATCCTAAAATGACTGAAACTCTTAATACTAACCACAAGCAAGAAATCACATGGTATTTAGAGTTTGATGGCTCTGTTAATAAGCTAGGAGCAGGGGCAGGAATATGGATTCACAATACACAAAATAGCCATGCAGAGGGTCATGCTTACAGACTAAACTTCAAATGCACCAACAACATGGCAGAGTGTGAGGCTCTCTTTTTAGGCCTTAAAATGCTCAAAGCTCTAGGAGCTGCTAAAGTGTCCATTCTAGGTGACTCTGATTTAATCATTCAACAGATAAAAGGTAACTTTGTTACTAATGACAATAGGCTAAGAGCTTATAGGTCTGCTGCTGCAGAAATACTCAATTCCTTCATCGAATCCAAGCTTGCTAAAATTTCTAGAAGCCATAACATGCATGCTCATAGTCTAGCTACTTTTGCTAGCACTTGCAAGCTGCCCTTTGAGCCCAATTCCCACTTTACTACTGAGATAAAGCACAGGCCTGCTATCCCTAACAATATCGAATATTGGCAAGTGCTTGAGGATGATGCTCAAATCAACAATTTTCTTACCTTACAGCAAGAATTCTCAAGCTTAAACATTGATGAAGATGCCATAGATGACCCACAACAGCAAATGAGCCAAAATGAGCAAAATATAACAGCTGAAGAAGCAAATCAAATGCCGCACCCAACCATTTTTTATGAGAAAAACATGCAAGAGCTGAAGCAAATGGATTTAGATGAAATAGCTGAAGCAGAGGCCGAAGTGATTGATTTAAAAGACAATTTTTTACCTGCTGGCCTCACTCCATTAGAAGACATATTTGATTCAAATGATGTCCCCAAAAAGTGAAAGGTGTAGCCCTTAAACACTGTTGTGGAAGACTGTAATATTGGGACAACAGAGAAGCCCAAAATGATTAAACTGTCCAAGTCTTTGCCTCCCGATCAAAAACCAAAATATGTTGACTTATTTAAAGAGTTTCAAGATGTATTTGCCTGGAGTTATGAGGACCTTAAGTCCTATGACACCTCTGTTATTCAACATACCATTCCCTTAAAGCCAAATCAAAAGCCCTTCATATAGAAACTAAGGAGAATCAATCCTGTGCTTCTCCCTTTGATTGAGAAAGAAGTAAAAAGAATGTTTGAAGCTGGTATCATAGCACCCATTAGATTTTTAGAATGGGTATCCAATCTTGTTCCCACAAGGAAGAAAACAGGGGAGATTAGACTATGTGTGGACTTAACAAATCTAAACCAAGTCTCCCTTGAAGATCACTACCCACTACCAAAAATGGACCACATTCTACAAAGAGTAGTGGGGTCTTCAAGAATTTCTTTGCTAGATGGCTTTTCAGGTTTTAATCAAATACTTGTTCACCCGGATGACCAAGACAAGACAACCTTTACAACACCATGGGGAACATTTAAGTATGTGAAGATGCCTTTCGGACTAAAGAATGCAGGAGCTACCTTTCAAAGGGCCATGGATATTGCATTTGCCAAGGAAATCCATGATTTCCTAGTGGTTTACCTTGATGACCTTACTCCTTTCTCAAAATCTAATCAAGAGCACCTAAAACATTTGAGGCAAGTGTTCCTAACATGTAGGAAATATGGCATTTCCTTGAACCCCAAGAAGTATTTATTTGGCCTTGAAGAAGGCAAATTATTAGGCCATATCATTTCAAAAGATGGGATTAGAATAGATCCGGAAAGAATCCAAGACATTTTGCAAATCCCTTATCTGAGAAACATCAAAGAACTGCAAGCATTCCTAGGAAAGATCAATTTCCTAAGGAGATTTATCCCAAACTTGGTCGAGCTGATAAGAATGCAAAATAAAATGTTAAAGAAGGATTCCAAGGTAAAATGGACTTTAGAGGCCAAGCAAGCCTTTGAGGGCATAAAATCTGCCTTAACACAAGCCCCAGTCCTCACAAGTCTTCAATTTGATAAAGATTTCATCATTTTTTCATTTGCATCTGAACACACCATTGCTGCTGTCCTTTTGCAGAAAGATGATCAGGGAAATGAAAAGCCAATTGCATTTTTCAGCTGAGCCCTTAGAGATGCACCCTTGAAGTACCAAATCATGGAGAAGCAAGCATATGCCCTTGTAAAAGCAATCAAAGATTTCAGAATTTACATTTTATATTCACATGTGATTACTTATGTACCAAATGCTGTTGTAAAAGACATATTAACTTAGGAGGGCATAGAAGGCAAAAGAGGCAAGTGGATTTCCAATATCCTTGAGTATGACATTGAGATAAAACCCACCAAGCTAATAAAGGGACAAGGTTTAGCCAAACTGATGTCCGAAACCAATTTCCAAGCCTTAGACATTAATCAACTGGACAATGAATAGGAGTTGGCGACTCCACAGATCAGTCAAGCTTTTTTACAATCCCCATGGTATGCTGATATATGTTTTATATTTTTAAACCTGTGTGCTCCTCCAGGGTTGTCCAGAACCAAAAAGAGATTTTTAAAGATGAAAGCATCAAAGTTTTGTGTCTTAGATAGTGCCCTGTTTTGGAAAAATCATGAAGGAATATTGTTGAATTGTCTAACTATGAATGAAACTGACAGTGTCATGAAAGAATTCCATGTAGGGGACTGTGGAGGGCACTTATATTGGAAGTCCACTGCTGATAAGATACTAAGGGCTGGTTTCTATTGGCCCTCTTTGTTTGCTGATGTGAGAAAGTTTGTTGTTTCATGCCACAAATGCCAAATCTTTGAAGGCAAAAGAAAGCTTCTGCCCTTGCCCCTTAAACCCATTTCAACCGAGAATCCTTTTCAACAATGGGGTCTTGACTTCATTGGAGAAATCCATCCATCCTCTTCTGGCCAGCATAAGTGGATTCTAATAGCCACAGATTACTTTACCAAGTGGATTGAAGCCATCCCATGTAGGCAAGCCAATGACTCCACCATCATCCAATTCCTTGAAACCAACATTTTGTCCAGATTTGGCTATCCTGAGAAGATCATTACAGATAACGCTGCTGCCTTCAAGTCCAAGAAAATGATCAGTTTTTGCCACAAATTCCACATTCCCTTAGGTCACTCCACAGCCTATTACCCTCAAGGTAATGACTTGGCTGAATCATCCAACAAGAGTCTGATTAACATCATTAAGAAAGTCTTGGAGGAGAACAAGAAGAATTGGCACAAAAAGCTTGTAAATGCCCTATGGGCAGATAGATTTTCAACCAAGAGGTCCATAGGGATGAGCCCATATGAGTTAGTCTATGGCATGGAGGCTAAGTTCCCCTCTTTTTTGGGAATCCCTGTTATCAAATTGCTGCAAGAAATACAGGCAGAGCCAAATGATATCCAAAGAAGAATAAACCAAACCATCCATTTGCAGCAAACAAGAGAGCAAGTGTACGACAGAGCTCAGATTTTACAAGAGAAGCTCAAGAAAATGTTTGACAAAAGAACCGAGGCTGAAGATTTCTACATAGGCAACAAAGTCTTAAGATGGGATTCAAGAAGAGAGGACAAAGGAAAGCATGGCAAGTTTGATTTCCTGTGGAAAGGCCCCTTTATTATTTATGTTGTTCAAGGCAACAACGCATATTTTCTGAAGAGTTTGGATGGCAGCACAGCTGAAGAAGGCCCTGTCAATGGCTGAATGCTAAAGCACTATCATGATCCCTTTTGTTGAACGTAACACAGCTCTGTATACTATCTTTCCATTAATATTTCTATTTTCAGCACGTTTTCTTATAGCAGGCCAATAAGAGGGAACAATGCAGCAAATTTTGAAGGAAAGACCAAAGAAAGTTCTATTTCAGATCTCTGTTTTTGAAATAATTACAAAGAAGTGCTCAAGAAGATTTTAATATGTTTACAAGCACCCAAAAGGCAAGAAGCAGAGCTGTAATGTTTATGCAATTCGGCTCAAAAGGATACTGTGTATCGGCTTATAAGAATTGAGTCAAAGGCATTGACAAGAAGGAGAATTTCAGTTTACAACAGCAAGTGAAGATCAAGGCATTCTGACCTGCTGTTCTTGGCTTTTCATCCTGAAAAACCATCCCCAAGTGGAGCCACTGTTAGCCTCCTATTGCAATAGGTTTCATATTTCATGATTGACTGTTTTACATGTGAAATATGTCATCTTGTGATGCTGCAAAGTTCCATATTTCCAAGAAGTTCCATTTTGAAGAATCATACCATTTTTGAAGAATTTTACAGAAAAGGGAAAGCCAAACAGCTTAATCTTGGCTTCCCTAGGTTTAAATTGCTTGTTTTAGAAGATAGAGAATGAATATCTATCCAAACAGCTTAAGCTTGGCAGATGAGTAGTTAGGTAGAGAAATGAAGGAGCCCAACTGCTTAATTTGGGCCCTTGGAAGAGATAAGGGTACATTTATATAGGAGGGCAGTCAAAAGAAAAGAAGATAATCAGGGTCTGCAAGTCCAAGTGCACCCATGCAAAAAGAAGAAAAAATGCTAGGTAAGTACGCTGGGTAAGTAGTTTTGTGGTTGCAGAATCAAGCTATGTGATCCATTTCATGTTTTCAAGTGTTGTATCTATTTAGATCACAATTGTGAGGCAATTTTTCATTTGGAGGAGCTCAAAAGAGGCATGTCTAATTCCCCCTTCTTCTTATTCCCCAAATCACTCACTAACATCCCCTTGAGGACCTTGGGATCTGCCCAACCAGTCCTGTTACCACTTCATTTTTTGTAAAATACTAAGTCAAGCTTTGACTTTCTTCAGTGAAAAGAAGCCACATTTCTTGTGTAAAAATCATTTCTCCACAGTCCATTCACTTCCTATGTCTAAAGTTTCAGTTCACAAACTTAGCCTCTCCCCTACACTTCACCTCACAAATTCATATTAACTTCTAACATTATTATATAAATCCCTATCTATTTTCCCTTCTCCTTACTAAAAAGCACTAAATAGCTCCCCTATGTACATATCCCCTCCCTTTGGTTGAAAGATAACCTTGACTATTGTCACACGGAATCTGTCAAGGGTGCGGACACGACTGACCTTCCTAGAAGTCTAAGACATTCTAATGACAAACAAGACAAAATGGAGTGATCTTTCTCTAAATACACCTTTTACAACATGAAAACTACAAGTGTTTAGGCTTACCTTATTCCAAAACGCTGTTGTTGAAGTCCGTTCTTGACGATCCGGATGAGCTCCTCCTTCAAGTCAATTCCTGCAACCACAAACAATCAAACAATTACCAAGCACTTGCATTTCATATAATAAAACATATATTCAACATGCAGACCAAGGAACACATGAAATAACTCATTAACACAAGCTATTGAGAAAAATAAACCAGTTTGTATTAATAACGAAACAAAGAAACTCTTACAACCTGGCCTTGGTGTTGTGCAAGTTCCTCCCAGGGTCCATCAAGGGTTTTCCTCTACTTTGACAAAGCTCACCCTCTCCCAAGTAGAATCAAGTGAAGACAATCTCTCCTCACAAAGGCTCTAATGGAGACCTAAATCCTGCAGCATTTACCCAAAGAAAATGTATAGCTCCAACCTCTTCTCCTTTTGGCTCAATGCCTTTATTTATAGTGCTGTAAAGAGGTTATTCAGGTCCACTATCAATGGGATCATCCCCCTCTATGGGTGGGATAGCTCCCTTATTGATGGGATAAGTTCCCCCTTAATAGAGATACATGAACCAACTGGAGGCGCATCCATTTCATCAAACCGACCTCTAGAATGTTCTAGAAGTAACCACAAGTAACTTTTTCAAGATAAAACTCGCGCATTTTGCCTTTTACAGAGGGACGCACCTGTCCCTTAACATACAGAGCGTCCATGGACGCAGATTTTGTGAACATGGTCAGCGTCCCCGCAGGTAAGGCTAGAGAGAACCTGCGACCCCAGAGATAAACATAATTTTTACAAGACTTTCTCTCTTCTTTAAGTTTGAGATGGATAACAGAGGCATGAGACTTGCCTAAGAGGGTAGCATGACTGTTGATTTGAGCCATACTAACTGTAAGTAGTCAAGGTGACATTTTTTAGTGTAACAACTATGCTTGGGAATCGCTAAGTTTGCCTGAAACTTAGCCAGAACCCTCAGGTTTCCTCTCAAACCATCTTCTAAAAATTCATTAGGACTCATTCCTATGCATAAAATTCCCCTCCAAATGTATAAAATCCATCTTTGGCCGTGTTTTACCTTTCCCAAGGCATAAACCCCTTTTTTGGCCATAAACCCTTCTCAAAACACATAAAACCCTTCTCAAGTGCCTTTGAACTCCTCCAAAGTGTGAAATTCCTTTTTAGGTTATCAAACCCCTTCCGAGGCCTTAAAAACCCGTATTTCCCAAAGTTTTGACTCCCCCACACATAAATATTAATTTAATATTTGGGCGGGCCCCCGCACATAAACCTGCCGCCACCTCCGCACTCCGTCAGCCCTCCGATCCGCCCTCCCAGATCCGACGGCTCTCGGTGATTTCGGAGCTGCCCTGACATCTGACTGTTATCCTCCGATAGCCTCACGGTTTTGCTATCGTACAGAGGACAGGTGTCTGCCCTTGATTGCATCGGAGCTCCTCTGACATTTACCACCCTCGTACAGAAGGCGTTCCGATGAAACCACAAACCGCCTTCTGTCTATCTGCCCTTGACGTTAGCGCCACTTCAACACTACGTCACCTCTGCGTCGACCCCCCACTGCTACGTGTTACTACCATACCGGGACCCACCGTTGGCGTCATGCTAACATCATGCTGACATCATCACCAAAAAAGGCGCGAAGCACGAAAATCATAGCGAAGGATGCCCGGAATGAAAAACTGAGGCAATTTTTGATGCACGATTAGCGCTTAGCTAAGAAAAAATGATCAAAATGGAAGGCTGCCTATTGCTCGGCTACCAGCAAGCCCGAAAATTTGCAATTTGACAGGATTTCTTCATGTAGGTTCAGAAAATGGGCGATTTGACAATTTCAAGAGTATCAGAGGAAAGACAAAGCCTAGATTAAATTAAAGAGTATCAGTGAAGCGACAAAGAGTGTCAGATCGGCAATACCAAAGTAGGTGAACATTAAAGGCCCCCAAGCAAAGTCAAAGAAAGTGGTGAAGCCATTTAAGGCTTTCAGATCACAGTTAATGCACATCAAAGCCACTCGAGAGCAAGGGATCAAAACCCAAAGCACAGTTATGGCTAAATGAACAGCACAGAGCCATAAGGACAGATATTAACTCATTTTGATACAGCTGCCTCCACCGCAGCTCAAAGATATTTTCTTGCATTAATTTCAGGACAAGATTAGGTTAAAGAACTCATTTCCCTCAGCCCTGTTTTAGGTCTGTTGTAATAGATATTTTTAGATATTTTCCCTAAATAAACCACCCTAATTCATTGTTTAAAGGGTTGGTTGGTTGATATTCCTCATTCTGGACTTGCGCTGTATTTTTTAGAAGCTCTGTAATCAAAGACTGCTGGAATGCTTTGGATGAAGAACTCACTATTGTGTTATTAATGGTTAAAGAGTGACTGTGGAATTCCTGTGCTACTACATGGCTCAATAAGTTTTCTTACCTCTGTTTACAGTCTTCATATGTTTATGCACAATTGTGTTACCATCTAAATAGCAAGAAAAAAGAATAGTTTAGGTTTTGCTTGACTGCACCCTATGCTCAGTTCTTGTTATTTCTATATGTTTTCCTCAAAAATGGTTATGAATATGCATACTTAAATGATCATGTTTACCCTGTTTCTTTCACATATGACTGTTTTTTAGGAATTCTTGACTGCTCCTAGACAAACTTTCATCCACCTTCCCTCTCTGTTAGTTAATGAAAGATTCTTAGTTGCCTTTCATCTCTGACCTTCATTCCATCTTTATTCCAGCCTGATATTGTTCTATATGTATCTATCCTGCTCTATATTCCTCTTGTGACCAAGAAAACACAACAGCAAGCCCTAATCCATGACTCCATGCCCAATGGTTTGAACTTCTCACACTATGCATCCCAACTCTGCTTGAAAACATCTCCTTCCCACCAAATTAAAAAAACAAAACCCTTGTACACCATAACTAGCCTAAAATCAACCCAAAACAAAGTTAAATCATAAAGAGAGAGCCCTCTCTGACTGCAGTTAGGCTAGGACCTACAGCCCAAAGATTGGTTTGTGGTTACCTCGGCCGTATCCCTTAAGGAGCCAAGGGACAACCTGCGTGATAACATACGTATAATCCTCGATTGTGGGTGAGGCAACTTGAAAGGACACCTGATATGGAGGCCATCTCATTGGATGGGATTGACACCATTGCTACATGGAGGGTTGAGGCCAAGAGGCCTCTCATGGAGTCTATTGATGATTGGTTAGTGTGGGATGTAGAGGAGGAGGAGGAGGAGGAGGAGGAACAGGAGGAGGAGGTGATGCCACCTGCTCGAGCTACCCCTGCCACCAGTAGAGGACATGATCTACCTCCTATAGCTCCTACTTCTAGTTTTTCAGCTTCTAGAGTACAGCAGACTCCACTACCAATTCCACTAGCACCTGCATCTACATCTAGAGGGAAAGGGAAAGCTGTGGTATTTTCTCGCAAGAGGGGCAGAGGAAATCAATAGTATTAGACTTTAGTTATTTTGTTCATTTTATTGTATCTGACATTATGACTCATGAGATACATTATTATATTTTTTGTTGATACTTTGAGGATGAGTTGGGACTCAGGAGTCAGGACTTACTATTCAGGACATGATTCACTGTTATGTGGGATTCTAGCACTAGAAATGATATTAAACATCTTATATATTAGTTCTTTTATCATATTTATGTGTCAATGTATTTATTTTATCTTGTAGATGGTTTAGATATGAAAAAAATTGAAAAAAAATGAATATTTTTGTACCAAATGATTTTTTCCCAATTATTACGATTTTTTCCTTGCACAGATATTATCTCGATAATGATTAATGTAACATTGGCAGGCAGAAAGTGGTAGAAATTATTTTAACTACCTGAGTTTTTATACTACAAGTCCCCTTTGCACTTTGTAGGTCAACTCTAGATTTACTTTCAATTTGGAGTGAACTTGTTCTATCTAAAGACAACCTCAAATTGTATTTACTCATGAGGGAGACCTATGCACCACTATTGGGGTTATTGTACCCTAGAGAGGATCAACTAGAGCCTAGAAATATTTTTGAGGGTACATTGGGTTGCATAAACTAAATAGAGATTGACAAAGAGGGTGATAAAGGTGATGTAAGTTTAGGTGTACCATATGAATAAATGAAGAAAGAAACAGAGAACAAGATGGAGGAAAGTACATGAAAGAATTCAGTCAACATTGGGTGCCCACTAAGTTCAAGCCTTACAGTTCAGTTCATTTGACAATTGAATGCATGCACTTACACACATGTTTCCTGGAGCTGTGACATCCCAACTTCACTACTACAGCTTTGAGGTTTTGAATATGATCCCTCTTGAAATATTCAACAATCTACTATAGAGTTGAATCCATTGTTGGTAGTATGAAAGTTCAGTCAGTGTGCAAGCATTCCCCATTTTATTCCTAATACGATTTTGAAACCCAATGTCAGTGGAATGGTAGAACAATTAGTGTTTCCAATAAATGATCATGAATAAGAAACTTGACAAAAACATTGTTTCTTGGCCATTTATCTTCATCTAGTTTTGATTACAAAGTCTCCTCTGAATCCCAAGGAAAGTAGAAAATCATGTTTGAAGGCTTTAACACACTTGCTATGTATATTGCTATTGAAGTTGGGCTTTCTCTTTATGCTAGTGGAAGAACTATAGTTTTGCAGCCTCTAAATTATACTATATACTCCTAATTCCTTGAATGTTAAAGTAGCTCTGTAATAAATGTTTTTGAAATCTTAACATTTCAATCATTTTAAAAATGAAAATCCAAACACCTTACGAGAAAGTAGTAATAGACTGTAACTGTTAATTTTAATTTTAATTTTTGTCTTATAAATTGCAGTGTTTTTTCAGTTGACATTACAGTGATTAAGGATTTTAATTTTTTTGAAGTTCAGTTGTTATTAGTTATGTTTTGATTGAGAAAGTAACATTGAAGGAGGATAATTTATTAATGTTAAGGTTATTTATCTTTTATGGCTGGGCTTGAATGAAGAAGATTAAAGTAGGTGAAAACTAATGATGGTTTATCTTTTTGTGTTTGTTTCATCTAAAAGGAAGAATCTAGCCCATGAAAAGGAAGGATCTTCTTCGATCAAGTGCATTTGTCATGAAAGGATTTCATTTTCCATTCAAAAGTAGTGATCTAACTACTGGCATAAACAATGTTATTAAACTATCCATATCTATCGCAGGGATTGGATTCATTACAAGTTTGCAATTCCCATTGGAGAGATTGGCAATTATTTTTAGCAATACACATTTTTATAATGAGTAACCTTTAAGTGATTGGCTCAATTCAAATGGTAGAGTTGTTGGTAGTAGCTACTTTAATGTTAGTTGACGAGTCTCGCATTGTGAGTAAATACTTCACTCTGACACATCCAAAGTCTTTATGAAACTAAAATTTAAACCTTTACCATAATCTTCAAGCCAGAAAGTGGGATGTTTGTAAGGGATTCATTGAACTAGTCATCATACATCTTAATAACTTCCATGGGCTGACACAAAGTGGTAGAAAGCATTTTAACTACCTCAGGTTTTCTGCTACGAGTCTCTTTTGCACCTTTTAGGTCAAATCCAGATTTAGTTTCAATTTGGATTGAATTTGTTCTATCTAAAGACAGCCTCAAATTTTATTTACTCATGAGGGATTCCTATTTACCACTGCTGTAGTTAATGTTCCCTAGAAGGGATCAACTAGAGCCTATAAACATTTTTGTGGGGCCATTAGGTTCCAGAAACTCAATAGAGATCAAGAAAGAGGGTGATAAGGGTCATGCTAGTACAGTTGTACCATATCACTAAATGAAGAAAGAAACAAAGAACAAGACGAAGGAAAGTGCATCCAAGTCAACATTGGGTGCGGACTAAGTTGAAGCCTTGTAGTTCATTTCATTTAACAATTGAATACATGCACTTACTCACATTTTTCCTAGAGCTGTGACATCCCAACTTCACTACTGCCACTTTGAGGTTTGGAATATGAGCCCTCTTGAAATATTCAACAGTCTACTATAGAGTTGAATCCACTGTTGGTAATCTGAAAGTTCTGTTAGCAACTACTTTTTAGTGAGTGTGCAAACTTTTCCCATTTTATTCCTAACACACTTTTGAAACGCAATGTCACTAGAATGGTAGAACAATTAGTGTTTCCAATAAATTATGAAGAAAAATAAACTTGACAGGAACACTATTTCTTGGCCATTTATCTTCATCCAATTTTGATTACAAAGTCTCCTCTGAATCTTAAGGAAAATAGAGAGAGGATGACTCAAATCATGCTTCAGGGCTTTAACACATCTACTATGTATATTGCTATTGAAGCTGTGCTTTCTCTTTATGCCATTGGAAAAAATATAGGTTTGTAGCCTCTAAAGCTATTTCATCCTAATTCCTTGAATATTAAAGTAGCTCTATAATAAATAATAAAAATATTAAATCTTCATATTTCAATAATTTTAAAAATGCAAATACTACCACCTTAAGAGAAAGTGGTAAAAGACTGTAACCTTTCATTTTAATTTTAATTTTTGTGTTATAAATTGTAGTATTTTGCCAATTGACATTACAATGATTATGAATTTTAATTTCTGTGAAGTTGAGTTGTTATTAGTTGTGAGTTCGTTAGGAAAGTAACATTGAAGGAGGAGAATTGATTAATGTTAAGGTTATTTATCTTTTATGGCTGGGCTTCAATGAAGCAGATTAAAGCAGGTGCAAACTAATGATGGTTTATCTTTTGGGGTTTGTTTCATCTCAAAGGTTGAATCTAGCCCATGAAAAGGAAGGATCTTCTTCGATAGAGTGCATTTTTCATGGAAGGCTTTCATTTTCCATTCAAAAGTAGTGATCTAGATATTGGCATAGATAGTGTTATTAAACTATCGATATATACTGCAGGGATTCGATTCATTACAAGTTTGCAAGTCCCATGGGAGAGATTGGAAATTGTTTTTAGCAATACACATTTTTGTAAAGAGTAACCTTTAAGTGATTGGCTCAATTCAAATGGTAGAGTTGTTGGTAGTAGCTACTTTAAAGTTAGTTGACCAGTCCTGTGTTGTGAGTAAATACTTCACTGTGACACATCCAAAGTCTTTATGAAGCTAAAATTTAAACTTTTACCATACTCTCGAAGCCAACAAGTGGGATGTTTGTAAGGGATTCATTGAACTAGTCAGCATACATCTCAATAACTTCCATGGGCTAACACAAAGTGGTAGAAAGCATTTTAACTACCTAAGTTTTTCTGCTACTAGTCTCTTTTGCACTTTGTAGGTCAACTCCAGCTTTACTTTCAATTTGGAGTGAATTTGTTCTATCTAAAGACAACCTCAAATTGTATTTACTCATGAGGGAGACCTATGCACCACTGTTGGGGTTAATGTACCCTAGAGAGCATCAATTAGAGCCTAGAAACATTTTTTAGGGGCCATTGGGTTGCAGAAACTCAATAGAGATCAAAAAAGAGGGTGATAAAGGTCATGCCAGTACAACTGTACCATATGACTAAATGAAGAAAGAAATAAAGAACAAGATGGATGAAATTACATGCAAGAATTTAGTCAATGTTGGGTGCCTTCTGAGTTCAAGCCTTATAGTTCAGTTTATTTGTGAATTGAATGCATGCACTTACGCACATGGTTTCTGGAGTTGTGACATACCTACTCCACTACTACATCTTTGAGGTTTAGAATATGAGCCGTCTTGAAATATTCAATAGTCTACTATAGCATTGAATATGCTACTGTTAATCTGAAATTTCTGTCAGTGGCTACTTTTTGGTCAGTGTGCAAATGTTTCTCATTTTATTCCTAATACTCTTTTGAAACCCCATGTCACTGGAATGGTAGAACACTTAGTGTTTCAAATAAATGGGTAAGAAACATAAATTGACAGAAACATTGTTTCTTGGCCATTTAACTTCATCCAGTTTTAATTACAAAGTCTCCTCTGAATCCCAAGGAAAATAGAGAGAGGATGGATCAAATCATGTTTCAAGGCTTTAACACACCTACTATGTATATTTCTATTGAGGTTGTGCTTTCTCTTTATGCTAGTGGAAGAACTACAGGTTTGCAACCTCTAATATTGAAATCTTCACATTTCAATCATTTAAAAAATGCAAATCCAATCAACTTAAGAGAAAGTGGTAAAACACTGTAACCTCTTGATCAAAAGAGATAATTCAATATTGAAAAAAAACATATTTTTGATCAAATATTTGTGATTGGAACTCGAACAACATCTTTGAACATTGAGAGGAAATCTATGCTGAAAAGGTTATAGAATCTATAAATTTGGCATAATATAACTGATTTATCTTTATCTTCTAACTTTGAATGCCATTTTGTTTACTAACTATTATATTCAATAATTTTCTATATGTCATTCATCTATATAAAATAATAATTCTGGAGGGTTTTTTAGCAGAGAGGCTCATTCTACAACCCAATATCATCAAAATTGAATTCAAATTTTTATGTGTCTGCCAAAATAAAAATGATGAAAATTCTAAAAAAAACTATGAAAAACATTTATATAATGTCGACTCATAAAAAAATTTACATGTGACAAAATTGGATCCTTCTCAGCTCATGTTAGATCTGTATTTAAGATGGATCTATGATGGTTTATTTCAAGGTGGATGAGGATTTGTTGACTCTTTTTTACTTGCTTATTTGATGGCCTAGATTGACTCTCAAGGGAATATGTCAGCATATGCTTTATAATGCTTTTACAATGTTTGTTAGGTTGCATTGACTTTTAATAAATTAAAAAAATTAGATTCCTGAGTGGCTACGACCCACCAATTTCCTAGGAATTTGAGATTATTCCAATTATAATAAATTCATATTCTAAGCTGTCTCTAGTGGGACTTTTTAGAAGCTTTTCCGGTGGGTTTTTCCGGTCTAATTTCTCTAAAATTTGGTAGGAATTCACTGCACAATCGGAGTGCCCTAGGGAATCCATATATATGGTCAAAAAACCAGTTTAAATAATACAAATCAAGATTTCACCTCAAATTTTTCTCACAGATTCCGACACCATAAAATCTAAAAAGTCGCACTAAAGACAACTTATATTCTAATTAGATGTGTAAATTAATATATAAGAAAATTTTAGAAAATAGTTTAGAAAAATGGTCTATTTTACAATAAGATGCGTAATTCTTTTTTTTTTTTTAACTAAAGTTGACCCATATTGATTATCAAGGTAATATGTCATCATATGCTTTATTTTAATGCTTTCATAGAGTTTGTTAGGTTGCATTAACTTTTAATAAATTAAAAAAAAAAATATTCGTGGCGTGTGGCTTCCGCCAACCAATTTCCTAGGGATATGAGCTTATTCCAATACTAATAAATTCATATTCTAATTAGATGGGTAAATTAATATATTAACAAATTTTATTTATAAAAACGGTCTATTTACAATAACATGTGTAATTCCTTTCTTTCTTTTTTCAAATTAAAGTTGGACCATATTGATTCTCAAGGGAATATGTCAATATATGCTTTATTTGAATGCTTTTACAGGCTTCATAGGTTGCATTGACTTTTAATAACATAAAAAAATTAGATTCATGGTGAGTGGCTGCCCCCAACAATTTCCTAGGGATTTGAGATTATTCCAATTCTAATAAATTCATATTCTAATTAGATGGGTATATTAATATATAAGCAAATTTTATTTAGAAAAAATGTCTATTTTAAACTAAAATGTGTAATTCCTTCTTCTTTTTTAAATTAAAGGTGACGCATGTTGATTCTTAGTATATGCTTTAACTAAATGTTTTTACAGAGTTTGATAGGTTGCATTGACTTTTAATAAACTAAAAGAATTAGATTCGAGTGGCTCCCGCCCAACAATTTCCTAGGGATTTGAGATTATTGGAATTCTAATAGATTCATATTATAATTAGATGGGTAAATAAATATATAATCAAATTTTGTTTGGGAAAATGGCTTATTTTACAATAAGATGTGTAATTTGTTTTTTTCAAATTAATGGTCACCCATATTGATTCTCAATGGAATATGTCAACATATGCTTTATCTGAATGCTTTTACAGAGTTTGTTAGGTTGGGTTGACTTTTAATAAATTAAAAAAATTAGATTCGCGGGGAGTGGCTTGGCCCACCAATTTCCTAGGGATTTGACATTATTCCAATTCAAATAAATTCATATTCAAATTAGATGGGTAAATTAATATATAACAAAATCTTATTTAGCAAAATGATCTATTTTACAATAAGATGTGTAATTCCATGAATTTTCGTAGGGATTTGATCCAATTCTAATAAATTCATATTATAATTACATGGGTATATTAATATATAAGCAAATTTTATTTAGAAAAATGGTCTATTTTAAAATAAGATGTGCGATTTTTTTTTTTAATTAAAGGATTTGAGATTATTCTAATTCTAATAAATTCATATTCGAAGCAAAATAGTCTATTTTACAATAAGATGTGTAATTCCACAAATTTGTAGGGATTTGAGATTATTCCAATTCTAATATATTCATATTATAATTACATGGGTAAATTAATATATAAGCAAATTTTATTTAGAAAAATGGTCTATTTTAGAATAAGATGTGTGATACTAAAGTTGATCCATAATAGTACCACCCTCTCATTTTGAACTTGTGACCTCTTAGGAGGAAACACATGCTCTTAACCATTAAGCCCACTCAAGTTGTCTATCTCACTCATTCTTTCAACCACTTTCCTATGATGCCATATTCATTGTTTCTAATGGTTAGGGGTATGTGTTTATCCTTTTAAGACATTATCTTCATGAAATTACTCATGTATCAAGTTCATGAAGAGAATGTAATAAAATTCCATTTATAGAAATGTGGCATGAACCATCTCTTTCATAGATTATCCAGCCAAAGGAAAAAATAATATCATCTCTTTACACATATGTTAGCTTAGCAACATAATAATGAGAAAGTGGTGACAAAACTTAATTATATGCTTTATAAAAATGCCTGAATAGAATATCCCCATCAATTATATAATAAATGCATGCATACTTGACTTTTATTTCCTAGTGATAGGAACATGATATATGATACTCAAATAGGAGTTTTGTTTTTTTTATCCCGAGGCACTATAGGATGAAATATATATCAAATCCTAAAGGTGTTATAGTAGTAGCTACTAAATTAAAAACATAAATATAGAAGGTACATTCAATATGTACCTATCTATTAAAAAACAAAATTGAGAAATGAAGTAGAGATGTGTAATATCCAACAAACATATATCTACATTTCCATTCTTATGTCATGATGTGGGTAGAGCACTATTAGATACAACTTTAGTTGGTGAAAATATACAACCTACTACTATATAGAGTTTGTTCCAACATTAGCTTCTATTTTTAAAATATAAGATCTCATTCCCTTTAGGTGGAAGTAAATTCCTTATCTTGGAATTCTCAACATTTTGCAGTAGATTTTCTAGTACAATTTTAGGTTCCTTTTCCATACACCTCAGGAGAAATATAGGCTGAAATTTTTAAATCTAGAATATTGGTACTACATTAATAGCACCATAAATTCATATAACACCAAATATGTACAAACAAAAATATAATGTAAATTTAATCTGAATATCAATGGAATTATACCTCATTGATAGAGAGTTTTATTAATCTTAGAAATGCTCCAATAATTAGATACAATTCCCTTCTATTGCCAACTTTCATGGTCCCAATTACTTTACTCCTAATCATACTTAAGGAAAACTTATTTCCTTAAGAACCCTAAGCCATGTGGGCTAATAGCTAGTTCTAGGTACATACTATATGTAGCATGGATTTTATCATTAATTGGGAAGCCTCCAAAATTATTAATAGTAACTTCCTTCTCAAGCCCACTTAACATTCCATTTAAGTCGTCCATGTCGCCATGATTTTTTGTAGTGTTTCTATACTCTTTAGTTCTTCCCGACTCCCCCCTCCTCTCCTTTCTTCCTCAAATTTTCAAAGATGTTGTGATGATAGAGGTATGCCATATTTCATGCCCAACATGTTGATTAGTTTTATTAATAGTTAGAGTCCATGTATTATATATATATATATCCTAACACTCCTCAACCACTAAACAATACCACTTTGCAAGTCTAAAGACCACATGCTATGGTTCGATAGCCACGAAGGAGTGAGATAATTGCTTGTGCAATTGCATCATATGATTTTTTCATTGCAACCTCCAATTACCTGCCTTACCACTCAAATTTCTATGGTTCCATGGAGTGAATTTGATACAATCCACATCATTTAATAATCCTCAGCAAGTAGTAGGAAAAGGAATAAAAATAACCTTTTGAAAAATTCCCAAGTCATTACACAAACCCAAATGACCGTGGGTGGGGGACAAATGATGGATGAGATGACCAAGGCCATGATAGGTCCAAATCAACAAAGAAGCCCATGACATCTGATATTTCCGTGTGTGATGAGACCCTAATCTAGGTAGGGAAAACCCTAATTCACATGTACTCAAAATCTTAAAACCGATATGCCTCTCTAAAAAAATATTGCATTTACAAGTATCAAATTCTATTTGATTTTGATTTATTACATTTAATTCATATATATATATATATATATATATATATATATATATATATATATATATATATATATATATATATATATATATATCTATATATATATATATATATATCATTTAAAATATAATTGTAATATAATTAATCTTTATAACAGTTTTAAATTTGTACAATATCTCACAAAATATATTTATCCATACATATATTAGAAATTATCCATTACAGTTGAGTAATTTATTAATTAAATTGATAAAGAGTTTGACAAACTAAATCTTAATTAAATACGAAGCACTCCCACACATCTCATTTAAAATATAACTAGTATAATCATATTAAAAATATTAATGTGGCTGATATAGGAAAAGACTTCATGAAGTTACCAATGCACATAGTTACTTGAATAACCATGTATAAAAAGGTTATGGGTCAACTTTACCAAAAAACAAAAAAGGAAAAAGGAAAAAGGAAAAAGAACTACACATCTTATTGTAAAAAGGATTTTGCTAAATAAAATTTCCTTGTATATTAATTTACTCATTTAGAATTGCAATAATCTCAAATCTTAGAAGCCACCTTGAATCTAATTTAACTCGAAAAAAAATGAATTACACATCTTATTGTAAAATAGACCTTTTGCTAAATATAATTTTCTTATATATTAATTTCCCCATCTAATTAGAATATGAATTTATTAGAATTGGACTAATCTCAAATGCCTAGAAAATAGGTTGGAGAGAAGTCACTTGAAAAGAATCTAATTTTTTAATTTATTAAAAGTTAATATTATTATATAACATTAAGAGAAAGCTTGAAAACCAATCTAGACAATCAATTAAAAAAAAAGTCAACAGATTCTCATCCACAATCCATATTAAATTGAAAGCAAAACACTTTTAGCAATTAAATATAAAAATTGAAGCAAAAACCTTTTAGCAATTAAACATAAATTTTATATATTTTATTAATGGTAAAATATATCCATCACTGCAATATCCAAAAATGCATTGTTCTACTCCGCTTAGCTGCACTGACCATTCATTATGATTCTCTCTCGTATTAAGTTGAAATAAAAACCTTTTAACAGTTAAACATATATTTTATTAATTGTTAAATACATCCATCACTGCAATATCCAAAAATGCGTTGTTCCTCTCCGCTTAGCTGCAATGACCATTCATTATGATTCTCTCTCGTATATATATAGATTCAATTAACACACTGCATTTTCAGTATCATGGGGCTTGTTTATGTTGCTCTGACAATGGCAACACAATGTATTTCACGTTTTATGTTAATGCTTGTACTTGTCGTTTTATCATTTCATGAAAGTTGCACCAATAACGAAGAGAAGACCGATCCGATGGGACTTCCAACGTGTTGACACCTAATCTTCATGATTGGGGGAATTTGTAAATAAATAAATTAGGAATGTGAACAGTCATCGGGAGATGAACTGAACAATCACTCCTATTGTATATAACAATAACCTACCTATGGAATAATAGACGAATCAGTTTTACTGCCTTTGGAGAGTTACTGCCTGGCCTGACATGGTATCAGAGCCAGTTCTAAAAATAGTTGTAACTCCCTTCATTTTTGCTACTGTGGGCTGTACGCTGGCCTGAGCTCTGTCCTCAAACACCTCTGTCGTTCTGTCCACTGAGCGCTGCTCTGCCTCTGTCCTGAAATAATTTGCCTCTGACATAACCTGTGCTCTGCTCCATATTCCCTTCCAGCGCTGCTCTGTCCATAACACGCTGCTTTGTCATATGCCTTTTATTTCTAAACGCTGTACGCCTGTCTGTCATATGCGTTTTTTCTGAACGCTGGCCCTGTCACAAGCGTTGTTTAATGTATTCATTGTGTAGCATTGAGTACCAACGTTCCATCGACCATCGCTCATTCTATTGAACGCTCTGTCATAGTCTTTTTGAATGCTGCCTGATATCAAAGCCTGATATATCTTTTTGAACGCTGTAATTTGAAACGCCATGCCTCCGATCCACTTCTGGTTTTATGATCCAATGCTGGTTTTATGAAGGCGTTTGAAATTGAAACGCCATTTCCCCACTTGTTGGATTGTGCGTATGTAAAATAGATTGCAATTGCTCTCCACACCATGGAGCAGACCGGCAAATTTTGGACGAGTGCTTGTGTTTGCACGGAACACAACAATCCAGTGTAGGGGAATTTTCGTAGCATCTGTCTGAAGCGTTTTCTCAACAAGTTTATTTAAGATGCTGAGAAGATGACGCTGTTAAAGGCATGGTTCAATCGATTATGTGAAGACTTTGGTATCTGGAAATGCTGGTGGCAGACTTGCTTGCGGGGTTGTCGGTCTTCAAGGATGAATATGAACAGTGGAAAGCATACATTTGAACAAAAAAAATTTTTGTAGCAGCAGTCAATCACGCCTGCGTGCTTCATTATATGGTAATGTCATATGTCATATGTAATATAATGGGAGTATATTACATTTAAAGTGTTAATGTCATATGTAATATAATGGGTGTATATTACAACATTGAAGTGATATGTAATATGTAAATATATTACATTTAAAACATTGAAGTGATATGTAATACATAATATTTGAATGAAATGCTGGATGCTTTTATCAAACATTGGAGGGATTTGAAGAAAATAAGTTTGGAGAAAATATATTGCATAAAGTTGTAGCGTGAGGAAGAGATTTGAAATCTTTTGAGAATGCCCTTTTGAGTACAATTTTACTGTATATTGGCAGAAGTATTTTTCTATCAGCAGAAGTATTTTTTTTACAGAATGCATTCAATCATCTCCATGGTAGGAATAGTTCTCACTGGCAAGGAGAACTATCCTGAATGGTCCCGGATGATAAAACACACCCTCATCTTCAATGAGTTGTGGAAAGGAGTGTGTGTCGGAGAAGGAGACAATGACCCAGTACAGCCTACCTCAGAGAAAGAGCTCGTCATTTGGGAAAACAAGAACAACAAAGCCTATGCATTAATCACAGCATCTGTAAATGAAGAGGTGAGTCGCCATATTTCGTCATATTCAACTGCCTCTGAAGCCTTACAAAAGCTGAAAGAACTCTATGACTCACATTCTGCACTTGAAGTTGTTCAACTCATGATTAAACTCTTCACTCTTGAACTGCAAAATAATGATCCTCTTGCTCTTGCATCTGAAGTAAAGTCTATAATGCATGATATCAAATCCACTAAGGTTGAGCTAGATATCCCTCTTATTGCTTTTCTCAAGGCACTCTATCCTACCTACTCCAATTATCTTGAGTCTTTACAAGAAAATGGAAATCTTAAATATATAACCTTTGACTCTCTTGTGAAAAAGTTTGCTGAAAGAGAGAAAGCCTTTGGAAAGAAGACAGCCCCTGAATCTTCTGAAGAGAATGTGTGCCTTGCTCATAAAGAAAAGCATCCTGCTCAAGATTCTACAAGAGGAAGAGGTGGACGAAGAGGAAGAGGAAGATACTTCAGAGGCAGGGGGGGCAGACATTCTCAAGGAGAAAAGGCAGATCTGCATTGTATTCGGTGCAAACGAAATGGATCACATGATTCTTCTACATGCAAGCTACCATGGGACAAAATTGAGCAGAAAAGAAACCAGTAGAAAGGTAAAACTGATGATACAGACAAAGGTAAAGCACCTGAATCTGCTCACTATATTGAAGCACAATGTAACATTGGAGTAAATGAAGATTTGTTTAATGTTTCACTTGCTTCTTCGAAAAATGATTGGTTGCTTGATTCAGGAGCAACCTGTCATATGACTCATAGAAAAGATTTTTTTGAAGATTTCACTAATAATGTTGATGGAGCAGTATACTTTGCAGATCAGTCAAAAATCAAGCCATCAGGGCTTGGCACAATCAGGCTTAAACTGCCTGGTTTTCCAGACTTTCTTCTGGATCATGTTCTATATCTCCCACAGCTCAAGAGAAACTTGCTGTCCTTGATCCACATCCGCCAGCAAGGTCACTCCATTCATATGTTTGATGGCAAGCTTGAGGTAAGAAAAGCATCTGACCACTCACTTGTCATGAGGGGAATAGAAGAAGAAAGGCTTCTCAAACTGCAAGGAACCTCTGCTCATGCACAACATTTCTCATATATTTCTCATCATGAAGAAGGTACACTTCCATCAAGTTTATTATGGCATGCTAGATTTGGACATTTAAACTATGAC
The DNA here is from genome assembly GCA_031772625.1 of Pinus tabuliformis. Classification (NCBI taxonomy): domain Eukaryota; kingdom Viridiplantae; phylum Streptophyta; class Pinopsida; order Pinales; family Pinaceae; genus Pinus; species Pinus tabuliformis. The sequence goes on from CM062805.1 coordinate 451,260,257, forward strand.
AGTCTCCGCTTATTGAAGAAAAATGGTGTTGCTGGTTTGCCTACAATTCCTAGGAAACATAAGCAATGTGATGCTTGCATTCTAGGAAAGCATAGCAAACAGTGTTTTCATGATTCACATTCAAGAGCACATAGGAAGCTTGAACTTATTCATTCAGATTTATGTGGTCCAATGCCTGTTCCTTCTGCAAATGGAAATAAATATATCATGACATTTATTGATGATTACACCAGAATGTGTTGGGTTTATTTATTGAAGAACAAATCTGATGCCTTTCAAACATTCAAGAATTTTCATAAATGGATTGAAAATGATGCACAATCTCATATTGGGTCTATTCGCACTGATAATGGAAAATAATATACATCAAATGAATTTGAAAACTATCTTCGCCAACATGGGATCAACCATCAAACAATTGTGCCTTATAATCCCCAACAGAATGGTGTAGCTAAAAGAATGAATAGAGCAATCTTGAATATGGTACGATCCATGCTTTTATTCAAAAATGTAAAGATAATGTTTTGGGCTGATGCTGTTCTATGTGCTGCATATATAAAGAATAGGTGTCCATCTAATGGTATAAGAAACAAGACTCCTTATGAATTGTGGTATGGACATGTTCCTTCGGTAAAACATCTCAGGATCTTTGGTTCCACCTGTTATGCTTTGATACCAAAGGTACATAGAAACAAACTTGGTGCTAGAAGTCGTAAGTGTATCTTCCTCGGGTATTCAAACACCTCCAAAGCATACCGCCTCTATGATGAAGTAAATAAAAAGTTTGTTGTATCTAGAGATGTAATTTTTCTTGAATCATCTAAATCTGACAATGTTGTTGAGCGGCAACTTGATCGCTTGGATAGATTCGCAAAAAAAAAATCATTTCAAGAATTTGATAATCAAATTCCACATCTTGAAGGGGGGATTCCTATTCTAGATCAACATGTGGAATCTTCTTCCGAAGAACACTCTCCCCCGAATGAAACTCCAACAACGGATGATGCTTTAAGTGATGTAATTGATAGAATTGGGAGACTCAATCTTGATTCAGTCCCAACTCAATCAACAGAGCAGCCTGGACCATCTCAAAAAGGTCCCCCAAAGTGGCTGACAAAGACACTTGAAAGTGTTCATCCTGATGAACTTGGAAAAACAGGAACCAGAAATTCAAACCGACAAAATGGAGGTGATGTAGATGACTCTAATTCACCTATTGATATGGATGTTACTTATGATTGTGAATTGAACTTGTCTACAGATTTTGAACCAACTTCCTTCAAAGAAGCTGCTTCTCATGATGAATAGAAAGAAGCGGTGCAAAAGGAGTATGATGCCCTCATAAAGAATGGCACTTGGAAGCTGGTTGATCCTCCATTTGGAACCAAACCAATTGGCTGCAAGTGGGTCTACAAGAACAAGTACAAAGCTGATGGCTCACTTGACAAGCACAAAGCTAGGCTTGTGGCAAAAGGTTTTGCACAGAAGGAAGGGGTCGATTATGAGGAAACTTTTGCCCCCACAGCAAAATGGGCCACCATCCGGACACTCTTTGCACTAGCAGCTCAGAACGGTTGGAAAGTCCATCAAATGGATGTAAAAACTGCATTCTTGAATGGAGATCTAAAAGAGAATGTTTTTATGTCCCAGCCTAAAGGATTTGCTGTGAAAGGACATGAACATAAAGTATGCAAACTTGTGAAGTCCTTGTATGGCCTCAAACAAGCACCGCGAGCCTGGTATGAAAAACTAACTGAGCATCTTCTGAAACTCAACTTCAATCATTTTGATCTTGATGATGCAACTTTATTTGTCAAGAAAGTTGGCAAAACAGTTGTGTATCTTGTGGTATATGTAGATGATCTTTTAATGACAGGGAACAATGAAAGCTACATTGCATCCATAAAGAAGGAATTGGGGAAAAGTTTTGAAATGACTGATTTGGGCTATGTTCATTACTATCTTGGCATTGAAGTAACCCAACATCCAAAATCCATATTTCTTTCTCAAAAGAAATACATTGGAGATTTGTTAAATAGATTTGGCATGACAAAGTGCAATCCTCTTTCTACTCCAATGGAACAAAACTTAAAGCTCACATCTATTGAAGGAAAGGAATTTGAGGATGCAACAAAGTATAGACAGCTTGTAGGAAGTCTCATCTACCTCACTACTACCAGACCAGACATTTCATTTACTATTGGAATCCTCTCCAGGTTTATGCAAAAGCCTTGTGAGGGACATTGGTCTGCTGTAAAAAGAGTTCTAAGGTACTTGAAGGGAACTCAAGACCTTGGAATCAAGTATACACAGGTGGACGACTTCAGCTTGATTGGATACTCCAATTCATACTTCGATGGAGACAAAGAAATTGGGGTATCTACTTTAGGATATGCTATGAGTCTTGGATCAAGAGCTGTCTCCTGGAGATCACGCAAACAATCAGTTCTAGCAGATTCCACAATAGAAGCAAAATACATGGTAGCAGCTGAAGCAACGAAAGAAATTGTGTGGCTCAGGAAAATTCTTGAAGATTTGCAGGTAAAACAGGTACAATCAACTCCACTCATGATTGATAACACCTCTGCAATAAAGTTGGCCAAGAACCCAAAGTTCCATGATCGAACAAAGCATATCAATACTAAATATCATCTGATTCGACATCATGTTGAGGCCAAAACAATCCATCTCTGTCATTGTTCCACAAATGAGCAAATTGCAGACATCTTCACCAAAGCACTTGGAAAGGAAAATCTTGAACGATTCAGAATGATTCTTGGACTCACCAACATCCCTTCAGATTAAGGGGGGAATGTTGACACCTAATCTTCATGATTGGGGGAATTTGTAAATAAATAAATTAGGAATGTGAACAGTCATCGGGAGATGAACTGAACAATCATTCCTATTGTATATAACAATAACCTACCTATGGAATAATAGACAAATCAGTTTTACTGCCTTTGGAGAGTTACTGCCTGGCCTGACACAACGGATTTATCCACTAACTCTTTGAGAGTAGGTCTCTCTGGAAGCTCGGAACATATCTAATGCTGAGCAACAGCGTCAAGCTATCGACCGGAGCAAGATATCCAAAATCCAAGATAATTTACTTAAAACTGAAAAAAAAAAATTTATATAAGCAATAGATGTCAATAATATAAAATTAAAAATTAAACCATTTAAATTCATGATTTATATATAGCATAAAAAAGAAAATAGTTTAAATTGATGACTCATTGAACTTGTAATATGATGTCATGAAAAATAAGTTAATTTAATCATAGAAATTAACTCAATTATGATAACAATGTAAACATAACAGAAATAATATATCAGTATATATAAAATTGGTATTGGCATGTGTCTTTGAACCATTAAGTTCATTAAGAGAAGGTAATAAAATTTCATTTATAAAAATGTAGCATGAACCATCAAGTTCATTAAGAGAAGTCAATAAAATTTCATTTATAAAAACGTGGCATGAACCATCCCTTTCATAGCTAAACGAAAAAATTATCATCGCCTCTTTACACATATGTTAGGTTAACAACAAAATAATGGAGAAAATGATAACAAAAATTAATTAGATACTTTATAAAAATGCATGAGTAGAATATCCTCATTAAGCATATGATAAATAGATACATATTTGACTTCTATATTCTAGTGATAGGAACATGATATATACTATTCAAATATGAGTTTTGTTCTTTTATTCTAAGACATTAGAAGATGAAATATATATCTAACACTAAAGGTGTTGTAGTAGTAGCTACTAAATAAAAAACATAAACATTGAAAGTACATTCAATATGTATCTATTTATTGAAAAACAAAATTGGAAAATGAAGTAGAGATGTGTAATATCCAACCAACATATACCTACATTTCCCTTCCTTTGTCATGTTGTGCGCAAAGCACCACTGGATACAATTTTAGTTGGTGCAAACATACAACCTACTACTATATAGAGTTTTTTCTAACATTCACTTCTTTTTAAAAAATAGAAGATCCCACTCCCTTTAGGTGGAAGTAAGTTCCTTATCTTGGAATTCTCAACATTTTGTAGTAGATTTTCCAGTATAGTTTTAGGATCCTTTCCGATACATGTGAAGAGAAACATAGACTAAAATATTAAAATCTAAAATATTGGTACTAGGTTAGTAACATCATAAATTCATATAGCACCAAATATGTACAAACAAAAAGAAAATGTATATTTCATCTGAATATCAATGAAATTATACTTCATTCATAGGTAGTATTCTTAACCTTAGAAATGCTAAAATAATTAGCTTCATATGTAGTATTCTCAACCTTTGAAATGCTCAAATAATTAGCTGCAATTCCCTTTCTTGCCAACTTTCATGGTCCAATTACTTTACTCCTAATCATATTTTAGGAAATCTTCTTTCCTTGAGAACCCTAAGCCATATAGGCTTATAGCTAATTTTAGGTACATAATATATGTAACATGAATTTTACTTTTAATCAAAAAACCTCCAAAATTATTAATAGTAACTTTTTTCTAGATCCGACCTAACATTCCATTTAAGTCATCCATGTTGCTATAATTTTTGTTGGCATTTATACATTGTTCAAACTTATGATTTTTTATTGGCATTTATATATTGTTCAGGCTTCCCAACTTCCCTCTCTCCTTTCTACCCCAAATTTCCAAAAATGTTGTGATGATAGAAGTATCTACAAAGGAGTAAGCCATCTTTCATTTCCAACACATTAACTAGGTTTATTATTAGTTAGAATTAAGCCATCTTTCATTTCCAACACATTAACTAGCTTTATTATTAGTTAGAATCTATGTATTAAATATATCCTAACACTCCCGAACCACTAACCATTCCCACTCTGCAAATAAAAAAACCACATGATTAGGGTGTGGTTGGTTCCTAGCCACTAACGTGTGAGAAATTTTAGTTGTAAAATTACATCATATAATTTTTTCATTACAACCTCCAACTACTTGGCTTACCACTCAAATTGTTATAATTGTTATAGTTCCTCGAGATATCCATGAGATGAATTTGATACCATTCATATTATTAAACAATAAAAGAATAAAAATAACTTTTTGAAAAATTCCCAAAAAATTGCACAAACCCAAATGACGATGGTGGGTCACAAACGATGGATGAGACATCCAATGCCATGATAGATCAAAATCAACAAGGATGCCAATCACATCTCATATTTTCATGTGTGATGAGACCTCTGATCTAGGCACCGGAAATCTTAATTCACATGTATTCAAAATCATAGAACAAATATGTATCACTGGAAAAAAAATATATATTTACCAGTGTCAAATTCGATTTGATTCTTGTTTATTATATTTTATAATTGGAAATATATATTATAATAATAATTTAAAATAAAATTAAAATAGAATTAATTTTTATAATAGTTTTAAATTTAGATAATATTTTACAAATTAAATATTTTAATAGATATTATAAATTATGGATTCACACATATATTAGAAATTATAGATGAATATTTATATATGTTTTATTTAGATGTAATTTAACTCCATTACAATTATATTAATTTATTAATTAAATAGATAAAGGGTTGCAGAAGTCAAATTTTAATTGAATACGAGGCACTCTCATGCATCCCATTTACTAGTATAACCACATTAAAAATATTAATGTGGTTGATATAGTAGAAAGCTTTATTATAAATATAAAAAAAAAACTATTGCAGTCGGAAGAATGCCTTACTAATGCACACATTTACCTAATTAACCAATGTATAAAAATGTTATGGGTCCGAAAAAAAGAATTAGAAGTCTTGTTGTAAAATGGACCATTTTTCTAAATAAAATTGGTTATATATTAATTTACTCATCCATTTAGAATATGAACTTATTAGAATTGGAATAATATCAAATCTTGATGGGCCACATGAATCTAATTAAATTTGAGAAAAAAAAGGAATTACATATCTTATTATAAAATGGACTATTTTGCTAAATAAAATTTGCTTATATATTAATTTCCCATCTAATTATAATATGAATTTATTAGAATTGGAATAATGTCAAATCCCTAGAAAATTGGTGGGGAAAGCCACTTGTCAAGAATCTCAATTTTTTTATTTATTAAAAGTCAATGTAACTTAACAAACTTGTAACACACTCCCATTGCTGACAAGAATTTTTGTTTTTTAATTTATTAAAAGTCAATGCAACTTAACAAACTTATTATTAATAAACATTCAGACTAACCTTGATAATAAATCTAAAGAATAAATTAAAAAGAAATTAAAAAATATCCATACATCTCATCCACATTATATTGAAATAAAAAATCTTTGAAACTTAACATTTATATTTCATATAAGTTAAAATAGAAAGTCTTTGTCAATTAAACATAAATTGATATATTTATATATTTTTATTGATTGTTGAATACATCCATCACAGCACTATCCAGAAATGCGTTGTCCCACGTCGTTTAGCTGCAATGACCATTCATGAGCATTTCCAGTCTCATCTGTTTACATTCGCTTCTTGATAATGGCAACACAATGTATTTCACGTTTTGTGTTAATGCTTGTACTCGTCGTTTTGTCATTACAGTCCAATCCGATTGCACTTCCAACGGATCCCTCCACTAACTTTTTGAGAGTAGGTCTCGTACACAGGGATTTTCGTATCTCGCGGTCACTGGAAGCTCGGAACATTTCAAATGTTGAGCAACTCATGCGTCGAGCTATCGACCGCAGCCACAGCAAGTGGCGCAGGTTCCAACATTATACTCCCCAACATTCCACCAAATCTGCATTTCATCCTCGACACGGGCAGCGACTTGACCTGGACACGCTGCGAACCTTGTAATAGTAATTCCAGTGTACCACAGACTGATCCACTTGATTATTAATAAGCTTTGAACAGTACTGTTTTGGTGTACTATATTAAAACGACACTGTAAAGCTCCCAATGCTTAAATGTTTATGGAATGTGTTTCTCAATATCGCCTTTATTTATCTTATTAATTACGTTACGCATATCTTTGTTTCCCTCGCGAGTCGTGTATCGATTTAGTTGTTCCATAAATCTTTTAAAAGATTTAAACCACAATGGAACTGAGTTTGGAATTATTAAAATCAATTGACCATTTTTTTAAACTAAAATTAATATCAAAATTTTGCACTTTAATTTTGATGCCTTTTGATTTTGTTTAAGGGATAGTTTTCAATCTACTTTCTCTCCTAAAAAAATTAGGTAGAATTACAATTTTAAACCATCTAATATATATCATTTAAGTGTTTTGAACATTTTTGAGGATACTAAATCTATTTATGGATTTAAATATATTTTAAATAATTAAGATTTCCAATGTGAACAAAATTGTATAATTTTACTTTATCTCAAAAAAAAACTTAAAACATTTAGGCAATATCCATAAAATCAATATCAATATGGGTCCATCTTAACCATTATCAATTTAACATCCGGGAGAGATCAAATCTTTTGAGGTGAAAAATCATAGTCTATACAACTTATAGTTTTATTTCTCTTTAGAATTATGGATTTGTCGATTACTGTTAATGTCATATGCATGAGAATAGAAAATGGTTGCGAGTATAAAGAAGTATTTCCTATGGCCCATGGGCTACTACAGTGCACAAATCCTTCCTGTGTTCTTTGTCTCCTACCCCTCTTAGTTGTTTTTGTTGAATTATGGAACAAATGCACTCAAAAGAATGAAACCCCTTTTCCTCCTAGTGGTTTTCTTATAACACAACCTAATAGCCTACCAATGGTTACGTTTGACTACCTCAACTTTGAACGAGAGTTACAATATATGATACTCTAGAGTTTTCCTCATCCTAATCATATGGAGACCTTGTTTTTCATGAATAATCAGGGCTGACATGGCATCCTCTCGAATTATGGTGGATAAAACAAGAAGGTCCACTTCTGAGTGGCATAATTTTCACATACAATATTTGATTGATAAGTTTCTCGTGTTGTTGGAAAGGTATCCGTGTGTAAAATAGGAAAAGAAGGTGGGGTGCTATAGCGATAATGTTTTGCCGCAAAAAAATGTCATTAGATGCCTCAAAATTTTCCTAAAAGGTTTCAAAGATTATTCCTCTACTTTTTCCACTCTGGAAGAATCAAGATGGACGCCAAACTATATAATGATTCAATCCAGCTCAATAGTAAATATTTTTGGGCCCCGAGGTGGTTAGTTGTTACATCAACTTCCCAAGGGTGTATCTTTTGTATACAATCTTTGTTTGGGGCATACAGTATCTAACTGAAAAGAACTATCTAAGGATTAAAACTTTCAACTAGGTTCGAGACATACCATGGCAACCCTTGTGCTCCTTAATGGCCAAAACTCATCGTTTATAGCCTTAAAACAACCATAGAAGTGTCATACCCAAAAATCATTAAAAACTAGCAAATAATAAAGAATACTTATGTTCATGGAAGAGGTGGATGTCCACCAATATCAACATAGATCAATCATATCCCCTTAGCAAACAATGATCTTCATTGTGTTAAGTTCCCTCATTGAATGGAGATTTTTTTTCTAAATTTGGATCTTGATGTTTGTTTTAGTCAAAATTTATTTATTTATATTTCCAATGCTTAATTATCGTATCTAAGATCATGAGATTTAAATATTTTAGCAAAATTTTGTTAAAAATATTGCAAGGTGGGTGTGAATGAATATTTCATGCAATTATTATTTTAACGTTTCCTTTACAATATAATGAACAACTAAGTTAAGCATTGTCATATATATGTAAATTTTGAGCATTAATGAAAGGATATAAACACAAGTCATATCAATGGATCAACAAGCATATCATCAGATAGGAACACCATATATTAAGTGGAAAACCAGACCGAAAGAAGTCACCTATCATCTTTTTCTTCTTATTATTATTATTATTAAGAAAATATTCTATTACATATTTCATTGGTGCAAAATTCTACCAATGCACAGTCTCCTTCCTATTGGAGGTTACCATATCCTCTTATTTCTCTAGCTAACACTAGAAGGATGTCACCACTCCTTCACTAAAGGCCCCAACCGTCAGATCATTGTGGACCACGTTTCAAAATCTTTTACATAAGATCCACCTGCAATACAAGCTATATCTTGTAGGGCATGTTTAATCCAACTTTGAGACTCGACCCACCTATAAATTTATGCTCATTAATATTTTTCATACAACAATCACTAGTGAGTACTATTATGTCCTCAACATATGACTACATACATCATCAATTCATTGTGTCAATCTATACTTGTTTTCAATGTATGCATCTAATAGTAAACCCTAGCACAAATCAATCTCTCAACACTACTCATACTAAACTAAACAAACTCACTACAATATAACTGCCCATGCAAAACAATTTTCCTGCAAAAATAAATTACCAAAATATAAGCATACAATGCCTTACTCAAATAGAACATCAATACAATGCCAAACCATTTTTATGTCAATGCACAAGCACTCATGCAATGGACACCACATCTTTGTAAAACATCACTCTCAATGTTATACTACATGAGAAATCAAAATTTCAAAGATAGACAACAAATAACTCATAATCATCAACCTCTCAGCGTAATAGATCAAGTTCCTTGTGACAATCAAAAACATACTTTACACAAATCATCATTTGAAGCCTACAACAATCCTCTGCATATCATGAAGACATTGATGACAACTAGTAGCTAACAAGGAATCAAGCAACCAAAGATACATTGTAAGTCCTATAGTCTCTGTAACATCTTTATCAAGCCTTTCTTTATCGCAAAAAATCAACTAGCCTTATTAAATAATCAAGTTGTAATCTTAGCAAATAGGGTCATTAAAATTGATTACCAATGCCCTTGTGCCATCCACCCAATATATAAGCATAAATATCTATATCTACAACAATACTCTCAAAACCCTATAATATTTAGTTAGCTGCCACAAACCCTAGTAGGCAATCACTAACATACATGAACCACTGAGAAATATACCCAAATACTAACTTTCATTCCTCAATTCATCAACTAATAGAAACATAAATCATAATCTCTTGTATATCTATGTATCACCATGACAAATGACTCACGTGCCAAAGAAGATATGATTCAACAGTCTGTGTCTAATGAATCATTTGCTAAAACAGCAATATTTGCAATAACAATCTCATAACTATACACCTAACTAAGAATATGTAAATACAACCCCTTCACTTTACCAAAAAACATAAATAAACATGAGAAGCTCAACGATGCTCAGTCTACAATATCAATAGGCTCAATATGTCTTGAATACTGCATACAATCTCTCTGAAAGATAATAACTCATCAAATGACAAGTAGTAACATCATCATAAATTCATAGGAAAGCAAGTACAACCAAAGTATTTCATAAAACCTTTATCCTTTTAGTGAAAAATGTGTTATTCTCTGCATACAACAATATCTAAATACCTTCTCAACACAATAGGATCAAATCATCATAGATCACCAATACATGAAACATGAAGATCAATTAACCATTTTTTCTAATCCCTATAGATACACTCAAGATAGTTTCTAGAGATCAAATTAACTAAGAATCTATCATAAACCTCCATGGAAACTGACTTCAACCTGATACTTAAACTATTGCATTTTCACTTCATAGATCTAAGGAGAAGGTGTGGATTACATCAAACCATTAACACAAAAATGTTTATAAACATGTGATGTATCTAGTTTTCTAAAATGTTAATGATATTTAATCAAATCACAACATATCAAAGGATAAGCCAAATAGTCAAAACCTTAACCAAAATTCCTTTAGATCTATCAATATATAGTTAGATATGAGACATGAAATAGTTAGACACTACTTTAACACTTCCGATTAGAACATAATTGACATTACCTTACTCCTACTTGATTTGGAATAGAATAACAAATTCCACGCAATCTTCAAATAAAATTGATTGTGCTTTGGTGAGATATGCCCTATGGATAAGATCGAATGACCCATGACTTATGTAGATCAATCGTGCCCTGCACTTGTATATTTTCGTCATCACCTCCTTCTGACCTATGTCAGAACATAGAAAACAAATAAAAGAAGAAAAATCTGATTTTTAATTTGGTTCGATCCCACCAATCTCGCACTTATTTTGTTTAATTCGCTTGTTGATTTATAGGCTGTCCATTCTTTGATTATTTTGGGCAAAAACATGGACTTGTTGATGGTGATATTATTCATCCTCGTGTGCAAAAATAACTTTAGAAATTCAATGGATTTTCTCATGGTTTTTAAATTTGTTCGCTTACAGGAATGGTTGTGAGGATAAGCCTAACTCAAAAAGATGATTCTTGTGGGGATAAAATTACTTCCCAATGAAAAGTGTAACACCTTCACACAATGCATAACTATCTCTAAGTGATGATAGTGAAACTTGAAGAAAATCTTAGATCCTTTGCCAAAATTCTTCCATAATGGGTCATCACTTCTCCAAATATCTCCAAAGCCTACCAAACTTCCTACCACCATCAATACATCTTCATGAGACAATACCTAGCTGGGAACCTTTGCATCCTCTTGCAACTCTATTTCCAATCACCAAGGGAATAATAAGATTATGATCATGTTTGACATCAATGCTAACAAACTAACCATAATGCCAATAAATATATGTAATATTAAAGGTTAATTTAATCTAATTTGATCTAGTCTACTGACGAGAACTACTACTACAAATAAACACATAAATGTCATGCTTGGAAAGGAAGTAAATGAAAATAAATACACATTGAACTAAAGATTGTTCAGTCATCATTTGACTTTGATCCCCTAGAGAAACCTCAGAATGTAATGTTTCACTACTCGCATGAAAACATTCATGAATTCAAGAAAAGGTTGGATATGAATAAACAAAGGATTCTAGTTTTGGTGATTAATTTCTTGAAATCCAATGTGGAAATTGAAGGTTGAAAGCAAAGGCATTGAAAGAAACACTATGTAACCCATTATTGGGTGAGTAGATAAAAATTTCCAAAAAGATTCTAAGCTATAACCTATTATTAAATGGCTTATACATTCATGTAACTTTGTGGGAATGACCTCTTAATATCATGATGTTCCTTCATTGACCCTTTGCTATAATGGATCTCTTATGCTACAAATCATAACAACATGAAACCATTAGATCAAACTAAGATGATTAAAAAGAATTAAGAGACAAATAATGATTGAAAGAAATTTAAAAATAAGAAGGGAAGAATCTAATGAATCTGAGATAAACTAATAAATTAAAGAGATAGGGCATTGCCCAACATTATGGGATCCTTCTCAACTTCAGTAATGTTTCCATGAGCATTTATATCAAATCAAAATGATGCATAGAGGATAAAAAACAAACAACTCCCATTGATGGAAAAATCAACATTATTAAAAAGAGGAGAAGCACTTAGATTGCTCCATAATCAACATTTTATGGGTTACTTATCCATACTATTACATCAGTGAATGATTAGAAGCCTTTAGATCTATTTTGTATCTCATTATTTGTATAAAGAGTAGTATTGAGTGGATCAAAACCAATACCCCAATCTCAAATTTTACCATATTGTGAGATAGATTCAAGATAACAAATAATGATTTTACAAAGCAAGATTGTGTGTTTCTATGATGCATATTGGATCATTATATTCTTTCATCCATATAAATTCATTTACAGTGGAAAAAATGGAGGAATAAGCTCACAGGATTGTTTTAATCTGCAAGACCCAGTTTGGTGAAACAAGGTCTGAAACCTTTTGGGAGTGTTTTAAGGCATCAAACCACGCTTTTTGAGGGTCTAAAACCTTCCGAGAGTGTTTTAAGGCATCAAACCACGCTTTTTGGTGGTAAAGCCTTATCTCTTTAGCACTACATCTTTTCACGCTATTCTACACACAAATACTTTTCCAACAGTGCAAGAACCATGTTAATTAGAGTTCGTATGTAAAAATTATGCCACTCAGAATTTGACCTTCCTGTTTTCACACTTACAATTCAAGAGGATGTCGCATCAACCCCAATTATTCATAGAAAATGGGCTAAACACATGTTTTTGATGTAAAAGACTCCATAAGAGTCTATTTTGTAACTCTAGTTAATAGTTGATATAGTCAAACTTAACCACTAGTAGGTTATCACGCTGTGTTATAACTGAGCCACTAGGAGGAGGAGGCATTCCATTCTTTAGAGAGAATTTTCTTACATAGCTAAGCAAAGATAGACATGAGAGATAGGAAGTAGAGGACACAGGGATAATCTATGAACTATAGCAGCCCATGGGACACAGGTATTACTTCTTTGTACCTGCAACCATATTTCCACACAAATAAAGAGAGCGAAACAACCTCACCTTCCAGTTGGGCTTTCTCCCAAAAGGGTTTCCTAGAGAGCATATCTTGTGTCTTATGTGTGTGTGAGATTATTTTTCCGTTCTCTATTTTTTTCTACATAATTTATATTTGCATGCATGCACTAATTAGTGTTAAATCCATAGATCTTAAAGTTTAATAAACTGTAATAGTGTAAAATTTAGGTATTTTAATATAGTATTATCAGACCTATTGTTACGAACTGTCTAGTGGAATATCCACGACAATTTACTGATCATTATGCTACGCAAAATATGAATGAGATCTTACGTGATGATTTTTTTACTTTTAAATAGTTGATAATCGTCCCCCTTGCAGTTTGAAGGATTAATTTTGCATTTTTCTAAAATCTGGCCATGATTCAAAAATTTGAGAAAAAATATGTTTTGGGCAAATTGGCCTGAAAAAAGCATGCATGTCTTCCAAACCATGATGAATATATGGAACTGGAATGATAGTTAGATATATTTCGTTTTGAGTAAATCCATTGTCTCAAAATCTTCAAATTCCTCTTCATCACAACAAGAATCATGCTCAATGTTGGTAGTTTAGAAACTTTCACTTGTAACAATATTTCAATGTTTGCAGCTCACACATCCATCCTAACTACGATCTAAATAGTACAAAATAGGTTTTACACCCCATGCTGCAAGGCTTATGTGTTGTAATTTCTTCTAGAATGCCATAAATATGTCAACCATGATGAGGTACCAAAAGTGAACTACAAGTATTCAAATTGAGCTAAACAATTCATCATTAGTACAAAAAATATGCTTGAAAGTTAATTAATCTACTAAGGACTTCGAATTAATGTAGAAAAAAGATATTTTACCTCAATATATGTGTGAAATGGTTTCGAGTCAAAAGGGTTAAAAATGTATGCTAGGAAGGGAAACAAGTGGTTATGGAGGTAAAATTTCTAGGGTAAAAGAGTCAAAGAAGATGTTAAAAATATGACAAAACTATACTCGTGCAGTGTTACTTTTCTATGTGAAGAAGCTACTCATCATTAACAACCTACTAGTCATCCTTCATTTTGATGTTAATAATTCGACCCACCATAACCTATTCATTGCAATCATGACTAAGTTCTATAGGAGCTAATTGCTTAACTACCTCCAAGGTGTCCAACAGAAATGGAAAATATGGTCAAATTAGTTCTAGATTAAATATTGGGTGTAAGTTGAGGAAAGCGAACCCATATTTAATTCAAAATAATTTTCACCCACTACCTTTGTGATTGTGTAATTCTCACATAAAAGTGTTTAGCGCTTCCCGTGGGAGCCAGTGAGGTGCTTTTTCTATAAATACAACAAAACCTTATCACCCACTTGAAATATATATATAAATATATATATATATATATATATATATATATATATATATATATATATATATATATATATATATATTAGAAACCTTTCATAACAAAATTGAAATTAATTTCAATATAATTTTAGACGAATTTCAGGAAAGCATCCATGTTCGTGTTTGCCTTATTTGTTTTCATCTTGAGATTTGTGAACCTCTTGGAATAAATTCATCTAGCAATTAAATTCAGAGAAAATTGAATAAAATTTGTTTGTTTTACCCAGTTTCTTAGATATTAGGTAGTTCAACTACCAAATTAGAAATTTGGACAGTAAATTTAGGTAAGATAGGAAACTTCCCAAATCCTATTCAACTTTATCAATATATTAAATAAAAATGAATATTTACATCAAATGAAATTTAGAAAAATATACATGCATACCATACCAACATTATGAGTCTTAATTAAAAATTAGAAGAATTTTGGGGATTAAAACATGTGTTGCACACAATTTTACATAAGCACTATTTGTATTGATAAAATAATGTTACATATATACCTTAAGTGTTGTCTCAAGATAAATAAACTATCTTTCACACCATCTACTTGGTTGAGATAATTTG
The DNA here is from genome assembly GCA_031772625.1 of Pinus tabuliformis. NCBI lineage: Eukaryota > Viridiplantae > Streptophyta > Pinopsida > Pinales > Pinaceae > Pinus > Pinus tabuliformis. The sequence continues at coordinate 451,275,622 of CM062805.1, forward strand.
GAACCACACACCAATCTAAGAAATATCTAGATCTAAAAAAGTCCAAAAGGATAAGAATAGGCTCCTTTACATAGAAAGTGTAACACCTAAGACAAGTAAGAATTATATTTTCTATGTATCCTCCTTAATGACTACTTGTATTTATCTCAATCAATTAATTCTATATGTGGTCCAACTGGGAGTTGACAAAAATAATAAGAAAATATGGTGATATCCATATAAAGGAACAATGATCCCTTAGAAGGCATGGGTCACTAGCTTCTACAACCAACAGTTCACTAGGATGTCCCTTCATGTACATGTTTCATTTAAGTGTGGTTATCTTCATACCTGTACTTGAACCTATACCTATAAGACCCCCTCCATCATTATTAACCTTGTTTTCTTGAATTGACCATAACCATGCTATGGGTTTTATTTTCTAACCTAAAACATGTTTAGAGTTTTCTTGGCTAACCCTCAACCATGCTATAGGAATCCATATCCATATCCCTCTCAAAAGTGGTTTTTGGCTTACCATAAAATTGCACAACAAAATGATTTCTGACTTACCACAAACTTGTGCTTACAAAGTGGTTTTAACATTACCATGAATTACATGGAGATATTAATTCCTCATTAAGCTCACAAGTGACATAGATACAATACAATATCCAACTCTTTGAGTTACCAAGTACATACGTTATCTAGGACCACTAAATCAACTCAAAACATAACATATGTCTGACTCACATAACAATATAGTAATTAGTTTGTTATTATTATACAGACCACACAATCTTGTCTACCATCATTTAATCATTATTTCTTCTCCAACCACTATCCTCTAATGCCATTTTCATTATTTCTGAATCCTTTTCATGCATTCATCATATTTCTTAGTTAATCAATCATGAAAATAAAACATGTCTATTATTGGAATGGTCAGTTCCATGATAGAATTAAACTCATGACAATAGTTGGAAAGGATAATTATCACAGAAAAATCATCTAATTGTTTTAATGAGACACATATAAATACATCTTTACATGACTTGATACACTCTAACAACTAACTTTGACTATACTTACTATACTTAAATGATTAAATAAAGTCACTAACCCACCAATTAGATTTGCAACAAAGAGCTAAATCATGAATCTTCCCACCACAAATAACAAAATATGTACATATAATTGATGGTTGGCCTTTCTCATGCATTGGTTTTTGAGAAATGATATTTCAATGGTAATTATTCAAGGTAATATTTCATGTCACCTTTCTGTTCCACTCCTAACATATATCTCTTCAAGCATATGTTCAACCTCTATGTTTTTCATTAATGAGTAAGCATCCTATTTCATCTTGTCGATATTGTTTTTGAGTGTGAGGTGACTAAAGAAAAGTGTTATGAGTGTCAATGTAATTAGGGAAGGTCATGGCTATGTCTTGCCATTGTATTGATGTGGAAACACACCACAATTTTTCCTTCTAAGGCAGAGGCCATGGAGGGAATAGTCCAAACGTTGGAGCTTCCCAGTGATATCAATCTCATACATCAAGGCTACATTTGGATACAAAAAAATATACAAAACTGTACAATACCTGTTTATTTACTTTGCATAATTCTTCACAGAAAGATACTCTACCATGACACATTACCAATATCACTGATCTACATCAATCCACAAACTTACGAGAACGTAGAATTCTTGCAATGTAGAAAATGTGACTTAATTCAAATTCTTTAATGTTAAAGGCACAACAAGTTCTCAAACTTCCAAGTGACTTCTACCTCAATACTTCACACCTCTTCAAAATGAGTTGATAATATACATTGTCTCAAACATTGCAATGATATATGGTATTCAAAATTTGCAAAAAAAGGTGAAATAGATGATATAGTAGTAGGTGAAACAACAACCAAATCTAGTTTATCTTGGCACCAACATATTGGCTCTCATTGCTTCAATAATTTCACCTCCCATAGTCCTACCTCAAGGTAGAGACCACTCAATTTCAACACCTCTTCAATCACTCTTAGACAGTCTACATCCAATCATACTTTGATAATATCATTTTCCCGGTGTTCCTTCACATGGAAGCACATGTAAATTTATAATTTAGCTCTTATGGCTACATCATATAAAAACTCCATTTCGATGGCCTCTACCTCAACTTCTGCTCATCTCTATCATAGAACCATAGGCATAACACTACCTGCACACTCAAGCTCCATTTCTTTACCATTCAAATCTCCCAAAATTGAGTTGGTGGCACATATCGGTGTCATGAGAACTTGCTTATGATGATCAAACTTCTCTTCAAGCACACAACCTCAAAAGCTCTTGAAATGAGCCGAAGGTTCTTTTTCATAACTTCTGCCCTAGCCGAGGGAAAGTGATGGGTGAAAACATCAACATCTATCCTTCATTTTTCATAGCATGGCATATCAAACTCTTATATTATTTAATGGAAAAATAAACCCCACAATTCTTCTACTCTACCCATCTGAGGGCCCTCTTATGAGGGAGTAGGCCCATGCATGCCTTGATACCATCTTAGAGTATGATATAATCACTATGTGTATTGATAAAATAATATTACATGTATACCTAAAGTGATCTGTAAACTGATATGGTTATTTCATTGGACAACTTGTCACAACATATCTAATAATATTATATTAAAAGTATGAACTTTTACATTATTACATTTTTATTATATTGCTAGATCTATATATTTACCATTAATAGTGGATGTGTGTGAATGAAAATTATGCAGAAAATAAAGAATAGAAAATATAAATATCGCATCCATATAATACACGATATGTGCTCTGGGAAACCCTTTCAGGAGAAAAGCCAACTAGAGGGTGAGGCTGCTTCACTCACTTTCTCTTTATGGAAACATGGATGCAAGTACAAAGAATTATAGCCCATGGCTCGTGGATTGATATGATGCAGAAATCCTCTCTATGTGCTCTACCTCGTATCCCTATTTGGATATTTTTTCTTAGTTATGGAATAAATGCACTTGAAAGAATGGAATGCATGTTCCTCCTAGTGGCTTGGTTATGACACAACCTGATAGCCTACTAGTGGTTAAGTATCACTACCAAAACTCTTAACCATAGTTATAATATAGACTCTCCTTGATTCTTTTGCATCATAATCACATGGCTAGCACCTTTTCCATAAATAATCGTGGATTATGTGGCATCCTCTCGAACTATGGTGGTCAAAATAAGAAGGTCAACTTCTGAGTAGAATAACATTCACATACAGACTCTGATTGACGTGCTTCTTATGCCATTGGAAATTTCTATGTGTGTAGAATAGCTTAAAAATGTGTAGCACTAAATTAGCATGCTTTACCCTAAATAATGTCATTTGATGTCTCGAACACTCCCAAAATGTTTGAGTCCTTGTTTTGCCAAACTAGGTCCTGCTAGTAACAATGGTCTCGTAAGAATATTCCTCCACTTTTTCCACTCAAAATGCATGGAGATGGATTAAAAAAATATAATGATCCAATATGGATCACACCTCCCCATTTTGGGTGGTTTTTGGTACCCAAAATCTTCTATTAAATGAGGTGAGGAAATTTTTCCTCCACCTTCTCTCTGGTGTACCATTTAGCTTTGTCTAGAAGTTGTCCTTCCAACCCAATCTTCCAATGATCATTCTAACCATGTCTTCTACTTTTCTATCTCTTCTGAAAAATTATATCTTTTCTCGACTCTGCTTCATCATCTGGTGCCAAATCCTCCACATAAAGTCAGAGTTGTTCCTCTTCCTAATATAACATAGAAGGCTCATAGAGTTTCAAATTCACTACATTCACAACTAAGTAAATGCACATATGTGGTGGTAGACTGAGCTGATAGTCATTATCACACACCTTTTCTAGTATATCGAAGGGACCATACCTTGGACCCTTGATTTTCTTTACAAACCCTTGTAGCCTCTCCTTATTCTACTGTAGTCATACGCTATCTCCAACCTTGAACAATTTCTATGTTCTTTGCTAATCATGCCTGCCCTTATATTTCCCCGACAACTTCTATAGTGTCTCTTGTATATATATATATATATATATATATATATATACATACATACATATATATATATATATATATATATATATATATATATATATATATATATATATATATATAGATATGTAGATGTATATATATATATATATATCTATCTATATATACATATATAGATAGATATATATATATATATATATACATCTACATATCTATATATATATATATATATATATATATATATATATATATATATATATATATATATATATATATCTATATATATACATATACATATACATATACATATACATATACATATACATATACATATAGATATATATATAAAATTGATCTTTTCTACTAACTTTTCAATCCTCAAGGCATCTCATGTAAGATGTTCCCTCACTCCTCCTTGCTATCCATATCCAATGTCAAAATGCAAAGATGACAAATATCCAAAATAAGATTCAAATGGGGAATTTCCTATAGATGTGTGAACTATTTTTTGGTAAATATTTTGTATATATACTAATTTTTCATCCCAGGATTTTAAATGCTTCTGGCTGTATTCCCTCAGAAGATGCACCAAAGTGTTGTTGACTACTTCTATCTACCCATATGTTTGTGGATGGAATGTTGTATATCTCTTCAACTTCATGTCCATATTCTCCCACAATGCGGTAGAGTATGAACTGAGAAATATTTTATCCCTATCTAAAATGGCGCTCCTTGGTATCCCAAAGTGCATCCAGACTTATCCAAAAAATAATTTTGTTGTTTCTTACCCACTAATGGTCTTTTTATAGGGCATCAGAACACAAATCTTGTTGAATTTATTAGCTACAAAGAATAGGTAGTCATGTCCCTTCCTGGTTGTTTGTAAACCTCCCACAAATTCCATGGAAAATATTTCTCAAAGATGAGTGGGTACAGGTAAGAGATGATATAGATCATATTTCATGTTTCTAGGCTTGTTGGTACAACAAAGAATGCATCCTCTTATGAACCCAGCTACCTTATCTTGCATATTAGTCCAAGACACATACCTCTGCAAGTTGGCCATGGTCTTCCTTACACCAAAGTGCTCTACAACCTTGGAGGCTTAAACCTATCTAATCAGTTGTAATATCTCACCTTTAGGAATACATAACTTATCCAACCTATAGAGTAACCCATCTTAGAGATGGTAGTCAATAGAGTTATCACCATTGTCCACGTGACTCTGACTCGAAAACTATTAAAACACCTCTTTCAAGTCATCATTTTCATAATATTCTTCTCTTTATGCATCGTGGGTGAATGGTTCCATGTGCACACGAGTCCCCAAAGATATCATATTTGGTGTGGGTGGCCTTGAAAGCATCTCAACCAACTTTTTTGTGCTTCCCTTCTTGTACTTGATCAAAAAATCAAACTTTTGTAAAATCCCCATCCACTTGTAATGTCTTCTATGTTGTACATTTCTCTACTCCCGCAAGTACTGTAATGATTGGTGATCTGATCAGGTGCTCAATATTTAGCTCCAAAATGAAATTTCTCATAATCAATCAAAACCTGAATGACCGCATCCATCTCGGCAAAAAGATCCCAACGCAACTCATTTCACTAAAAATCTAGTTCGTATGAGGAAGATACTGCGTTATGTCTTCTTTGCGAAACAATGGAATTTTTGAAAAAAAATGTATAGTCACTGCACAGTCAGCAGTCCATATTGCTGACGTGGCAGATGTTTGGGTAGGCTCAAAGGCCGGTCAATGCTCAATCATAGTTCTACAAGTGTCATGTTTTTATTGGTTATCAGGTGTGGTGACGTGACAAGTTTTGATTGGTTTGAAGTGGACCAATGAGGACGGGACAAGTGGAAAGCTCAGAGGTCACAACGAGTCCCTCCCCAAAGGACCACATGTAATCAACGTGTAGTAAAATTTATGGCAGGCTAAGGGGTCAAAACCACGACCTACTCCGCGTAAAAAACATGACATACCACTACATCACAGTATTGGTTCTTAACAATTATGTTCATCGCACATATTTTAAGCTTAAACAGTTGTGGATTGGGGGTTAGGAGGGCCAGCTTGTATGCCATCCCTCCCATGGGAACACTCCATATGGCGAGCAGCTACATTTATGACTATCCAATAGTCAGCTCAAATGATAATGGATACCGCGACATTCAATGCCACATATGTGACCACTACTATATAACCCTTCGACTAACAGTTAGGAAACTGCATGGATTAATGTGCCTAATCACCATGAAACCACATCATGTGTCCAATTTTATAACTGCCAAACTAATGGTGTAGCATCACCGCAGGTTAAGTGCTAATTAATCTAGATTATTGTTAATTAATTTGTAGTTAATCATTAATTAGATTGGGGTTTAATTTGATGGTGTTTTTGGCAGACCATCCAAATTCGGTGGAAACTCCAAGTTTAGTGGAGTTAATTGGAGTTCCTCCGGTTTTAGAGGAGGTTTTCTAGGGAATTTTTTTTTACCATAACTGGAGCAACATTCGACCAAATTGAGATGAGAAAAAGGTGTTCCTAGCTAATTTGAGCATTCTGAACACATTGAAGCAGGTTTCAGGAGCAGTAGAGCATTGTAAACAACACATTTTCCATTATTGAGCTAATACAAGGGCCCAAGGAGATGTAGCCCAGGAGGGGTGAACTCCTTCATGAAAACATTGTGTTAAGTGTTCAAATTGATGTTTTTCTATACATTTACTTGTTGTTGTTCAGCACTTGTTTTTCATGCTATTTTTCTCATGATATTCACATAAAAATTGATAAAATTTCCCTGTTTATATTCACAAAAACCATAAGGAAACCTATGCACATGAAGTAACTAACAAGCATTTATTTATAAATCTGAAGTTGAAATTAGCACAACAAAACTAACATTCAACAACAGTTCAAGTTGGTATCAGAGCAAAGGTTATTTGCTTGATTGCTTGAGTTTTGTGCAAGTAGGGTTTTAATGGTTGCAAATTTGTAATGCTTACAAGGTTAAAGTTGTATAGAGGAGAAGGGAAATTGTTGGTTGTAGCTCCTGAGGTAATGCGCAGAAGAAGGACAGCCACAAGGCCACAATCTCCACCCAAAGTTCCAATTCTAGCTACACTTGAAAGACCTCAAGTTTTACCTTCAATTGAGATTAAGGAGGTACAAGAAGTACCAAAATATGAGCTTGAATCCAAAGCTGTCATGTTTGGAGCAAGAGAGACTGAAGGTATTTCAGAAGAGGAAGCATTCAAGAAAGCTTTCTATGACTTAACTGACATGGTTAGAGTCCTCTATTAAGAGAGGAATACTAGAATGGCTGGAGAGATTTCGAAGCCTCCACATGGAGAGGTAAGCTCAGGAGATAAAAAATATCAAAATAAGTATTCAAAGGGTAATGGAGGAAAGCCTCATCCATCTCCACCATCTTCATCATACTCATGATATTCATTATCCTCAACATCTCAAACAGAAACATCTTCCACTTCTGCCACAAAAACTATCCATACTCATTCCCAAACCCCAAAAGAAAAAACTCCCTTACTCAAATTGGACATTAAGTTTTAACTTCACATGTACAATGGTGAGGTGAATGTAGAAAAGTTAGAAAATTGGATTTGACAATTGGAGGTTTATTGCAGAATTTGGAACCTTTAAGAAGATGACATAAAGATCCAGTTAGCTTCATTGAGGCTAGAAGGAGTAGCATTAGTCTGGTGGGAAGCAAAGACTCAAGAGGAAATGTGAATTCATGGTAAGATATCCATTACCTGGGTTGAATTTTTTCTGCAATTAAAAGACAGTTTTATCGTTTAGACTATATGCAAAAATCCATTATGAGTTGGCATAATTTTAGGCAAATCAAGGGCCAAACAGTTCAAGACTATACCCAAGAGTGTTGTAGGGAAAAGTATCCAATACGGAATGACCCTATCCCACTCTAAGGGTGATAGTACCTCAGCAACAACCGAAGCAAAGCTATCTAAGATTTCTTCTTTATGAAAGTAAAACAGGGGAGAAAGGGATCCACTAACCGATGTCTTTCGCTAATGATTGATCCAATCTTCTCTCCTTGCTGCTTGCTCCCAGCTCCTTGCTCTTTCACTGGCTCAGCTACAAAAAGATCCTGTAAAAAGGCAAGAGAGGGAAACTACAAGAAGCATACATTCATAATTGATTCAAGGATTAGAATAAATCAAATACACAAGTATAACAATACACCATTGAGACACATGCATATAGAAGAACCTCAAATGCTTTATTAATGGAAGAAGTAAAGTTCAAGGAGTGTTACAACCATAAGAGGCCCAATCCAGCAACACCTCCCAGCAGAAAGAAATCTCCTCTTCACCTCCTTCAAAGCAATCACCCAATAGCTCTAAACTCAAACCAACAGCACTTCCTTACATTCACAAGATTCCAGCCTCCTTTAGACCTCATGAGAGAGCTCTATATATAGGAGTTTTGGAGAAAGGATGAGTTAGCTTGAGGCTGGCTTCAAGCTGACTAGTGTCCTCTCTCACTTCAGTTATACTTCAGTTCTTGAGTCCACTTGGAGATCCTTGCTTCCACTTGGAGTTTAAGAACCTCTTACTCATCACTAGGCGAATTCCCTGATCCAAGTGTCATTTTGGAAGCTTCCTGGGCATTGACACCTTGAGGAATGACTGTGCCATTTGTCCAATCTCGCTCAGCGCAGGTAGCCTTTGTTGGATTTGACATTCAACGCAGGTACAAAGAGGGGCAGTTGACATTCAGCGCAGATGCTCAGTGGAGCAGTTGACATGATCCAGAAATTGCTTGTTTTTGAGTGTTTTTAGGTGGAGAACTGATATTCAGTGCTGTGGTTTGCTGACCTTGTTCCTCTAGGGGTAGGAACAACATGTTTAGGGACTTTGGATCCCTTAGATTATGGACATTTCATGCTTCATGCTGCAAGGCACAAAAATGTCTACAACAGTTGCCCCCTAAAGCATGAGGTCGTTTATCGGGTGAAATGCTTTATCAGGAGGATCCGAAGTTCATTCAATCGCTGAGAGGTGACCTGTAATAAGATACAATACAATACATTATTTTTCATTCTGCTTTCATGATCTATCTGAGGCGGGCATTCCCATGCTCAGCTTTATAAATTCATTTTGGTACATAGAACAGACGATCGTCTGATGGCAGACTGATAATTCTCTGCTGAAATTATCATCCTTTGAGTAGGATGATCATCTGCTGCAATGATGTACATGTCAAATGTCTTTATATTTCCTGAATATATATCGCAGCTCGGATGGATGAAACTAGATCCGGGGTCTTCAAACTCGTTCGATCTTCACTCTAAGTACAAGTCGATCCATGCGAGAAATGCGCTGAAGTCGAACATGGAAAGACATCGCTTGATTACCGGTCAATGATGTAAACCGTTAACAAGCGCGAGAGGAATCACCGATAATGATAATGACCCTCAAGGTACTGCAGTACAATTCATGTGGTGTGAATATAGGACTTGGCGTCGAACACCACGCAAAATCTTCTGGTCGAAAGTCATTGATGTATACCTGTCGCCGGAAGTGAGAAACTTGCCATTGAGGCATGCAAGCTTCAAAGTACTGAGGGGGGTGTTCCTAGATCAACTTCTTGGATAATGAGCTGAAGTCGACAAGAAGCGATCCGTCTAAGGAGGGCCTTAATGAATCCCACATCAGTGACACGGAACGGAGCTAATGATTTTAGTGGAGGTGAAAACAATCCGTGAAATATGATTCAGGGTGGCGATCATGGGTGGATGAAGGATAATGTATGGCAGTGGATGGGACACAGTTGACTCTTTCTGAACAACATCTCTTGAACATATAACGACACTGATGCGATGGATCGGTAGCATTACCCCAAATGTGGATGGTTTGGCGAGACCATGGTGATGAGACCGGTGAATGAAACAACCCAACCCGATGTGATACGGAGAAAATGTGTCATGTTCAAGAGCGACTTGCTACCATTAAAGCTTTGAGGTTCTCCCAATTTTTTCCCAGTCATTTCTGACCAGTACCTCTTTATTTTTGTCAAGCTTGAGGAGGATAACATATGCTTGTTCTATAACCTGCCCTTCGGGCAAGCCCATCGCTATGTTTTAACGAGCTTAGCGATAGGGAAACTCGTTCTCGTCTAAAGACAAGTTTGTCGCTATTTAATCATTTTAACGAGTCTAACGACAAGGAAAACTCGGTCCTTTTCATTTTTAGAGAGTCTGAAAAGGTACAGAAAGTTAACTCCAAAATTCATTTTTCGTCATCTAATCCCTTAAGTCCGAAAAAGTATAAAACAATACAGAAGGGATGAGTTTTCGATAACTTTAACGAGCCGAATAAAACAAGCGCTCGACCTTTTTGTGCAATAATCCCTCAGGTCCAAAAAGATTAAAATCTAGAAGAGGGATAGCCCTTCCGGTCACTTTAACGAGCTGGAAGGCCAAAACTCGGCAAACTTTTCATATTTTATGAGTCAGTTTGAAAAGAGCTTAAAGAAGACTCGTCTTTTGAGGAACGAGTGATAAACAGGGATAGCAGCAGATTCCAGGTACAGGTTGGAATTTTCCAATCACGGCAGTGTCACAAGGATGGCTAGGTGAAATCACTCTTCGCAGCTGTTCCTAAAAATAGGTAAACAATCAAGTGGAGGTGAATGATCAGCCAAATGAAAAGTGGAGGTGACGGTGCAAACACGACCAAGGCTTTTATGGCTGATGATTTTACGGTCTCAAATGGTTATTTACTGGTTCATTTTTTTTTGGATGAGCTTGAACTCTGGGGGGAAGCTTGCTCACAGGTGCATTTATTTTTTAACGAGCATGAACTCTTGCTAAAACTGCTCAATTGTGCGTTTATTTTTTAACGAGCATGAACTTTGCTAAAACTGCTCGATGATAAGTTTGCATGCCCCCAGCATAATAACGCAAATCGAGGTGCATGCCCCCCAAGCTTCGTTGCATTCAATTCGGTGGTTGGAATGAAGGTTTACCTTTGAGATTTGAAAAGGGGGTTTGTTTCATTTTTTTTTTAATGAGGTTGACACAGTAAAAGAACTATCCTCATGACTCCTTGTTTCATTTTTTAACGAGGTTGACACGAGATAAGAACCGTCCTCGGAGCCCACTGTATTTACAGTATTTCTATTAGGGCGATGATCCATGCCGACAAAATATTTAGGAATCTTCCGAATCCATTAGATACAGAAGATTTCATTTTGTAGGTTTCCACCGTGGCCACTCCCGCCAGATTACTTGGAGGCGGTAGGGCGAAAGTACCCATTAAGGCAGGGTCTTTTAGGAGGCCTACCCCAATATTTTGAAGCGAATGATCGCTTCCATGGATCATTGGAATGCTTCCCGTAACTTGTGAACTGTCGGGGAGGAAAGTTTGTTGGTCGACGACTGTAATTCTTCCTTGAAAGGGAAATGCAAACTTCCTGAAGTAGGTCGACACAACTGCAGCCATGGCATAAATCCAGGGCCTTCCCAGTAGGATGTTGTAATCGAGGTTTCCATCAATTACTTCAACATCAATTCCTACTGTTTTGCCCCCTAGTTCAACTTGCAAGTTACTTAAAATCCCGTATGGAGTGTATGATCGTCCATCAAATGCTTTTAACGTAGTTGATGATTTCGACAAGGGTGGTGAGCCTAAATTTTTCCAGCAACTCATCGACATAAAACATGTAGATGCCCCCTCATCAATAATTGTTCGATGAACAATTTTGTTGAGGGCTTTCACTTGAATAAGGAAAGCTAGTTGAGCTGGTAACTGAGGGTCATATCCTTTATGATCAAAGGCCACAAGATTGGAATCCATTGGGCCAATCCCACCTATTGCTGATAATAAAGCTTGCTCTTGGGAGGGGCAATTTTGCGGTACCTCAAGTGTCGACATAGCAGACGACGATTGAGCCAGGTCCTCTATTATATTATAATTCTGTGCTATTTTGGCACGAGGATTAAATGTCGATTTGTGTACTACTCCCTTTGGCGACTTTATCATTGGTTCAGGAATGTTGGGTGGCACAACTTTGGTTAAAGTTGTCGTCGAACTACTAGGTTGTTCATTAGCTTTTTTATTCGACAGCCGTGGATTCCCGTAATCTTTATTCCTTGTCAAAGCATCATTTTGCTGCTTCGAGACAGACAACATAAGCACTTGGGATCGGGAAGCATTTTGATTAGCAACCAGATTTTGACCTGGGTTGGGAAACGGATCAGTCAATACTGCTGGGGTTTTTGAACTCTTAAAGAGTTTCTTAACTTCAGCTATATGTGGACAATCTTTCGTCCAATGATCCTCATCGCATATATGACACCCTGCCGGGGGTTTCCTTTTTCTCCCTGTCTTTTTCTTCTTGCCCTCTGGTTGCTTCAGTTGTTTGCCCTTGTCGGTCGACATGGCATTTACTTCTGAGGCAAGAAGTTCTTCATTTGCATTTTGACTAGAAATTTTGTGTTTTCTAATCACGCCATCGCCGGCGTGAGAGTCATTGTTTGATTTAGGAGGAGGAGGAATTGAGAATTCCGGTCTAGGGGCGTCAGGTATTTTGTCATAGAGCGTGCCGGACTGAGTATAGACCAAGTCCAGATATTGCGCACGAGCGATAACCTGCTCTTCTGTTACGACCCCCCCCTTTGCCACATCTTCCGTGATGGCAGGAAGTAATGACTTGATAAACCATTCAGCTAATAGCTGGTCGGGAACGTACGTTTTTACCATCCTACGACGACGTCGCCACTCATGTATATGATCAGATATGTGGGTGGCTGTCGTCTGTTTGAAGTTGGTAAGGAGTTCTATTCCCGTTTCATACCTTATCGGTAATTGAAAATGGGTTAAAAAGGTTGTGGCTAAGGTACTGAAGTTGTCGAACGAAGCTCTAGGCAATTCAATGTACCATTTTGCCGCTGGACCCGTTAACGTCCTCTGAAAGAGGCGAAGTCTTATCGAATCATCATTCAGGGTGTTTGATGAACACCATAGATGGAATGTCATCACATGATTCGACGGATCTTCACCCGGATTTCCATTAAATTTAGGAATATCTGACGGAAGTTTATGCGGAATCGCTGGCCACCAAGGGGCATAAGCAATTGGATCATTCGTCAGCCGGTTTAGATCTGGTAATTCTAGAGTTGCTACAAAGGGCAATTGTTGGTTCAGGTTAGGCGAAGCATATCCAGGATAAGATGGTATCGCCTGAGCAATGGGTCTTTGCAGACCAGCATAATGCTGACAGCTTTGACAAGGTTGATGGGCATAACCATTATAGCATGGTTGCCCATTACTTACAAAGACTTGTTGCTCAGGTCCTTGATATGATTGCTGGAATGGCGGTCGTTGAGATTGAACCAGCTCTGGTTGTTGGACCATTTGCTGTTGACCAATACTGGATGATTGACCAGGATGAGGAGTCACAGTACTTGTTCGAGCCTGAGTCGCTCCAGATAAGGAGGCACTACCCTGAGATTGTGATTGAGTCGTTGAGGCAAGAGGTTGTTGTATTGCAACCTGAGAAACTTGGGGTTGACATACAACAGGTGGAGCTTGTACTTGTGACACATTCACTATAGCAGGTATGGTGGGAATATTCGACATAGGGTGTACTGGTTGCATTGAATATACAACCCCTGGTTGTTGAGGCAGTATTGGTACCCAACCGCTGGATGTAATTCCAGTTTGACCTGAACTTTGTTGTAAACTCCCATATGGTTGTTCTCTGTGAGGGAACAATGAAAGAGCGTACTTCCCTCCATATGGTGGAAATCCGGTACTTAAAGGGTAAATTGGCCTTTGAAGACACATTGGATCAATTTGTTGAGTTTCAACATAAGAAATATCAGATGATAATCCAGATGAAGAAATAGGAACTAACCATGTCGTCGTCCCTGATTGGACTCTAGCTTGTTGTTGACAATTTGCCGGGACAGATGGTATACCAGCGAACATTGTTGGAGTAGCAGCAGGAGGTTCTGCTGCTGCTATGTCGGACGACACAGTCCTAGATGTCGACGGTTGTTCAGACATATCTAGTCTATCCAAAAGATTTCTTAGCGATTCTACAAGAACTTACGATGCCAAAAGACTAACTTCGAAGATCAACGAGGGAATGGTGATGATTATCCCGTTCAAAATAAATTTTAACGACGCTTAGACACAACTTGCTTTTTCACTTTTAAAGAGTCGAGAAAAAGCTAAAGATGACTCTAGTCTCCTTCGATGTTTTAACGAGCCCGAAGTGACAAATGCTTGGATGGACTTTTTCAGTTATAGAGTTTGAAAAAGGCCAAAAGAAACTACTCTGGAGATCTAGGCAGAGGGTGTGCCAAACCTTTCGCAAAACCACAGAATACGTTTTACGGTACGGGTGGTCGATCTTCGTGAATGATGTGTTCACTGCATTGCGATCAGTAGGGCGGCCGACACGGCTTCCTATGGATAAAAGATATATGCCTATAGGGGTCTCCCAATATATACGCGACGGTACGTGGGAGCACAAGTCCGTATTAGTGCCACCGACTCTCAGGAGGAATCACCCACCTTCTTCGAGATCGACAGTCACTACGTTTAACGACGCCGGAACACGTCTCTAGCTTAGACCTCTATGTGTTTGCGTTATGTTTCAAAGCGTTGTTATGTAAATTCAATTTATTTTAAGGTTGATCTTGTTTAGCAGTTTGCCTTTATGGATCACCACGAGATGTATGGTACAACTCCTAAATGCAGTCTAAGATGATAAGCAAGCTTTTCAATCTTTCAACTTATGAAAATCTTAACTACTGAGGGAAAAGAAAGACATCATCTTTTCACACAGATCATAGAGCACACACTAATTCACTTTTTCCTAAATCAACATGCAAGCCGTCAAAATGCTCATGCACAATGCAGGTATTTCTTTTCTCTTTCTTAATGTTGATGTAATACAAAAAGAAAGTTGTTGTATAACTTTGAATTCAATTTCAAGTGAAAGCAAACAAGCTTGTCCAAAATCAAAAGACACCTTAAGATTGACTTGTTTCGACACTAGAAATATATAAATTCAAACCATATGATGAAAGCAAGAGCTCAATCAGCTATGAACAGCAAACAAGCTAACTCTTAAGATCAAAACGACACTTTATCACAGGTCTAGATCTAAGAGGCCACAACAAGACTAGTTCACTTTCGTTACGGGAAACTGCAAATGATATAAGAAATACACAAAGAACAAATACAGTTTCTTTATACAACCGAGGCGGAATAATGGGAAGGAAAGTTGGTTTCAGATAGGTACATTGACTGATAACAGGCTGCAAAAAACAAGGATGAAAACAGGGCAATAAACAGCAGGGAACCCCAGTAGCACAAGGCAAGACTGGTTCAACGCAGGTAGTACACTATCAGTTTGACATTCAGCGCAGGTAGCCCCTTCGGGAACTGCACTGAAATGCAGACTGCCTTCACAGTGTCTGCACTGAAGAACGAAACTTTCGTTTCTCTTGGTTTCCGGGTCACAGATTGCTCAAAAATTCACAGTTTTTGGCCAAATCAGAAGCTATCAATCAAGTACACACTAAAGGGTAATTAGGAGGATGAAAAGCTATCACTAAGAGTTGTTCAGAGTCCTTGTGGATCAGCTCTTCAAATCATAAACATGCCCAGAAACTGAGCTAGAGTAGCTGCCCTCTACTTTGCATTTGAAAGATCCAAATGCAGTTCGATTCGGTACTCCCTGTGTTTATGAAATGAATAGCAAAACACAAACAACCAACAAGATACGCTCCCCAGCGGAGTCGCCAATTTGTTGTAGGGAAAAGTATCCAATACGGAATGACCCTATCCCACTCTAAGGGTGATAGTACCTCAGCAACAACCGAAGCAAAGCTATCTAAGATTTCTTCTTTATGAAAGTAAAACAGGGGAGAAAGGGATCCACTAACCGATGTCTTTCGCTAATGATTGATCCAATCTTCTCTCCTTGCTGCTTGCTCCCAGCTCCTTGCTCTTTCACTGGCTCAGCTACAAAAAGATCCTGTAAAAAGGCAAGAGAGGGAAACTACAAGAAGCATACATTCATAATTGATTCAAGGATTAGAATAAATCAAATACACAAGTATAACAATACACCATTGAGACACATGCATATAGAAGAACCTCAAATGCTTTATTAATGGAAGAAGTAAAGTTCAAGGAGTGTTACAACCATAAGAGGCTCAATCCAGAAACACCTCCCAGCAGAAAGAAATCTCCTCTTCACCTCCTTCAAAGCAATCACCCAATAGCTCTAAACTCAAACCAACAGCACTTCCTTACATTCACAAGATTCCAGCCTCCTTTAGACCTCATGAGAGAGCTCTATATATAGGAGTTTTGGAGAAAGGATGAGTCAGCTTGAGGCTGGCTTCAAGCTGACTAGTGTCCTCTCTCACTTCAGTTATACTTCAGTTCTTGAGTCCACTTGGAGATCCTTGCTTCCACTTGGAGTTTAAGAACCTCTTACTCATCACTAGGCGAATTCCCTGATCCAAGTGTCATTTTGGAAGCTTCCTGGGCATTGACACCTTGAGGAATGACTGTGCCATTTGTCCAATCTCGCTCAGCGCAGGTAGCCTTTGTTGGATTTGACATTCAACGCAGGTACAGAGAGGGGCAGTTGACATTCAGTGCAGATGCTCAGTGGAGCAGTTGACATGATCCAGAAATTGCTTGTTTTTGAGTGTTTTCAGGTGGAGAACTGATATTCAGTGCTGTGGTTTGCTGACCTTGTTCCTCTAGGGGTAGGAACAACATGTTTAGGGACTTTGGATCCCTTAGATTATGGACATTTCATGCTTCATGCTGCAAGGCACAAAAATGTCTACAACAAAGAGTTTAGAAGGAGGTATTTGTTGTTAGGAGTAAACTTGAATTCCAAAGATACATTGTTGTTATACGGAAATTATACCTATGGATAAGTATATATTCCCTAAGTGGGTAGTTACACTTAGAACAACTGAAGTAAAGATGTTTAACCTTTTCCTACAATAAACAGATAAGATAAAAAAACCTACTTGTGATCCTTCGCCTCCTTTGATCTCCTTTGAGTTGCTCCCGTCACTCCTGCTCAAACTGAATTCGCTCAATTGGTACCTACCAACATAAACAGAAGAAGAAAACAATCAAAGCATATGATCTATTTATTGTAAACAAATAGAATCGACAACATTTGAACATATATTCATCATAGATATAGACAAAAGTATTGGAAAAGGAACAAACAACTTTATTGATTGATAGAAGGAGAAGTTACACCCAATGTGGTTTGATCTCGTGTCACTCATCCAGCCTAGTTCAAGCCCTCATCACACCAATAACAGCATCAATCCAACAACATAACATTACTTTGACAATGATTTCAAGTCTCTACACCAATAGTATTTCTCTATAATATCCAAGCCCCTTTGGCTCTATGATGGGGGGCCAATTTATAGATGAATGCAAGTGGTTTTTTCATTAATATGGCATTGAACGGTTTTCCATAATTGGATGATTAATTTCCATGTTTAAAGGTGTGAGAGGATAGAGGATTAGATGATCCAAGGCTATCATAAGTCAAGCTCATCTTGATAGTATAGGAGTTGGGTTCCTTCTAGAAGGCTCTAGAAAGCAGGACTATACTTAGAATCCAATGAACATTGTCGAGTTGTAAAAACGGTCTCTTTCACCTCTAATTACCTCACATTAATTTGTCAATCCAGGAAAGTTTTGTTATTTCAAAGAGCGTCTCAGTCTGAGGCTATCGTTTGCCAGAGTAATGCTAGTAGTATAGTGCTCAAAAATACAAGAGTAAACGGATGCTTGTTTACAGCAAACTACTTTTAAAGACTAAACCATACATTCAGAAAACTAAGCAATTTATCAGTCAAGGGTTCAGTAGCAGTAACTCATCCCTTTGTAAACTGATGGGACCAAAGGAAATTAGGGAATAGATCGTCGATCTGGGAGCCAGACAGTAAATGTCAATGCCCACTATAGTCTCAGATCGTTCTACACACCGAAGCAATAATAATGCGAATAACAGGAAATGGAACAGCAGATAAGAAATGGAACAACAACTAGGAAACTGTAACAGCAATTAAGTTTAATAAGCAGCAACACCTTAGTCTACAAGATCAAATGCAACAATCGTGTCCTACAGAAATCAAATGGCAATCCTCTACCTTTAAGGATGAATCGAACAACACATAGAAATAGAACAGCATTGACTAATGACGGAGTATGGGACAATGCTAGAAAGTCAAACAGTAACTTAACACACGGCACACCTCAATAGTAATCTGATCTTGGTAATCCAATTGTCAGTCTTAGTTATAAATAATACGACTGTATTTTAGAATGGAACAGCAACGTCCATAGATTCAACAATTGCAAGGAAATATAATCTCTAAGATGAATTTAGTAATACCAACAGTCAAGTGTTACAACATAGACATTCTATAATTGAACAGGAATGGTATCCTGTAAAAGCCAGTTATATCAGTACTTAAGGAAACAACAATGCGTTTCAGAGTTATAATGTCTCTGTCTAAGAAAGCGATATCACTTAATAGATTAGATGTAACAAGACTGTGATGTAAAATAACAGAACATATCAGATTACCGAATAAAAGTGATGAGCACACCACGCATAAACCAAAAGTACTAGTACAAGAGCAAGTGTTCCTCCAGGGCTAGGCCCTTAGCCTCCAGGGGTCCACCGCTTGAAGTTATTTCAGGATCAGAGATGAAATAGCAACCAAGTTTGTATTAATGCATAAGATAGAATTACAGTGGATCACTTCTCAACAAGAGTCGATGATCAAAGTCTCAAATTTAAGAGAAATTACATAAAAACATAATAGACTATCCCCCGGGCTAACAGTGCTGCCCCTTTTTATAATGGCGAAGGCGGAGATGTCTAGGTGCAAAAATAGTTAAAGCAGCGATCCCTCAGGATCAAAGGATCCTGAGGGATTCGCCGAACCGTTGGCTCTCAGTTATCTCTTTACTTTCTTGCGCTGAGCTGATATCTCCATTTCCTTTCCTGGGCTGATACACTTTGATTTGGTTTTCCTTGTTTGCATGTGGTTCCTCGTTAAAGGGACAGTGGTTAACCTGGCCTTGTCCTTTCCTTTGGAATGAAAGTCTTTTGTTTTTCCTTCTTCATGCATAAGAAAATGACAATTGTCAGTGTTTTCATTTTGCACATTAATCTTACAGATTTTATTACAATTCCTTATCATCTACCTAGTTCATGATGCAAAAGGTTTGTAAGTTTTAATGAAAAGATGCTGAAATAATCACCAAAAACATACCTTCTTTAGTACTCCACACACCCCCTTGCTTACCCTTTTTCATGCCCTCATGAGAACATTGTAGTTGACATGTAAGGCAGTGAGAGAGTAGGCTGGAGATGGGATCTCATGTGGGGGTCTACAGCCATGATGCATAGCTAGGTGTTCAAAAAAAATTCCTGCCTGACCCTCAGGCATCTCGTACAAGGCTTGGTATCCAAGTGTAGGGTGCCAAATAATTGGACTTCGGAACCTATATCCTAACCAGGATGGCCCTACCCTCAAAATGATTTCGCCATAGAGGTGCAAGCGGTTGGCGGCTAACTTAAAATTTTCATAATTAAATGGTTCCCTGAGTTGGATATTCGGATTAGAGATCTGATATTGAAATTTAGTTGCATCAATGGCAAGGTCTTTAATAGTGAGAAAGTATTCTATTCCCTACCGATTGATTGATGTATGAATGGGTCCTAATGCTTCAATTATGCCTGGAGTCCCCATGAGGTTCCTATGTTCCCTCCACAACTGTATTGGATACCTAGGCTCAGTTCTTACCCACAAGTCTAATCCGTTTTCTTGTCTTTGGAAAGCATTATAGGCTTTAAGCCATTTAATTTGATTAACCCCAAATGAAATAAATGCCTGTAATTGGATATCCCCAACAAAAGGGCCGGGGTTCTGCTCAGTCTCCTGGTCTAACACAAGGTTATGCAAATAGAATTCACACAGTAATCTTTGAACCTTTACTCCATAGTGCTTACAATAGTTTATAAAATCATCGATGGTATTAATTTGTATAGAGGCGCCTGATTTAGAAGCCTTTATTTTCAATTGCAAATATCGTTCCATTAAAAACAAGGCATAATTCTTAGCAGGGGCTCTACATGCTAGGACGTCGTTGTACAAAGAGCATAAGGTATCCATTTGCTTGATAACTATATCTAACCTACAAGTTACCTTCACGATTTTTTCTTCTTCCTTTCGCCACCCTTCAAAGGCCTGACTTTCGAATAAATTGACATTCCTTAGCTGTTGCTGTAGTTCTTCATACCTTTCTCGAGGAACCGTTTGTTCTATGAGTTTTTCTGCTACTTGTTGAGCTTGCGTCAAACCCTCTCGTAGGGTTACCGTCCTCGGATCACTATCCCACATGGTGGTGGTGAGCGGGAGGTTCACTTGAATCTTCTTATTGCATTTTTTCGTGGCTCATATTCCTTCAGGGGACTGTGCCTCTGTCTGTACTTCTTTGTCATAGGCCAATACATTATGGGTAATAGTCAAATGCTGTTCCTTTTGATTTTGAACAGCAGACTGCTCCTCAACAACATTTGGAACAACAGACCACTTTTCAACAGGGTTTTGAACAATAGGATGGACTCTGGTCCTCCGAACCTTTGTCTTGAGGGGTTTTGCTGGAGTGGTTGCATGTTTCCCTCCCGAAGTCCTTTTTACCCTTTTCCTTGTTTTCAAAATCCTGATCTGTTGTCGAAGTTGAACTATTACATTCAGTAGTCTTTGCTGTTCTTTCCGTAATCTCCTAATTTCCTCAATTTCCTTAGAAGGAATAGCAGACTATTTACTGCGGCCTGGACTGTTATCTCGATCAATTCCCTGGTTTTCTCTTTGTGGTGCTTCTTCGTTGCTCTGCTCGGGTTGCTCAGGGGCAAGAACCCTAGCTGGTTCTATTATTTCTTGGGTGACTTCTTTTTCCACCTCCCCTTCTTCTAGAATTTCTTCTGGTGTAGTCTGGCTAGGAACTGATTGTTCCTATTCTATATCACTTCTCTCTCCTGTCATACTTTCATCATGAACAGGCTGATTCTCCTTTTCTACCTCCTCGTCATGTAATTCTTCGAGTGCATTTTTATCCTGAGCAGAGTGTTCTTTTGGTTCTTCTTCAGCATGGAGATCTGGTGGGCTGAGAGGTTGGCCATATTCGCCCATATTGGCCAAAATTTTGGCCAATTCATCTTCTCTCAATGGATTCTGCAATGTGCTACCTTCATGCTGTTCTGTTTCCTCCTCCTGCTCAGGTTGCTCAGTTTCTTCCTCCATTTCTCCTTCCTCATTTCCTTGCATTCCTTTCTCATTTTCTTCCCCTTCTAATCGTGGGGGTTGTTCATCCCCTGTATCGTCTATCTCTACTGGTTGGCTGGTATCTCCTTGGGAATTTCCCAGCCTCCCTTTAATCCATGCTAATTGGACCGATTTCCTTCGTTTTTCTAGATGCTCTGGTGTACTGGTGGCATGTTTACGTTTTGGGGATGGCGTGGTCAATCCCCCGTCTATTATGGCAATTAGCTCTTCCCAGCTACTTTGTTGTTGGGTAAGGTTATGGCTAACTATTAATCGTATCAACCCATGGTGACTGACGACTGATTCTACATGCTGTGCCTTTTTCATACTTCGTGCAACATCATGAAGTAAAAAATTTAAGAATGCAGGTAAATTTACAAAGCATTTCTGCTTTAATACGGCTAAAAGTTTAAGGTGTCGTGGTATTACCACGTCTTTCCTGCCTTCACAGGTGATGTAGCTTTGAATAGTCTTTGCCAATTCTGCCCATGGCTCTCCTAATGCTGCAGGTAGAACCCCTTTTCCTCTAATTTTCAGGTTCTAGCCTTCATCCTGGAAGGTTTTTATGATCTTCTGCAATCTCTCCTTCTTTAACGTCCATACAGGTCCAGCGGCTGGCAATCTCGAGACCTTTGCGATTATGTCATCGGTGACTGCTATATGTCTCCCCCTTACTGTGGAGTGATATTCTTGCAAGTTCTGCAAGAATTCTATTGCTACAGTCTCATTGGATTCCTGTAAATGATTGAGATAAGCTAACCATCCTACTCTTGCTAGGATTTCCCGTGCAGCATCAAATACTGTCAACACCTATGGTTCTCTTCGAATCGATCTTCCTCCCATGTTTTGGTTTCCTTGTAAAATCTCAGAAATGGCAATGGAAGAGCAAGTTGTTCACACTGTTAAAACACAGAGAAACTAAAAAATGTAGGACTCGCTCAAAATATAAAGGGCTTTACTAATGCCACAGAGCATACTATGGAAATGGCTTAGGAACAACAAGCCATGCAAAAATAAAAAAATAGTATACCGTTGAGCCGTGCTATTCCCAAGTACGAAATTTCCCGAATAGAGGTCTGACAAGTAATCTAGTGCATGATGAGGTTAACCTCCCCCCTGCAATGTGATAGGCCGTCCCCGGCCGTCAAATATAGGAGCGGCGTGACGATCTGCCCTGGAACAGAGTCATAAAGGAACAGCGTATGGAAATATGCCATGTTTACAAAAGTAGCAAGTTACCAAAATCGAGGTGTAAAGTCGGATCGCTTAACAAGTAAGAGACTGATGTGATATGATGCGAGGCTGGGAAGATAGGACAGCTGCCATGCATACAGAGTCTCATGTGGTCATTGTCAATTATTCTGTCATGATTGGTGATAATAGATTTACATGCGTTTTATGGTTCAGGAAATAATATACATTCTTCTTATGTGATTTATTACTAAGGTATAAGAAACAGAAGGGTGTTAATAATTACCTATTGGTGTAAGTAATGTGACTTCAATACCATTAACAGAGCTCTGCTGCCGACAGGTGTCCATAACCTTGGCAGAGTTGTTTGTTTCACCCATGGAACCATGATCCTTTGTGTATGCTTAGGAAATGTTGTGTGATGTCAAAATGTAGGCCATTATGCTGGCTTGGTGACCAGTTAGCCATAATGCCATTCACGAGGAAGGAGCGAAAGGTGGGCAGGCCGGCTCGTGATGAGACCTCCTGTTCCAAGGGTTCTTTATTTGATATACCTTTTGGACCATATCCCTAGTGTGGTGGCCATAGTGGGAATGCCACTTCACTTTCTTCCTCATGATCATGGTAGGCTGGCTCTTGATGAGACCCCCTATCCTGCATTTGACAACTTATATAAACAAGTCATTAAAACATCATTTTTCGCTCTTTTTTCTTTCTCTTTCATAAAGTACTTTCCCATTTATACACAAAGGGTGGTTCAACACTCCTTAAGAGTAGGAATGGTGGAAGAAGTCTTAACATCTCAATAGGAACATGTAAACCCTTTGCTCTTATTCCTGAATAATAATCGAAGAGAATTGTAAAAATTTAAAAGGAACCAACATGATAAAGGTAACCAATCAGAGCAGAATTAATGGAACAATGACAACAAAAGATAATGGGTAAGTGTGTCCTTCCCTCTGTCCTCTTACCAATTCAGAGCAATTTCTTATAAAAATAGCGATTTTATAATTCACTGATTTCAGTATGTTGTGATTTTGTATCCATTGCATAAGTGCATAGCTGTGTTCCAAAAGACTTGAAAGAACAGGAACAATAGGCATCCTTAATTTAGAACAGCAAGGGGAGCAAGCATAAGTAAAAGGAATACGAGGATGTTGTTATTTCAAAAAGGAAGAGCAAAAGAATACAAGTGGTGTTCCTTTTGAAAAAGGAACAACAAAGATCAAAAATGCTGTTCCTTTGGAAAAGGAACAGCAGAAAACACAAATGTCGTTCCTTTGGAAAAGGAACAACAAAAATCAAAAGTGTTGTTCCTTTGGAAAAGGAACAACAGAAAACAAAAATGTCGTTCCTTTGGAAAAGGAACAACAAAAATCAAAAGTGTTGTTCCTTTGGAAAAGGAACAGCAGAAAACACAAATGCCGTTCCTTTGGAAAAGGAACAACAAAAATAAAAAGTGTTGTTCCTTTGGAAAAGGAACAACAGAAAACACAAATGTCGTTCCTTTGGAAAAGGAACAGCAAAAATCAAAAGTGTTGTTCCTTTGGAAAAGGAACAACAGAAAACACAAATGCCATTCCTTTGGAAAAGGAACAACAAAAATCAAAAGTGTTGTTCCTTTGGAAAAGGAACAACAGAAAACACAAATGCCATTCCTTTGGAAAAGGAACAACAAAAATCAAAAGTGTTGTTCCTTTGGAAAAGGAACAACAGAAATCAAAAGTGTTGTTCCTTTGGAAAAGGAACAGCAAAAGCACAAGGTAAAAAAAGAACAGCAAAGTTAAAGCAAAATGAACGGCTGATCCAAAAGGTGTTGTTCCTTTGAAAAAGGAACAATAGAACGGAAATGCTGTCCCTTTGAGAAAAGGAATAGCAGAAAATAATAAAATTGCTGCTGCTCCGAAAAGTAACAACAAAGTGTTGATACAAAAATATGTACAAAAATGATTCAACAAAACAAAGAAATTATGTACAAAGTGTAAAAAGAGATAAATCACTTAATGAGTCACAGGTGAGGAAGACTTCTCTCCCTCCCCCAAAATTTCCATATCAGAATCTTCGTGTAGCTGCTGGCAGAAGGACTCCCTAGTGAGTGGTTTGTGATAAAGTCGAACTCGGTGGCCATTTGCCTTGAAGGCATATCCAGAACCGTCAATAGTGATTAGAGTAAGAGTATCATTGTCATATACCTTCTGGATTTCGTATGGTCCCAACCAACGAGTCTGAAGTTTCCGGGGAAAGTCCTAAAACCTGGAATCGTACAAAAGTGCCTAGTCTCCTTCGCGAAAAACTTTGTGTTTAATGAGAGAATCATGCCATTTAGCTTGTTGCTGTTGGATCAGTGCAGTGTTTTGAAGTGCAGAGGGCCTGATTTCATCCAGCTCATTGATCTGCTGTAATCGATTAATCTGTGCCTCGGTTAGATCTAAGCCAACTTCTTGTGCTGTTCGCAATGTTTGGATTTTGAATTCTATGGGAAAGATGGGTTGCTTTCCAAACACTAATTGATAAGGTGAGTAGCCGGTGGTGCTTCTCCATGTTGTTCTGTAAGCCCACAAGGCTTCTGGTAGTCTTGCAGCCCAATCTCGTCTATGTGACGCAATGGTTTTTGTTAGGATTGCTTCTATTATTTTATTGTTGCTTTCTACCTGACCATTTGCCTGTGGGTGGTATGGAGTAGTGATTTTATGCTGGATATGATAGTTTTTGAGTGTTGCAGCTATTTTGTTACCAGCAAACTGTGGTCCACCGTTTGTAATTATATCTCTTGGAAGGCCATAACGCACAAATATATGGAACAGGAACTGTATGACAGAATCCTCTGTAGCTCTCGGCAATGCCTCTGCTTCAACCCATTTGGTGACATATTCTGTTGCCACCAAAATATATGTTTTCTGGTTCGAGGATGGGTTAATTGGTCCAATGAAATCAAGGGCCCATCACTCAAATGGTTCAATGACTAGCTGTGGGTTTAGGGGCATCTCATCGGACTAACCAAGGCGTCCTACTCTCTGGAAACTGTCACAAGCTTGGACGAATTTCTTTGCATCTTTGAAAATTGTAGGCCAATAATACCTTGTTTGCAGTACTTTATGTCCAGTTCTGCGATCGGCGAAATGTCCGCCACATGGTCTGTCATGGAAGGCTTTTAAAATGTCAAAGATTTCATCCTCACGGATGCATCTCCTGATATGCATATCTGCCCCTGTGTGAAACAGGTAGCCCCCAATCCAAGAAAACTGAGCACTCCGCTGAACAATCTGTTTCTGCTCATTGGGGGTTAGATGTTTCAGTAGTTTACCTACTACTAGGTAATTGGCAACATCAGCATACCAGGGTGTTTTAACAGCAATAACGAACAAATGTTCATCTGGGAATTGATCTTCAACTGCTGCTGCATCAATTGGCTTTGGCATTCGTGAAAGAAAATCGGCTACAGGATTTTCTTTTCCAGGTCGATCCTTGATTGTAATGTCAAATTCCTGCAATAAAATAAGCCATCTAGTTATTTTTCCATTTGTGATAGGCTTGTTTGCTAAATATTTTATGGCAGAATGATCTGTATACAAGATAACAGGATATCCAGTAATGTAATGTCTGAACTTATTGACAGCATGTATTACAGCTAGAAATTCTTTTTCAGTAACAGTGTAATTCAATTCAGCAGGGGATAAATTTTTGCTAATATAATAAATTGCATATGGTTTTTTATCCTCTTCTTGCCCAAGGACTGCTCCAATGGCTGTATCTGAGGCATCTCATGATATCTGAAATGGCAAATCCCAATTTGGTCCTCAAAGGACTGGGGCTGTGGACACAAGCTTCTTCAAATCCTGGAAAGCACATTCACATTTTTCTATCCAAAGAAAGTCAACATTCCCTGTTAGTGCATACAGAGGTGTAGCAATATGCGAAAAATGTTCTATAAACCTCCTATAATAACCAGAAAATCCAAGAAAACTGCGTACCTCCGTTTGAGTGGTAGGAGTAGGAATAAGAAAAATTATTTGGATTTTGGCTGGGTCTACCTGAATGCCAGCTGCTGAAATATAGTGTCCTAGAATAAGTCCTTCAGTCATCATCATATAGCATTTTTCATGGCTTAAACAAAGTCTGGTAGCAATGCAGCGTTGTAGGACTTTTTCCAGTGTGTGCAGTGCTGGATCGAAATCATCTTCGTACAGTGTAAAGTCATCCATGTATACTTCAAGTCCTTCATTTATTAAGTCTGCAAAAATGCTGAGGATAGCCCTTTGGAATGTGGTAGGGGCATTGCATAAGCCAAAAGGTAGAACTCTGTAGGCAAATGTTCCCCAAGGACAAGTAAAAGTGGTTTTGTCTTGGTCTTCAGGGGCAATCTGGATCTGATTATATCCACTGAAGCCATCTAGGAAGGAAAATAATTTCTTTCCTGCCAAAGTGTCTAATACTTGATCGATGAATGGGAGAGGGAAGTGGTCTTTTTGTGTTGCTTTATTTAGCTCTCTGTAGTCCACACAAATCCTCCACTTCCCATTCTTTTTTGGTACCACCACAAGTGGAGAGACCCATTTACTATCGAAGATAGGGTAAATGAAATTGACATCTAAAAGTTTTTGCAGTTCAGCTTTTACCACTTCTTTTAAATGGGGATTAAGTCTCCTTTGAGGTTGGCGAACAGGTCTCACATCTTTTTCTATGTAAATGTGGTGTGTACATAATTGGGGATCAATTCCTTTCATATCAGGGTAGTCCCATGCAAATGCTTCTTTATATCTCCTCAATAATTGGATGAGCTTCGTTTCTTGTTCGGAGGTGAGGTTGGCATTAATGTTTAAGGTTTTTCCCGGTTCAATTTCCACAATTTTACTATTTGCAACAGAGGTAACAGGTATTGTTTGATCCTGTGTATCTTTAAGAGGATCTTCTTCCAATTCGTTATCGAATGTTGCCTCTATCATGTGACATTGTGCGCGGGATCTGAGTTCAGTTTGACTAATAAAATTATTAATGGCATCATCTTCTGTTTGGTCTTTGAAATCAAGTGCCTCTTGTATAGTTAATGGAGATCTAATGTTATCAGTAAGGTATGATACAGGGTGCCTATTAGTTTTCATTATTGTGACACTTGGATGCGCTGGAGGATATAAAACTAAGTTCTTGATATTTTCTCCTCTGGTTATGGTCATATTGCCTTGTCAGCAGCCAATATAAGCATCGGCAGTTGCAAGCCAAGGTCTACCTAAAATCAATGGATGTCCATCAAGTCGGTTTTTGGGATTTATTATCAGAAAATCGGTCGGATATTCCCAGGAGTCAACAGAGACCATGACATCATGTAGTGTGCCTTCTAGCCTAACCACAGATCGGTCAGCCAGTTCTAGTAAAGTAGAGGTGGGTTCTACAGATGTAATGCCTAGATTTTGGCAAGTAGTAGTTGTTAAGATATTGATTGCAGCTCCTAGATCAACTAAGGCATTGGAGAAGGTTTGACCATGAATTTGTACGGTTACTATTGGACTTCCTGGGTCTTCGTATTTAATGGGTGCTTCTTTTCCTGATAATAAGTTAGATAGAGTGCCACCTACTTGGACTCTTGGATTGTTTGTTATATTCCTCCTTGGTTTCTTTACACATAATTCTTTGATAGTCTTTTCATATATCGGGATGTCTTAAATGGTTTGGAGGAATGGAATTTTTATGTACAAATTTTTTAATTCTCCCATAATGTCAAAATCAGGATATTGTGTAGGTCGAGGTATGATTAATCGTTCTGGGAATGGGGGAGAAGATGTGGTTGCTTGATTATGAATTTGTTGTGTATTCACATCCTCGTCTTGTGACAATTGTTCTCTAGGTAATGGATTTTCAACATGAACTGTCTTGTCTCCCTCGGTTTCAATAATACGCCCAGATCTTAGCTGAAGATCATTACACTCCCTCAGATTGGCTCCTATTTTTGGTGTTTCTACTATTTGGACAGATTGGACTAGTCCATTATTTGGGTTAGGGTTGGGTTGGGCTGGGAGTTGCGGTCTCAGGTTAGACTAGGGGTTTTGTTGTAAGGCTGGCAGTGTAGGTTGAGGGAGCAGAATGGTTCCTACTGGCTGATGCATTGGTCTTTGCTCGTTTGTCTGCCAGGCTTGATTTTGTGAAGTAGGAGGGGCCCATTGTGCTGGGTATGCGTTACTTTGCCAATATGGTGGGGCATAGGGAAAATTCGGCCAATTGGATTAGCTTGCTTGATTCGGCCATGGGTTGATGAAGGAAATGACTGTGGTGACCAATTTGGAAAGGGGGGTTGAGGTTGATTTTGCCACATATTATATTGCTGAGCATTATACTGTGGAGACTGAAAAGAAGAAGTTGGGTCCGAAAACATACCAGACTATCGTGGCTACCACTAACGGCGCTGATTGAGCAGATACACCGATTCTGGCTCTTCTTCTGCTTCCTTGTATACTGCTTTTAATCCGGGAAGTGAGGGACAGCTTTCCGTAAGGTGGTCTTTTGTGCAGATGGCGCATGTTTGGACTGTATTTAGTGGACACTCCTTATGGCTATGTTTCTTTCTGCATTGGGGACAGAAGATTGCCAAATTCTGTTCTGCCTCCATTTGCTTTTGTTTGGCCTGCATAATATCAAGTTGTGTAGTTGGTGTCCCCAGTATATCAGTTTTAAATTTTTCCAATAAATTTCCAATTTCTGCATGCGTTACTCCTTCTGTCGAAATTCTCTTATCTCTTACAAACCGATCATGTTCTGTCGGTTTTAGTCTTGTGCTACCTCTCAAGCTCTTGATACATAAATCAATAATGTCAGCAAAATTTTCCTGATAAATATCTCCTTTTCCCATAATGTTTAATGTTTCAATCCATTGTTCCTTCATACCCCTAATTAATGCTGTTTTTAACACATTATCAGGTAAAGGTAGTGATGCATAAGGATATCTTTGAAGATTATACTGAAAACGTTCCACATACTCCTCTAATGTTTCATTTGGTCTAGCTACCATCTGGAATATTTTGTCTTTTAGTTCTCTAGACCTGCAATAGTCCTGATATTTTTTTAGAAAAGATTCTTTCATTTGATCCCTGTTATTTATAACATCGCCACCTAGTCCCATGAACCATCTCAAAACAACCCCTTTTAATGTAGAGGGGAATAATTTCAGTTTCTGGGGGTTAGTGGTGTAGTCATAACCCCTACACAGCACATCGAACTCAAATAGGAATACATCCAGATCTTCTGATGTAAGACCGTGGAATGTAGGGATATGTTGAAGAGGAATTGTTTTCATAGGCGCATTTGCTGTAGTATCCACGATGGGGTATTGCAATGTAGAGGTTTGGGTGTTTGGCTGGTTTTGAGCCATTTGGTCAAATATATGCCAATAACCTTTTGGGATATCTAAGAGGGTATTCCTAGGTTGAGAGGGAATGGCTTTAACAGGAATGGTTTTAATAGCGCTTCCTTTATCTGGGATAATGAGAGTGCCTAATGTCTAAGGAGATTAAGTTTCTTCAAAAATGATTTTTGCAGCACTTCCCTTATCTGGGCTATTCAATGGCTGAGTTGTCCCAAGAGGAGATGTCGGTTCCTTAGTTTCCCCTGTCTCTCCTCTTCCTTCACAAAGATTGCTGAAATTCCCTTCTTGCAATAGTTCTGGAGTAGAATTTTCAATTTCTTGAAAATCCTGCTCTTCGGTTTGACTATGCACCTCAGCAAAGGCTACAGATGGTGCTCCTGTGGCCTGAAGGCTGAGATTCTGCTTTCTTGAAGATTTCATCTATGAAGGTTGATCAGCCAAGGGTCACCGGCCCCTTAGCTTTTTCTGGCTTGGGTAGAGGTTTAGAATTATTTTCTGGCTTTTTCTGCTTAGTCATGCACACAAATCAACTGCTAGGTTCTACCCACACAAAACAGTAGCAAATCTATAGGAAAGCGGGTAGGGGAGCAGGGCTGTTACATGCTCCACACATAGGTTCTTACCTTCCATTTTTAAAACCCAATTCTTCCCTAGCAGGCTCTTACACTACTCTGAAAAGAAACAAATGGCTACACTCTTTCCCCGACAACAGTGCCAAAATGTCGAGCTGTAAAAAGGGTCTCTTTCACCTCTAATTACCTCACATTAATTTGTCAATCCAGGAACGTTTTGTTATTTCAAAGAGTGTCTCAGTCTGAGGCTATCATTTGCCAGAGTAATGCTAGTAGTATAGTGCTCAAAAATACAAGAGTAAATGGATGCTTGTTTACAACAAACTACTTTTAAAGACTAAACCATACATTCAGAAAACTAAGCAATTTATCAGTCAAGGGTTCAGTAGCAGTAACTCATCCCTTTGTAAACTGATGGGACCAAAGGAAATCAGGGAACAGATCGTCGATCTGGGAGCCAGACAGTAAATGTCAATGCCCACTACAGTCTCAGATCGTTCTACACACTGAAGCAATAATAATGCGAATAATAGGAAATGGAACATCAGATAAGAAATGGAACAGAAACTAGGAAACTGTAACAGTAATTAAGTTTAATAAGCAGCAACATCTTAGTCTACATGATCAAATGCAACAATCGTGTCCTACAGAAATCAAATGGCAATCCTCTACCTTTAAGGATGAATCAAACAACACACATAAATAGAACAACATTGACTAATGACGGAGTATGGGACAACGCTAGAAAGTCAAACAGTAACTTAACACACGGCACACTTCAATAGTAATCTGATCTTGGTAATCCAATCGTCAGTCTTAGTTATAAATAATACGACTGTATTTCAGAATGTAACAGCAACGTCCATAGATTCAACAATCGCAAGGAAATATAATCTCTAAGATGAATTTAGTAATACCAACAGTCAAGTGTTACAACACGGACATTCTATAATTGAACAACAACGGTATCGTGTAAAAGCTAGTTATATCAGTATTTAAGGAAACAACAATGCATTGCAGAGTTATAATGTCTCTGTATCAGAAAACGATATCACTTAACAGATCAGATGTAACAGGGCTGTGATGTAAAATAACAGAACATATCAGATTACCGAATAAAACTGATGAGCACACCACGCATAAACCAAAAGTACTAGTACAGGAGCAAGTGTTCCTCCAGGGCCGGGCCCTTAGCCTCCAGGGGTCCACTGCTTGAAGTTATTTCAGGATCAGAGATGAAATAGCAACCAAGTTTGTATTAATGCATAAGACAGAATTACAGTGGATCACTTCTCAACGAGAGTCGATGATCAAAGTCTCAAATTTAAGAGAAATTACATAAAAACATAACAAACTATCCCCGGGCTAACAGTGCTGCCCCTTTTTATAATGGCGAAGGCGGAGATGTCTAGGTGCAAAAATAGTTAAAGCAGCGATCCCTCAGGATCAAAGGATCCTGAGGGATTCGCCGAACCGTTGGCTCTCAGTTATCTCTTTACTTTCTTGCACCGAGCCGATATCTCCATTTCCTTTCCTGGGCTGATACGCTTTGATTTGGTTTGCCTTGTTTGCATGTGGTTCCCCGTCAAAGGGACAGCGGTTAACCTGGCCTTGTCCTTTCCTTTGGAACGACAGTCTTTTGTTTTTCCTTCTTCCTGCATAAGAAAATGAAAATTTTCAGTGTTTTCGTTTTGCACATTAATCTTACAGATTTTATTACAATTCCTTATCATCTACCTAGTTCATGATGCAAAAGGTTTGTAAGTTTTAATGAAAAGATGCTAAAATAATCACCAAAAACATATCTTCTTTAGTACTCCACAAACATTTCGAGAATTCTCGCCCAGCGTAGGCTTGAGTGGGCTTAGGTTCTCTGTAATGCAGCCTTGAATGGTGCTACTTGCTTTGCAGAGCACTTACCCATGACCATGGGTGCACTGGTGACCCAAGGAAGCACTTCAACATGGTTTAAAGTCATGAAACTATCATGGATGAAAGCATTCAATGAGGTGGCATGTCTAAGACATGTAGCAACTGAATTAGGGTTTGATAGACCCTATTTACATTGATTTATCATCGATAGTAATGTGCCCAAATAGATTTGTAACAGCTTCCCCGTAAAGCATGAAGTGAAAAATGATAATGTTGAGTGATATGCTTTATGATGTGATGAGGAGGATATGAAGCAGACGATGACCTGCATTAATTACAATAGATAATGTCATGATATCTTTGAATTTTTCATGAATTTATGAGGGAATGCATACCCATGCTCATCATATAAACTTTTCATTACATGTACATAAATTAGATAGTTGTCTACAGATATAGATCCATGATAAGATGACTATCTGTGTAAAGCCATCGTACAGATGATTTAGTACTCTCCTGAAATCGCAGCCCGGATGGATGAAACTAGATCTGGGGTCTTCTATGTCATCTAATCATTTTCTCAAGTACAAGTCCAACCATGTGAAAATGTGATTGAAAGTCGACCATGGGACGACACCATTTGATTACCAGCGAATGATGTAAGATGTTAATAGATGCGAGAGAAATCACCAATAATGATAATGATTCTCAAGGTACTACAACACATTCTGCATGGTGTGAATAGATGTTTTGATGTCGAACACAATACAAAGTCTTTCGGTCGAAGGCCTGTGATGTCAAGCTATCGCCTACCATTAATGTATGCAAGCCTCAAGGTACTGGAAGGGTGTTTCGAACTCAACTTCCTGGATAATGTGCTGATGTCGACAAGAAGTGACTCATCGCAGGAGGGCCTTGATGTATCCCCCATCAATGAAACAAAATGAGTGTAATTATTTTGAAGATGGAATGTGACTGTTGACACAATGTTCAGGAATAGCAGTCATGAAAATGAAGGTTTATGAGTATTGCAAAGGATGAAGTTTACTGAGTGACTTCTCTTGAACATGTCAGCGCCACTGAATGAATTACCAGCATTGACCCAAAACCAATGTGATGGATGGTGTGATAGGCCATCGGTATGATAACCATCAAGTAGATAACCCAACCCAAATAGTCACAGAGATGAAGTGAAAGTGTCATGTTCAAGAGTGACTTGCTACCATAAAGTGATTTATCCCTTTTTCCCATTTTCCCCAGTCATTTCTGACTAGTACCTCTTTATTTTTTAACAAGCTTGAGGAGGATAACATGTGCTTGATGTATAATTCTACCCTTCAGGTGAATCCGTCGCTATGTGATGTTTTAACAAGTCTAGTGGAGGTGAAACTTGGTCTTGTCATGATGGACAAGTTTGTTGCTATTTGATGCTTTAACAAGTTTAACGACAATGAGAACTCGGTCCTTTTCATGTTTAGAGAGTTTGAAAAGGGATAAAAAGAAAACTCCACAAGTTATTTTTCATAGATTTGTCTCTCAAGTCTGAAAAATCGTAAAATGATACAAGAGAGAACCTATTGACCATGTTCGATCAACGTATTCCTTTTTTGTAAGTAATTTATCTCAGTTTGGAAAAGGGTTAAACTTATACTGAGTGGATGCCATTTCCAGTCTGTTTACAAGCTGAAAAGGACAAGAACCAGAAAATATTTTCATATTTTGAGAGTTTGAAAAGAGCTAAAAGAGGACTCTAGGGGGGTTCCTTTTTTGATGTTTAGCAGAGCTCGAAAGAGAGATAAAAGTATGCTCTATTGTCAAAATTACATTTTACGATCATGCATGTCAAATTCACTATGTCAACTGTAAACCTACTCAAAGAACCACCAAATGGATTAATTATACATGTTTCATTGGTAAAAATAGGTAAAAACTAATTTATTTAATGAACATGAAATAACCATAAAACAAGAATTTACCAAGTCATTTTACCATTTGACACTTACCATTCAGTTTTGTGCTCTGAACTAGTTTTTTACCTCAAACATCAACAACTGATTGCGGGAGATTCTGTGGATCATTTTTCATGTTGTTAGGGCTAGGTAGGAGATCTACCTCTTCTCTTTCATTTAAGGTTATTCTTTTTCAATTTCAGGCAAAAGTTTTAGGGTTTTGGGGTCCTTAGGGTAAAAATATCACACTGTAGGATCAATGCACCCTTATGCATCGAAAACTGTGCTGCAAAGCAGTCGAAAAAATGGAAATTGCTCTACATCGCACTATCTAAAGATCAGGGGTGTGTTAGGTGCAGTTTAGAAATTTGATTCATCATTTCTACCCAAAACATCTTCATTTTTTGGCATGAAATGGATCCTAACTAAGCCTATGGTGTGATTTCAAACTTTGATTGGATTAGAATGGCCATCACATAGCGTGAAAGAGAACATGAAGAATAGGATATGGTTTCCCTAGATGATCGTGGTACTGTTGAGTCCCTTAGAGATTGTGGGTTACTCAAATATTTTAGGTTATCCGAGATGAGGCAACAGATACAACTATTGGAGTCCTTGGTTCATTCATGGGATCCAACGAAATAGGTTTTTCACATAGGGGACAAAGTGCTCCCTATATTGATCGATGATATTTACTTTCTCACAAGATTGTCGAGATGTGGTGCCCCCATTTCTATTTCATGTTCTGCCCATGGGGATGAATCAGTGAATCATTCGACAATTCTACCGGCCAGGTACACAACCTAGCAAAGATGGAAAGATAAACATCAGGGATGTTCATGATATGCCCTTGTGAACAATCCTCTTTACTATTGCAAAGTTGGCAGGTAGCATGACACTTAATGTCGCAAATAGATCATACATGCACTATGCGCTCGAGTGTCTTGAGCCAACTATATTCAACTGGTGTGAGGTAGTACTCTCTTTGATGAAAGAGTAGCTGACTAAAGCAAAAAGCTGTAAGACGAAAAATTTCAGCTATGGATCAATCTTGATCACTTTTACTTTGGAGACAATTCCATTGATGCAACCTCAGTATGTGACACTGAGTTTAGCTGTTCCTAGAGATCCACTTATAAAAAGATGGGTAGATTTGATGGTTGGACATGCTGGTCAGTCATTAATCTCATTTTCTACCGCATTCTTTAGTTGGCTCCATCAACAACATATTGTCATAAAAGAGCATCCATACGCAGGGATGGATTTTTGTGGAGATCCAGATTTGAGATTACCAGTGGGTGCTCAATGGGGTGTTATAGGTAAATTGTTTTGACCATGTATTTTTATCTTTTAAGTTTTTACATGTTTTTGTGTTTTTTGACATTTCCAAGACTAAAATAAAAATTTTCTCATGTATACAGATGTTGGCATTGTTCAACGAATGGGTCATCAACAGGAGGCGGGTAAACCAATGGGGAAAAATGTCAGAAGAACAATTCTCCAGGATTTAGATCTGGCTGAGAAACTGGCAGAGTTGTAGCATCATATAGAGGGGTTGACCCTCGCTATACCAGATGTTTAGATCAAGGAGTTACCGATGAGACTACAATAACATATTATTGGTGTACCTAGCAGTTGGATGAGGCTATTGTGCATGATAGCTCAAGTAGTGACCTATTATCATGGGCATAATTAGATCTACTTAGGATGATTTACTGTATGCATTTTGAGGTTTTGAGGTCATAT
This sequence comes from Pinus tabuliformis, assembly GCA_031772625.1. Lineage (NCBI taxonomy): Eukaryota > Viridiplantae > Streptophyta > Pinopsida > Pinales > Pinaceae > Pinus > Pinus tabuliformis. Next base: position 451,311,741 of record CM062805.1, read on the forward strand.
AACCAACATGTATTAGACAATTTTTTTTTTAAACTTTGAACATCTATCTATTTTACTTTCAGTGTTTTTGTATGGTTACGTGTAATCCTATTTAGTTATTGATGTGAATTGAAGATTTACTCTTTACATATGTTGTAAATGTCTGTTTAACACGTAATTCGCTAAAGAATCAGTCAATGTGTTAAAGTTCCTGGAAATGTGTTGATATTGAATGTAATCAAAATGTCTTTCCAAGCGATGAACTCTAAGGAATAAATGATGAATAGTTGGATTTCAGACAGTATAAACATTCATAAGTTGTAGTATGACAAGTTGTGAGTCTAGCCTAATGATGATTCAGTGAATGCCAAGTGAAATGGCATCAGAGAGGAGTTCGATCAATGCACTATACTTAGCGATATTGTTCATAGAACGACCGATACAAATCCCTTGAAAACTCACTAACTCGCCACTTGGAGCGAATATGGCCCATGCTGCAGAGGATAGGTTTTGTGGACTATGATTAGCACCATCAGCATAACCAACAAAAGGTTCCAAATATTTCGACATCTGCAGCAAATGCAAAGTCAATTACTAACCACATAAAAACTCTAAAAGTCACACTGTGACACACACATGCAATCAAGGCATATATACAATTCTTTTACTACACACAATCAAGCATAGTAATGTTTAAGATACAGCTCGTTTCGGGACTGCGACAATGGAATTCCATCATAATAAACCAAATTGTAAGCACCTTTTGCCAAAACACGCTTGACAATGTAGGGGCCCATCCATAGTGGTTCAAACTTTCTTGTACCTAATTTATCAGGTTCCTGATCATAAAGTAAGACCAAGTCTCCTTCTGAGAATATGCGAGGCTTGACATTGTGGTCATATTGCGCCTTAATTCATTTCTTATGTGCTTCATTGGCAACTACGCCTTCATGATGTGTTTCATCTAGATGGATGAGTTCTAAGAAATGTACTTCGTCATCAGAAGTGTCAAGTAACAAGTCAATTGTGAGTTTTAGTGATGAAATCTCACATTGTATTGGAAAGATTGCCTCAAGACCATACACCAATTGGAAAGGTGTGAATCTAGTTGTGTTTCTTATAGAGGTTCAGTAAGACAACAAAGCTAAGTATAGGATCAAATTCCAGTTTCATTTGTGAACTCCTATCATTCATTGAAGCATTCGTTTAAGGAATTTGTTGATGACTTCAACTTATCCATTATCCTGTGGATAATAAGGAGTAGAACTATCATGTGAGAGTCCTAAATTGGCAGTTAATTCAGTCATCATGTGATTGTGAAAATGCGAACCATGATTTGTAACTATACCTTGTGGTACACCAAACCATGCAACCACATGGTTGAAGAAAAAGAGTGCAAATGTATCACCACTATTGTTTAATGTAGGCATCTCCTCAGACCATTTCGTAAAATAGTCAATGGTAACAATAATATACCCATGCCCCTCGGCCGAGTGAGGGTTACATGTTATGAAATGAATGCCCCATTTTGTAAATGGTCCAATAGTGACGACATGATGTAGTGGTGTAGGTGGTAATCAAGTTTTATAGTAAAAAATCTAGCATGCATGACAACTTCTCAGAGGAGTAATGCAATTGTTAAATATGGTAGGCCATAAGTAACCAGCATGGAGAATTTTCTATGCAGTAGCATAACTAGATAAATGTCCACCACAAGCACGAGAATGGAAATCACTTAGAAGTTTCTCGGCTTCCTCATGTGTGAGGCACCTACAAAAAATCATATCAATACCGTGATAGTAAAGGGTGTCACCAAGTATCAGATAATCTTTGGCAAGATATCAAATACGTCGTTGTTGCAAGCAAGAGGTATCGGACTAGAAATTTTGGGTTTGGAGATAGATCAATATATCTCCATACCAAGGGTCAGATGATGAGATCAGAAACAGAGACTCATCCAGAATTGATGGTGTCATTGTTGAGTCGATGGCGGTAGAGGGAAGGTCGCAAAGAAGCTCGGAAAAAACTAAGATTTCTTTGACTTGGATTTGATGAATTCTAAATCAAATTCTTGCAAAATAATGGTCCATTTTGAATATTTTCCCACCAACAATTGGCGTGAGAAGATGTATGTCATAGGGTTGCAATATTAAATGAGAGTGGGCTTTCGGAGTAGGATATAATGGTGAAATCTCTGTACAGCTTGAATGGAATCCAAATCTAGCTTCTCCATGTAATAATACTTAACTTCTGTATCATTGAGATTACAACTTAAATAATAGTTTGGATGTTCAATCCCATCTTCTTCTTGGACTAAAACCATAGCTATGGTTGTATTTTTAGCAATGAGATACAGGAAATAGTCGTTTTGATAATTAGGGGAATACATTAATGATGCTTGGGTCAGGGTATCTTTGAGAGCATCAAAGGAAGCTTGTGCAATCTAGTCCCAATGGAAGGGAATTCCGTTTTTCAAAAGATGGGTAAATCTTTTAGCCATTTTGGCATAGTTGGGAATGAATCTCCTTAGAAAGTTAGCCTTCCCTTGGAGTCTTTGTAACTAAATTAAATTGGAAGGTGGAGGCAGATCAAGAATTGCCTTAACCTTCAAGGGGTCAAGTCAAATTCCTTCTTTGGACACTACGAAACCAAGAAAATGACTAGAAGCAACACAAAACACACATTTATGTGGATTGAGTCGAATTTTGTAGTGTCAGCACCGTAAAAAGATGGCTCTCAAATGTTGCAGGTGATCAGCCTGTTTCCATGAATGAGCAGGTAAGTCATCTAGATAGGGTTGAATGATGTGTTTGATGTCGTGGAAGGCATAACTCAATTTCCCACTGAAAAGTTGCCCCAACATTCTTGAAACCAAAAGGGAGTTTCCTATATGCGAATGTGCCCCAAGGACAAATAAAGGCAGTTTTAGATTGGTCTTTTGGGTGGATATTGATCTGATTATAGCCGGAAAAGCCATTCATAAATGAAAATATTTCACATCCATCACATTCATCAATTATCTGGTCGATAAAGGGAGTGGGATAGTTGTATTTTGGATAGGCATGATTAACATCCCTATAATCAACACACGTATTGTTCCTTGTTTCTTCATGATAGGAACAATATTGGAAACCCAATCGATAAGAGAAATGGGTATATGAAACCAGTATGTAAAATTTTTTCAACTTCTTCTTTTATGGCAGTAACCTTCTTTGGATGAACAAGATGGAGGCGCTATCATACTGGCTTGACATCAAGATACATTTTAATCTCATGTTCAACTATACTAGAATCAATACCTAGAATTTCCTCATATGACCAAGCAAATATATCACGAAATTCACGAAAAAGAGCAAGGTAAGTTTCAAGTTCCAATGGAGAACAAGATTTTCCAACATGGATATTTTCTACAATTCCAGGTTTGGTTAAAATATCAACATAAATGGTTTCTTCGATATTCGATAAGTTTCATTCGGAATTGAATATGTCTATAAATTCATAATTTTAAAGGAAATCAATGATTGAAGGGTGATATGGTTCATTTGGAATATTTTCTATGTGATCTAGAAGATGGGATCAATGATGATAATCTGCCCATGGTTATTTTTCTATCATCATTGATTGGATATTCCTTCATAAGTAGAACATGTACATGAAAAAGGATCAAAGGATGTACCGTATTCTAACAAACGATCAATCCATACAATTAGTGATGATGGATTTGGATTTGTTGCGCAAGCTGAAAAGATGATTGCTATGCAAGCTCAATTGGGCTTGGTGGCATGGTTTCATTATGCATATCAACTTCAGAATTATTGGAAATCTTCCATGAGTCAGATGAAGTGGAAGATATCATGTTACAGGTCTCAACTTTTGCAACTTCCGCTATTTGTGATGGTGACGGTAGTGAAAAGGTGCCCATTAAGGAAGAATATTTGAAGAGAACTACTCCTATGTTTTGAAGAGATAGTGGAGATCCATGAACTAATGGAACACTTCCAATCGCCTGTGAACTAGAAGTGAATAAGGTGATTTGATCAATTACTGTGATTCCACCTTTATGAAGGAAAGCAATCATACCAAAGTATGTCAAAACCATAGCGGCCATAGTGTAAACCCACAGTCTTCCCAGTAAACTATTGTAGTCAAGGGGTCCGTCAACGATCTCAAATTCAACAGTTACAGTTTCCCCCTAGCTCTATCTGTAGGTTACTTAAAATTCCACAAGGTGTATAAGTGTGACCATCAAAAGCTTTTAACGTCGTAGGTGATCGTGAAAAAGGCAGTCAGCCAAGTGTTTTCCAGAAATTCATTTACATGATACAAGTAGATGCACCTTCGTCAACAATAGTTCGGTGAATGAGGTGATTCAAAGCATTTACTTGGATCAAGAATGCTAACTGTGCTGGTAATTGTGGCGTATAACCCGTATGGTTAAAAACTACGAGATTGGAATCCACTGGATCAATTCCACCAATTGCTGACAATAAAGCATGCTTTTGGGAGGGACAATTTTGAAGCACCTCAAGCGTTGACATAGCAGAAGGTGACTAAGCCAAATCTTCTACTATGTTATAATTTTGCACTGCTCGAGCTCAAGGGTTGAATGAAGATTTATGAACAACTCCCTTAGGCGGCTTTATTGTTAACTCTGGTGCAAGGGGTGGTGGAATAGAGTCAAAAAAAGTCGAAGTCGAAGTATTGGGTTAATCTATAGCTTGGTTACTCAACGACAACAGTGGATTACCATAATCTTTACTTCATGTATTGAACAAAACATCAGCCTTAGGCTTAGTGGTAGATAGCATAAGAACTTGTGAAGTGGAAGCATGATCTGTAGAAACCAAATGAGTCTTTGGGTTTGGAAAATGGTTTGTCAACATAGCGGATGTACTAGAAGTATTAAGAAGTTTTGAGACTTCATAACGGTGAGGATAGTCTCACATAAAGTGCTCCTCATTACAAATTAAACATGGGTAACGAGGTTTCCTAGCCAGAGAAGAGGAATCAGATAATTTCTCTTGAGGGGGAGAATTTTGTTTCTTTTTGGTTTTCCCCTTTTTCTTTCTTCCGGGTTGCTTTTCATTTTTACCTTTGTCAGATGACATGAAATTTATTTTGGAAGCAAGTGTATTATGAGGTGTATTAGAGGGTTGATTTGAAATAGTAAATATTTGAATAGATGGTCTACTTGTTGTTTGAGTGCTTGAAGAACCTATCACACCGTCACTGGCATGAGAGTCCTTACTGGATGGATGCAGTGGAATAGTAAAAGTTGGTTTGGGTGCATTTGGAATATTATCATAGAGTGTGTCAGATTGGGTGTAAATCAAGTCTAAGTATTGGGAACGAGCAATTACTTTCTCTTCAGTAACAACTCCTCCTTTAGGCACATCCTCGGTGATAGATGGAAAAAAGGATTTAATAAACCACTCAGCTAAAAGCTGATCAGGAACAAAAGTTTTGACCATTCGACAACGACGATGCCACTCATGAATATGATCAGAAATGTGAGTAGCAGTGGTCTATTTAAAGTTGGTCAACAGTTTCGTTCCAGTTTCATATCTGATGGGTAACTACAAATGGGTTAAAAATGTAGTGACTAAGGCTGTGAAGTTGTCAAATGAAGCTCATGGTAATTCAATATACCACTTTGCAGCTGGACTAATGAGCGTTCGTTGGAAAAGATGTAGTCTTACTAAATCATCATTTAGGGAGTTGGATGAACACCATAAATGAAAATTCATTACATGATTGGACGGATCTTCTCTAGGGTTTCCATTAAACTTAGGAATATCAGAAGGAAATTTGTGTGGAATCATCGACCACCAAGCTGAATAAAGAATGGGATCATTGGTAAGCCGATTTAAATCTGGTAATTCAAATGTTGCGACAAAAGGCAACTGTCAGTTTAGGTCAGGTTGAGAGTAACTAGGGTAAGATGGAATTTCTTGGGCAATAGGCCTTTGCATACCAGCATAAGGAATCTACTGCTGGTAACCTTGATAAGGGTAGGTTTGTTGAGCATATCTAGTAGAAGGTTTTTGTTGGGAACTAGGATAAATTTGTTGTTGACCAAAACCAACATAGGCTTGTTGACTAGAACCTGGGTAAGCTTGTTGTTTACTAAACCCAGCATAGGCTTGTTGACCAAGTCCATGACAAGTTTGGTACTGTTGGAATTGTTGTTGTTGTTATTGTGGTTGCCACGGTCGTTGATACAACAGTTGTTTCCCACCAGTATAAATTTAACTAGGTTGTGGATTAATTAGACCAGTATAAGTTTGAGTCATCCCAGTTAATGGTAAATGGCCTGAGGTTGTTGGATTCCAGAAATAGACAGTTGTTGTAAAATGGTCTGAGAAGACTGAGTCTGTAGACCTGAAACTTCAGGGTAAGAGGTTGAAGGATCATCTTGTAAAGGTTGAGATACAATCAATTGAGTTTGCGACTATGGTAAAGTCATAATGAAAGGCATAGTAGGTATGGATGAAATAGGTAGTATTGTTTGTGATGGATACACAAGCCTTGGTTGAACAGACATTGTAGGCTGCCATTGAAAAACGGTCATTCCAGAATAAGTTGGACCTAAAGATGACAGTATACTACCATATGGTGGCCCCCCAGAGTATGGAGAATAAGAAAATTGGGCATATTGTTCTCTATATGGAGGTAATCCAATGTTAAGTGGATACATTGGACAATAACCAAATGGAACAACTTGATATTGACTTGATGGATCAAACTGTTCAGTATCCGTAAGTGAAGAACAAGGTAAAATTCCTATGGATGAAATGGGTGAAGACCAAAAGAAACACCGAAGTACGTTCTAGATAATGATTGGTAACCCAATGGGATAGAAGAACCACCATATGGATGTGACTCAGGTGTTGTGGTAAACATCAAAGAAGTAGCGACAGTAGTTGTCACGACTATAACAGATGATATAATCTAGGATGTTGTTTTAGCCATAGTCAAATGACCCAATAAATATCCTAATGAATCTACGGGAGTTTGAAAGTAAACAGGATCAAGACGAGCAATATAATCTAACCAAGGAAAAGAAGGATAAAGATAAAGCGTTGGTCCAAAATGAGTTGGAGTTCTAGGTGAAGTTTCTTCTTCAAATTCCTCTTCAATAGTAATCAAATCGAGTGGAAGGATTTCACCGTCAGGTCCGTAATAAATTTTTTGTGTTTGACTCTGTGGTAAAGGAGAAGTCTCAACAGTTACAGATGTCTCAGGATAAATGGGTCGATCATCTTCTGGTATAGGAACAACTTCGGGTTGTTAAACTTCGGTATCCAAGTGTTCTGGTAAATGAACAACAGGTTCAGGATGAATTTCTTGAACAACTTTTGGTTCAGAAGTAACTTCTTGTTGAACTATGATACGTTCGGGATCAACCTCTTGTTGGAAAACTTTAGTTACCATTTCACTAAGTTCAATTTCAGTGTCCTAAGTTAATTCTAAAGGTTCCACTTCAATAGTAGATAAACCAGTAATAGTAGGAGTAACTAAAATCACAATACGTATGGTATAGGTGACTCTGGTAAATTAGATGGAGAACTAGAATTTTGTGATGTATTAGACTCAGATAAACGAGACCGCTTTCGCTGACTAGGTGTAGCTTTAGGCGGTAAAGGCAATTTACTCATTGTCCTACATGAACGACGAGGTAAAGGTTGATTTTATTCCATGATTTCTAATTGATTTTATTATAAAAAGAAATAAACAAAAAGAGGGTAATCTAGGAAAAAGAATTACCAAGTAACTCTGAACTACAATATACCGCCTTAGAGGAGCCAACGACTTAACATACGTGCAGGTAATCTCCCAGAATGTTGTTTTCGGTGTATCATAGTATACAAGGCGACCGAGTCGGTTACCTATGGATGGAAAACAACCTAATGTAGTACTCCCAAATATACCTGAAAGTACGTGGAGGCCCAATTCATGCTAGCATTGTCTAATGTGAAACCACACAGTGAGAGCATTCTCATATACTTTTCGTACTATAACACCGCCTAATATACTTGAAAGTATGTGGATGAGCTACAATATACTTACATACGTGGAATGAGGTATCACACTTGGAATGTATCGTAGACCATTAGCAACAACTGCTGTGTTTAACGATGCCACAACACGTCTTTAGCCTAGACCTCTAAATGTTATGCGGTAAGTTACAATGCTCCATTAGGTTAATTGAGATAAATTTTAGTTGATCTTGTTTAAAAGTTTGCCTTTCAAGGTCACTGTGTGATGTTTCTGAAACTCCTAGAATGCAAATAAGATGGGAAACATTCTTTTCATTTGATTTAAACAATGAAGATTGTAACTAAAAGGGATAGAGTAATCAGAATCTCTAAATAAAGAGCATAGAGCACATCTAATGCAACTTTCCCTATACCATTCCTACAAGCACACACAAACTCCTAAATTCATTATGCATGTTTTGCTTTTAATTCCTTTAATGTTTAGATGAACATAAAGAATCTAAATGCACAAATGATCAATCAATGCTTTTCACAAGAAACGAAGACTTTATGACAGTTTCTTTTTCAAAGAAATGAAGACTTTATGACAATTCTTTTTCAGAAAAGTAAAGAATAATCAATGTAATTTAATTTGGGATTGATTCGACAATGATCAGGAAAACATAGAGAAACATTGAACAAACAATGGCAAAGTGAGCATGGAAAAGAAATGATAATTTGGACTTCAGGGACAAAGAAACATTGATCATTCAACAAACAAGATGTGAAACAGTTTGGAAAAAATCTAGCAAAAAGATGGGTTTTTGGCTTGACAGGGACCAACACAGCACTGAGTGGGAGACAGTGCATTGCAAAGCACTGTCTCTAGGCTAAGGTTGCTCTACAATGCACTTTGTCAATAACAATAGTGCGTTGATGCCAGAGAGCACTATCAGCATAAAAATAAGCACATATTTTTACCAAACAAGCTTCAAAATGACTGAATATGGGTAAATGAACTCAAGCAAAGTCTATCGGTGCTGCTAAGACAAGTGATAACTACCAGGAACGATGGTCATTCTCCACTATGGTCGCCAATTTGTTATATGGAATTTATACCTACGGATAAGTATATCTTCCCTAAGTGGGTAGTTACACTTAGAACAACTGAAGTAAATATGTTTAACCTTTTCCTACAATAAACAGATAAGATAAAAGAATGTACTTGTGATCCTTTGCTTCCTTTGATCTCCTTTGAGTTTCTCCTGGCACTCCCACTCAAACTGAATTTTCTCAATCGATACCTGCCAACATAAACAGAAGACAAAAACAATCAAAGCATAGGGTCTATTTATTGTAAACAAATGGAATCGACAACATTTTAACATGCATTCATTATAGATATAGACAAAACTATTGGAAAAGGAATAAACAACTTTATTGATTGATAGAAGGAGAAGTTACACCTAATGTGGTTCAATCTCATGTCACTCATCTAGCTTAGTCCAAGCCCTCATCACACCAATAGCAACATCAATCTAGCAGCATAACGTTACTTTGAGAATGATTTCAAGTCTCTAAACAAACAATATTTCTCTATAATATCCAATCCCCTTTGGCTCTATGATGGGAGACCAATTTATAGATGAATGCAAGTGGTTTTGTCATTAGTATGGCATTGAATGGTTTTCCATAATTGGATGATTACTCTCCATGTTCAAAGGGATGAGAGGATAGAGGATTAGATGATCCAAGACTATCCTAAGTCAAGCTCATCTTGATAGTATAGGAGTTGGGTTCCTTCTCAAAGGCTCTAGAAAGGAGGAATATACTCACGATCCAATGAACATTGCGAGAATTCTCACCTAGCACAGGCTTGAGTGGGCTTAGGTTCTCTGCAACATAGCCTTGAATGGGGCTACCTGCTCTGTAAAGCACTTACCCCTGACCAGGGGTACGCTGGTGACCGAAGGATTCACTTCAGCAGGGTTTGAAGTCAGGAAACTCTCATGGATGAAACCATTCAATGAGGTGGCATGTCTAGGGCATGTAGCAACTAAATTAGGGTTTGATAGACCTTGTTTACACTAATTTGATCTTACGGAGCCATGTGCCCTAATATATATGTAACAATTGTTAAAATATATTGGAGTTTTACATTCCTATTTGAAACATACTATCCTTATTTTCAATCCAAGCAATTCGGATGAGGTATGTGTGCAAGCCACGCACCTTGAAGCAAGAGGAAAGAACATTCAGGAAGAGGGTAGTAAGAAGAAGCCTTTAAAGGGTAAGGAGAAAGAGAAGGGATGAAAATGGAAGGGAAAGAAGAATGCAAGTGTGAAGAAAGAAGGGGAGAAAACTATATGCCAACATTGTTCCAAAGCTAGGGATGATGAAACCCACTATTGGAAATTACGTCCCAAACTAAGGCCTAAGAAACCAAACAATAAGGGAAAAAAAAAAGACGACCGCTACCACACAACATGATCTTCGATCAGATTCTAGTGATGAGACCAAGATTTCAGCCATGGTCACAAAAGAAAAATAAGTTGTTGCAAGCACTAGTTCCTCACATATTCACAATGACACTCCAAATGAAGAATCAAGAATAGAATTGTTTCATGTAAGGGTAATTTCAAATCATACAAAGATTGATGCATTATTTGATAGTGGGTCACAATCAAAATTAATTTCAAAAGACTTGGTCAAAAATCTTAACCTTGAAATTGTACCTCATCATAAGCCATATCCATTGGGTTGAATAGTTAATAATGCAAATTTACAGGTTACAAGGAAGTGCTTATTCAAGTTTTCCATTACTGAAAAGTTCATTGATGAAGTTGACTTAGATGTAGTTTCACTTGACATATTAGGAATCATTTTGGAAAGTCCTTATTTGTATGATAGGCAAGCTATATTTTACCACCATGAGAACAAATATTTGTTTCTTAAGCATGGAGTGCAGTATATTGTGAGAGACCATCGTAAAAAGTTAAACATTTCTTTGGTTAATGTAGGGTAGAAGAAGAGACTAGTAAATGCAAGAAAAAAATTTGTGCTTCTCATGATCAAGAAAAAGAATCATATTGATTATGAATATTTTGAAGGTTGTGATGACAAATTAAAATCTGATTTGTTTTATGTGGTAAGCAAGGATGGCAAGATTTCTCAGGAAACAAAGGGGTTACCTCCCAAAAGGGGAATTCAACATGAGATACAGCTGCAACAGGATGTTTCACTTCCAAATATTGGCATGTATCACATGTGAATTATGGAAAGCATGGAAATCAAGAAGAAAATTCAAGAACTTTTGAACAAAGGTATCATACACCCATCTACTTCGCCATGCAATTTTCCCATTGTCTTGGTGCCAAAGAAGGACAAGACTTGGCACATGTGTGTGGATTTTTGTGCACTGAACAAAATAACAGTAAAGAATCATTATCCACTCCCAAGAATTGATGATTTTATTGACCAATTGGGGTATGCAAACTATTTCACTAAGTTAGACTTATAAAGTGGTTATCATCAAGTTAGAATAGTTGAAGAGGACATTTGAAAAACCACATTTAAAACTAAACAAGGATTGTTTGAGTGGATTGTTATGCCTTTTGGTCTTACAAATGCTCAAACTAATTTCATGAGAGTTATGAATGGTTTATTGAGACCATTTCTAGATGAGTTTGTCATTGTTTACTTAGATGATATTCTCATATTCAGCAAATCCAAAGATGAACATGCCATGCATGTGAACTAAGTACTTGATTTCTTGAGAAAAGAACGTTTGTTTTTAAAGATGTCAAAGTGTGAATTTGGAAAGACTTAATTAGTTTATTTGGGACACATTGTTGAAGGAGGTGAGTTGAAGATAGAGCCCTCTAAATTTGAGGTCATTCGGAATTGGCCCAAGCCCAATATAGTTACAGAGGTAAGAAGCTTTCTTGGGGTAGCACAATATTGGAGGAAATTTATTGCTAGTTTTTCTTCCATTGCAACTCCATTACTTGCATTGACTAGTGTCAAGAAATTCTTCCATTGGGGAGATGTACAGTAGAAATAATTTAATGCTTTAAATCAAAAGATAAGTTCAACACTGGTATTGGCTCTTCTGGATATTAGAAAACCATTTGAGATTCAAATGGATGCTAGTGATTACGCCATGTGAGCAGTTCTTATGTAGCATGGTAAGCCCATTTCTTTTCATTCTAAAATTTTTAATGGAGTTGTGACTAACTATCCCACTTATGACAAAGAACTTTACGCATTGGTACAAAGTGTCAAAAAATAGAAACACTACTTGATGGGAAAGGAGAGCATGATCCATACTGACCATCAACAGTTGCAGTACTTACAATCATAGTCAAAGCTGCAGCAATCATGACACTTCAGATGGATGGGTTTTCTACAATAGTTTCATTTGGTTATCAAGGACAAAAAGGTATCTGATATGCTTTCTAGTCCTATTGTAAATTCATCTATTATACTCAAGCACAATTCTGTTTTGCATGAAAGTTACATTGAGAAATATGCATATGATAATGACTTTTGAGATGTGTATGCAAGCTTGAGTCAAGGAAACCAAATTGAAGAGTTAGATTACCATGTACATAACATTTTGTTGTATAACTTGGGTAAGTTATATATTCCACAAGGAGAAAGAAATGGTATCATAAGGGAGGTGCACACTTCATTGATTGTTGGACACTTTGGTGTAGGGAAGACAATAGCGAATCTCCAAAGGTATTGTTATTGCACACGCATGTTTGATAATGTATCTCATTTCATTAGAGGATGTTTTTTGTGTGCAACAAGTAAGCCTAGTAATAGGAAACTAGGATTGTACACTCCACTTCCAGTACCTCCACGTCCATTGGAGAGTATCTCAGTGGATTTTGTAGGAGGTCTTCCATTGTCAAGGAAAGGTCATGATTACTTATATGTAGTTGTAGACAGGTTCAGTAAGATGTGTACTCTAACACCATGTAAAAATCAAATTATAGATGAACAAACATCTCATATTTTCTTTCAAAACATTTGGATTCATTTTCATCCTCCTAATTCCATCGTAAGTGATCAAGATTCTCGATTTGTTTGGAATGTTTGGTCAAATTTGTGGGACATGATGGACACTAAGTTGAAGAAGAGTACAACCTTTCATCCACAAAGAGACGGACAAACCGAGGTGGTCAAAAGACATTCATTCATCTTCTTAGAGGATATTGCAACAAACATCCCAAGTTGTGGGATGGATAGTTGCATTACATACAACATGCATACAATAGGGTAAAGCATTCTTCCACCAATACATTGCCATTTGAGGCATGTTTTGGGTACTTACCAAGATCACCATCGGAATTCATCTTTGAGAAACATGTCACCATCATAGTGACATCGATAAGGCAAGGAAGTTCATAGATAAAAGTTAGTTGATACATCACACAGTGCAGGAACAACTTGAAAGAAGTTAGAGAAGCTACAAGGCAAGGCATGAAAAACACCATATCGATCACAAATTTCAAGTTGGAGATGAAGTTTGGTTATATATTAGCAAAGAGAGACTTCAAGGGGAAGGTAAAAATCTTAATCCAATGCATTATGGTCCTTTTAAAATTCTGGAAAAGATTGGTAACAATGCATTTAAGCTAGATTTGCCTCCTTATATGGAAATATACTATGTTGTTAGTGTTGATAATTTGAGATTGTTTGAGCCTCATTTGATTTATGATCAAGGAGAGAATGTTCCTTTGCCATCAATAGATGATTTCTTGCTAGAATGTCTTGATGTGCTTGAGAAAGATCTCATACTTGATAGAATAACCAGAACTTCAAAGAGAGGGAATGTCGAATACCTTCGAGTGGGACTCAAGGGACAAAATCCTTCTAAATCCAAATGGTTGCAGATCGACAAGGTGACGGAGATGTACACTCACTTTCTGAACAATTGATAGTATCTTTTGGGGTCCAAAAGGCTTCCAATGGGGAGGAATAATCAGGTGCTCAGTATTTAGCTCAAAAATAAAATTTCTCAGAATCACTCGAAACATGAACAAACGCGCCCGACTCAGTAAAATGATCCCAATGAAACTCGTTTCATGGAAAACCGAGTTCATATGAGGAATATATCGTGTTTTGTTCGCTTTGCGAAAGAGTGGAATTTTTGAAAAATATTATAGTCACTGCAGAGTCAGCAGTCCGTAGTGCTAACATGGCAGATGACTAGGCAAGGTCAAAGGTCGGTCAATGCTCAACCATATTTTAACAACTGTCATGTTTTTATTGGTTATTAGGTGCATTGACGTGGAAATTTTTGATTGGTTTGAAGTGGATCAATGAGGAGGGGACAAGCGGTCAGCCTAGAGGTCACGATGTGTCCCTCCCCAAAGGAAAACATGTAATTGGGATGCAGTAAAATTTATGGTGGGCCAGGGGGGTCGAAACCGGGACTTGCTCTGCGTAAACCACATGACATACTACTACACCAAAGTATTGGTTATTAACCATTATGTTCACCATGCATATTTTAAGTTTAAATGGTTGCAGATTGGGGATTAGGAGGGCTAGCCCATGGGCCAACCCTCCCATGTGAACACTCCATCTAGAGGGTGACTATGGTTATGACTATCCAACAATTAGCACAAACTGTAACAGAAACCATGACATTCAATGCCACATGTGTAACCACTACTGTATAACCCGCTAGCTAATGGTCAAGAAACCGCATGGATTAATGTGCCTAACCACCATGAAACCATGACATGTGTCCACTTTAATAATCGGTAGACTAACGGGTTAGAATCATCATGGGTTAAGCAATAATTAATTCAAATTATTGTTAATTAATCCACAATAAATCATTAATTAAACTGGACTTTAATTCAGAGGTGTTTTTGGCAGATCCTCCAAATTCAGCAAATCCTCCAAGTTTAGTGAAGTTAACTGGAGTTCCTCTAGTATTAGAGGAGGTTTTCTAAGGAAAATAGTTGTGACCATAATTGGAGCAAAATTCAACCAAATTGAGATCAGGAAATGGTGTTCCTGGCTTATTTGAGCATTCTAAACACATTGAAGCAGTTTTAGGAGTAGTAGAGCATTTTAAACAACACTTTTTCCATTATTGAGCTAATACAGAGCACAAAGCCATGGAAGCTGGACCAAGGAGATGTAGCCCAGGACAGGTGAAATCCTTCATCAAAACGCTATGTTAAGTGCTCAAATTGATGGTTTGTTGTACATTTACTTGTTGTTGTTCAACACTTATTTTTCATGTTATTTTTCTCATGATCTTCACATAAAACTTGATAAAATTTACCTTTTTAGATTCACAAACACCATAAGGAAACCCATGCACATGAAGAAATTGACAAGCATTTTTTTATAAATCTGAAGTTGAACTTAGCATAGAAAAACTAACATTCAACAATAGATCATGATCTATGTGGATTACCATAGATTTTTATCGTAGATTCAAACTACAGATTCTGATATGCTAAAATAATTGACTTGAATCTACTCTACTCATCAGCGGAAACAAAAATTGATTGATGAAATCACTAAGAAGAAAAGGAAGAATTTCAATCACACATAACACAATAATTTATCTGGAGAAAGCCTCAGCTAAAATCCTGATCCGAATGGAAAATGGCATCAACCCATGGTATTCATCCACCCATGTTATTCATCCACCCATGGAATTTACCCATGGTATTGTAAGTGGCATCCACCCATGGTATTGTAAGAGACATCCACCCATGGTATTAATTCACCCATGGTGTTTTTCCATGGTATTGTGACATCCACCCATGGTATTCATTCACCCATGGAATTGACATGTGGTACTGTGACATCCACCCATAGTATTCATTCAGTCATGGAATTGACCTGTCGTATTGTAACTGAAAAATACTATAAGTAACAAGTCACATTTTGTAAAAGGATAGTTTGTCCACCATAATGTAGCTTCTATAGTTATTCACCATTTTAATAAAACATTCTTTGTGGTTTTTTTTATTGGGCACTCTCCTATTTTTCTTCTGGCAATTCAATTTTTTAGATCTTGGGGGGAATTGGGGGCATTCCCCCCAAGATCCATTTCAATCTTTTAGATCTTGGGGGCCTCCCACCAAGATTTGGATCAATGGTTTTAGAGTAGGTTATGATTCCATGGGAATGAGGGTTTGATGCATATTTGAGTTTCAAATTTTGCAGCAATATTCAAAAAACTTCATGCATGTGCTACGTCCTCCACAGTGCATTTTCTTGGGCCAAGATGGAAGAATTTTTCTTTTTTCAATTTTTTGTAGGAATTTTTTTTGTGCAACAAGTTTATAGATCAGATATAAAACATTTGGTGCAATATTTACAAAAACAAATAAAAAATCTAGATTCCTTGTGAAAAATACCAAAATTCAAAAAAAAAATCGGCCGAATCGGAGTCTGGATGAGGGAGATATCGTTGATTTAAAATCAGCTATGTTGTAGAATTATTTTTTTCTGACAGCATTGGTGGACGATGACTCTCCTATCATTTTTTGAAGTTTTTTATGCAGAATTTTACAAAAAAAGAATTGTATATCTTAGATCATCTTGAAAAATCACCCAATTTATAAAAAAAATGGGTTGAATCGGAGTTCGGATGTGGGAGATATCGATGATTTAAAATCAAAAATTTTATTTTTATTTATTTATTTATTTATTTTTCAGAGCTTTTGTGATGACGGAAAAATTGCAGAGTGAATATGAGATTCTAGGGTGTCTAGATAAGGATTTTCAACACATGGGAAGAAGAAAAATGGTCCTTCTGCTTCCAAAAATAGGTTATAATAAATATTTTGAGTTATATTGACCGATTTATGTCCATTTTAATTCTGAAGTAGCATCCAGAGTGGGTTCCTGTTGGAGACATGCCCTCCCAGCACACTTTAGTAGCCACCTGCTTCACATTCATCAGTTTCAGCATAGCAACATTCGACTTGGGTTATTTGGAGATGTGCCCTCCCACCCTAGGATCTGTAGGCACCTGCTACTTCATCAAAAACCAACATCACGGTTATGGGTCAACTACACAAAACCTTGTCATCGAAGTCCATTTGCTAGAGTGCACACTGTTAGTATCATAGTTGGTCACAAGAATTATGGGGTATCTCTATCCTTGTATCTTCGTTTGTCATGGTTATGGGTCATCCACAAACCCACACTTTATCAAAGTCCATTTTCTAGGCCGCGCACTATTAGTATCATAGTTGGTCACAAGAATTACAAGGTATCTCTATCCTCAGATCTTCATTCATCATGGTTATGTGTCATCCACAAACTCACACTTTATTGAAGTCCATTTGCTTGGTCGCACAGTGTCAGTATCACAATTGGTCACAAGAATTACAGGGTATCTCTATCCTTGGATCCTCGTTCATCATGGTTATGGGTTAACCACATAAAACCCTTCCCTTTAGTGGCTCTTCATATTCAACAAAGGCTTCGTAGGAGGGAACTTCATGCAATGGGGACCATTGCTTCTTAAGGAGGGAGGAATGATCCGAATGGAAAATGGCATCAACCCATGGTATTCATCCACCCATGTTATTCATCCACCCATGGAATTTACCCATGGTATTGTAAGTGGCATCCACCCATGGTATTGTAAGTGACATCCACCCATGGTATTCATTCACCCATGGTATTTTCCCATGGTATTGTGACATCCACCCATGGTATTCATTCACCCATGGAATTGACCCATGGTATTGTGACATCCACCCATGGTATTCATTCACCCATGGAATTGACCTGTGGTATTGTAACTGAAAAATACTATAAATAACAAGTCACATTTTGTAAAAGGACAGTTTGTCGACCACAATGTAGCTTCTATAGTTATTCTCTGTTTTAATAAAAAAATTCTTTATGGTTTTGTTTATTGGGCACTCTCCTATTTTTCTTCTTGCAATTCAATTTTTTAGATCTTGGGGGCATTCCCCCCAAGATCCATTTCAATTTTAGATCTTGGGGGCCTCCCCCCAAGATCCGGATCAAAACCCCTCTATCTGTATATTGTGTTAACTAGAAGATTTGAGAAGAAAATACAATTCTTGTTCAATCCAAACAATCTTTGCACAAGTACAATCTCACTCACTACTTCACAAACAAGCTCAATCCAATACTTAGCCAAATATAGTGCCTGCCAAGACCCTATTTCCTTGCATTGTTCCCCTGGGAATTAGCCCATATTTAATTGGGAAATTACTCATAGTGACTATGCAATCCATCCATAGGCCTTCCTTTGATTTCATGTACCATGAGTTTAATTTAGATGAATTTACTACTAATAGTACACTGTCCCTGAATTCTAATCTCAACTGGGCCTTCCTTTGAATTGACATGCATGAGTTATTATTGAGTGAATTATCAGTTATCTAATTGATCATTGCATGTGAATTAAATCAAATTTAATTCATTTGACCACTCACTAGTTCCTCCAATAGTTAAAACTAGTTTAATTGAATTTAACACATTTAAACTAAATTAAATAATTACAACTGAATAAGAACTCAACCTAGGCCCCTAGAATTTTTGGATCACTCTACATGACTCTAGATAGACTTCCAACTCAAATTTAGTTAGCTAACTAAGTCAACATAACTGCTAGAATATGCTATGAGAATATAATTACAATTTAATTCCTAATTTAATTCAAGGACAAACAAAATTAGGATTTTCTTATTGCTATTTTTAACACTCCCTCTCGACAAGAAAGGGATTATCTGCTAGCCCGATCCTGCCTCTGTGAAACTCAAATTTGCAGTTTGACAATGCATTTGTCAAAATATTTTCATCCTACTCCTCTATAGGAATGTAGTCCAAAAACATGATTCTCTTCTGCACACAATCTCATAGATGGTGATACTGGATGTCAATATGCTTGGACCGATCATGAAAAACTAGATTCTCAGATATTTTGATACATCTATGATTATCACAGTAAATCACTTTTGCATCCATATGCTGACCAAACAACCCAACAAGGATATTCCTCATCCAGGTAGCCTCACAAGCTGCTTAACTAGCATCCATGTATTGTGCTTCTACTAAACTGAGTGTAACTGTCCTGTTGTACCAAGAAACTGTTGTTGTCCCAATACTGAAGATCGCCCCTAATGTGATCTTCGTATTGGATGGACTCCCTGGCCAATCTACATCTATGAAGCCTTGAAGCTTCACTCCCTCTGTATATTTATACCAAATACCAAACTGAGTGGTGCCCCTGAGGTATCTCAATACATGTTTAGTTTCCTTCCAATATAGTTTGGTTGGCTTAACCATGGATTGACTAAGTTGGTTAACTTCATAACACATGTTTGCTTGTGTTTTCACCAAATACATAAGTGAACCCACAAGTTGTATATAAATAGTAGCCTCCCCTACTTCACCTAAAGTAGCATCCTCCTTCCTCCAGTTACTAGCTAGAGGAGTCTCCATGGGTTTGTTTCTCTCCATGTGGAACTTCTTTAGTATCTGGCTGGCATACCTTTCCTGAGAGACAAATAGTCAATCATCTCCTTGTCATACTTCCATACCAAGAAAGTAATGCATGAACCCTAGATCCTTCATCTCAATCTCTCTTGCAAGATCCTCTTTGCAAGACTTAATCAACTTCTCATCACATATTAGAATAAAATCATCGACATATAATACAATAATCAACAATTTATCTTCAATTACAATATGGTAAATATTCACATCTGATTCACTTTTGGTGAAGCCCAACCTAGTGAAATAGATGTCAATCATGGTGTACCAAGCACATGGTGCTTGTTTCACTCCATACAATGCTCGCTTGAGTATTCACACATGCAACTCTCTGTTGAAGGTCTCAAATCTTTCCAGTTGCTCACTATACACCTCTTCCTCAATCACATCATTGAGGAATGTTTTCTTTACATCCATATGATGTATGTTCCATCCCATCTGTGCTTATAGTGATAGAATAGATATGATTGATGAGTACCTTGCTACAACAGAAAATGTCTCATTGTAATCAATTCCCTCAACCTGAGAGAACCCTATGCCCACAAATATGGCCTTGTGCTTCTCCGCAGTCCCATCTACTACTTGCTTTACCTTGTAAAGGCATCTAGAAGTCACTTGTTATGAAACCAACTCACAAAAAGATAGAAAAGATAGATTAACGCCTTAGAATTCAGCCTCTTTGAGGGGGCAACCTCCTTTACATTACACAAATGAACAATTATTGGATGATTCAAATGACAAAACCTCCTTTCTATATATAGGAGTCTAAGGGGTCACAATATAACCAATCTGACCTAACAATAATAATATAAAGGCACAAAAATAACAATAGTGGGATTCTATGGGGCACAATAATAACAATATGGGGACAATAGGGGCACAACAATAACAATAAGGGATACAATGACAATAGTAATGGGGGAATCACTAGTATTAAATGCACCTAACATACCCCTCTCATTCAAAAAAGTGTTGTCCTCAACGCTTGAGTAGTTCTGGGTGCTTCTGTATAAAATTCTCGTCCTCCCATGTGGAATCTTCAACGGGTAAGTTCTTCCACTTGATGAGATACTCTGAAATTGATCGATTTTGTAGCTCTCGAGTTCTTGTTTCTTTGACTGCTTTAGGTTCCAATATGGTTTTTCCTTCCTCATCAAGTTCTGGAAATACTGTTTGAACTGGAAGCTTGTCACCTATAACCTTCTTTAAGCATGAAACATGGAAAACTAGGTGCACTCAAGAAGCTGTAGGAAGCTCCAATTTGTATGCCATAGTACCTATCTTTTGCAACACCTTGTATAGACCATAATACTTTGGTGATAATTTATTATCCTTCTTATCTTGCTTGAGGGACATTTTTTAATATGGTTGTAGCCGTAGGAATACCCAATCACCTAAATCAAAACTTCTTGCGCTGCGATGTTGATCTTCTTGCTGTTTCATTCTATTCTGCGCCAAGGTGAGGTTATCCTTTAAGAGTTGGAGAACTTGTTGTTGATGCTCGATGTGACCTTCCATTGCTTGAAGCTTAGAATTTTCTCTTAGATATGATGGGGTGGTCAATGATATCCATAAAGTTCCATAAATGGGGTAATTTTTGTTGCAGTATGGAAGGAAGTGTTATACTACCATTCAGCTAGAGGCAACCATTTGACCCATTGTGTATATTTATGAGATACAATGCAACGGAGATATCCTTCCAAACATTTGTTTACTATATTAGTCTTCCCATCATATTGAGGATGATAAGATGAGCTATGAGCTAGTTGAGTACCAAGACAAGAAAATAATTCTGTCCAAAAATTTCCAGGGAAAATGGGATCTTTGTTGCTTACAATAATCTTTGGGTTTCCATGTAGCTTTCGAATTGTTTCTGTAAATGCAGTAGAAATTGTACTCTCTTTGAATGGATGAGATAATCCACAAAAGTGTGCATAATTGGTAAGTCTGTCAACTACCACCATGATAACACTCTTTCCTTCGGACTTGGGTAAACCTATGATAAAATCCATTGAAACCTCCTCCCAACATTGGCTTGGAATGGATAAAGGTTGTAATTGTCCTTGGGTCTTAATTGTTTCAACTTTATTTTGTTGGCAAACCAAACATTCCGCCACAAAATTTTGAATATCCAATTTAAGGCCAGCCCAAAAAAAATCCTTCTTAACCCTATGGTAGGTTTTTATAAATCCTAAGTGCCCTCCTAAGGGAGAGGTGTGCAATTCCCTAAGAACCTTTTGTTCGAGTTGGGAATTCTTACATACGTATAACGGATCCTTGTACCATAACAAATCATTTTTCCAGCTAAATGTATCAGATGTATTGGGATCTTATTGTATATTTTGAATGAGTGCCCACATTTCCTCTTCATTCCTCCATTCATCCCTTGCTTCATTTATCCAATCTAGTTGGATAATAGAAATGGCAACAGAAATGTTTCCACATCCTCATCCCTTCTTGAGAGTGTATCTACCACAACATTTTGCTTCCATTTTTTGTAGATGATTTCAAAGTCATAGCCCAACATCTCTGTGACCCATTTTTGTTGCTCTTCTGAAGATAATCTTTGTTCTAAAAAGTATTTAAGACTATCATGATCTGTTTTTACCTTGAAGTGTCTTCCCATTAGGTAGGGTCACCATTTCTTAAGTGCATGTAGTATTGCCAACATTTCCTTCTCATAAATAGCTTTGTGTAAATACTTTCCTTTGATTGGACAACTTTCAAAAGCAATGGGTCTTTCTTCTTGCATTAAAATAGCACCAATTCCATTTCCTAAGGCATCACATTCCACAATAAAGGTTTTTGTGAAGTCCAGTGTAGCTAAGACTGGTGCTTGGCACATTGCCTCTTTAAGATGTTCAAAGGCCTTCGTTTCTTTTGGAGTCAATGAGAATGTATCATTCCTCAATAATGTTGTTAGGGGTGCTGCTATTCTCCCATAATTCTTAGCATACTTGCTATAATACCATGTCAACCCGAGAAATCCTTGTAGATGCTTTACGGATGTGGGGATTTTCCATTCCTTAATGGATTTTGCTAGGGTATACCTTAACACCTTCATGAGATATAATATGACCTAGATATTCCACCTCTTCTACTCCAAAGAAACATTTGGATATTTTGCATATAATTGTTTCTCCTCCAATAGTTTGAGCACCATGTCAACATGTTGGACATGATCCTTCCAAGACTTGTTGTAGATTAGTATATCATCAAAAAATACTAACACAAATTTTCTAAGGAAGGATTTGAAAATGGAATTCATCAAACCTTGAAATGTAGAAGGTGGATTAGCAAGGCCAAAAGGCATGACCAAAAATTCATAATGACCCTCATGAGTTCTAAATGCTTTTTTTGGAATGTCTTCAGTCTTGATTCTGATTTGATAATATCCTAAACAAAGATCCAACTTGATGAAATAAATTGATCCATGCAATTCATCCAATCATTCATCAATGATAGGAATGAGAAATTTATCTTTAATAGTGAGCTTGTTGAGCTCCCTATAATCTGGACACATGCGGCATGATCCATCCTTCTTGTGAACCAATACTACTGGAGCAGGGAAAGAACTTTGACTAGGTTGAATTATACTAGCCTCTAGCATTTCTGCAACCACATTTTCAATTTCTCTCTTTTGGACATAGGGATATCTTTAAGTCCTGATGTTTGGAGGAAGAATTCCTGGAATCAAATTGATAGCATGATCATGATCACGAATAGGTGGGAGGCCTTTGGGAGTCTCAAATACCTTGGAATGATTGTCCAAGACTCTTTGGAGATCTAGAGAAATGGATGATTTCGATGTGGGAACCTCTTGTGAACATTATTGTGCAATTATGCCTCATTGTTCTTTCTTTAGAATCTTTTTCATTCCGTTAGAGTTGATTACCTTTCCCAGTTTCCCTACAATACCCCTTAATTCAATTTCCTTTCCTTCTGCAGAGAATTTCATGAAAGGTTCTTGAAAATTAAAAGCTATTGTACCCAAGGATTGTAGCCATTGGACTCCTAGTACAACATCAACACCACCCATTGGAATGGAAAGAATTGGGCTATTCAATAAATATTCTCCCATAGATAGCATGATATTATGGCAATTTCCTGAGAAATTTATGGTTCCTCCACTTGCAACCATTACTTGACACTCTGGTGTTGGATATAGGAAGTAATTCAATTCCTTGGCTATCTTACAATTAATAAAATTATGGGTACTTCCTGAATCAATCAACACTATTACCTTTTTCTTCTTGATATGCCCTTCTATCTTGATAGTATGAGGAGTGGTAATTCCAACCAATGCATTACAAGATATGGTCGGATTAATTTCTTCTTTTTCTAGGGTTTTTTTCCTGGTGTATATCCTCTTCTTTTGATGTTTCTTGTTCCTTTTCTTGCTCCTTTTCACAATCTATGTAAAATAATTTCTTCTTGGCACACTTATAACCTTTAGTGTATTTGCTATCACAACTGTAACAAATCCCTTTTGCTTTTTTTTCTTCCAATTGTTGTGGTGTCAACCTTGTAGCTTGTGGATGGCTGGGGGTAGCAACACTTCCATATTTATGATTGTGAGTGGTAGGCTTCCTTGTTGCCATAATTTTTCTTTCCATTTTTCTTGCCAACCTGAATGCCTTCTCCAATGAATTTGGTTCCCAAAGGCGAACCTCATGTTGGATGTTATCTTTTAAAGTTCCTATGAAGACATCAATCTTATGCTCCTCTGGAATATCTTTTACCCTTATATTCAATTTTTGGAAGTCCTCAATGTGCTCCATCATTGAAACCTTTTGTTTGAGATTTATCAATTGGCTAAAAAAGGTGTTTCTTTTTGTATCCTCATAATGTGCTATCATTTCATCCACAAAAATAGCCCAAGTGACAATTTGTTTACAAGAGCAAAGCCATCGATACCATACAAAATATTTTGGTTCCAAATATAAAGTTGCAATGCGTACCTTTTGTGTGTTTTGCATATTATGGAGATCGAAAAATTGCTCCATCTGTAGTATCCATGTTCCGGGATCCTTACCATCAAACTTACTCATATCGATCTTTGGAACATGGTGGTTCTTTGATCCAATGTTAGAGTCTATGAAATAATGATTAACATTTATTTTGTTCTCATCATGAGTTTCCTTTACTACCCTTTCGCCATTAGTAAGCATTTCTTGTATAAACTTTGTCAAATCTGTCTTCAAATCTATCTTCAAATCTTCCGTGCCTTTCTTTAAATCATCCACCTTAGCTTCCATGCCATCCATCTTAGGTTCCATGCCATCCATCTTAGCTTCCACACCATTCATCTTAGCTTCTATGTCTTTCTTTAAACCATCCATCTTAGCTTCCACACCTTTCTTTCAACCATCCATCTTAGCTTCTACGCCTTTCTTTAAACCATCCATCTTAGCTTCTGTTACTTTTTGTGTGAGTGACATTTTTTGCACTTGGTCTCGTAATTTTGATATATCATGTTGCATTTCTTCCTCTTCTTCATGAGTCATGCTAGAGCTTTCAGGTTTCTTACTAGGTGTTTCCATTTTCTTTCTTCGGGGCATCAATTACCAATAATAATGCTTCACTATGACCTTTGAATTCCTTCAAAATAATTTTTCAAACCAAGCTTATGAAAAAAAATGAAAAAAAACTACACACCTTTTTTCACTTTGTAGGAGCTTGATATTGAATTTGATGTATTTCTATAATTTTGGATCCCCAAGGTTTGAAATTTCTTCCTATGGTAACCCTCTGAGTAATAGTTCTAACTCCACAAGTCTGATCAAGTTTGGATTCTCCAATGAAGAGTTATGCTAAATCTCCCACAATGACCTGAGTATAGACTTCTTCAGTAGAGCAAACTTGTACGACGTGCCACGGGTCACTGTTTCAACCTTAGGTTCTCAAATTGGTACCCACAAATCTACAGTCCGTCCTCTTTCCATAACTTCTGAAGAAAATTCAATTTGATTCTCAGAGAGAAAGTTATGATGATTTTCTTAAGGTGACCTTTTTGGAATGTAATTCAGGGGTCTGCAAAAACCCTAACTTCCTTAGATTATATCTCCTCAAATATATCGACATAGGATTTGAAATTTGGAGCCATGGTTTAAAACGATTTCTTCTCAAATGGATTTTTTTTTAGCTTATGAAACTTCGTAGTGAAAGAGTTATAGTGAAAATTCCATGATGACCTATTTTAGATGAAATTCTGAAGCTTGCAAAAACCATAACTTCTTCAGATTATATCTTCGAAATTATTTTGAGACAAGAGATGAAAATTAGACTCAAGGTTCAACGAGATTTCATCTCAAATGGGTTTTTTTTTGCTTCTAAAACACCGTAGAAAAAATTTATAGCGAAAATTCCACGATGACGTATTTGGAGCAGTGAAACACTAGAATCCAAAGCTCTAATGCCAAATGTTATGAAACCAGCTCACAATAAGATAGAAAAGATAGATCAACGCCTTGGAATTCAGTCTCTTCGAGGGGGGAACCTCCTTTAATTACACAAATGAACAATTCTTGGATGATTCAAATGGAAAAACCTCCTTTCTATATATAGCAGTCTAAGGGGTCACAATATAACCAAGCCAACCTAACAATAATAATATAAAGGTACAAAAATAAAAATAGTGGGATTCTATGGGGCACAATAATAACAATATGGGGACAATAGGGGAAAAACAATAACAATAAGGGATACAATGACAGTAGTAATGGGGGAATCACTAGTATTATAGGGACCTAACACGTGTCTGCTGATCTTGGGACCATCTCCCAAACATTGTTCCTAATAATGGAGTCACACTCCTCAACCATGGAATCAACCCACACTAGTTTCTCATTGGCTTGTCGAAAGAGGATTGTTCAATCTCTACACTCTCGCTCATAAGAGCCATGCATCCAGTGTGACACTCTGGTGACCTCCTCTGCCTCCACTGTGATGTGGGTTCTCCCACATTCTCTCTATAATCATGCAATAACCCGTTAGCTTGTCTGGTGCACTTTCTCCCATCTCTGGAAGTCTCTGCATGAGTGGATGATTCCACTCTCTATTCATGTGAATTTGGCTAATCCACATCATCCTGAGTTTCCTCCTTTGGAGCTAAAATATCTTCAAATGCATGTAGCTAAAGCTCCCTCTCAAGGGAACATCTCATGGCCTTCTCTTCATCAAAATTTACATCTCTATAGACCATTTTCATCCTATTATATGGAAGGTAGACCCGATAGTTGTGAGGTGTATTAGTGTATCCCACAAATATGCCCAACTCATTTGTTGGCTCTATCATTTTCCATGCATCCTTGGTAACATGACAGTAGATTGATGAACTAAAGATCCTCAAGTGTGCCACATCTACATTCTTTGCTGAAAAAGCTTCTTCTCATGTACTCATCTCAGGAATACGATGAGGGCTTATGTTCTACAAATAAACAGTTGTATTGCAAGCTTCAGCCCACAAGTGCAATGGTAGGCCCTGATCATGTAACATCAACCATTCTGCTCCCATAATACTTTTTTTCTCCCTTTAAACCACCCCATTCTACTGTGGGTTATGAGGTGTTATCAACTCCCGTCGAATGCCTTCTGAAGCATAGAAATTCTTGAATTCATTTGAAACATATTCTCCATTGTTATCACTTCTAAGAGATTTAGATTTCCTTCTAGTATCTTTCTCAACAAGTTATTTAACTTCACTAAATTTAGAGAATGTTTGATCTTTCTTATGCATGAATAAAATCCAACACTTTCGAGAAAAATCATCAAAAAATATTACAAATTACCCGTCCTTTCCCATGGATGTTGTCGAGAACAGTCCATACACATCTGGGTGAACTCGATCAAGGATCGCTTCCACTCAACTATCTTTTTCATGAAAGTAAGAATTTTCATACTTCCTTAATGTACACCCTTTGCATGTGTCTCTCTACTCTAGTGTACATTTGGGAAGTCCTGTAGAAATTTTCTGCATGATATTCAAAGCTCCATGGTGCAAGCGACCAAATATTCTATGCCACAACTCACCGATTTCTTATCTCTATACCTTCTCTGCTTTAGTGCTGAAAGAAGTAGAATATTCTACCTCCAATTTGTAGAGGTTCTTCACTTGAATCTTGATTTCCTTCACCTGTCCTAAGGCTATGTGACCAAGGAAACCCTTTCCCTTACTAAATATCACATCATAGCCTCGATCCTCCAACATGGCAACAAAAGCCAAGTTCTCCTTCAAACTCGGAACATACATGACATCTCTCAATGTGAGGGGAGAATCAAACTCCCTCTGAAAGGTAACAATACCAATTTTGGTCATGCTATACCTCCCATCATCTCCCATCTCGATGTGAATATGGAGGTCTTTCTCCTCCAAGTTACTAAATATATTTTTGTTGTTGGTCATATGGAATGACACACCACTATCTAGGTACCACACACTACCCATCACCAATGACATCATCCAAGAGATTAGGGTGAAATCCAATTCGAACTATGAAGCAAGAGCTTCACCTATCGCTCCTCCTGAGGGCTTCTTACTGACCTTCTTGTGCGGACACTTTGTAGCATAGTGTCCCAGCTCGTGATAGTGAAAACATTTAATTTTCGACATGTCCTTCTTCTTTTCACCATGACTGGAATTTGATTTGGAATGGGATGAATTCCCCTTCCCTTTCTTAACCTTTCTAGCTAAGGCACGGTTATCCTCATCATAATGCTTTGATGATGATCCATCTCTAATGTTCTATCGAATCTCTTCTTGTACCAAGTCGGAAGACAATCACTCCCACTCTGGTAGCTTCTCCCTCACATTAAATGATTCATGGTAGTTTTTCTAGCTCTTACGAAATCCTAGAAATGCTATAATCACTAGATCATCTTCCACCACCCGTAACCCCCACAGCTCCTAGCTCATCTCGACATTGGGTGGGCTTGGTCAAGTACTTCAGAATTGAGTCTCCCTTCTCCATATTGATATTTCTAAGCTTCTCATTCAATGTCATCTTCCTATGGTCACTACTATTTTGAAATAGTTCTATCAATGCCTTCCACATTGCAAATGTAGTTTCCATACTGTGTATATTCGAGACAATATGATCTCGAACTCCTTGTAGGATAATCCTTCTCTCATTTTCCACACAGTTTATCCATTCTACTAGATATTTAGCATAATATGTTAGAGGCTTCGGGATATAATGATTTATGAATTCCTTCAGCCCTTTGTCTTACAACACAACCTCTATCATGTCCTTCCAAGCTATGTAATTTGAGTTGTCCTTAAGGGCATACTCAAGTCTGAAACTGTAGAATGACATCCTACTGGCTTTGAAGTATGAAACTACAAATTTGATTTCACCTCCACAAAAAACTCATATTCTTCTCTTCTATAGTGACTTCAGCTCTGATACCATGTAAATTTTTATTGTGGATTCAAACTGCAAATTGTGATATGCTAAAACAATTGACTTGAATCTACTCTACTCATCAGCAAAAAACAAAAATTGATCGATGAAATCACGAAGAAGAAAAGGAATAATTTCAATCACACATAACACAATAATTTATGTAGGGAAAGCCTTAGCTAAAAACCCCACTATCTATATATTGCATTAACCAGAAGATTTGAGAAGAAAATTCAATGCTTTTTCAATCTGAACAATCTCTGTACAAGTACAATCTCACTCACTGCTCCACAAACTAGATTGAGCCAATACTTAGCCAAATCTATTGCCTTCCAAGCCCCTGATTCCTTTCCTTATTTCTTTTGGAAGTAAAAAATATTTAATTGGGAAATTCATCACTAGTAATTGCACAATCCATCCACAGGCCTTCCTCTGATTGCATGCACCATCAGTTTAATTTAGATGATTTTAGAACTGAGAGTACATTGTCCCTGAACTCTAATCTCAGCTAGTTCTTCCTCTCAACTAACATGCATGAGTTATTTTTGAGTGAATTATGAGTTATCTAATTGATCATTGCATGTGAATTAAATACAATTGAATTCACTTTGTGAGTCACTAGTTCCTCCAACAATTAACACTAGTTTAACTTAATTTAACTTAGTTAAACTGAATTAAATAATTACAAATCAATAAGAACTCAACCTGGGCCCCTAAAATTTAGGGATCACTCTACATGAATCTAGATAGAATTCCAAATCTAATTTACTCATCCAACTAAGTCAGCTTAACCTAGTTAACTACTACAAGTTGCTATGAGAATATAATTACAATTTAATTCAAGGGAAAATTAAATTAGGTTTTTCTTTTTTCTATTATTAATAACTATTGTCTTTTTTCCCATCATATAGTGCTTCCACTTCTTCACAACTTGCACCATGGAATATATCTCCTTATCATAGGTAGGGTAGTTAAGAATTTCCCCAAGGAATAATTTACAATTGTAGCATACAAGCCTTCCTCCCTGCATCAAGACAACTCCCATAGCATACCCACTTGTATATGTCTCCACTTCAAAGGGCCAGTGAAATTTTGGTAATACAAGAATTGGTGGCTGAATTATATTCTTCTTTATCTCCTCGAATGCCTTATGTTGGCCCTTTCCCCACTAGAAACTTTTGCCACTTATTGTTATGGGATGTGTTAGCACCTAAATCAGCCTTAGGCTGAACGAAGGAAAAATTCAGGGTAACCACAAACCACGCTCAGTCTGGTAGCTAGCCCTACCAGAACAGGAGAGGGCTCTCTCCGGGTCACACTTAGGAAAATAAACAATAGGGTCTGAGATGACTCAAAAATGGATACTGATTTTAGGCTAGGTAAATAAATATGATGGAGATGTTTGAAGAATAACTGAGTTTTCTGGGATGTGTGGGGCCAAGGAACAGCATGAGTAGAGAATTTAACTCAAAGACGCAGGTTATTTCATGAGGCAAGACAGGCGGAAAGTCTAGCAATTAGAGTTGAAAAAATGTGAGGTGGAGAGATTGTTTGAGAGTGTGAAAAGGGCATAAATACATGAATCCTTTTCAACAGAAGAAAACATAGAATGTGAAAACTATCCCAAGGCAGAGCAGTGCACTGAATTCTACCTTTTTTACCTAGAAAGCTTTCACTGGAAATGAATGTGAATGAAAATATGAAACATAATGAAATACATATGAAACATAAATAAGATACATTTGCTAAACTCACGCCACAGGAATCTCATGAACTAGAGCTGCAATCTTTCATTAATTCTCTGTCAAAATGTACAGTGAGTGACTGGGTTTTTCTCCCACAGTTCCCAGAAATGCCAATCCTTTGCAAATAGTGTTGCATACAATAAATAGACTATTCCATTGGGAAATAGAACGACCCACAGTTGGGGGGTTTTTCAAATGATTACAAACTAGAAATGGAAAGCCAACCATTAGTTACAGGTGTAGTGTTATAGAAATGACAAATGGCTTGGGTGACTGCTCGCCTTCCTTTGCCACTTGGATAGGAGCCCACCTTTAGTGAAAATACTTTTTAAACATTTCCTTAGTTGCCGAGAAAAATATAGTGTAAATGAGCAGGCCCACTTGGAGAAAATCGCGAATCGAAATGTCGCGGAGCAGAAGTGATTTTGGCCTTTGGGTCCCTGTGCGCCGCGCCAAAAGCTATATGCGCCGTGCCACTTTGGAGGCGATTTTGAGGTACCTTTTGGAGTCCAAATTGTGCCCAAGTGTTCTTGTTGGAAATCCCTACTTGTCTACTTTCCAACCCAAGTGGAATTTCTAAATTTGGTGCTCATTTTCCCCTCCAAAACTTCATTCTCCCAAGACTGCTTCCTGTGTGTCAAAATAGGGGCAGAGAGGTCATTTTTTGAGTGTTTTTGACCTCCTGGGGACTCAAAAATTGCCCAAACTTCTTTTCCATGCACCAGCAGTCATGATTTTTCATGATGAATCCAAAAATGCAAACCATTTGTGATTTGGAGCTCCCAATCCTAAGCACCGCGCCACAGGGAGAAAAACCCTGTTTTTTGCACAAAAATTTCCAAAAACACCAAAAATGCCCCAAATTTCTTGAAATTTGGGTTGGAGCTTCCTTATCAAGTGTTATGCTGGGCCAAAGAGGCTTCGGTCAATACCTGAAGTCGATCGAGCTTCCTTTGCCTCTTTTGCTTCTTAATTGCCTTCCTCAATTTCGCCTTCAAATTCCTGATTCGGGCCTTGCACACTTTGTTTCGCGCCATGTAGTGGAAAGCCATGTGTCTCAGCAATGCATGGTCCTTGTTGGCCTTGTCCAGTAGCCTCTCCAAGTGCATGTTAACTCTCTCGAGATTGGCCTCCCGATCCTCATTAATCTCTTGCTCCAATGACGTGAGCTCAACTCTTCTCCTTTGTGCAGCTTGGCGATGCTCACGAATGTTTTGTAGCTCCATGATCGCTTGCTGATCCTCCAGCTGTTTGTTCCTCTGCTCCAGATATTTCATGTTCCATTTGGCTCTTTCCAAATCAAGGGACAAGGCTTGAATCTCTGCTTGCTGCTCCTGGATGATCTCTTTAAGCTGTGCATTTGTCGGTTCTGTATCTGTCTCATCATCATGAAGGAGAACGAATTCGGTCTCTCGTTCACCTGATGGCTCACCTGAAGGCCCCTCATCTTGCATTGGCTCCTTGCCTTTGTCCTGTTCCTGTGATGCTGATGGAGGAAGCGAGGCCCCTTCCACCCTGGGTGGAGATAACACTCGCTTTGCCGTTGCAAACAAACGTCTGGTGCCTTTCTGATATGTGATGAAAACCGGCACACTAGCAGTCTCATGGCGCTCATACCGACAAGAAGGTTCACCCTCATGCTTAACCTCTGATAATACCTGTGAAGTGCTGAAGAGGTCACGGGAGATGAAATCATCCCAAGTAATGCCCTGCAATCCCAGCTGATGAACCACCAAAATTTTAATAAGAGCAAAGTGATAAACACTGTTAAGTTGTTGCTGAGGGGTTTTGTGCTGCATGAAGGTGTTCATCCTCTCTATGTTCCTGCAAATGAAATATGGGATGTTCATCATCCATACCCTGGTAAAGTGCATGAGCAACCTGATATGATAGGCATATAGACTAGAGAACCTCCCCTCATAGCTAAAGTACTTCATGATCAACTTCATGAGTGGAGCATATTCATCTTTCAAATATCGGAATGAAAAGACTCTTGTGAGCTACCTCAAGAAACTGGCCTTAATGTAAGGCTCATAATGCTTCCGATCAATCTTCTATTTCTTGTGCCATGGTTCTCCAACATTCGGTATGCCGGTTGCTAATGAGACAGTTTCAGGTGTCAGTGTGAAGGTGACACCGGCCAAGATAGAGTGATCTCCATGTAGGTGAAGCACAAAAAGACGGGCCAACTCATGATGAACTCGAACATTAGCCACTCTTTGACAAAACTCAAAACATGATAGATGCTGGAAACATGACATAGCAAGAGGGCATGCCTGCAATTCTGTGAGGGTGGTTGGCTCATCCCTAACATGTTTTCCACTTTTATGATGTCTCCGGGGAGCCTGTTCTTCTGAGGATGAATCACTTTGAGTTTCCACCTCATACTCCAATGAATGCTTAGATGCCATGACTACTGTATATGGACTGTGCTTGGACTGCCCTTTGATGATGGTAGTGAAACTATGTGTTGTTATGAACTCTGCCACCAAGGGGAACAATGCAAAAAGGGAATGTTAGGAAGGGGATTAATATGATGGGATTAGGGATTATGGGGAGAAGTTTTGTTTTAGGGACATGTAGGAGGGTTTGGGGATTTTATAAGGAAGGGTTTTAGGG
Organism: Pinus tabuliformis; assembly: GCA_031772625.1. Taxonomy (NCBI): domain Eukaryota; kingdom Viridiplantae; phylum Streptophyta; class Pinopsida; order Pinales; family Pinaceae; genus Pinus; species Pinus tabuliformis. The sequence continues at coordinate 451,344,990 of CM062805.1, forward strand.
TTTTACATTGACAAATGAGTGGAGGGGATAGGGAATAGAGGTTTAGTACTGTTTTAGGGTAGGGAAAGATGGGAAAAATGGAATAGGGGGAAAGGGAAAAATGAAAGGGAGGAGGAACCTTGGCCTCAACACAACAAATTTGCAACCCTAAGAGTAATGGCTTTGATGATTTCAAGAGGTAGGGTTTAGGCATTTTTATTGCAACTATACACGACCATAAACCATCATCATATCCACAAAATTTGATGAGCAAGCAAGATGTAGACCCTACCTGTCAATTTGAAGGGTTTCAAAGTGATTTGTTGCAAGTTTGGCACAATTTTGGGCCTTTGTGGGTGTGCGTCGCGCAACAAACCCAGTGCGCCGCGCTCTGTGTGTGCACCGCACCCATGTAGTTTCACCACTGTGGGGTCGCGCCCTGTGCGCCGCACTCTCTATGTGTGCCGTGCCCCTCTGTGTGTGTGCCGCGCTCTGGAAAACACCTCCAACCTCTCCTAAAATGCATGCTAACTCTTCACAATGACTTTGCAATGCTTTCTCTATAACCTTGGTATGCATAATGACTTTGTTTCTTGTGGGAATCTTATATAAAGACTTTGGAGTCATGGCTTTAACTTTTGTTTCTTCAAAACCCCCTTTGATAATGTTTTATTTTGGCACTTTTTCCTTATTTAATTCAACTCTGTATTTCACTTTTCCCTTTAAATTTTTAGCTAAAATGATGCAATTTTTGGTACCTTTTGCGGGGGTTGTTGACATGGCATTTGGTCAAGGAGACCAGGGTTGTGCTTGGAGAAATCCACTGAGAAACTTTGAAATTTTTTTACAAATGACAAACTGTTGACTTTTCTTCAAAACAGAGTTTTGAAGAACAGTCGTAATATATCAATATGACAATGAAAATCTGTGAATCACAACTTTATAAGAGCCTCCCTCTGGCCTTGCTGGCTTTATTGGACATTGCTTGAGGACCAAATGACCAATCCCTAGACTTGATGACCGAAATGACTCTCGTCCACTAAAAGATAAAACATTGATTGTCATGGACTTTAATACACATTGATGAAAAGACCTGAGCCAGCAGGTAAAAGACATGAGGGGAATGAATGGTAAGGCCCTTCCGTCAGGTTATGGCATGCCCCTAGTGGAATGCGACTGAGTGAATGGGGCAAGACACCTAAAAATGAAATGCAGAAATAGTTTTGATCTCTGATGAAGGACTGATAAGACCGACTCTAACATTGGCTCCAATAGGGGATGGTAGCTCCTTGGAGGTGCCAAGAACGGCAGATCTTTGGGAGAGCAGACAGTGCCTTCGTCCATTGGGCTATGGAGTCATCATTTCGACAAACGACATGCAACTCTTGACTCATTTATTAACTGAAACTTGACTCTGACTGACTCAAATATGGACTTAAAATGACTCAAAAACTGACTAAACAAACTCAAACCAAAACTGAAATAAAATGGTATTTACAGTGACAATGGAAACAGTAGAAACAACTCAGAAGTGGTACCGCTTGAGCAGCCGACCATTGATCGGCCCTCCTGGACAATCTTCCCCGTTCATTTCCTTCAGAAGAAAGGCATTTTGACCTCGATATGCTGCAATCTTGAAGGGACCTTTCCAGAGATTCTCGAATTTACCGTGCTTACCCTTTTCCTCATTCCTGGCATCCCACTTCAGTACTACATCATCCAGCTGAAATTTGTCTGCCTTTTCTTTTCTGTCATAAATTTTCTTAATTTTCTCTTGCAGCCTGGATGTGTTTTGGAAGACTTCTTCTCTGGTCTACTGCAAATGGATCATCTGATTCAATCTTCTCTGCATAGGATCATCTTCACTGCCGGCTTCCTGAAGAAGTTTGACTACCGGGGCTGTGAGAGAGGTAGGAAACAAGGCATCAACCCCATACACAAGCTCGAAGGGGGACATACCAATGTATTCCTTCTGACTGACCCGATCTGCCCAAAGTGCATTTACCAACTTCTTATGCCAGCTCTTCTTGTTGATTTCCAGTAGCTTCTTAATGATATTGACCAAAGATTTGTTAGAGGACTCTGCCAATCCATTGCCTTGCGGATGATAGGCAGTTGAGTGACACAAAATGATGTGATATTTATGACAAAACTCTACCATCCTTTTTGATTTGAAGGCTGTTGCATTATCAGTGATTAACTTATTCGGGCAACCAAAGCGAGACAAGATGTTATTTTCAAGGAATGAAATAATTACTGTATCTGTAACTTGTCTGGTGGGAATTGCTTTGATCCATTCGTGAAGTAATCTGTTGCCGTGAGAATCCATCGATGCTGAACGGAAGAAGCGGGATGAATTTCACCAATGAAATCCAACCCCCATTGCTGAAAAGGGGCACTCACCTCAATGGGCTTAAGCGGCAAAGGCTGTAATTTTTGCCTTCCTTCAAAAATCTGGCATTTATGACAGCTCTTGACAACCTTATACACATCAGCAAAAAATGTTGGCCAATAGTATCCCGCTCTCAAAACTTTATTTGCTGTTTTTTTCCAAAACCGGTGACCACCACAATCCCCTTCGTGGAAATCCTCCATGACCTGCTTTTCTTCTTCTTCCACCAAACAATTCAAAAGAACACCACCGGGATCTTTCCAATAAAGTGTAGAATTTAGAATGCAAAACTTGGCAGCCTTTAATTTGAGAGTTCTAGCTTTGTTTCTAGTCATGCCGGGTGGTGGTGACAAATTTTGCAGCACATATATGATGTCTGAATACCATGGAGAAAGAGAAAACATTTCAGATACCTGAATTGACGAACCTTCCTCATTCTCATCGGACATAGCAGTGATCAGATTTATGTCTAAGGCGTGCAAGTTTGATTCGGCCATTAACTTTGCCAATCCCTGTCCTTTAACCAGCTTTGTGGGCTTTATCTCCACATCATATTCCAACAAAGCTGCAATCCACTTGCCTCGTCTTCCTTCCGGATCGGTCTGCACTAAAACATCTTTGACAGCAGCGTTAGGAACATAAGCCAAAATATGAGAATGCAGAATGTATACCCGAAAGTCTTTCAATGCTTTCACAAGTGCGAGAGCTTGCTTCTCAATGATATTGTACTTTAAGGCTGCATCTCTTATAGTCTGGCTGAAGAAAGCAATTGGTCTTTCGTGATCATCTCTTTTTTGCATCAACACTACTGCCATAGTATGCTCTGAAGCGAATGAAAACAATATAAAATCCTGAGTGTATTCCGGGCTGATTAGAACTGGAGCTGAGGAAAAAGCCCATTTGACTAAATTGAAAGATTTTACAGCCTCTTCTGTCCACTTCACTTGGCTATCCTTCTTAAGCATGTTTGTGATCTCTCTTAGGTGCTCAGCAAGGTTAGGTACAAAGCGGCGTAAAAAATTCATTTTACCATTGAAAGACTGAATCTCCTTCTTATTCCGGGGCAGATCAATTTGTTGAATAGCTTGTACATGTGCAGGATCGATACGAATGCCATCTTTTGAGATAATGTGCCCAAGTAGTTTGCCCTCCTCCATGGCAAACAAGCTCTTTTTCGGATTCAGCGATAGACCATATTTTCTGCACTTTTGAAAGACAGTTTTCAGATGATACATGTGTTCTTCATCAGATTTGGAAAACACCGTCAGATCATCAAGGTATACAACCAAAAAGACATCCTTCTCATTTGCGAAAGCCAAGTCCATTGCCCGCTGAAAGGTGGCACCTGCGTTCTTCAAACCGAAAGGCATTTTAGCGTAATGAAAAGTTCCCCATGGAGTAGTGAATGTTGTCTTGTCTCGGTCATCTTCATGGACTGAAATTTGGTTATATCCAGAATAACCATCAAGCAGTGACATACGAGATTCTCCAACTACTCACTGAATTATATCATCCATTTTGGGCAGTGGGTAGTTATCTTTCAATGAAACTTTATTGAGATTCCTAAAATAAATGCACAAGCGAATCTCACCTGTCTTCTTCTGCACGGGCACCAAATTGGAGATCCAATCTAAAAATCTGATGGGAACGATGATTCCTGATTTGTACAACCTGTTTATCTCCTTTTCAATTGATGGCAGCAGTTTTGGATTTAGTCTTCTCAACTTCTGTCTAAAAGGTTTCTGATTAGGCTTAATGGGTATAGTGTGATGAATGATATTAGTATCATATGTCTTCAAGTTAGAATAATCCCAAGAAAACACGTCAGCAAATGAAGACAGCAAACTGATATATTTGGCTTTCATCTTTTGTGGCAATGCTTTAGACAGTTTTACCATTTTAGGATTAGCAGTTGTTCCGATATTGACCTCTTCAACACCCTTCTCTATTGGTTGCAATGTTGGTTTGCGGGCTACGTCATCTTGATCAAAGAGTTCTTCTAAAGGTATCAAGCCTTTAGGGATGATGTTATCCTTTAGCTGCAATACGTCCATTTGATTTATCTGCACCTCATCTTTTCCATCATCATTTTCTTCATCAATTGAGGTCTCTTTGAACTTACCTTTGTTTTGCAGAAAATCATCAATCTCCTCATCATCTTGGAAGACTTGCCAATACCTCTGATTGTCGGGGACAATCGGATGATGCTTGACATGGATTTCGAATTTATTACTGGAGTTCATTGGAATCTTCAAACTATCGGCTGCCTTAGCAAGAGCATCAGCAATGCCGTTTTGAACACGAGGCACACATGTCAAGGTATATTCTGAAAATAATTTCAGGATGTCTAGGACTGCATTCCGGTAAGCTCGCATCACAGGATGCTTTTCTTGATATTCGCCTCTGACCTGCTTAATCACCAATTCGGAGTCGCCATATACTGCAATCCTCTTAGCATTCAACTTTCTTAGAATCTTTAGGCCAACAATCAGAGCTTCATACTCAGCCTCATTGTTTGAACAATCAAAAGCTAATTTGTAAGAGCATACCCACACATTACTAGGCACCTTGTTCGGGGCGGAGAAAGGACTGCGTACCCAAATTCCAATTCCAGCGCCATCATTTCCCACTGCTCCATCGAAATCCATGGTCCACAAACCTTCTTCCTCTTCTCCCAAGTGCTGAAATTCTGCTGGCTCTGTTTTTCCTGCTTGCTGTCCATTACCTTCAGCTGATTTCTCAATGGTGTTTTGCTGTTCTCGTCCTTCTTTCTTCAAAACTTCTTTGAAATTTTCTACTATTTCTGGAATACTTTCTGCTTCAACTAACTGACTATCTACATCGTTAAAACTATCTGAATACAAAACAAAAGACTCTAGATCTATATGTACATAATTAATTGGATGATTAATGGGTTTCTCCTTGCTTGTAATCATGTATTTCATTTTTTGTTCCCGATACAGTTTTCTCATCTGGCCAAACACCGGAATTGTTGCATAGGAGAAATCTAGTTGTAGTGTCCCTTTCAATTTCGCTGCCCAAGACCTGGAAAGAAGCATACCGAACCTAGGAGGGATATCCGCTACCACAATATCCATCAAAAAATTCTTTACAGGGATTTGATCCAGACTTACAACCAAGTCTTTGATGAGCCCGATACATCTTACTCTACTGGAATCAAATGAATAGAGATCATGGTATTTCTGGGTGACGTCCAGACCCAGCTTATCCATGATAGCCTTGGGCATGAGATTGTGAGAAGCTCCAGAATCGAACATGGCATTGTGTAACACAAAATCATGCAATCTTAAACTGATATAAAAAGGTGGCACATCATTGTCTGGAGACTCACCATTCAATGCTGGTCCAAAGATCATTTCGGGTTGATCATCTTCGACATTCACCATATCAGACATTGGATCACAGTTTAAAATTTTAGAAACTTGCCCTCTATAACTGCTATTCTTCATTATTTTAGTCAAGGGAATGGATACCTTCAATTTAGAAATTTCATTCTCTAAACTAAAAGCGGAAGTCTTTTCTACCTCTTTCACTGGGGCTTCCTTCTTTTCCTTTTCTCTCGATACAATTCGCTGATTTGATTTTTCTGCTGATGGTGAATTACTGTTGTCAGGTCCAAGTGCCTCTTTGCCTTTCTTTTGTGCAACTGACGAATCATTCTTTGATGCCAAAACTTCCTTCCACTTTTGAATTGGGTTAATTGGCACATCCCTGTTTCTAGGTGAATATTGCCGCTGTTGAGCAGACAGAGCATTCATATAGCCTCTTTGATACTCCTCTGATTCTTCTTCCAAAACTGTGTCACTTGCTAGAATGAAATCTGCGTCTTTGTGTGCAGCTGAACTTTCTGCATACTCCTCCTCTTTAGTAATGTAAGTAGGCAAATCATCTGGAGTAAAGAAGTGGTTCTCTTCCCCTATTACCTTCCCTTCCTCGTCAGACTCCGATCCGTGCACAAAGTTTTGTTGTAGAGGTGGCTGTACTGGCTGCTGTGCTATTTGATCTTGGGCTCATTGATCTCTCTGCCTTATCCTATATTGTGGCTGCTATTGGCCACATAAGTTAGGATTTCTAACTTGTGGCTTAGGTTTGTCGAGTTTCACCCTTTCAAGCATCTACTCTACCTTCTTGAGTAATTGATCCATCGAGGAAGACTCTTCCTTGACTGTGACCTTCTTTTCTGCTTTTGCTCTAGCTCTCTTGGACAATAGATTTTCTTCAACGCTGACCGCGATTTTCTGCATGTCTTCCATTGTGGCCGGCTCTCTCTCTCTCAGTTGATAAGCCATGTCAGCATCAAAACCATCCGGAAATTTCATCATGGCTAGTCCCACAGGTGGCCTTAGATGATCAGGAATTTCATTATAAATGGAATTGAATCTAATGCAGTAGTCTTGGACCGACTCACCAACGTTTCGTTTGATCTGCTCATACTCAGCAAGAATTTGAAGAGGATTCTTTTTCACTTCCCAGCGGTCTAAAAATTGTCTTTGCAGTTCAGCCAAGGTAGCGATACGTGCAATCGGCAAACCTCTGAACCATTTCCTAACTTCACCTGCAAATGTCTGTACAAAGAGTCTCATTGCTACATTTTCTACATCGATCTCATGAAGGTCATAGAAATCTGCCATTCTGTCCACATGTTGCTGAGCGGTAACGCTGTGAGGGGCACCATCAAACAAAGGGATTTTGCTTTGATAATCTGCAGGCATATCATCTAGAACTTGAGGCAGCACAAGAGGTGCAAAACGGGCAGCCATCACTCTTGGTGGATTTGGTCTTGGAGGTGTTGGATGAGTGTGTGCAGTTTGTAGGGAATTAACAATTTGAGTTTGAAGCTGTGTCGCAATATAGTTATCAATTGACCGGTTAGCCCTTTCAGTTTCTAGGTCTACAAGGAACTGTGGATTGGGGACAGTATAGTCAATAGCCCTTTCGGATTTGGTCTCGAACAATGATATTTCAAACCGCTCATCAAACTCAAGCTCTTCAAGATACTCAAAAATGTCAGGACATGAATGGGATTTGAACACGAGAGTTATAGAGCTCTCTTGACGAAGGAGTCTTGGAATCAAGTTGGGGTTTTCGTAGATATGGGGAGGATCCAGATCTGGATTGGCTCTGGTATATCGTCTTGAAGCCAGCGTGCTATTTTCGAAAAAATCAGAAGGACATGAACAACTTACTCAGCCTATCAAATCCTAAACTTATCATCCGAAAGCTTAGAATTATCAGAAGTATGGGGTGTTCGTAGGTTAAGCCTGCTGTTTATGCAATGGAGAAGACTAACAAACAAAGAATTTCTTCCCTAGTATGGTCGCCACTATGTTAGCACCTAAATCTGCCTTAGGCTAAAGGAAGGCAAAATTCAGGGTAACCATAAACCATGCTCAGTCTGGTAGCTAGCCCTACCAGAATAGGACAGGGCTCTCTCCGGGTCACACTCAAGAAAATAAACAATAGGGTCTGAGATGACTCAAAAATAGATACTGATTTTAGGCTAGGTAAATAAATATGATGGAGATGTTTGAAGAATAACTGAGTTTTCTGGGATGTGTGTGGGGCCAAGGAACAACATGAGTAGAGAATTTAACTCAAAGACATAGGTTATTTCGTGAGGCAAGACAGGCAGAAAGTCTAGCAATTAGAGTTGAAAAAATGTGAGGTGGAGAGACTGTTTAAGAGTGTGAAAAGGGCATAAATACACAAATCCTTTTCAACAGAAGAAAACATAGAAAGTGAAAACTATCCCAAGGCAGAGCAGTGCACTGAATTCTACCTTTTTTACCTAGAAAGATTTCACTGGAAATGAATGTGAATGAAAATATGAAACATAATGAAATACATATGAAACATAAAGAATATACATTTGCTAAACTCACGCCACAGGAATCTCATGAACCAGAGCTACAATCTTTCATTAATTCTCTGTCAAAATGTACAGTGAGTGACTGGGTTTTTCTCCCACAGTTCCCAGAAATGCCAACCCTTTGCAAATAGTGTTGCATACAATAAATAGACTATGCCATTGGGAAATAGAATGACCCATAGTTGGGGAGTTTTTCAAATGATTACAAACTGGAAATGGAAAGCCAACCATTAGTTACAGGTGTAGTGTTACAGAAATGACAAATGGCTTGGGTGACTGCTCGCCTTCCTTTGCCACTTGGATAGGAGCCCACCTTTAGTGAAAATACTTTTTAAACATTGCCTTAGTTTCCAAGAAAAATATAGTGTAAATGAGTGGGCCCACTTGGAGAAAATCGCAAATCGAAATGTCGCGGAGCGGAAGTGATTTTGGCCTTTGGGTCCCTGTGCGTCGCGCCAAAATCTATATGCGCCGTGCCACTTTGGAGGCAATTTTGAGGTACCTTCTAGAGTCCAAATTGTGCCCAAGTGTGCTTGTTGGAAAGCCCTACCTGTCTACTTTCTAACCCAAGTGGAATTTCTGAATTTGGTGCTCATTTGCCCCTCCAAAACTTCATTCTCCCAAGACTGCTTCCTGTGTGTCAAAATAGGGGCAGAGAGGTCATTTTTTGAGTGTTTTTGACCTCCTGGGGACTCAAAACTTGCCCAAACTTCTTGTCCATGAACTAGCAGTCATGAATTTTCATGATGAATCCAAAAATTCAAACCATTTGTGATTTGGAGCTCCCAATCCTAAGCACCGCGCCAGTGGCATGACGCACAGGGAGAAAAACCCTGTTTTTGCACAAAAATTTCCAAAAACACCAAAAATGCCCCAAATTTCTTGAAATTTGGGCTGGAGCTTCCTTATCAAGTGTTATGCTAGGCCAAAGAGGCTTTGGCCAATATATGAAGTCGATCGAGCTCCCTTTGCCTCTTTTGCTTCTTGATTGCCTTCCTCAATTTCGCCTTCAAATTCCTGATTCGGGCCTTGCACACTTTGTTTCGCGCCATGTAGTGGAAAGCCATGTGTCTCAGCAATGCATGGTCCTTATCAACCTTGTCTAGTAGCCTCTCCAAGTGCATGTTAACTCTCTCGAGATTGGCCTCCCGATCCTCATTAATCTCTTGCTCCAATGACGTGAGCTCAACTCTTCTCCTTTGTGCAGCTTGGCGATGCTCACGAATGTTTTGTAGCTCCATGATCGCTTGCTGATCCTCCAGCTGTTTGTTCCTCTACTCCAGATATTTCATGTTCCATTTGGCTCTTTCCAGATCAAGAGACAAGGCTTGAATCTCTGCTTGCTGCTCCTGGATTATCTCTTTAAGCTATGCATTTGTTGGTTCTGTATCTGTCTCATCATCACGAAGGAGAACGAATTCGGTCTCTCGTTCACCTGATGGATCACCTAAAGGCCCCTCATCCCACATTGGCTCCTTGCCTTTTTCCTGTTCCTGTGATGCTGATGGAGGAAGCGAGGCCCCTTCCACCCCAGGTGGAGATAACACTCGCTTTGCCGCTACAAACAAACATCCGGTGCCTTTCTGATATATGATGAAAACCGGCACACTAGCAGTCTCATGGCGCTCATACCGACGAGAAGGTTCACCCTCATGCTCAACCTCTGATAATACCTGTGAAGTGTTGAAGAGGTCACGGGAGAAGAAATCATCCCAAGTAATGCCCTGCAATCCCAACTGATGAAAAACCAAAATCTTAATAAGAGCAAAGTGATAAACACTGTTAAGTTGCTGCTGAGGGGTCTTGTGTTGCATGAAGGTGTTCATCCTCTCTATGTTCCTGCAAATGAAATATGGGATGTTCATCATCCGTACCCTGGTAAAGTGCATGAGCAACCTGATGTGATAGGCATATAGACGAGAGAACCTCCCCTCACAGCTGAAGTACTTCATGATCAACTTCATGAGTGGAGCATATTCATCTTTCAAATATCGGAATGGAAAGACTCTTGTGAGCTGCCTCAAGAAATTGGCCTTAATGTAAGGCTCATAATTTTGCCGATCAATCTTCTGTTTCTTGTGCCATGGTTCTCCAACATTCAGTATGCCGGTTGCTAATGAGACAGTTTTAGGTGTCAGTGTGAAGGTGACACCGGCCAAGATAGAGTGATCTCCATGTAGGTGAAGCACAAAAAGACGAGCCAACTCATGATGAACTCGAACATTAGCCACTCTTTGACAAAACTCAAAACATGATAGATGCTGGAAACATGACATAGCAAGAGGGCATGCCTGCAATTCTGTGAGGGTGGTTGGCTCATCCCTAACATGTTTTCCACTTTTATGATGTCTCTGGGGAGCCTGTTATTCTGAGGATGAATCACTTTGAGTTTCCACCTTGTACTCCGATGAATGCTCAGATGCCATGACTGCTGTATATGGACTGTGCTTGGACTACCCTTTGATGATGGTAGTGAAACTATGTGTTGTTATGAACTCTGCCACCAAGGGGAACAATGCAAAAAGGGAATGTTAGGAAGGGGATTAATATGATGGGATTAGGGATTATGGGGAGAAGTTTTGTTTTAGGGACATGTAGGAGGGTTTGGGGATTTTATAAGGAAGGGTTTTGGGGTTTTACATTGACAAATGAGTGGAGGGGATAGGGAATAGAGGTTTAGTACTATTTTAGGGTAGGGAAAGATGGGAAAAATGGAATAGGGGGAAAGGGAAAAATGGAAAGAAGGGGAAAAATGAAAGGGAGGAGGAACCTTGGCCTCAACACAACAAATTTGCAACCCTAAGAGCAATGGCTTTGATGATTTCAAGAGGTAGGGTTTAGGCATTTTTATTGCAACTATACACGGCCATAAACCATCATCATATCCACAAAATTTGATGAGAAAGCAAGATGTAGACCCTACCTGTCAATTTGAAGGGTTTCAAAGTGATTTGTTGCAAGTTTGGCACAATTTCGGGCCTTTGTGGGTGTGCGCCGTGCAGCAAACCCAGTGCGCCGCGCTCTGTGTGTGCGCCGCACCCGTGTAGTTTCACCACTGTGGGGTTGCACCCTGTGCGCCATGCTCTCTATGTGCGCCGCGCCCCTCTGTGTGTGCGCCACGCTCTGGAAAACACCTCCAACCTCTCCTAAAATGCGTGCTAACTCTTCACAATGACTTTGCAATGCTTTCTCTATAACCTTGGTATGCATAATGACTTTGTTTCTTGTGGGAATCTTATATAAAGACTTTGGAGTCATGGCTTTAATTTTTGTTTCTTCAAAACCCCCTTTGATAATGTTTTATTTTGGCACTTTTTCCTGATTTAATTCAACTCTGTATTTCACTTTTCCCTTTGAATTTTTAGCTAAAATGATGCAATTTTTGGTATTTTTTGCAGGGGTTGTTGACATGGAATTTGGTCAAGGAGACTAGGGCTGTGCTTGGAGAAATCCACTGAGAAACTTTGAAATTTTTTTACAAATGACAAACTGTTGACTTTTCTTCAAAACAGAGCTTTGAAGAACAGTGGTAATATATCAATATGACGATGAAAATCTATGAATCACAACTTTATAAGAGCCTCCCTCTGGCCTTGCTGGCTTTATTGGACATTGCTTGAGGACCAAATGACCAATCCCTAGACTTGATGACCGAAATGACTCTCGTCCACTAAAAGATCAAACATTGACTGTCATGGACTTTAATACACATTGATGAAAAGACCTGAGCCAGCAGGTACAAGACATGAGGGGAATGAATGGTAAGGCCCTTCCGTCAGGTTATGGCATGCCCCTAGTGGAATGCAGCTGAGTGAATGGGGCGAGACACCTAAAAATGAAATGCAGAAAGAGTTTTGATCTCTGACAGAGGACTGACAAGACCGACTCTAACTGGATGGAATGGTACTACTACTACTAAAAATGAGGCTATAAAATTCCTCAGAGATTTTGTTGCCCTAATGAAACTCCTAAATTTAGAAACATTAGTGGGAATATACCATTTCATGATGACCTCCATTTGGTAGGATATATCTTCATCTCTCCTCCACTTATCACATACCTGAGATACAGCAAATAATTTTCTGTAAAATCACAATCCTTGAGATTTGCCAGGAGCTAGTGCTTCTTTAACATCTCCAATACCTACGTCAAATGTGAGATGTAATATTCCTAGGTAGCATTGTATACTAGTATATCATCTAAATAAGCAATAACTGAATCTATAAAAGGGTGCAATACATCATTCATCAATCTCATAAATGTAGGTGGTTTTTTACATTGACAAAATGAAATGACTAACCACTCACACAAACCTTATCTGGTTTTGAAGGTGGTCTTGCACGTATCTTCTTCTATGAATTGAACCTAGTGATATCCAAACTTCATGTCCAACTTGGTGAAGTACTTTTCTTCCTACAACTAATATAACAAATCATCTATCCTTGGAAGGGGGTATTTCTTCTTGAGCGTGATTTTTTTCAATGCCATGTAATCTATACATAGCCTCCAAGTCATGCCCTTCTATTGATGCTTTTGGACCCACCAACATGTCAAGGGGATCTCCCTGGTAAGAAGTCCCAATTAGACATCATATTGTTTGGTGTAGGAGTCCCAGCAGTGGATCGTATAGCAATGAATTGACTGCGATTTCACACAGAGGTAAGTAAGATAAATCTGTTAGTAGCATGGGTGTGATCGTTGTGGTGAGTCAAGGAAGGTGCATGAGAGGTTCTAACACATGTGGGTTGAGATGAGTGCACTCCTTGGCAACCTGTAATAGTACTCAGATGCAAAGGGAACACACGAGTGAAGATGCATCATAAGCTGTAAAGCAAGTCAGATGGCAATCCAAAGTGATGGTTAAACCAGTCAACACGTTTCAAAAAGATTCATACATGCTCATACAGAATAGTCCATACATGCATGCATAAGAAAGAAAATACACATGCCATTTAGAGTAAACACGACAGCTAGAATACAATACAACATATGCATGAAATGTGTTGGCTCTTATTATATAAAGAAGTGTAAGTTCCAGTCATATAATACATCCATGTACACCCGCTAGCCCCAACAGTGGAATGTAACATCCACATCTGCCTCCTCCTCCAAAGATATGTACTAGCTCCGTGTAGTGGAGAAGCCAAGGTGCGTTACAATATTGTCCAAGCTCTCTCCAAGATAGTCTTATCAAAAGCTTGGCTGACCAAAAGCCTTTACAATGAGTTATGAGGTTCTATTTATAGAAAAGGGTGGGGTGACCCTTGACATTTCCCTTTGTGACATTTGATCTACCCTCATGACTCTTTATCTACTCTATAACTGTTACATCGAACTATTGGCACTTGAACTTCCACTTGTCATGATGTTACATTAAAATGCACATGTTCTCATGTGAGACAGAATGGCTTGAGGAAGCCATGCAAGACATCACTAACACTCAGTCTGTTGAGGTGAGACCAACTCTTTGACATGCTTGTGACAGTGAGGTTGGTGAGTTGATGCCAAGCTTTGTCATCTGTGATGGTTTACATGCACCCCATGGTGACATCTTGTTGAAGCAAGCTCTTGCCTCTGTTGCATCTGGTGCATTTCTATGGCTCCTTCATCCAACTCATCTACTAACATCCGCATGGTCTTCTTGAGTGTGGCTGAACTAGCAACACACTGACGCATAGTGTCTCTGCTGATCTTCAAGTGTGTTATGGTGGTCATGCGCATCAACATGCCGAAGTACATGTTTAGCTCTAGTTGGACTTTCTTCTTGTCTTCGCCTTGGTGAGTGTGTTGAATGGGTTAGATCGCATGTGTGCGCATGATGACTTGCACGTTGCTGAATCCCTTACATGCGATCAACAACATTTCTCACCATGTCTGTGCCATTCGAGTTGCGGGGATATATCTATAACCTGTATGGGTGAAATTTAATATGTGAGTGCATGTTGCACCCATTGTTGTTCCTGTTCCTGCTACAACTGGTTTATCTGTCTGTGCAGCTTCACGTTCTTCCTTGAGTTGCTGCTTTAGCACATGCAACTCCTTCTTTGTTCCTTTTTCTATCTTCATGCCATCTTCATGTCATGTCGTCACCTCATAGCCTGAGTCTCCAAAGTTTCTTTCATCATCAATGGATCTGCTTGAGCTTGCAACTTTTTCTACCTTTGTGTTGTTAACAACCTTCCTCTTGCATTCGTTGCATTTGTTGCATCCATTGCATTCGTTGTGTGTGTTGCATTCATTGCGTTTGTTGCATTTGTTGAATTTATTATGTTTGTTACATTCGGTATGCTACCTTCAGCTATTATTCATGATGCTACTCATTTTGATGCTATTGTTGTCATATCTTGATGTCCTTGTCTATGAAAAACTTCATATCTTCATGATTAGGCAAGCTCATAGACATTTGATCGACTGCATCTCCAGGTGTGCTCTGAATGGTGTCTTCAACTCTACTCTCTTGGAAACCATTGTACCTGTACTACTAAGAGGCATATGAACACCTGCAATACTTGGAGACATGGAAACACACATGGCAAGGAATCTGTTAGTTGAAAACCAAAATGAACTTAAGAACTGACTTGCAACCTACATGTGCGATTGATCATGAAGGTTGCGCAATCTTGGCGGGGAGGTTGGGAGACAGACTGCTAAGGCTGCGCAAGGCACAATGTGGGATGCTTAGAGACTGAATGACTAATGGAACTGTGAAATGCACAGTCCAGTCTAGCTATTGACTACTGGAATTGCACAATGTGCAATCTCAGCTGGCAATGGCTTCAAGCTCAGTGACTACATTGTGAAATTTTTTTGACCAGCAGTCACTGTCCCTTAGGATTGTGCAAAGTATGCCTGGGGAATAGCTGCTAGGAAGAAATGCACATTTCCTGAGAGGAAGATAGAGCCTTCCCTCTCAGGATTGCACAATACTGTCTTGGTGAGGCTCTTGGTGAGACAGAGTCTAGGCCAAGGCTGCCCAAACTTGTCCACAGGCAACTGAAAGCAAAGGTGAAAGTGAATTCATGGTGACACTAAGTGAAACCAGAAGTGATTGATCGTGCATGTAAACTGTTGTAGCATTCATTGTCATTTGAGCTTACTTGATAATTTAAAAAAAAAAAAAAAAAAAAAACACAAAATCAAATATTATGATGTAATTATAAAAAAAAACAAAAAGACAATGGGCCCGACCCATTGTCTAAAGTTCATACAGGTTCAATAAGCGCGATCGAGTGATAGCTTAATACATACGTTGAGGTGTGCTGCAAGAAAGAAAAGAGCACAAAGACTAATTCAAGTTCAACCCCCACAGTTGACCATGACATTGGCATGGTTGACCACGATCTGTGGCCTGAAATTACTGTAGGGGTTTAACCTTGTGGAAGCTCCCGTACATTCTTTACCCCCACGGTGGGCCACCCAAAACATTCCACTCCACGTCGCTCACTCCACATTTTCCACCACTTTCATCCATTAATCGCCCACGTCACTCACTGTACTCTGCCACTTCATCCATCACTCCACTAATGCACAACATTTATTTCATAGCATTTGTTACAGTTTTTCCCCTGTTCAGTTATTGTATATAATTAAAGTAAAATAGAATGTTGTATTGATCATTTGCTTGTAAAATGGAGTAGTTTCCTTTCTAATTTGATATTCCGAGTCAACAATTGTCTTCAGCAACTATATTCCGAGTCAGCAAATGTCACCCACCAGATGCCATGACTAAGCAAGTAAGTTCTTCCTCAATCATTCATACCTCATTAATGGATGTCGAGCACGATATTTTTGATATCTTTTATACCATTAAACACCTCCATTGTATCAAGAGGTCATGTTGAACCACAAGAAATGACTTGTATTCATGGCAATGGTTAGGTCAGGTGTTCTAGTTGCTTTTGTTCCTAGAACTCATTTATTTCCTAAATTTGTCCAATGGTTAGCCTCAACAATGTACCCCAAGAAATGTTTTGTAATGAACCAGTCAAGGGAAAATGTTTTTCAAGTAACTTCACCGCTAATACACCAAGCCTTGAATTATCTTGTATTAGGAACTTACACTACTTTTACTAAAGAATCCCTAATTTCTTATTATGAAAACATGTCTCCTCAGGAGCTTTCCCATGTCACTTCTTTTTTAGCTCCTAAATATGGTCAATTCTCCTTTGATGTCAATATTTTCTCTTTAGGGATGTTTGCAGTTGATATAAGACATGTGTTGCAAATAATTACTAAAATTATAGGAAAAGAAGACTCCAAGCAAGTAGACAAAGTTCTGTTGGGATTATTTTCCTTAATGATGAAGCTTGAGACAGTGCTAGACATCCCACCTTTCTGGGTAGAGGTTATCAATACTCAATTTATGACTTTACCTCTCACTGGTTCTTTCAAATTTCCTTTAGTCATTACTTATCTATTTTTGTACCAGAATGCTAATCATTTCTATGGTTTAGGGTTGAATGTTGTTGATATCAATAAAAAGAAGTAGTCAATAGTGTTTTGGACAAACCTAATAAGAGGTGATCCAGAAGATGGTGGTTTATTTTAGTTTATTTCTTTATTTCTTCCAGTGGCTTATAAGATTCTAAATGGAAGCCTACTCCCGACATTCTTTCCTAAAGCTCAGGATTGTCTTCAGTTGAGTAAGGATGTGAGATGTGGGGATTGGTTCATTTTTGAAGAACATGCAGAGATTAGGCTTTATGGGGCCTCTATCAAGTCATACAGGTTTCCTAAGTTCGTGCCAATGAGGCTTTTTTCCCTTGAATTCATAAGGCACAACTTGGATGTTGATCAAGTTCATTTTGTTCTTATGAAGAAAGGCTTCTTTTTCAAGTTGGCTAAAGCAGTGGGACCCTTCATTGTAAATACTAGACAAGCTGCTCTAGAAGTTGAAAAATTGTTGAATGGCATGGGTTTTCTACAGGAGGTTGAGTGGGCTTATGACCTTCACCAAATTATTTCAAAGAGAAGATTGGAGAATGGCTATTAAGCTTTTTTACAGGAAAGTAGGCCTAAAACTGAAAAATTGGCAAATGGAGGTTTGCAAAACATTAAGGGAATAGAGGTTGAAACCGCTAGCATTTCAGAAAAAGGTGTCAGGAGAGCTAGAGAGGAAGTTATTGATCTAGAAGAGGAAGATTCTAAAACAGCAAAAAGGATCAAGCTATAGGATGTAGTGTCTTTGACACAACCCAGTTTGGTCATTTAGTTGGGAGAGACAAAAGGTCCTCCTGCTTCCCCATCTTCTAGAGAACCTGTTCATGATCAGGTTCCTTTAATACAAAATATGTTTGCTCAAATAGCCAAAATAACTATGAAGATAAAGATGAATATGGAGGCTCAAGGTGAGTCTCAAGTAACCCCTAAGAAAACTAGATTTCTATCTGCCATGGATTTGGAGAAGAGCCCACTAAAAATTGCTTTCTCTCACCATACAAAAATACCAATGGGATCTTGGAGTAGTTTTAAGATTTTGAATTTGACTGTTGACACTCACAAGCTTCCAATGCTTGACGAGGTCAATCTACATATGTAAACTGTAAAGTTAATTGTAAATGATCTATATAAGACAAATCCAACAGCAGTCAAGGCAGAAAAAATGCTTAATAAGGTAATTCAATAGTTGAAATTGGAAAAGGCCAACTCTAGAGATTTGAATGCTCAAGTTGAAGAGTTAAAGAAGATTATCATTAAAATAGGGGTCAATCCTGATGACCAACCTGTTGTTCAAAAGTTATTGCAATCTGCTAAGTCAGAGATTGGGATCCTGAAAAAGAAGTTGAATTTACCTACAGGTGAGCATCCCATAGCTGCAGGGATAGTTGAAGTGGAAAATGAAAAAGAAAAGCTTTTGCAGGATGTGTTACAGAAAATTGAGGAAGTTTCTTTACTTAAAGAAACTCTTGACAAGTTGCAAAAACAGCTGGACACTCATGTTTGTACGATAGTAATTCCATCCAACACAGATGATCTAGTAGCACAGGTTTTACAACTGGGAATAGAGCTTAAAATGGCTGAGCTTGATGCTAAGAAAGCCCAAAGAGAGTTGGAAACAACTTGTAAACTATTGATATTAAGTGAAGAAGAATCAATAAGGGAAAAAGATAATGCAAAGAAGAACATAGAGGATCTTTTGAAGGCTAAAGATGAAATCAAGAGGTTTAAAGAGAAAATGAAAGGTAATGTGTCCTTAATTTAGGCCAGAGAAATCTTATGGGATGAGATTATTGAAGTTATCAAAGGTATCTGGGGATTTCTGGTGATTATTTTAGAAGAAAAAACACTCATTCGGGATATGGAGGAGGTGGTCACTAAAAATAAGCAGAAGGATCTAGATAGATCAAAATTTGCAAAGAAAATGATAGATTTCATTAATTCTAAGTCTACTGCAGAATTGAAGGAACATGAAATGCCTAACAATATAACATGTGCTATTGATTTTAATAAAATGATTGTCAGAAATATCTGCAGGATTACTACTGAGAAGAAGATAAAGGAGATAAAGGAGGCAGTTTCAAAGTTTAACATCTTGTTTGATAAAAGGGTTAGGGCTGGACTTCCTTCTTGCTGGGATCTACAAGGAAACTTGTTGCCATGGAACACATATGAGACTTTGCTGGTTGAGGCAAAGAGCAAAGTTGACAACACTCATGAAAGGACAACAGTGTTAAAGGGAGCTACCATAGTGAATTTCCTGAACAAGGATTTTAAGCTTCTCTAGATGGTAAAGACTCTATTTACTGACAAGCCCACTTACAGCAGGATTACAGCTTGCAGGATAGCACTTGACAAGTTAGAAGAAGCACCAAAATCAAATGTGCCATTATGGAGAAAGTGCAAGGAATGGATGATAGAGCAACACAAAGATACATCAGCAGAACCACAGGCTCAAGCTATAGATTCAAATAGCGAGCAACAATCTCCCATCATTCTCTGATTTCTATTACTTCTTATTATCTTGTTTTCTTGAAATGAATGAGGTGTTTTTACCCTCAAATGTAATATTTTGTAATGATCTTTACTTTAAAACAGTTAGAGGATAGTTAGGTAGTTTGACAATTTTGGGTGGTTATTAACTATCCTATGATGTATAAAGGAGGCAAAATTATAGAAAAAAAGGTCTGAATTTTGGAGAACCTGGAGACAACACTATTTTGTACTTGATGAATTGATGATTAATAAAAGAATCAAGAGTTTCCATAAATGCTGGGTACGATTTTGTTATTTCTCAATTGTGTGTCATTTCTATTTATTAATCTCTTTAAATATGGTAATGAAGCAGTAGGTCTTTATCTACTGATGTAAATGAAGTCAAAATCCTTAAAGGCGCTCCCATATTTAAAACCTCTTTCCATATGTTTCCTCTAAATTATAGAGAATAGTTCCTATTAAACACAACATATTGTCTTTAATTTCCTTACATATTCTTCACATCACATTCATATTCAGCATCACATGGCATTTTGAGACTTTCTAAGTCATCTAAATATTGAGGATTTAAGGTCATGTCCTTCAGACTCTTCAAATAAGAGATTCAACAGAGATATAAGTGACAAGCATAGTAAATTATTAATGTCTTAGGCATAATTTCTACACATCCAAGAAATTGGTTTCCTAAGGGACAACATAAACATTGAATGAAAGATTCAGTAAATAGATCAACATGCATGTGCGTGAAGTGAGTCACCGAATCGACGACCGTTCATGCAAAATAGTTTCATGCATGCGACAACAGTGAGATAGCAATGAAAACCAAAATGGTGCTAGTACAAGATAGTATTTATAAAAATGAAAACAAGCGTTCGCTGAAATCAAGAAGACAATGTTCATAAGAAGTGAAACGCAAAAAGCACTAGAAATGCAACACAAGTCATGGAAAGTGGGCTTACCCCAAAAAAACTACATTGAATGTGCTGACAACTCCTATGTGTGATGTGGGATGTCAGAGCTACAATGTTGATGTGATAAATGAGCTCTGCAGCATCCGGTTGATGAGTTTTGATAACATCGAGGTTGTGACGCGCATGCCACAAATTTAGGGAAAGCGACACTTGGTGGGAGGTTTTTGAAATGATCCTTGCATGTAACCTTCGAATGCCAAAAATAGATCCCTGAAACAAGGGATTCCTTGCATGCTGCCTTTAGGACAAGTAGCCCATGCATGCAAGTTAGTTTTTCTCGGTCTTGGAGGGAACCGGTCAACTCAGTTTCACATGCAAGAGACTGCTCAATTACTGGGAGAGAATGTGCATTTCTAGCTAGGATCTAGGATGGCTGCCCAAGAGATTTGTGGAATTTCTAGGAAAAGTAGCTAATTGTTGCCAAGATTTGGGCAAATTATAGGCTGAGCAACCCTGTTGGGGAAAATTGCACAATTTTCACTGTGAGTGTTGACTGCCAAAATTGCGCAAATCCAGAGCCCAACAAGCTGCTAGTCAGGATTGTGCAATTTCTGGAGGGAAGGCTAGTTGCCATCCAATATTGCACAATTTCTTGGTGGAGCTGCTCAGCCTACAACTGTAACAAGTTTGGGTGATTAGCCTGTGAGGGGAATGCATCAAGCTGTGGTTGACAAGCTGTCTTTGTGCAAGCAAAACACTGAAGCTTGTGAACTTGACGAAGCAAGGCAAGCTGCTGTGAAAAGTTGGAAGGGAGGCTCCAAAACAAAGCCAATGCAAAATTTTGGAGGGTGGTTGTAGCCGCTACAACACTTGGTGACACACTGGTAGAACTCCAGCTCTCTGAATGGACCTTGTTCATGAAAATCAAGTCTAACACCTCCGAAAATATTGTTCAATTCTCATCTCCTCTTGGTTTCCACACTAGCTTGATTTTAAGATGTAGCATCTACCAAGATTTTGGTCGATTGACACACATTCCAAGTCAACGAAACACAGTTTCTTCGATTGGTGTTGAGGGGTATATTGGTGCATAAGGAGTATAGTCATCAGAGTCTTAGTTTCATCTCTGATGTTCCTCTACTGCCAGCAAGCCTAGACCTTACCTCGGTGGAGTTACATAGGAACACAAGCATGGCTCCGATGCCAGCGAGCCTAATCAGTACCCTGGGGGAATTACTTGCATCACCTCTATACGCAGGAAGCCTTTCTCTTCTTTCTCCTTATTCATTTTCATTTTTTTTCAAACTTTTTTCACTTTTTCATTTTTTTCATTTTTCATTTTCATAACTGTGCATAGTACTTATTCATTTCAGAGGCGGAAGAGGGATCCCGATTGATTGAGAGCAAAAGAGGTTGTTGCTGTAGAGAAGTAGTTTATTATACCTTTGACATGCCTGTTAAGGTTTTCCCCCTCACCTTACTCTACTTGACTAAGCTGACAAGGGGTAACCCAAAAACAACCGACTAGAGTAGGTGACAGTAGTTAGCGCACAAGTGTTGTGTTTTCACCAAGGTTCTCTTCGAATAGTAAGTATTTTCCTTCGATGTATCATGGAATAAAAGAAACAAGTTATTCATATAGAGGCATGATGAAAGATAACCAAGTATTCATAGTAGCATAAGGCCTCTTTTACTTTACCCAGCTTGCTTCTAGAGTCATACATGGTTTCATGCGAAACTATCCTACAAAACGAAACAAGTGAACTAACAAACAGCAAAGTGAAGCAAGAGTAGAAGAAAAAGAGAAAGCAAAGCAAGTAAGCAATCAAGCAATTAGACAAACAAGTAAACAAAGAAAGTAAGAAAACAAGCACGCAAGCAGACAACTCAAAAGCAAACACTAGTCCTACTCCTAAGCTAATAGTGCATGGGTAATCTCACGTGAAGTGATCCTTTGAATGCAACCATCAGCACATTGGTTGACCCATGTTGGTGAAGGCATGGTTTGTGAAAAATACAGTTGTACGAACCGAAAAACTAGAAGGATGTAACAGTGAAGACAAACAAACTGCGAGCTTACAAGCGACCACATAACAAAGATGAGTGAAAGTGCATGACATTCTTTATGTGGATCTGCCATGGTGTTGTGCTACACTACATGTAGATGTCGGGTGTATGCATTCTCTTGACTGTGACATGCAAGCAAACATGAGAAAGGTATACCACTTGTGTTGTGCATGTTCAGTTGCTATGTAAGATTCCTGCAATGCATGAGTGATGGGATCGTGTAGTTAGAGCGGAGGAAGTAAAATCTAGGTGTTTGGTTACTCTTCAGTGCAAAGCAAAGAGAGATTAGGAGCCTTGAGTTTTTCAACAATTTCCGAAATGGAAGTGAAACCAACCTCAAGACAGGGAGGGCTTGACATAACCATTAGCTCGGGCTGAAGTGCCTCAACAGTCTGGGGGGGTTTGACCTCATTGATAGATAGATCATCATAGACCAGCATCTTGGATAGATTAACAATGGTTGAATCAACATCATGATTGGATGAGGAAGTGAATAGATCATGACAACCAAGATTAGAAAATTTAGGATGTTGGTTGCCGTCATGATGATTTGATGAATCGGAAAGAGGGGTAGATGTGAAGCAAATATGTTCACACTCTGTGTTTTCAAGAAGTATAAATGACAGATTGAATAGATTTTCTGAGGAAGATGTGTCCTCTCCACACTGTAATGACAGACTGACATCCGAGGTGTCCTGTGAATGATCAGAAGTAGAAACATCCGGAAATGGGTTTTTACAGGGGAAATTAGGAATGAAAAAATCATAAGGGATGTTAAGATGAAGTGGATGAGACGTGGCTAGAAGGGATTCATCCTTCACCATGAGCTCTTCTTTAGATTCCCGCACACACTTCTCATGAATGATGGCACAGGTTGGTTGCATAACACTAACTCTGTTGACAGCTTGATCTTGGTTCACAATAGGTGAGAAGTCTGGAGTGGGAGAACACAAGATAGTACAATCTGAAGGATCAACAAAACGTGAGGATGAAGGTCAAGGGAAAAAGTCCACGTGACAACCAACAGTCTCGCAAGCCAAATCTATGCAAATCTCAAGAGCAAGTGGGGTGGGAGAGTGTGACATCTCAACAGAGGAATGTGCATGATCTCCCACATCACTTTGTAGTGGTGGAGCTGTTTGATGAGGTGAAGGCGGATAGTCACTCGTGATAGTGACTGTGACTGCCTATGATTGCGTAGCTCCATCACCGAAGTGTGCTGAGTGAGGTTCAAATATGTGAAGAAGATACTCAAATATTCCATAAATAAATTCCCAATCAATTTCATCTTCAGCGAATCAGTATGCAAGATTACAAAAGCGTGTGTAAAACTGATCAACGGATTCATCAGGTGCTTTGTATAATTTTAGAATTTCTTGATAAAGTTCTTTCCAGTTAAAGTGATGGAAAGCACGGTCTATCTTTTCATCCAGATGAACAAGAGAATGAATATCTTTCTCGGGCAGTGTGGCACACCAGTGCATTAGGTGCGCTCGCAGTGTGTAGACGAACAACGTGTAGCTCATGTATTCTTTAAAAAATCCATGGCTTTCACATGAGCCTACAATGCCTACCACGTTCCTAACCAAGGCTACATAGCCTCCACCATCAAGATTTTTGTGAGACAAGTTATTTGAGAGTTGTTTCTAGATGATCAAATTGTTTCCATAAGACATACATTTCGGAAGAGCAACTCGGGAGTTAGTCATGATAGATGCATAGAGATTCAAAATAGATGTGAGGACTCAGCTTGTCATCTTCCCTCCTTATAGCGTCAAAATGTTGACAGTGTTGGACCCGCTAACATGTCAAGGGTTAGACCTCAGACCATTTGGTGTAGGAATCCCAGTAGTGGGTCATATAGAAATGTCTTGATTGCGATTTCACACAAAGCCAAGTAAGATAACTTTTTTAGTAGCAAGGGTGTGACTACTGCAGAGAGTCAAGGAAGGTGCATGAGAGGTTCTTACACATGTGGGTTGAGACGAGTGTGCCCCTTGGCAACCTATAACAATGCTCAGATGGGAAGGGAACACACGAGAAAAGATGCATCGCAAGCTGGAAAGCAAGTCAACTTGTAATCCAAAGTGATGGTTAAACTAATCAACACTTTCAGAAATATTCATACATTCTCATAGAGAATAGCCCATACATGCATGCATAAGAAAGCAAATACATATGCCATTTAGAGTAAACAAGACAATTGGAATACAATACAACATATGCATGAAATGTGTTAGCTCTTATTATATAAAGAAGTGTAAGTTCAAATCATACAATACATCCATGTACACCCGCTAGCCCCAATAATGGAACATTACAACCACATTCATCTGCTCCTCCAAACAGATGTACTAGCTCTGTGTAGTGGAGAAGCCAAGGCACATTACAATACTATCCAATCTCTCTCCAAGATAGTCTTATTGGAAGCTTGGCTAACCAAAAGCCTTTATAATGAGTTATAAGGTTCTATTTATAGCAAAGGGTGGGGTGACCCTTGACATTCCCCTCTGTGATAGTTCATCTACCCTCATGAATCTTCATCTACTCTATGACTCTTACGCCCAACTATTGACACTTGAACTTCCACTTGTCATGACGTTACATTACAATGCACATGTGCTCATGGGAGATAGAATGGCTTGAGCACGACATGCAAGACATCACTGACACTCAGTCTGTTGAGGTGAGACCAACTCTTTGACATGCTTATGATGATGCAGTTAGTGAGCTGATGCCAACATTGGTCGTCCGTGATGGTGTGCATGCACCCCATGGTGACATCTTGCTGAAGCAGGGTCTTTCCTCCATTGCATCTATTTCATTGGTATGGCTCCTTCATCCAACTCATCTACCAACATGCGCATGGTCTTCTTGGGTGTGGTTCAACCGGCAACACACTGATCCATAGTGTCCATGCTCATCTTCAAGTGTGTGATGGCAGTCATGCACATCAACTTGCCAAAGTAAATGATCAACTCTAGTTAGACTTGCTTCTTGTCTTCACCTTGGTGAGTGTGCTGAATAGATTGGATCGCATGCATGTGCACGATCACATGCATGCTACTGAATCCCTTGCATGTGATCAACAACACTGTTCACCATGTCTGCTCCATGCCAGCTGCTAGGATAGATCTATAACTTGTACGGGAGAAGTTTCCTCCATGAGTGCATGTTTCGCCCACTGTTGTTCCTGTTCTTGCTGCAACTCATTCATCTATCTTTGCAGCTTCATGTTCTTCCTTGAGTTGTTGTTTCAGCACATGCAACTCCTTCTTTGTTCCTTTCTCTGTCTTCACACGATATTCATGATGCATTGTCACCTCGTAGCCTGAATCTACAAAGTTCCTTTCATCATCACTGGATCTGCTTGAGCTTGCAACTTTGTTCCACCTCTATGTTTTCAACAACCGTCCTCTTTCATTCGTTGAATTCATTGAACTCATTTCATTCGTTGCATTCATTGCATTTGTTGCATTTGTTGCATTTGTTGATTTTGTTGCATTCATTGTGTTTGTTGCATTTAGTATGCTGCCTTTAGCTGTTGTTCATGATGCTGCTCATTGTGATGTTGCTGTTGTCATATGTTGATTTCCTTGTCTATGAACAACTTGCTCTCTTCGTGAGTAGGCAAGCTCATAGAGATTTGATCGACTGCATATCTAGGTGTGCTCTGAATGGTGTCTTATACTTTGCTCTCTTGGAAACCATTATACCCACACTGTTGAGAGGAAGATGAACACCTGCAATAATTGGAGACATGGCAACACTCATGGAAAGAAATCCATCAATTGAAAACCAAAATGAGCTTGAGAACTGACTTGAAGCATACCTGTATGACTGATCATGAAGGTTCCACAATTTAGGCCTGGAGGTCAGGAGACTGACTACAAATACTATGCAAGGCACAGTCTGGGCTGCTCGAAGACTAATTGACTACTGGAACTGTGCAATGCATTGTCTATTCTAGTGGATGACTTCTGGAATTGCGTAATGCGCAATCTTAGTTGGCAATGGTTGCAGGCTCAGTTAATGGATTGCGTAATTTTCTAGGCTAGCAGTCACTGTCCCTTAGGATTGTATAGAGAAGGCCTAGGGAACAACTGCTGGGAAGAAATGTGCATTTCCTGAGTGGAAGACAGAGCCTTCCCTCTCAGGATTGCATAATGTTGTCTTGGTGAGGCTCTTGGTGAGGTAGAATTTGGGCCAAGGCTACCGAGACTCGTTGATGGTCAATTGAAAGCAAACGTGGAAGTGAATGCATGGCGACACTAAGTGAAAGAAAAAGTGATTGATCGTGCATGTAAAAATTGAATGAAAGATTCAGTAGATAGATCAACATGCATGTGGCTAAAGCGAGTCGCCGAATCAGCGACTGTTTGTGCAAAACAATTTGATGCATGCGACAAGAGTGAGATAGCAATGAAAATTGAAACGATGCTAGTATAAGCTATTATGTACCAAAATGACAAAAATGGTTCACTAAAATCCAGCAGAAAGTGTTCATATGAAGTGAAATACAAAAAACGTCAGAAATGTAACACGAGTCATGGAAAGCAGGCTTACCCCAGGAAACCTGCGTTGAATGTGCTGACATCTCCTAAATGGGATGTGGGATGTCATAGCTACAAGGTTGATGTGAGGAATGAGCTCTACAGCGTCCGGTTGATGAGTTTTGATTAACATCGAGGTTGTGACGTGCATGCCAGAAATATAGGGAAAGAGACACTTGGTGGGAGGTTTTTGAAATGATCCTTGGATGTAACCTTGGACTACCAAAAATAGATCCCTGAAATAAGGGATGCCTTGCATGCTACCTTGGGGGAAGCAGCCCATGCATGTTAGTTAGTTTTGCTTAGTCCCGGAGGGAACTGGTCAACTCAACTGCACATGTAAGAGACTGCTCGACTGTTGGGAGAAAATGCACATTTTTGGTTGGGAGCTAGGCTGGCTGCCTAGGAGATTTGTGCAATTTCTATGCAAAGCACCTGACTGCTTCCTAGATTTGTGAAAATTATGGGATGAGAAACCATGATGGGGAAAATTGCACAATTTTCACTGTGAGTATTGACTGCCAGAATTTCACAATTCTAGAACCCAGTAGGCTGCCATACAGGATTGCGCAATTTATGGAGGGAAGGATGGTTTCCCTCTAGAATTGCACAATTTCTCGAGGGAGCTGCTCAGCCTATAGTTGGACCAAGTCCGGGTGGTCAACCTGTGAGGGAAATGCATCGAGCTATGATCAACAGGCTCTGTTTGTGCAAGAAAAACACCAAATCTTGTGAACTTGACGAAGCAAGGCAAGCTACTGTGAAAAGTTAGAAGGGAGGCTCCAAAATGAAGCCAAGGCAAGATTTTGGAGGGTAGTTGTAGCTACTACAACACCTTCTTTAGAAGAATGATGATGGGTGACCCACATGGTGATGTACTCAGTCAAATGAAAGCTTATTCCAACAGATACTGAAACTATTTCCTCACCTCAATTGTTTCTATAATGTATCTCATGTACATCCTGAATGTTGGCAATGGAGAGTCGGAAAAGAGCTACATCTTTTGCTCCACTTCCATCTTAAATGGTAACCCTTTAGGTTCTATGAACATGCCATTCCTTTATGCCTACAACAAATCCTTTAGTTGTTGTTTCTATTTCTTATTACTCCCCTCCAAGGATGCCTTTACTCTTACTGACTCTCTATAGAGTGAATTTCTCTTAAAAAAAATAAAACTTACTTCTTGCTTGAAACTATCAATTTCTTGGCTTGAATTGCACTTACAAGGGAAATTCTTGAATTTCCTTTATGCGCGTTGATGATTAATGGTTTTCCATCCTTGGAAAGCTGGTACTGATTAGCTCTTCACATGAATATTGCATATCGAATGTACATGTAAGGATTCCCAAAAAAGACTCCACATACATTAAGGGGAACCACATATAGTTCTGCTTCATTAATAAAATCAACATTGGTAACAAATCTAATTTTTTATTGTTTCATTACCTTCAGCTATGCATCCTTATTTAGGCATCCAAATGGATATGGGTTTGGATGGTGACAAACTGCTAGCCCCAACTTCTTGACCAACTCTAATACAATGAGATTCGTCTATGATCTTGATTCATATAGAGCATCAATCTTTATCTTCTTGATCTATATCTTTATATGGAAGAGTTTTTGTCATTTATTTCTCTTTCTATTGCTGAAAGCTACTCAAATTCACCTCCTTCTTCATTGATGTAAAAATGATCTTCTCATCCATGTCTGAACTACTTTCAACTTCGAATAAGTGGCCAAGAGATTCTTATTTCTATTATATTTCTTCTTGTTCTTTAGGTTTAGCTATGGATGCAAGTTCCAACACTTCTCTTCTGTATGGAATTCAATGTTGCAGTTGTTGCATTGGTTGCTAAGAACTTTACACTGGTGTGTCATGGCTGTCATGTTTTTATCTTTCCCCCTTTCTACTTCTTCTTCCCCTCCTTAGAATTTTCATGTTTCTCCTTATTATTCAATTTGCTTGGTTTTTCTCTCTTCAAGCCTGTGTTCTCTCGGTTTGTGCCTATACAAAAGACTAATCCACCAATTTTGGCTTGAATAACATCACTTTCTCATACAGATGGCGTTGAAGATCCCCCAAATAATTGAGGAGTACATATGGGTTCCTTGGAGAGATGCCCAAGATTATGGCCATCATTTTCAACTCTGTGGTGTAATCCTATAGGCTTTGGCTTGGATTTTGCATGAAGTAGTGTCATTGGATCCACTGGTCCTCTATGTACCCAATAGGGTAAAGCTGTTACTTACTGAGAGTTTTGAAGTCCTCCCACATAGTCACTCAAGGTCTCCCTCCAACCTTAGTGTTGGACACCTAATCAGCCAGGGGTTAAGGTGTGGGAGATGAATAGTCAAAGGAGTCCAAGATACATTGGAAGATGAATATGTTGGGTAGCGGAGGTCCCGCGTAACAGTTTTGGGGCTGAGAGCCTATAAGTTAGGATGAAAATATTGTAAAACTCTGAAATATGCGGAGCATGAAATGTAATAGATCGAGTCAAAGGGTTGTCTGCCCAAGAAATAATATAGAATAATAGGAAGTAAGTCGGCTTGCCCATGGTCCATGGACCATGGGAATGTATAAATAGAGTGAGGCTCTAAGGGTAGAAAGTATTTTTTGGGGGTTTGAATGAATCCTAGTGCTATGGGTCTGTGAAGACAGTATATTCTGCATCTGTAAGTTCGAGTCAAGGGTGTTGGTGGGTAGATAGAGGCTCTGCAGTTGTGTGTGCAGAGGTCTGGTAGAGTTTGCAGCTATGTGCATGGACCCTTGCAGCTGAATGCGCAAGGAAGATTTGGATGTATTGATGGAAGAGTTGAATAAAGATAAGTTGGTTCTGAAATACTGTGTTGAATTTGAAATATTGTGGATTTGGTTAATTTATGGTTGATATTTCCATGTGATATGTGCATTTATGCTTATGTTCTGAGTTTATGCAAATCTATATCTTCTCTGGGTGCGCACACTAGTTATCTCTATTAAATGTTTGCTTAGAGACCGTAAAAAGTAGATCTGATTTATAGAAACTCATTAAATAATAAGTATTAAGGGATTGCCCGATTCTGGATCTACGTGGAAGCAAAGTGGCGCGAGGCCCTAGAACGGGGCGCGAACCCTCTAGACCACATCAAGACATCCCAAGGGTGCAAAATCCTAGTTCCAGCACCCTCCCCTACTACCTTGGGTGAGACCTTAGTCCGCGCTCCATGGGCTATTGCCGAAAGGGCCGGTAGCTACGGGATTTGTTTGGCTAAATAACTCTTCCGAACCTGGTCAGGCCCCAATAAGCCAATAAATGGTTCCATTGCTAGGACCAGGATCTGCCTAAGGGATGTCTTATGTCAGGATGCTAGAACCCTATGAAGAAAGAGTTTGAGGATTGATTAGATCAGGAGCGGTACGAGTCCATAGTACACCAATGTGCAAACCAGAGGCTAAAAATGACGAGCATGATCTAGCTACCGATATTCAAAGGAGAAGGAAGCGAAGATCCAGAACAATTTTGGTTCGTGGTACGACGATATGGGAAGCACACAGAGTTACAGACGATAACATCAAAAAGTCTACCTTAGTTAGCACGCTACAGGACCGAGCGCTGATATGGTATATAAAGTACTCAAGCGATCACCCGAATGTGGGAACAATGGAGATCTAGGCCGAATTAAAAAAAGAATTTAACCAGCCAAAATAAAAAACGTAGTCGATCATAGGGTTTAAGGAGATCACGATGATGCCTGGTGAAACCCGTGGGATCTAGATCAGAGATTGAAAAGTACAATCTGCGAGGTGAACATGACACTGTCAGATGCGCAACACTGTGCGTGGTTTGTGGCATCATTGACACCACATCTGAGGACGACTCTGTCACAACAAAATATCTCAACCTAGGCTGAAGCATTAGAAACAATGATGAGGTTGCACGAAACTTCGATATAGGATCCAGGGTTGGGAGTTCAGCAAATCCACGTGTAGATACAAAACCTGTGTTTAGAAATGTAGAAGCTAAAACAATAACAGGCACCCCACGCAGAACCCCGGGAGGAAGTGTGGTGTATAAAGTGTAGAAGCTAGGGTCATGATAAATATCACTGTCTGGTCTTTATGAACTATGTGGCAACGGGGGGACCAACACTGTTGCGACCAAAGGTACAAGTAGGGCCAAGTGCAACACCCTCGCTCTATTGTGCAATTTGTTAAGTGGGAGGAAAGCACAACACAGACAATTGTCATCTGCTACCAAAATTTAACTAGACCCCCCAACAGCTATTTTGCAACTTTTTCTGATCGGTGGGCCACGAGGAACGAGACTGCTGTAGTTATCAATTATTGATGGACCAGTCACCTGCCTACATAATGCAGAGTGAAGCGCACGGTCAGGATCCAGCCGCGGCGATAGCACGCGGTGGGTTCCAAGGACATGGACGAGGACGGGGAGGAATGGGGGCAAGAAGGGGTCGCAGGTAGCTAATCTGTTACAACTGTGGAGGACCAGGACACTATGTGCAGGACTGTACCAACCCGACCAGAATATCGTGCCCTTACTACGAGCAATTTGATCATGCACTGATAGATTTCCCTACACTGATAGCGCAGATTCGTGAGAAAAGGGCAACACAACCTACGGTGACACAGAACATCCAGATGATGAGGTCCAAACTGCGTGCAGAAGACCCCAACATAAACATGGTGCTCAGAAGTGGCACGGTCACAGGAGAGGATAAGGGGAAAATAACCAAGGAAGATGCAGGGGTTTGCAAGGAGACATGTCTGGAAGCTAGGGAGAGCTTCGCAGAGATCTCTATTCGAGGTAGTAGGGATCAACTCGAGCTGGAAAGGGATCCCTCGATGCTAACTACCTTTTCAGAGACATGCATGAAATTGCTTCGCGACAATAGGGCGGTTAAGGGCTTGCAAGAATTGATAAATAGGTGCGCATGGTCAAGTGAAAATTGCATGGTTTGAAAATTGGGAAAACATGTGTCGCAGTCTGGGAGGGAAATGTGATTAATGGTGCAGATTGGCGACTATGAGATGGATCAAATCATTTTGGATTTGGGCTTAGATGCAAATGTACTACCTAAATAGACTTGGGAGCACATGGGCCAGCCCACACTACAATGGTCTCCTATTAAATTGTGGATGGCAAACGAGTAGAAGATCCTGCCCATGGGAAGACTACAAGGAATTATGGTAGAGATAGAACGCGTGAGCACCCTGACAGACTTTGAAGTAATAGAAATCATGGATGAAAGTAGCCTTTACCCTGCATTGTTAGGGATAGACTAGGCCATCGATATGAATGGGGTTATTAATTTAAAGAAGCGGAAAATGATATTTGAGAAGAAGTCACTCCACGTGATCATTCCGCTAGATCCGGTTGAAGGATCGCACGACACTGAACCCATGCGCAATGAAGGGAGTGAAGATGAATTAGATTGTATCTACAAAATTTCTGCATGAAATCAAGAGTGGGTCAAGCCAATGGAGGAAGGGAGAATATCGTGGGGGCATGCAGAGTCCTGCACCAAAGATTCAGATGAAGAAGATGAGCGGTGGCATAACTGGTTGAATGGAGTAACCATATTACACTGCAATATGCTGACTAAATCACTGTATTGCGTTAGAGTTCAGGATCGCGAACTGTCGATGTATGATGGGTTTATAGCAGTAGATGAATTCCTGACCAAATTTGAAAGGGCGGTACTAGAGCACGAATGGTTTGATGCATTGAGATGGGCATTGTGCGTGACCCCTGCGCAATGGTGGGGCACACATGAAGGAACCTTCAAAAATTGGCGCAGCTGCAGGCGCATGATGCAAATAAGATTCAGGAGGCCAGAACTATGAATAACTGGGAAATACGATGGAAGTGATGATCCATGCATGCACCTTACTAGATGGGTCCAAGCCTATGGAGAAGAGCCTCAACCGGAGTGGGTACACTTATTTTATCATACCCTAGATGTCATTCCAAGGAATTGGTATACTGAAACAGAGCTCTGACATGGCACAGGCGAGTGGGATATCTTCCATGAAGGGTTTCTGTCAACATTCCTCTTTGAAGATCAATGGATGGATACTGTGGACAACATGTTGCAGGTTGTGAAGGCCACTATTTTCAAAATACCACTGGAACTAGAAGAAATCATGTAGCCAGACTGGTCACAACAGCTGAGCCAGGCCCTGGAATGTTACAATGTGTAGATAGAATATGATGAGGACGACCCTAGAAACATCAATATTCCGGAAACAGAGGGGAGTCACAAGGTGCGTGGACTAGCAATCGAGGATCCAAACATCACTGCGCTGCTGAAAATGAAACAGGTAAACATTGGAATGGAGGAACAACCGAAGTATGCAACGCTTGGGGACTATTGGGACGATTCCACAGTGGAAAAGGTCATCGAATTTCTTCGAGAATATCAAGATTTATTTCGACTAAAATCACAGAGTTAAAAAGGATCCTCGGTGACCTGGGAATGATGAAGATAACCCTAAAGCTAGATGAAAAGCCATTTAAGCAGTGGCTTTATCAGTGGAATCCAAAATACAAAGTGAAGGTCCGCGAAGAATTGGACAAGAAGCTTGCGGCCGGAATAATTGAACCAGTGGAGGAGTTTGACTGGGTAAGTCCTATGGTAGTGTAGGAGAAAAAACAGAAAGGTGAAATTCACATCTGTGTGGATCTCTGGAAGCTCAATGATGCATGTGTTAATGATCCATTTCCGACGCCATTTACAGACGAGGTACTCGAAAACATGGGAGGACAAGAAGCCTACTCCTTTACGAATGACTTCTTGAGGCACCACCAGATCAATATTGTGCCAAAGGATAGCAGTAAAACAATGTTCACCACCGAATGGGGTTGCTTCAGTATATGGTGATGCCTTTTGGCCTAAAGAATGCACCGGCAATATTCTCACGCGTTGTGGTCGTTGCATTCAAGGAATTTATACATAAGTTCTTAGAGGAATATCTTGATGATTGGACTATATTCGGGCTAGTTAAGAAACATATCGTGAGCTTATGTTTAATGCTAGATACTTGCCAACGGCACCAAATTGCGTTAAATCTAAAGAAGTGTACTTTCCTCGTCCCCTTCGGGAACCTGCTTGGCCATGTGGTTTGTAAGTAAGGACTGATGGTGGATCCGGTGAAGATCACTGTCATACTGAATCTCCAAGAACCGTGAAGTGTCAAAAAACTGCGCGCCACATTGGGACAAACTGTTTGCTATCGAAAGTTCATAAAAAGATATGCACAGATCACGACACCAGTGGAACAGTTGCTGAAGAAGGATGCTACCTATTGCTGGCATGAGGAATGCAAAAAAATTTTTGAAACACTTAAGGAAAAGATGGCATCAGCCCCTATATTGGTCTTTCTGAAATGGGACATCGAATTTCACATGCATGTTGATGCATCGTGTATCGCGTTAGGTGTGGTACTCACTCAAGAAGGAGCAGAGGGAATTGATCATCCGATTGCGTTTGCAATTTGATGATTATCAAAATCTGAGAAGAATTACTCCACTACTGAGCGAGAGGGATTGGCGGAGGTATATGCGCTCCAGAAATACTACCCCTGTCTGCTTGGAAGAAACTTTAAGATGTATACTAACCACTCTGTGCTAAAATACCTAGTGAATAAGCCTATGTTGGGGGGGCACATTTGTAGGTGGTTGCTATTATTTTAGGAATGTGACTTTGAAGTCGTTGTAAAGTCAGGATGTCTAAACGCAGGCCTAGATCACCTATCCTGAATTGAGAATGGTGAAGAGCCCACAAACTTAGAGGAAGGACTACTAGATGCACAGCTATATGCCGTGTACATCGTGGATGGCCATTTTGAGGATATAATCCACTTCTTAACCACGGGAATTGTTTCGCAGGGATATTCCATTCAAAAAAAGAAAGAATTGGTGATACGCGCAACAGAATTTACTGTTGTTGCAGGGCACCTCTACAAAATGGGCAACGATGAAATATTACGCAGATATGTACCTGAATTCAAGCGAGGACAGATCCTGGCTGAAGCACATGGGGGGGTGGCTGGAGGACATTTTTTGGGTCGTGCTACAACACAGAAAATTCTTCGTGCAGGACTATGGTGGCCAACTCTACATCAAGACTCGAAAGCGTACTGTCAGGCCTACAACATATGTCAACAGACTCAGAAACCATTGTAGAGGGATGAAATTCCACTCAAACCACAGATGACACTGCAACCATTCAAGAAGTGGGCAATCGACTTCGTGGGACCTATCGCACCTCAAGGGAAGATGGGTGCATGCTATATCATCACTGTGACAGAATACTTGACCCGATGGGCAGAAGCACAGCCGGTTAAGGACTGCACGGTTGCTACAGCTGTGAAATTTTTGTTCGAGAACGTGTTGACATGGTTTGGATGTCCCAAAATTCTAATGAGCGACCGAGGAACACACTTTTTGAATGAAACGATCAGTGTGCTCACTGAGGAATTCCAAATATATCATCAACAGAGTACGCCATACCATCCACAAGTGAATGGGACCATCGAAGCATTCAACAAAATTTTGGAGACTACATTGACCAAGGTCTGTAATGCGCAGTGAAATGATTGGGACCTACGTATCCCTGGCGTGCTATGGGCATACCGAACCACGCGCAAGAAATTGACAGGCCAGATACCTTTCTAGTTAGTCTATGGCAAGGAAGCCATCATGCCTATGGAATACATTGTACCCAGTTTGCGAATCACAACAATAACAGGCATGGTAGACCGAGGGGCTTTGGAGGAACGGCTCATGCAAGCGGAGGAACTTGAGGAGGAACGGTTTTTGGCCGGATATCATGGCATGATCACCATATCAAGGTGTGCACTTTCAAGGAGAATGATCTAGTATTACTATATGACAATAAGTTCGAGAAATTCCCTAGAAAGCTCCGAATGAATTGGTTGGGACCCTATGTAGTCAAAGAAGTTATAGATGGAGGCGCGGTCCAGCTTACCAAGCTCAATGGAGACCCCTTCCTGGGAAGAGTAAATGGCAGTCGCCTGAAGCTCTACATGGGTGGGCCGACCACCTGACTAACTGACCGAAGGACAGTCTCACCGCTCCAGCCAGTTGAAAGAGAGCATGGGACAATAAAGTAGTCTGGGAGGAAGATGCGTGACCACTGGGGTGCATGTAGATTTGGTCTGTCAGAAGGGTCATGGTTCCATGGAAAGGGCTGCGCTACTATGTTGACAAGCAGAGAGATGACCGTTGCTATCACTATTCATGACAAGATGTCTGAATTATGGCAAAAGGGAGCGGGCGGCGGGTAATTAAGAGATGGGGTACGAGCCCAATCTGGAACTATCTACCGCAGGCTTAACATGAGGGCACCCAAAAAGGCGGGAGCCAACAAATTTGAATTTCGAAACACTTATAAATTACATGGTTGCATCCATCGAATGAGTTGCGCTTCTGAGAACTGTAAGCTATTTTTCCTTCCCACTGCTATGGAACTCTTCATTATCTATGCTCACGGAGTAAGCCCAACAATTGTGATATGGCCAATAGAGATGCAAGGCTTTCTGATGAATACAATGTTGACAACTGCGGACACCATGCAGAGTTCAACATCGACAGTAGGGGATGTGTCGAAAATTTGTAGACACAAAGCAAAACTGGTTCGGAAGCCACAACCTCACCCATGGGCTGGTCAATGAACCATAAAAGATAAGGGAAAGGTTGTAAATATGGAGACCAATGGTGGAATTACAATTAATAAATCGTCTCTGATGTACCTTGAGGATTGTGATCTCGTGGATAGTAGCAATGGTCTTGCAAAATTGCAACACAAGTTGCAACAACTAGTGCGAAGAGAAGATACAAAATTAGAAATTGGTTGCATTGGTATAAGGAGGTCCCATATGCGGCCCCCCACCTAGAGCTAAAATCCTATGAGGGGGTGTTCTGTGTTAACTAAACAAAGTAGAATGAGCATTATCGGTTGAAAGAATTGGTAGAAACAACGAAGCAGGAGCTGGAAGACACGTTGTAGGAGACAAAGAAGGAGCAGCAGAACGAGGAGCGTCACTCATAGGGAGGTGAACCGCGGAGCCAAGGTAGTGCATCTCACCACACCAATGAGTGACTCAGGATGAGTCACAGTGATTGTGCTGGGGGACTGTTGGGTAGAGGAGGTCCTGCGTAAGAGTTTTGGGGCTGAGAGCCTATAAGTTAGGATGAAAATATTGTAAAACTCTGAAATATGTGGAGCGCGAAATGTAATAGGTTGAGTCAAAAGGTTGTGCACCCAAGAAATAATATAGAATAATAGGAAGTAAGTCGGGTTGCCCATGGTCCGCAAACCATGGGAATGTATAAATAAAGAGAGGCTCTAAGGGTAGAAAGTAGTTTTTGGGGGTTTGAATGAATCCTAGTGCTATGGGTCTGTGAAGATAGTATATTCTGCGTCTGTAAGTTTGAGTCAAGGGTGCTGGTGGGTAGATAGAAGCTCTGTCGCTGTGTGCGCAAAGGTCTGGTAGAGTCCACAGCTGTGTGCGTGGACCCCTGCAGCTAAGTGCACAGGGCAGATCTGGATGTATTGACATAAGAGTTGAATAAAGATAAGTTGGTTCTGAAATACTGTGTTGAATTTGAAATATTCTGGATCAGGTTAATTTATGGTTGATATTTCTATGTGATATGTGTGTTTATGCTTATGTTATGAGTTTATGCATATATATATATATATCTTTTCTGGGTGCGCGCACTAGTTATATTTATTAAATGTTTGCTTAGAGACCGTAAAAAGTAGATCTGATTT
Organism: Pinus tabuliformis; assembly: GCA_031772625.1. Lineage (NCBI taxonomy): Eukaryota > Viridiplantae > Streptophyta > Pinopsida > Pinales > Pinaceae > Pinus > Pinus tabuliformis. Next base: position 451,382,517 of record CM062805.1, read on the forward strand.
ATAGCAACTCATTAAATAATAAGTATTAAGGGATTGCTCGATTCCGAATCTACGTGGAAGCAGAGTGGTGAGGGGGCCCAAAATGGTGCGCGAACCCTCCAGACCACATCAAGACATCCCAAGGGTGTGGAAACCTAGTTCCAACACCCTCCCCTACTACCTCGGGTGAGACCTCAGTCCGCGCTCCATGGGCTGTTGCTGAAAGGGCCAGTAGCTGCAGGATTTGTTTGGCTAAATAACTCTTCCGAACCTGGGTCAGGCCCCAATAAGCTAACAGAATCCAATGATCACAAGAATGTATTATAAATGTACATAAAAGTTAATATAAAATACAATTTCAATGCTTATCTATCACATCCAGTCTTCTCCATGGTTATATCTAACATGGTATCAGACCGTCAGGTCTACAAGTCCCTAATTTAAGCTTCTCCTTGAATAGTGTTATCTTGTGTTGCATACAGTTCTGAAAATCAATTAAAAAATGCTCCTTGCCATCTCTGTCCATCGTTCCTTCCTACCATGTTCAAATTAGAACCATTAATTTTATGGTGTAGTGATTTCAGGCATTTCTCTGCATTTGTGTAGAGTTTTCCCTTTGTCAGCTACTTCCTTGCCTGGTCTCTGGCTGATAGTAATATCAATTTTTAGACTCTGTCTTTGTGAGTTGGGTGTGTTCTGCCCATCTATGTGTAGTTTACCCAGACCTGCCTCTATTCAAGTGTGCATTCACACCTGTACCATAACATTTTTCTGAATGCTCCCCAACGTTGTGCTGCATACCTAACACTCACCTCTCCCTTTATGCCTCCTTGTATGGTATATTAATTGAGTGAAAAGAATGAGATCAAGGAAAATTTTAAGGATGGAAAATTATCTTGAACTTTAAAAACATTGGCAAATCTCACTAGTCCCTAATATGCAAACTATAAAATGTTTATTGCTATATTTGTAAAATTATTCAAATTTATAACTATTTTATATATAGTCTCTATATAATGTTGGCGATTTTTAATTTAAAATTATTTTATATTGTAAAATTTGGGCGAATCATTTTTAGAAAAAATGGAAATTAGCGAATCTCTTTTTTGGAAAAAGCATAGAAAATTAGCCCACCCACGAATATTAGCCCCTAAAATTTTCCATGGATTGAGTCGAGAACATAAATTATTGCAAGAGAGTATTTTACATAACCTTGTAGCATAAGTGCCCTGAGATGTGAGAACTAGAAAACACCATTGCGACCCTACAAAGATAAGATATAGTTGTTGTGATCATCACTGCAAAATGGTTCGCCAGAAATTGTGCAAGACAGGTCTCAAGGAGTGAAACCAACGAATGAATTACCTGGTGACAAGTTGGGAGAAGAAACATCTCTTGTGATGCCTTTGAAGAAAGATAATATTTTGAAAGAAGCAGTTACAAAGAAATATTCGAAAGTTTCTACTGGGAATTTTCCTACTGAGCTTGTTGCAATGTGGAAGTTATTCTAAGGCAGAGCTTAAAGATTTAGAGAAACATATGGTGCGTTGAAATTTTACAGGGTCAAGCCAATATCGTGGAAATCTTCAGAAGAAGTTTCCAAATCAAAAAACAGAAGGAAGGATAGTTCAGAAGGAGAAGGGAGGTATTTTTAACTTAATGAGATTTGTTATGGGTGTTGGTGAAAACTAGTTTCAATTTTTGACTTGCATTATTCATTGTTCAATTTCAGGCACAACCGTGAGCACGGATCCTACATTAATATATTTGTTGCTCAATTGATATATATCTTGCTGAGGTCATATCTCTTGTGTGGTCATATATTTGTGTGTGTGTGTGTGCGCGTGTTTGTGCATGTGTGTGTGGTACGTATTGTATGCTGGTGATTGAAGTGTTAAAACAAACAACTGCGTCGGTCATTGCATTGAAAAATTTGTTGGGTGATACCATAGAATAGTTGGCCAATGTCTTTGGCTTCGAGAGGTACATTCATAACCTGCTCAATATTTTGTGAGCAACTTCTTTTGTGGCCTGTGTAAACTTGCACATCTCTGTCTCTTTTCCAGAACTTGACTGTTATTTTTCTGTTTGGCATGTTAGTGATATCTGCTCTACCGAGCCACTTTTCTAGTAAACCATTTATTTTCTCTCTCTACCATTCTACTCAACATTCTTTGGTTTCTCGTGTTGTAATGTTCATTCTCTATTTATTCTCTTAATATTTATTATTCATACATGAGAGTTTCATCTCTTAGTTGTTCACTGTCGCTTCATTTGGCCAGAGCCCTTTTATCGAACTTATGCTCTGTGTATTCTCTCACGCAATAACACTTGAGCCTGTGTTAGGATAAGAAGTGATTTACATGATTAGGTTAGACAAAGTCACCCTATGCATCAACCCTAATAATTTTATCTCTCGTCCATTACTATTTTGCATGCTCTTCTGTGGACTCTCAAAGTTCGAAGTGTTGTTTCTCTTTTTGTGTTGGGTGTGTGTTCTTCTCCATAGCTTACCTCTATTCGAACTACTCAATATTTTCCTTATTTTCATATTCAATGATCATCCTATATCATACCAATTCCTGATGTAAAATTTCAAGCTCTTCCCTCAATGCAGGAACCTGCTAGATATCACCTTGTGCTCTAGTCAAGTATTGATTGAGAGCTTGCACTTTCACTAACAATTATTAACGAGAGGCACTTATTTTTTGAGTATCATCATGCAATTTCATAACCTCATCCCTCAAGGGCTTCATTTCCAACAATCCATTGAGACAGTGTAATTCATCCTGAGCAGTAGCAAGTTCTCGGTGCAATACACATATGTTACAACATGTCACTTGTTCTCTACAAGAAGCCTTTAAATTTTTTCATACTATAGGTCCAGCTCTTCTTCCAAACATGTTGGATGAGGTAGAAGTCTAGGCACTTGGAAGTTTGAATTGGTTGCATAGAAAATTGTGTCGTCGAGACAGAGTTCAAACTCAAGAAACTCGTGGCCAAATTTGCCAGAATTCAAACTCCCAGATCATCTGCTATTGCCGAAATTTGATCATTGGTCGAGATTTTGCAAGGGATTGATATCAAAATAAGGTAAAATCATTCAGATTATCGTGAGGGTGTCGAGTACTATTACTGTGTTGCGTCTTTTGATATGTAGTGACTATGTTTTTGGAAAATCATGTGTTACAGAATCCATACTGCTGCTACTCCAACACCATCACTTTAATACCTTCTCGCACCTATGTTGGCATGATAAATTTATAAAATGTGACTGCATTGGCGTATATTATCATACCATAGTCCTCTACTGTGTTAACATCAGTATGGCCAAATATAGATGGAGCAACCATGGCACAAAGCCTCGTATATGAATCAAGCCTTTGAGAAAATTCTTTGAACTCCATTTCCTTATCCACATAGAAGGAAGAAGGAACCCCAGAAGTAGCTTCGGTGGCCTACATGCATATCATTTTCTTCCATACGTTGATTCTTTTTTATGCATTGGTGGTATTTTTGTTGGTTAAAGCCGCTCACTACCACGTTGGTGACCTCTCTTGACTTCGTTGGTAACATATTGGAGTCACTGCCATACCACTGTGCAGTAGAACCATGACACCCCTCCACCTTCCATCTACACCCTGGTTCATAATCCAACACAATGGTCATGCCCCAACACTCAGTTATATAAACACTAGCCCAACTAATCCCCATCAACATTGTTGACTTGACTGTGTATCACACCGTTGGTTTCTCGTATTACGCCTCTCCATACTCTTGGTTTTCTAACAATACTACTGCTCAGTGTGATACCACAATACCATTGCTCATATAATGCTGGCATGTTTGTTGCATAACATAAAGTTCATATAACACCTACCATACCATGCTTTCGTGGCTCACATGGAGTTTAAGTTTTTGTGATTACCATTCCCTTCTTGTGTTTGAGGTTGTGAATTTTACCAGCAACCAACTTTAGGAAGGCTAGATATAACTAAAATGTGAGACAGGTAAGAGGAAGGAGGTTGTGACTAGAACCTGAAATGTTGATCCAACTAAATGATTAAATAAAAGTGAAGCCTACTATAGGTACACTTCTCCACACATAGAATACATAGAAGAAACTCTTGCACTTGAGTGAGCTTTGGGGCACAGCTACACAGTAGCACTTAAACTGTCTATCAAATAAATTTATTGGGTAGATGTGATGGATTTCCACATGTTATTCTCCTTCTCGTGTACATGTATCCCTGTGTACTGCGTTTGTCGACCACTATAACCATAATAATTGTGTTATACACTATCATTGATCCATTTAAATGAGATGCTTCCTTATGTTCTTATTCCAGTAGCCATTACAATAGTATTCTGTCCACACATGGCTATATTTGATGAATTTTTAGAGTCATTAAACACTTTAATGTTATCTACTACTCATAATACAATCCAAATCAATAATGACACTCTCTCCGATATTCGAATGTGCTTACAAAATGCAAAAGAAAACATTTAAATTTTTCATCTTGAATCACAGTTAAAAAATGATGAGTTACAAAAAAGACAACATTTTAAACCTGTTTTTGTTAAAAACATTGAGACAGACACCCATCAACAGCCACCAAGTCATCAAATCAATAATGCTGAGGTCGATTCACATCAAGTGCTCATTTGAGAAGCAGATTTGAATACAGGTGTGGAAATTCAGTTTACACTTCCCAAGCCAATCATCAGACCTTAGGAAGATCTTGTCAACAACAAGCACAAAACATTTCAAGGATATGATAAGGAGGCATCATTTCATATTCCATACTATTCCATGCCCATTCAACTTCAAAGTGATCGGTCTATTCATGGTATTTCACCTTCATCTATTCTAGATTATGCTCCTCTTTCATAGCAACAATAATAGAATGTTTTATGCTAACATTATGACCGAGTTGGCCATATGAAAAATCATTGTTTTGATCTTCATCCATGTGAGAACTATAATAAAACCACTCTTTTTCACATAGATGCTTCAAAAACAAACCTCCTACAAGAACAAAGATTCATCTTGGATGGATCACTTCTTGGCAGTGGGCTTCAACAACCAAGAATATATTTCAATCATATGTCACAATCTCTTCTAGAATATTAAAAGGTCTTGTAGTTGAGTTTTCTCCATATTCTCACCTTGTATCTGATAAGGGGGGAATTGATGGTCATATACAAGCTTCAAAGCCACATTAAGAGAGCCTAAGACACAACCTCCCATACCATATTCACGGTTGTAGCCAGAGACAAATATGCCCTTGAGCATGCCCTCGGTTGGTGGTTGTCGAGCCGTAAAAAGGGTCTTTTTCACCTGTAATTACCTCACATTAACTTGTCTATCTAGGAATGATTTGTTATCTCAAAGAGTGTACTTAGTTTGAGGCAGTCATTTGTTAGACTAATGCTAGTAGTATAGTGCTCAAGAAAATACAAGAGTAAACAGATGCTTAAAAGAAAATCTACTTACAACAAAGCACTTTAAAGCCTAAATCATGCATTCAGAAGACTAAGTAAATTATCAGTCAAGGGTACAGTAACAATAACTCATCCCTCTGTAAACTGATGTAACTGAAGACAATCAAGGAACAGATCATCAATCTAGGAACTAGACAACGAATGTCAATGCTCGCTACAGTTTCAGATCGTTCAATGCAATGGCAATGCAAATGACAGGAAATGGAACAACAACTATAATTGAAACAGCAACTAGGAAATGAAACTGCAACTAGTCTTGATACACAGCGAAACCTTACTCTAAGAAAATGAAGGCAGCAATCGTACCCTACAGGAATCAAAGAGCAATCCTTACTCTAAGAATAAATCGGACAACAAATAGAAATGGAACGACAACCAATTAGCAATGAAATATAGAACAACGCTTAGAGCCAATTGTGAATATACAGTACCGAAATAAATAACACACACAACACACATAGATATTAAGAGAAACAGTAATCTGACTCTGATACCACAAATATTGATCTCAGTTATAAAGGATAACGATCGCAATTCATAATGGAACAACAATGTCAATTGAACAGCAATCGTAATGAAGTATAAACCATAGATGAATACAGTAATACCAACTTAAGAATATTATAGCCTGGTTACTCTATAATTGAACAACGATAGCATTCTGTAAAGAACAGTAATGTTACATTAATGACTTAAAGGAACAACAATACATTATAAAGTCAGAATGAACAATACGACCTTCCTGTTACAGAGAATGATATTGTAAATATAATAGAGCTGTGATATAAAATAACAAAACATGTTAGATTACCGATAAAAGCTGATAATGCAACCACACACGAACTAAAGATAATGGTACAAGAGCAAGTGTTCCACCAGGGCCGGGCCCTTAGCCTCCAGGGACACACCGCTTGAAATTATTCCAGGATCAAAGATGGAACAACAACTAGATTTATATTAAAGCATTAAAACAGAGTTACAGTGGATCACTTCTCAACAAGAGTCGATGATCAAAGTTTTGAATACAACGAGAAATTACATAAAAGTAACAACAACCCATCCCTTGGGCTAGCAGTGCTGCCCCTTTTTATAATAGCCAGGCGGAGATATCAATGATGCAAAAATAGTTAAGATTGTGATCCCTCAGGATCAGAGGATCCTGAGGGATTCACCAAACTGTTAATTCCAGTTATCCCTTTGTTTTCTTGCGCCGATTCGATATCTCCTTTTCCTTTCCTTGGTTGATATGCTTCAGTTTGGATTGCTGTGTCTGCATATGGTTTCCTACCACAGGGACAATAGTTAACTTTGTTCTGTCTTTTTCCTTGGGACGACAATCTTTTGTTTTTCCCTTTTTCTACATAAGAAAATGGCGATTATTAGTTATCTTGCGTTACATACAATCCTCATAGATTTTGCCATATTTTCTTATTAATTACCTAGTTCATGATGCAAAGGGATTATAAGTCTTTAAAGAAAATATGACAAAATAATCAATAAAACATACCTTCTTTAGTACTCCACACACCCCCCTGCTTACTCTTTTTCATGCCCTCATGAAAACATTGTAGTTGACATGTAAGGTAGTGAGAGAGTAAGCTGGAGACGGAATCTCATGTGGTGGTCTACAGCCATGATGCCTAACTAGGTGTTCAAAAAGATGGCCTGTCTAGCCCTCAGGCATCTCATACAGGGCTTGGTATCCAGGTGTAGGGTGCCAAATAATCAGACTCCGAAACCTATATCCTAACCAAGATGGCCCTGCCCTCAAGATAAGTTCACCATAGAGGCTCAAACGATCAGTGGCTAACTTAAAGTTCTCGTAATTAAATGGTTCCCTGAGTTGGATGTTCGGATTAGAGGTCTGATATCGAAATTTAGCAGCTGCAATGGCAAGGTCCTTAATGGTAAAGAAGTATTCTATCCCTTGCCGATTGATTACTGTATGAATGGGTCCTAACGCGTCAATCACGCCCGGAGTCCTCATGAGGCTCCTGTGTTTATTCCATAACTATAATGGATCTCTAGGCTCAGCCATTACCCATAAGTCTAATCCGTTTTCTTGTCTTTGGAAGGCATTGTAGGCTTTAAGACATTTGATTTGATTAACTCCAAATGAAACAAATGCCTGCAGTTGGATATCCCCAACGAAAGGGCCGGGGTTCTGCTCTGTCTCCTAATCTAATACAAGGTTATGCAGATAGAATTCACACAATAGTATTTGAACCTTTACTCCATAGTTCTTACAACAAATTATAAAATCATCAATGGTATTAATTTGTATAGGGGCTCCTACTTTGACGGCCTTAATTTTCAATTGCAAATATCATTCCATTAAAAACAAGGCATAATTCTTGGTAGCGGCTCTACATGCTAGGACGTCAGTGTACAAAGAGCATAAGGTATCCATCTGTCTGATAACTAGATCTAATATATGAGTTACCTTTGCGACTTTTTCTTGTTCCTTTTGCCATCCTTCAAAGGCCTGACTTTCCGATAAATTGACATTCCTTAGCTGTTGTTGTAATTCTTCATACTTTTCTCAAGAAACAATTTTTCTGTGAGTTTTTCTACTGCTTGCTGAGCTTGCATCAAACCCTCTCGTAGGGTTACCGTCCTCAGATCGCTATCCCACGTAGTAGTGGCCAGTGGAAGATTTACTTGAATCTTCTTATTGCGTCGCCTCATGTTTATAGTCTACATTCCTTCAGAGGACTGTGCCTCTGTCTGAACTTCTTTATCACAGGTTGATATATCATCTATTTGCACTTCAACATGGGCAACAGTGGAATGCTGTTCCTTTTTCTTTTGAACAGCAGTCTACATTTCAATAGGGTTTTGAACGACAGACTATTCTTCAACAACATTTTGAACAACAGACTATTCTTCAATAGGGTTTTGAACAGTAGGCTGAGCATGGGTCCTCCGAACCTTTTTCTTAGGAGGTCTCACCAGAGTGGTTGCATGTCTTACCCCTGGAGTCCTTTTTTCTCTCTTTCTCATTTTCAAAACCCTGATTTGCTGTTGAAGTCAATCTATCACATTTAGTAATCTTTGCTATTCCTTTCGTAATCATTCAATTTCTTCCGTTTCCTTAGAAGGAACAGCTGTCTGTCTACTCGAGCCTAGACCGTTATCTTGGCCAATTCCCGGGTTTTCTTCTTGGGGTGCCCCTTCGTTATTTTGTCCAGCTTGCGTAGGAGTGGAAACCCTAGCTAGCTCTGTTATTTCCTGGGTAACTTCTTTGTCCACCCGTTCTTCTTCATGTAATTATTTTGGTGTAGTCTGGCTAGGAGTGGATTGTTCCCCTTCTATATCTTCATCATTGTCTTCTCCTGTCATACTTACATCATGAATAGAATGATTCTCTTTGTTTTTTTCCTCGTCGCACAATTCTTTGGGTGCATTTTTAGCCTAAGCAGAATGCCCTTTTGGTTCTTCCTCAATCTAGAGGCCTAGCGGGCTGAGAGGTGGGGCGTATTCGCCCATATTGGCCAGAATTTGGGCCAATTCGTCCTCTTGCAATGGACTCTCTTCATGTTGTTCTGTCTCCGCCTCCACCTGCTCAGGCTGCTCGGTCTCTTCCTCTATTTATCCTTCCTCATTTCCTCCCAATTCTTTCTCATTCTTTTCTCCTTCCAATTGCGGGGGTTGCTCGTCCCCTGAGTCATCTATCTCCACAGGTTGGCTGGTATTCCCTTGGGGATTTTCCAACCTCCCTATAATCCGCGCCAATCTAATTAATTTTCTCCATTTTGATGGTCTATTCGGTGTATTGGTAGTATGTTTGCGTTTTGGGGCTGGTGGAGTCAGTGCCCCATCTATCGTAGAAATTAGCTCTTCCCAGCTGCTCTGTTGCTGAACAAGACTATGGCTAACTATCAACCGTATCAGTCCATGGTTATTTACTACCGATTCTACATGTTGTGACTTTTTCATGCTTCGGGCAACATCATGAAGTAATGAATTTAAAAATGCAGGTAGGTTCACAAAGAATTTCTCTTTTAATACAGCTAAGAGTTTAAGGTGTCGTGGTCTTACCACGTCTTTCCTGCCTTCACAAGTGACGTAGCTCTGGATGATCTTCGCCAATTTTTCCCACGGCTCTCCTAATGCTGCTGGTAGGACTCCCTTTCCTCTGACTGTCAGGTTCTAGCCTTCATCCTGGAAGATCTTCATGATCTTTTGCAGTCTCTCCTTCTTTAGAGTCCACATAGGTCCAGTGGCTGGAAGTCCTGAGACCTCTGTAATTACGTCATCAGTGACTGCTATGTGTTTTCCCATTACTGTGGAGTGATATTCTTGAAAGTTTTGCAAGAATTCTATTGCCACGGTCTCGTTGGATTCCTATAAATGATTAAGATAGACTAACCATCCTGCCCTTGCCAAGATTTCCCGTGCAGCGTCAGAAACTGTCAATACCTGTGGTTCTCTTCGAATTGACCTTCCTCCCATGCTTTAGCTCACTGTAAAAATGCAGAGATGGCAATGGAACAACAGGCTGTTCAAACTGTTAAAAACACAGAGAAAATAACGAAACAACAAGGCTCGTTCAAATCTTACTAATTGCTGCAGAGTATAATGCGGAAATAGCTTAGGGACAACAAGGCATGCAAATTGAAAAACGAGATACCGTTAAGCCTTGCTATTCCCAAATAAAAGTTTGCCATATAGTAGTTTGACACGTATGCCAGCAAATTATGAGGTTAGCCTCCCCCCTACAATGTGATAGGTCGTCCTCGGTCGTCAAATGAGGGAGCGGCGTGCTGAACCTGCATGGTACAAAGTCATAAAGGAACAACGTATGTGGAAATGCCATGTTTACAAAAGGAGCAGGTTGTCGAAATCGAGGCATATAATAGGATCACTTAACAAATAAGAGAATGCTGTGATATGATGTGAGGCCAAGAGGATAGGACAGTTGACGTGCACAACCAGTCTAATGCGGTCATTATCGACTTTTCCATCATGATTGGTTATGATAGATTTTTCATGCGTTTAATGGTTCGGGGAAGTGATATACATAATCTTATTTGATGGATTACAAAGGTATAAGATAGAGAAGGGTGTTAATGATTACTATTGGTGTATAAAGAATGTGACTTCAATACCATTAATAGAGCTCTGCTGCCGACAGGTGTCCATAACCTTGGCAGAGTTGTTTATTTCACCCATGGAACCATGATCCTTTGTGTATGCTTAGGAAGTGCTATACAATGTCACAATGGAGGCCATTATGCTGGCTTGGTAACCAGTTAAATCATAATGCCATTCACCAGGAAGGAGTGAAAGGTGGGCAGGCCGGCTCGTGATGAGACCTCCTGTTCCAAGGACTCTTTTATTTTTTCTGATATGCCTCTTGGATCATATCCCTGGTGTGGTGGCCATAGTGGGAATGCCACTTCACTTTCTTCCTTATGATCATGGTAGGCTGGCTCTTAATGAGACCCCCTATCCTGCATTTGACAATTCAAAACATTCTTCTTTTTTCTTTTTTTTTTATAAAATGCTTTCCTATCTATACACAAAGGGTGGTTCAGCCCTCCTTAAGAGTAGGAATGGTGGAAGAAGTCTTAACATCTCAATAGAAAAATATAAACCCTTTGTTCTTATTCCTTAATAATGATCAAAGAAGATTATGGGAATTTAAAAAGAACTAGCATGATAAAGATGACCAATCATGTCAGTATTAGTAGGATAATGACAGCAAAAGTGATGAATAATTGTGTCCTTTCTTCATTCCTCTTTATCAATTCACAACAATTTCTTGTAAAAGTAGCGATTTTATATAATTTTCTAATTTCAGTATGCTCTAGCTTTGTATCCATTGTATAAGTGTATAGCTGTGCTTCAAAAGACCTGAAACAAGAGGAACAACAGGTATCTTTAAGCATAAGTAAAAGGAATACGAAAATTTTGTCATTTAAAAAAGGAAGGGAAAAAGAATACAAGTGTTGTTCCTTTGAAAAGGGAACAACAAAAACCAAAAATGTCATTCCTGTGGAAAAAGGAACCGCAAAAACCGAACATGTCATTCCTTTGGAAAAGGAACAGTAGAAACGCAAGTGCTAAAAGTGATGTTCCTTTGGAAAAGGAACAACAAAAATGCAAATGCCGTTCCTTTGGAAAAGGAACAACAAAAAATGAAAAGTGTTGTTCCTTTAGAAAAGGAATAGCAAAAATCAAAAGTATTGTTCCTTTGGAAAAGGAACAGCAAAAACTCGAATGTCGTTCCTTTGGAAAAGGAACAGCAAAAATCAAAAGTGTTGTTCCTTTGGAAAAGGAACAGCAGAAAACTCAAATGTCGTTCCTTTGGAAAAGGAACAACAAAAATCAAAAGTATTGTTCCTTTTAAAAAGGAACAGTAGAAAACTCAAATGCCGTTCCTTTGGAAAAGGAAAAGCAAAAATCAAAAGTGTTGTTCCTTTGGAAAAGGAGCAACAAAAATCAAAAGTGTTGTTCCTTTGGAAAAGGAACAACAAAAACTCGAATGTTGTTTCTTTGGAAAAGGAACAGCAAAAATCAAAAGTGTTGTTCCTTTGGAAAAGGAACAACAGAAAACTCAAATGCTGTTCCTTTAGAAAAGGAACAGCAAAAATCAAAAGTGTTGTTCCTTTGGAAAAGGAACAAAAAAAACTCGAATGCCGTTCCTTTGGAAAAGGAACAGCAAAATGAAAATGAAAAAGGAACGGCTGAAACAAAAGGTGTTGTTCTTTTGAAAAAGGAACAACAAACAAAAATGTTGTCCCTTTGGAAAAGGAACAGCAGCAACGACAAAAGTGCACACAAATGTTGTCCCTTCAGAAAAGGAACAACAAAAACGACAGTGCTGTTTCTTCTGAAAAAGGAACAACAGAAAAAAATGCAAATACAAAAATATATACAAAAACTGATTTAACAAAACAAAGAAATTATGTACAAAGTGTAAAAATAGGTGAATCACTTAATGAATCACAGGTGAGGAAGATTTCTCTTCCTCCTGTAAAATTTGCATATCGGAGTCTTCGCATAGTTGCTGGTAGAAGGATTCCCGAGTAAGTGGTTTGCGGTATAATCGAACTTGGTGGCCATTTACTTTAAAGATATGTCCAGATTCGTCAATAGTGACTAGAGTAAGGGTGCCATTATCATGTACCTTCTAGATTTCATATGGCCCTAGCCAGCGAGTCTGAAGTTTCCCGGGAAAATCCTGAAACCTGGAATCGTATAAGAGCGCCCAATCTCCTTCGTGGAAGACTTTCCTTTTAATGAGAGCATCATGCCATTTAGCTCGCTACTATTGGATTAATGTAGTGTGTTGAAGAGCAGAAAGCCTGATTTCATCTAGCTCATTGATCTTTTGTAATATATTAATCTTTGCCTCGTTTAGGTCTAGGCTAACTTCTTGTGTTGTTCGCAGTGTTTGGATTTCAAATTCTATGGGGAAAATGGGTTGCTTTCCAAACACCAATTGGTATGGTGAATAGCCGATAGTGCTTCTCCATGTTGTTCTGTAGGCCCACAAGGCTTCTGGTAGTCTTGCAGCCCAATCGCGTCTATGTGACGCAATGGTTTTTGTCAAGTTTGCTTCTATTATTTTATTGTTGCTTTCTACTTGACCATTTGCCTGTGGGTGGTATGGAGTAGTAATTTTATGCTCGATATGATAGTTTTTAAGTGTTGCAGCAATGTTGTTTCCAGCAAAATATGGTCCACCGTCTGTAATTATGTCCCTTGGAAGCCCATATCGCACAAATATATGAAACAAGAACTGTATGATAGAATCCTCTATAGCTCTCGGCAATGCTTCTGCTTCAACCCATTTGGTGACATATTCTGTTGGCACCAGAATATATGTTTTTTGGTTCGAGGATGGGTTAATTGGACCAACAAAATCAAGTGTCCATTGCTCGAATGGTTCAATAACCAGTTGTGGGCCTAGGGGAATTTCGTCGGACTGACCAGGGCGTCCTACTCTTTGACAACTGTCACAAGCTTTAATGAACTTCTTTGCATCTTTGAAGATCGTAGGCCAATAATACCCTGTTTACAACACCTTATGTCCAATTCTCCGATCGGCAAAGTGTTCGCCACATGGTCCGTCATGACAAGCTTTTAAAATATCAAAAATTTCATCCTCCCGGACACATCTCCTGATGTGCATATTTTCTCTTGTATGGAACAGGTAGCCCCCAATCCAGGAAAATTAAGCACTTCGCTGGACAATCTGTTTTCGTTCATTGGGGGTCAGATGTTTTGGTAATTTACCTACTGCTAAGTAATTCGTAACATCATCATACCAGGGTGTTTTAACAGTGACAGCAAACAAATGCTCATCTGGAAATTTATCTTCAACTACTGTTGCGTCCACTGGTTTTGGCATTCACGAGAGAAAGTCAAATACATGATTTTCTTTTCCAGGTCTGTCCTTGATTGTAATATCAAATTCCTGCAATAAAATTAGCCGTCTAGTTATTCTACCATTTGTGATTGGTTTATTTGCTAAATATTTTATGAAAGAGTGATTTGTATACAAGATAACAAGATATCCAGTAATGTAATGCCTGAACTTATTGACAACATGTATTACAGCTAGAAATTCTTTTTCAGTAACAGTATAATTCAATTCAGCAGGGGATAAGTTCTTGCTAATATAATAAATTGCATATGGTTTTTTATCTTCTTCCTGCCCAAGGACTGCTCCAATAGCTGTATCTGAGGCATATGATGAAATTTGGAATGGCAGGTCCCAATTTGGTCCTCGAAGGACTGGAGCTGTGGACACAAGCTTCTTCAGATCCTGAAAAGCACGGTCACATTTTTCTGTCCAAAGAAAGTCAAAATTACTTGTCAGTGCATATAGAGGTGTAGCAATATGTGAAAAATGTTCTATAAACTTTCTATAATAACCAGAGAATCCAAGAAAACTGCATACCTCTGTTTGAGTGGTAGGAGTGGGAATTAGCAAAATTATTTGAATTTTGGCTAGGTCTACTTGTATGCTAGCTGCTGAGATATAATGGCCTAGAATAAGTCCTTCAGTCATCATCATATAACAATTTTCATGGCTTAAGCAAAGCCTGGTGGAAATGTAGCGTTGCAGAACTTTTTCCAGTGTGTCCAATGCTGGGTCAAAATCATCTTCGTATGGTGTAAAATCATCCATGTAGACTTCGAGCCCCTCATTTATTAGATATGAAAAAATGTTGAGGATAGCTCTTTGAAATTTGGCAGGAGCATTGCATAAGCCAAAAGGTAGAACTCTGTAGGCAAATGTTCCCCAAGGACAAGTAAAAGTGGTTTTGTCTTGGTCTTTAGGGGCAATCTGAATCTGATTGTATCCACTGAAGCCATCTAAGAAAGAAAAGAATTTCTTTCCTGCTAGAGTGTCTAATACTTGATCGATGAATGGAAGGGGAAAGTGGTCTTTTTGTGTTGCTTTGTTTAACTCTCTATAGTCTACAAAATTCCTCCACTTTCCATTCTTCTTTGGTACCACAACAAGTGGAGAGACCCATTTGCTATCGGATATAGGGTAGATGAAGTTAATGTCTAAAATTTTTTGAAGTTCAGCTTTTACAACGTCTTTTAGATTAGGATTGAGTCTCCTTTGTGGTTGGCGAACAGGTCTCGCATCCTTTTCTATGTAAATGTGGTGTGTACATAACTGGGGGTCAATTCCTTTCATATCAGGGTAGTCCCATGCAAATGCTTCTTTATATTTCCTCAATAGTTGGATGAGATTCTTTTCTTGTTCGGAAGTTAGGTTGGAATTAATGTTTAAAGTCTTTCCTGGCTCAATTTCTACAATTTTGCTATGTGAAACAGAAGTAGTAGGTATTGTTTGATTGTGTGTATCTTTAAGAGGATCCTCTTCTAATTCATTATCAAATGCTGCTTCTATCATGTGACATTGTATGTGGGATCTGGGTTCAGCTTGGCTAATAAAATTATTAATGGCATCATCTTCTGTTTGGTCTTTGAAATCAAGGGCCTCTTGTATGGTTAATGGAGATCTAATATTTTTGGTGAGGTATGATACATGATGCTTGTTATTTTTTATTATTGTGACACTTGGCTGCGCTGGGGGGTATAAAGCTAGATTCTTAATATTTGCCCCCCTAGTAATGGTCATATTACCTTG
The DNA here is from genome assembly GCA_031772625.1 of Pinus tabuliformis. NCBI lineage: Eukaryota > Viridiplantae > Streptophyta > Pinopsida > Pinales > Pinaceae > Pinus > Pinus tabuliformis. The sequence continues at coordinate 451,398,127 of CM062805.1, forward strand.
TCAGCAGCCAATATAAGCATCGGCAGTTGTGAGCCAAGGTCTGCCTAAGATCAATGGATGTCCATCAAGTTGGTTTTGGGGTTTATTATCAAAAAATCGGCCGGATACTCCCAGGAGTCAACGGATACCATAACATCATGTAGTGTGCCCTCTGGCCTAACTACAGATCGATCAGCCAGTTCTAATAAAGTGGAGGTCGGTTCTACTGATGTAATGCCCAGTTTTTGGCAAGTAGTGGTTGTTAAGATGTTAATTGCAGCTCCTAGATCAACTAAGGCATTTGAGAAGGTTTGACCATAGATTTGTACGGTTACTATTGGATTTCCTGGGTCTTCGTATTTAACGAGTGTTTCTTTTCCTGATAATAAGTCAGATAAAGTGCCAACTACTTGGACTTTTGGGTTATTTGTTATTGTACTCCTTGGTTTCTTTATACATAATTTTTTGATAGTCTTTGCATATATCGGGATGTCTTGAATGGCTTGGAGGAGTGGGATTTTTATGTACAGGTTTCGTAGTTCTCCCAGAATATCAAAATCAGGATATTATATAGGTCGAGGTATAATTAAGCGTTCTAGGAATGGAGGAGAGGATGTGGTTACTGGATCACGAATTTGTTGTCTGGTCACGTCCTCCTCTTGTAATGGTTGTTCTACAGGTAACTGATTTTCAACTTGAACTGTTTTAGCTCCCTCTGTTTCAATGATACACCCAGATCTTAATTGAAGGTCATCACACTCCCTTAGATTGGTTCCTATCTCCGGTGTTTTGATTGTTTGAATGGACTGGACTGGTTTGTTATTTGGATTGGGGTTGGGTTGGGCTGGGAGTTGCGGCCTTAAGTTAGACTGGGGGTTTTGTTGTAGGGCTAGCAGTGTAGGTTGAGGGAGCGGGATGGTTCCTACTGGCTGATTCATCGGTCTTTGCCAATTTTTCTACCAAGTTTGACTCTGTGAAGTAGGAGGAGTCCATTGTGGTGGATAAACACTGTTTTGCCAATATGGTGGGGTATAGGGAAAATTTGGCCAATTGGGTTGGCTTGCTTGATTTGTCCATGGAGATGATGAAGGGAATGATTGTTGTGACCAATTCGGGAAGGGAGGTTGATTTTGCCACATTGAATTATATTGTTGAGCATGATATTGGGGAGGCTGGAAAGAAGAAGCTGGGTATGAAAACATACCTATTTGTCGCAGCTGCCATTGACGGCGCTAATTAAGTAGATACATCAATTCTGGCTCTTCTTCTACTTCCTTATATACTGCTTTCAATCCAGGAAGTGAGGGGCAGCTCTCTGTGGAGTGGTCTTTTGTACAAATGGTGCAAACTTGGACTGCATCTAATGGACACTCCTTATGGCTGTGTTTCTTTCTGCATCTGGGACAGAAGATTGCCAAATTCTGTTCTGCTTCTGCTTGATTTTGTTTGGCCTACATAATATCAAGTTGTGTTGTCAGTGTCCCCAATATGTCAGTTTTAAAATTTTCTAATAAATTTCCAATTTCTGCACGAGTTACTCCTTCTACCGAAATTCTATTATCTCTTACAAACCGATCATGTTCTGCTGGTTTTAGCCTTGTGCTGCCTCTCGAGCTCCTGATACATAAATCAATAATGTCAGCAAAATTTTCCTGATAAATATCTCCTTTCCCCATAATGTTTAATGTCTCAATCCATTGTTCCTTCATTCCCCTAATTAATGTTGTTTTTAATACGTTATCAGGTAAGGGTAATGATACATAAGGAGATCTTTGAAGATTATACTGGAAATGTTCAACATACTCTTCTAATGTTTCATTTGGTCTAGTTACCATCTGAAATATTTTATCTTTTAACTCTCGAGACCTGCAATAGTCCTGATATTTTTTTAGAAAAGACTCTTTCATTTGATCCCAATTATTTATAACACCACCACCTAATCCCATAAACCATCTTAAATCAGCCCATTTTAATGTAGAGGGAAATAGTTTTAGTTTCTGGGGGTCGGTGGTATAGTCATATCCTCTACACAGCACATCGAATTCAAACAGGAATGCATGTGGATCTTCTTATGTAAGGCCATGGAATGTGGGGATATGCTAAAGAGGAATTGCTTTCATAGGTGCATTAGCTACAGTATCCACAATGGGGTATTGTAGTGTAGAGGTTTGGGTGTTTGGCTGGTTCTGGGCCATTTGGTTGAATATATGCCAATAGCCTTCTGGGATATCTAGGAGGGTATTCCTAGGTTGTCGAGGGGGAATGGCTTTAATGGGAATGGCCTTGACAGAACTTCCTTTATATGGGATGATGAGAGTGCCTAAGGTTTGGGGGGATTCAGGTTCTTCAACTTCGTTATAAATGATTTTTGCAGCACTTCCCTTATCTCGGCTACTTAATGGCTGAATTATCCTAAGAGGAGATTTTGGTTCTTCAGCTTCTCCTGTTTCTCCTCTTCCTTCACAGAGATTTCTAAGGTTCCCTTTCTGCAATGATTTTAGGCTAGAATTTTAAATTTCTTGAAAATCTTTCTCTTTGGTTTTAAGTTCATCAAACTCAATGAGAAAGTAAAGAAGATCTTTTTTCACACCCCACTAGTTTTTAAATATGTTTGTAACTTCTTCCCAATTTCTAATGGAATTTGCAGGTAACTGACTAAACCATATTCTTACATTTCCTTCAAGTGATTGTACAAACAACCTCATGTAAACATTTTCTTGTTCAATATTCATGTTATCTACAAAGTCTAAAAAGGCTTGAAGATGGTCTTCAGTACAGGGACCAGTTTCTCCATTATACCTGGGAAGGTATTTCAAGTATCCAGCTGGGAGTGCATCGAGATTAGGAAGTAAGACTAAAGTTGCATATCTAGCCTGTACAATAGGTTGGACAACCATAGTGAGAGGTGGTGTATGAGGTGTTTGTGTGGATGAATAAGTTGAGGAAGATGAAGAAGGGGTTGAAAAAGGTGATTGAGGGGGTGAAGAACTAGTTGGAGGTGAAGAAGGGGGGGATATCCTGAATTATTTCAAAGGAGTCTTGAACTATATTCTGGACCTATGGATGAATACCCTCCTTTGTTTCAAAGAGTGGATTCAAATACATAGAGAGGGTCTCTTCAGGTTGTTCAGAAGTAGAAGCTTTAGGTTGTTTGAAAGTGGGAGGGAATGAATATGTTATGAAACCAGCTCAAGAAAAGATAGAAAAGATAGATGAACGCCTTATAATTCAGCCTCTTCGAGGGGGCAACCTCCTTTACATTACATAAATGAACAATTCTTGGATGATACAAATGACAAAACCTCCTTTCTATATATAGGAGTCTAGGGAGTCACAATATAATCCAGCCGACCTAACAATAATAATATAAAGCCACAAAAATAACAATAGAGGGATTCTATGGGGCACAGAAATAACAATATGGGGGTAATAGGGGCACAACAATATAAATAAGGGGGTTATACTAATAACAATAAGGGGTTACACTAGTAGTATAGGAGCCTAACATGCCCCTCTCCTTCAAAAAGCGTTGTCCTCAACGCTTGAGTAGTTCTTGATGCTTCTATATAAAATTCTTGTCCTCCCATGTGGAATCTTCAACGGGTAAGTTCTTCCACTTGATGAGATACTCTGAAATTGATCGATTTCGTAGCTGTCAGGTTCTTGTTTCTGTGACTGCTCCAGGTTCCAATATGATTTTTCCTTCCTCTTCAATTTTTGGAAATATTGTTTGAATTGGGATCTTTTGCAACTTTTGAATAAGTGGCCATACTTCTTCGTCCTTCTTCCATTCATCCCTTGCTTCGTTTATCCAATCTGATTGGATAATATAAATAGCACAAAACAATGCTTCCACATCCTCATCCTTGAAGAGCCTTCCCATTCGGTAAGGTCGCCATTTTTTAAGTGCATGTAGTATTGCCAACATTTCCTTCTCATAAATAGTTTGCTTGAGATGTAGCAGTAAAAATACCCAATCACCTACATCAAAACATTTTTCACTACGATGTTTATCTACCTGTTGTTTCGTTTGATTTTGCACCGAAGTGGCGTTATCCTTTAAAAGTTGGAGAACTTGTTGTTGATGCTCGATGTGATCTTTCACTGCTTGAACCTTTTTCTTCTTGATATGTCCTTCTGTCTCTAGAGTTTGAGGAGTGGTAATTTCTTCCAATCCTTTACAAGATATGGTCGGATTCATTTCTTGATACTCGATGTGATCTTTCACTTCTTGAACATTTTTCTTCTTGATATGTCCTTCTATCTTGATAGTTTGAGGAGTGGTAATTTCGAACAATGAATTACAAGATATGGTTGGATTCATTTCTTCTTTCTCGATGTGATCTTTCACTTCTTGCACATTTTTCTTCTTGATATGTCCTTCTATCTTGAGAGTTTGAGGAGTGGTAATTCTTGCCAATGCTTTACAAGATATGGTCTGATTCATTTCTTCTTTCTCTGGGGTGGGGTCCTGGCGTATATCTTCTTCTTTTGATGTTTCTTGATCCTTTTCTTCCTCCTCTTCATATTCTATGTAAAATAATTTTTTCTCAGCACACTTATGACCTTTAGTGCATTTTCTATCACAATTATAACAAAGCCCTTTTTCTCTTTTTTCTTCCAATTGTTGTGGTGTAACCCTTGTAGGTTGTGGAAGGCTAGGAGAAACAACACTTCCATCTTTATAGTTGTGAGGGTTACACTTCCTGGTTTCCATAATGTTTCTTTCCACTATGTCACAAAGCCCTTTTACTCTTTCCAATTGTTGTGGTGTTGCTCTAAAGAAGGTGCTGCTCTTTGTATCCTCATAATGTGCTATCATTTCCTCCGTGAAAATTGACCACATAACAAGTTGTTTACGAGAACAAAGCCCTTTGTACCATAAAAATTGATCTGGTTCTAAATATGAAGATGCAATACATACCTTTTGTAACAGTTGTACACCATGTAGATCAAAATATTGCTCCATCTGAAGTATCCAATTTACCGGATCCTTGCCATCAAACTTCCTCATCTTGCTTTTTCTTGATTTTAGGAGCTCGACCTTGAAACGACTGTAACTCTGTACTTTCAGATCTTTAAGTTCTAAAGTTGAGATCTATAGTAGCACTCTGTGTCCTCTTTCCAATGCCACCAGTCTGATCCAAATTGGATTCTCTAAGAAAGAGTTATGCACAATCTCCCAAGATGACCTGATTATAGACCTTTCCGGAAGAGCGAACTTGTATGAAGTGCCACGTGTCACTGGTTCAACCTTTGGATCTGAAAAAGATATAAAAAATACTACAGTTCGTCCTCTTTATGTACCTTCTTACAAAATTTCAATCCGATCCCCAGAGAGAAAGTTATGATGATTTTCCCCAGGTCACCTGTTTTGAATGTAATTCAGGAGTCTGCAAAAAGACCAACTTCCTCAGATCATATCTCTGCAAATATCGCACAAAAATCTCTGAAATTTGGACCCAATGTTCAACGTGATTTCATCTCAAATGGGTTTTTGTTGCGACTTGTGAAACGTCACAGAAAAAAGGTTATAGCGAAAATTCCATGATGACATATTTGGAGCAGCGAAACCCTAGAATCCAAAGCTTTGATACCAAATGTTATGAAACTAGCTCAAGAAAAGATAGAAAAGATAGATGAACGCCTTAGAATTCAGCCTCTTCGAGGGGGCAACCTCCTTTACATTACATAAATGAACAATTCTTGGATGATACAAATGAAAAAACCTCCTTTTTATATATAGGAGTCTAGGGAGTCACAATATAATCCAGCCGACCTAACAATAATAATATAAAGCCACAAAAATAACAATAGAGGGATTCTATGGGGCATAGAAATAACAATATGGGGGAAATAGGGGCACAAAAATATAAATAAGGGGGTTATACTAATAACAATAAGGGGTTACACTAGTAGTATAGGAGCCTAACAGAATATGTGGTAGGGGATATGAAATCTGTTGGTTTGTATTCTGGTAAATTAACACCCAAGTCAAACTCAGTTTTAGGTGATCCTGGTGGTAGTGAGGGTTTTGGATGAGATTCAAATGAATGAATAAGGAATGTTGATTTAAAATCAACTCCCTTGTCTAAAAGTTCAACAACCCTAGGTGATAGGTGGGAATAATCTGGATTAGGTGGAATGTTACTATAAGGATCAAATGATGCTAAATCTTCAAACTACAAGACTAAAGAGGATGAAGAAGAGGGTCAATGTCCCCTTTTAGAATTGGCTTTTCTCAGAATTTTGTCAGGGTCTGATAGAGGATCAGCTAAGTCAGCCTCTGAACGAGATTTGATGTGCTTAAAAGGTGCTAGTTTGGAAGAGTGGAGTCACCAGGTGAAGGATTTTAACCTTTCTAGACCTTTAATCACCTTAAAGGAATAGAATACATATCCTTTCCCCAGGAAAACTTAATGAAATTCGAATCCCCAACAGTGACGTCAATTTGATGTTGTATCTCTGAGATAATAATGGTTAGCTATTGTGACAAAGCATCTAAGATAAATGTTTTGGGGGTTTTGTTTTAATTTGGGAGACCAATGGATGAAACAACTATAGAACTGATGTTCGTAACCTCTTGAATAATATCAATATCTCAGCATAGGGCTGCTATACATATTTACACAATGAAAAAGATTTTATGATGATGATCAGAAACAAAAGGTAATATGATTACCACAGTTTTCAAATTGAAAGGTAAATAATCATAAGTATGAAAACCTTTAAACTATGTTTAAAGGTTTGAGAAAATACACATGAGCCTACAAAAGATGATGATGATTTATTATTTTGAGGGAATTAATTAAACAAACATTCCATTAATTCATTCTCTTTATAGATTATCACTTCAGAAAGCTTATAGGAATAGATTGAAATACAATTATTCCTACCTAGTTATCTCTGCAAGACACAAGTATATGAAGAAAAAACATAACGAATGACACCGGAAAAACTTACAGGAAACACAAACTATGTAGAAGATAATTTAGAATCATTTTCTTTGTATTAATTATCCAGAAAGATTAATTACATCACATGTCTAGAAATGCTTCTTCAAGGGTGCAACCCTTAATAACTCATGAAGAGAGTTATTTATACAATAGTAGGATGAAAAATATCCTGAACTGCTTTTAAAAAATAGATTATTTACACAATAAAATATAAAATTGTCTAATGGTCTGGCAATATTTTGGTGCTGCATTGTTTGATGACAATTGCTGAAAAAGTTGAAAAGTGGTTGAAGTTGGCTGATTATTCACTCAGAAACTGAATGTTCAATTATCCTTAATCAGGTAAATCTATTAATTCTTCCCAACGTTTCTTATCTAGGATAGAAATCTTTGTTACCCTCCTGTATATTTCATCCATCTCGGTGTATTTAGTAAAAGTGGGTTTTACCAAAAATATATGCTTGATTTCATCCATGATGAAGAAAGAATCCCATAGTGTTTTTACTATGAGAGTTGGTGTTGCTGATCCTTTGATATTGGCAACTGAAGCTACATGGGTGCCCACCTCTGTTAACTTCTTGACATAATCCTCAATTGGCATCAATTTATCATTAATAACCATCATAGAAGGTAAACCTTTGCTGACCAAAGGTTCAATCTTGTTGAAAAATATCTAAACTATGTTGTTAACATGACTACACTTTTCTTGTAGCTGAAGGGTGAGATTTTTCTTAGTGATAATATTCTTTACCTCTAATATCGTTGCAATTTTGTCTCTTATTCTTAACTCCTCAAGCTCACAGTCATCCTTGGAATTCATAAATTTGATTATATGAGAGGCAGTCTCTGGCATATCCTCCAGCTACTTAGTTATGGATTGCACTGCTTCCTAAGCTTTTTCCAAGAGATCTTTTTGATTGAATATAATATTAATGGAAGGCCAAATCTCCTTGATTGCTTTTGTGATTTATTCCCACATAATTTATTTTGATAAATCCAACTTGTTTCCTATGAATGAATCTGTGAGTTCTTTCTTCAACATTTCCACTTGGCCCTTGAGTCTGTTTGTTTTAGTTGTATGTGAATTGTCTGATATAGACTTCATAAGCCGTAATTCTTTGAGTTCATCCTTTATTTTATTGATTTCTCCTGTCTGGATAGACAAGTTCTGAACAGCTTAAGTAAGTTGTTCAGCTCCTTCTACTATACCTGTTGTTGATGTAGTGGTTGAGGTAGAAACTCTGGTGATGGGAACTGCTACAAGAGATACTACATCCATTGAAGTTTGAATGTTCTTGATAGCTTCCTCCTTCTCCTTAACCGATTTCTCCATCTTCTCCTCCATTTGTTTTATTTGCAAATTTTGTTCTATGATGAGCTTCATCATATCTGACTTTTGAGTCTCCATCTCCTCTATTTCTTTGGCCACTGGATCCTCAGATGCTGGTAGTTTCGATTGTTTCTTTAATGCTGCAACCTCAGTGTTCTTTTTCTTAATGGTCTTGTCTACAGCATTTATGTTTGATGGATTATATCCCATCCTTACCACTAGATTCTCCAAAGACTGAATCTTGGTATCCTTTGCTAATGAGGAGACCTTCTCCAACTTTAGTTGTGACTGAATGTTGGCTAATGTAACCTTCATTTTTGACAAACTCATAGCAATGTTTGTCAAGGTTGAAGCAATCATCTGTCTGATTTGTTTGTGCATCTCAACTTGATCAATTGGATGCACATCCTTGACATTAAACTCAAAAGAAGTGTGTTTCTAGTATTGTGCTGCAGTCTTGGGCTGAGGAACTTGGGCCTGCAAGAAATCCATTTGCATCTTCCCCTTCTCAGAGTCGAAGACTGAAAGAAGCCTGGCTTGAGAGCTGGAAGAATGCTTCCAGAATTGGGTGTAAGTATTCAACTTCAATTCTTCATTATTTCTTTTGATTTCACTAAACACATGGAATATGTCTTCCTCTTTATTCTTTGGAATGCCTCCAACAATTTGGACTATTTTTTGTTCATGTGAAGTGGTAGATTGAGTTGGAAATTGTATAGACTATCCACCAGACTGTGACTCAATATTCATAGGGACCCTTTGTTTCTTTTTCCCGTGAAAGACCTTGAGGCCTTAGCTTCTTGTCTTTGTTGCAGGTGAATATTGTTCTTCCTTCCCTCTCTTGGCTATCTTTTCCTGTTCAATTGGAGTTTGCATATTTGATGTAGAGACTTCTTGCTCCTTAGCCTCTTGGAGGGTATTCTCTGTCCATTCCAACTGATTCTTGAACTGTTCTATCTCAGGCCTAGCTGTATGATGATATGGTGTGAACTTATTTTCCACCTTGAGTTTGGAGATGACTCCCAATGGGTCATATGACCAAGAGAAACTGAGAGAAAATTTCATTTCTTTTAACAGCTTATCTGCTCCCTCCCTTGCTACCCTGGCATTACAAATGAAGGGACCAACTTAAAATTTAAGCTTAAATTGTGATTTCTTTTTGGCAGCTACAAAATGTATTTCATCTGCATTCAATCTTTTCCTCAAGTACTCCAGTGCAAAGATTCTAATAGGGAGGTACTTTGGCAGTTTGTAGGGCAGAAGCTCATAGCCAAAAACCCTGATTTCTGTGTAGTTTTGGTAGCAATACCAATCTCCTGTTGCAGCTTGATCTATGAACTAGAGTTCTTTCACAATCTCCTCATTGATCCTTGGTAATGGAGTGTTGCTCATAAGGTTGAGGGCTGGATGAATAAATAGTTCTACAAACTGCTTGTATGTGAATTCTTCTTTCTCCTTCATCCACATTGAGGTCCAGAAAATCACTGATTGTTGTTGTCCGTCTTCATCAAGTTTCTTCAAAGGAAATGGGAATTTGTCTCCCTGGAAATATATAAAAAGATACACAAATACTGAAGGATACTTGAATATTGTTTCGGTGTTAAATTTTAACAAACTGCTCATGTATGATTTCAACTATGAAATGACTGAGATCATAGATAATAGTAGAGTTAGAATCAGAGGAAAACATGGATAAGGAACCAAGGATGGCTTCATTGGCAGACTGATCAGAGTGATAGCCAAGCAAATAGGATAGGATAGTAGTAATATGCCTGGTTCTATCAGGAAACATAGATGAATCATAAGGGGGATTTCTCTTTGGTAGAGTACTACCAATTGCTAAAAACAGTTCCAAGGTCTGGGATCTCTTGGTAAAGTCCAGTTTATTATAAACTTCTATCAGGTTTTCATGGGAAAAAGGATGAATTGGTATAGTGGCAGGGGCCTGCAACATTTTCTCAATTGAATCAACATTAATGGGACAGAGGATTTCTCCAGTGGGTGAGGTAATTTCTAACTGGCTGGGATCATAGGATTCATGGCATTTTCTCACAAAATCTGGAGCTCTATGTATTTGTGGAAAAAGATAGTGCGGTAATTAGGATTCCCAGAGCCCAATTTCATCACTCTGGTCAATTAGCTGCTCTTCCCACCAAAAATAAATTTCAAATAAATCAAATTGAGAAGAAGTCTCAATGATTTTGTAATCCTTTTCAACTAATGGAGTATGGTGGAAATTAATCTGTGGGTGAATTAGAGGATTTGAAACCTCTGCGATTGGTTTTTCCTTGGGAGGCATTTTGTCAAATGAAACTATGGATTGTAAATGAAAAAATGATAAAAGGAGTTACCAGAGTGGAGACAAGTAACTGACAAGTGGACCTGGAAGATGTGCTTGCGAACAAGACAAGTGGCTGCTAGAATGTCAGACAGTAGCTGAGCTGTTGAGTAGGTGGGCTTGAAGAATAATCTTGGTTGCAGAAGTTAACTGTGTAACCTTTGAAATGCATGACATAGTGTTTATAAAGAGAAAAATGGAGTGGGAAGGTGGCACTGAATGTTTGAAAGTTCATTAATTATGCAATGGGTTAATTAACAGACATTTGGTTATAAATGCGCGGGAGCATAAATGAATGGGCAACGGATAGGCGACAGATGATTGGATGGGAGATATGAAGTGAAACGTGACATGGAGGTGACGTTGGGCGGCGGTAAATGGATATGAAGGATACCGCATTCGGGGGTAAGACAGAGTGGTTTGTGGTTTTGGGATTTCTAGTCCTAAAAGACTAAAAGGTAATTTTGTGGTTTATGTAGGCAGTATTAAAGACTGCCCATTCCCCCCCCACCAAGAAACTTCGGATGGCGAATGAGGGCTGAAAGGGAGTATGGGCCATATGATTGTGGAGGAGTGTGCGAGATGAGAGGTGAGGTGGAGGGAGTTTAATGTGTGAGTGGGGAATGAATGGTGGAGTCGCGATATGATAGGCGGATGTGGTGGCTGTGGGTCCGAGTGATTTAATGAATTAAGTGATAGGATATGAATGAAATAACATAATTTTAAAACTTTGGTTATTCAAACTCCCGTCATCAATATGTTTCCTAATGTTTTTATCTTTAGGAAATAACCATTTAAACATCTCAAACTTTCACATTTCTACCCACCCTTCTATTCCTAACATTTTTACTTATCCTTTTAGAGTGCATTTAAACTAGCAACCCAATATTTTATTTTTATGAACAATCTATCTCTATACCTTATTCCCTCCATTGGCTCAGATTAAACTATTGAGCCAATTTATTTTCTACCTATGAGAATTAATTTAAAACAAATCCAATTATGATGCAACTGTATAATGGGATAAAATAACCTAGTGTGGCATCTAAACAAACTGCACACAACTTTTATTTTTCAAACTGAATTTACAAAAAGTAGTGGCATTTAGATTTGCAACACTTTCAGAGTTGATTTCTTTTTATTTTCTGTCTAACCTAACATTTTATTTTTCCTTCATTTTTTATGGCATCTACCCTAACATTTTCTTTGATATGGACATATTTATCAAAATATTTTCCTAACGTTTTTTATTCAATATTCGTTTTGTCCACATCCTATCTTAACATTTTATAAATATATTTTCATTTTTTGCCTAATTTATTCTAACTTATCAAAACCAAAAAATGTTACAACATAGTGGAGCGTGCAGTAGAGTAGCAAAACACAAAGTGGACCACGATGTGGAACAGTTTGAATATACCACGTGGTGTAAGGGCTTCCGGATGTGTCAAAGCCTCTCCTTTTTGTTAAAGAATGTAATCTTGAAAATAATCGATGGGATTTTGGGCCATATTTGCTTATTTTGAGGAGTCCATTGTATTTGGACTACGATATTGTAATGATATAACCCGTCGATGTAATAGTATATATAGGGTGAAATAATAAGAAGATAATCATCGAATTGATCCAGATCAATGTTTATGGTTGTATTACTGTGATTTGTAGTTTTGGGGTGAAGAAGAGGCTCTGCAGTTGACTTCCCAGAGGCTTGAGTCTGCAGCTTACTGTGCATGAACCCTATGTTCAAATATGTTATTATGACCTATAGATTTCATGTTCATCATGTTTTTGACAGAATATTTGTCATAGTTAGGCCTTGCTAAGTCAATTTCTTGTCTAAGTTTTGTATGGAAACCTTTTTCCCTATCTTATTGATCATTTATGAGAGTTCCATTAAGTTATGGGTAGTGGTCTAGAGAATAGCTCTGAAAATGTCCCTCAAATCACATGGTCGCAGGCATAGAATTGGGTGAAAAAGACTACATGTAACACCCTCCTCGCACATCTACCCAAGTAATCGTCTAACCGGGGTAAACATGTGACGAGAGACTATTTTGATATGATTCAACCTCCTAGGTGACCTTAAGGAAGTGGAATCAATGGAAACACATCAAATATTCATTCCAAATCATCAACTACACTCTAAGGAGCCATCCCAACCACTCAGGTACCATACCTCTGGGCCCATTGAGTTTTTAATATATTAAACCTCTAGATACTCCCATCCTATGGGCATGCCAGTGTCCAGAGAGGTATGGATGCTCCCACAAGGTTGCATGCCTGCATCCAGCGACTATTTCTAGTAGACTTGTGCCAGAGTCTGTTAGATTTAAGGGACTTTTTAAGTCCAGAATTTTGGCCACTGCATAGAACTTGTAACTTCCAGAATCCATTAAACACAATATGAGAGGATTAATAAACCAAAAAATAACTCCAAGACTAGGCATGACCATCCCTAACAGGGACTAACATTTTGTCAAACACTTGGCATCAATGCAATCTATAGGTGTAAACAACAGATGAGTCTCATACTTATCTGAGAATCACTAAGAAGAATTCTTCCCTTATAACATTAGCTACATTATCATCTATTAGGTCATAGATACATTTTTCATTCATTTCCAAATGAAAACATGAGGAAATCCATACATCATCATTGTCATAATACATGCTGATAACAAGCATAATAACCACAAAAATATCAAGGATACATCAACAATAAACTCCTCATATAAACCAATACATTTATACATAATATATCAAGGAAATAAGCTCTTATTATGGATGCCACTGGATTTCTTCACCTACACAGTGAGGAATTTTCATGTCTCCTAGTCTCTCACTCTTCACCGCAATCCACCCTGGATCACTAGGCCCTAAACCGAGATCCACTCTCTAAGATTTACCATCCCAATATTACTAGGACCAACCTAAAGCAATCCACCTCTTCAATTTATTGTATATCTCTCCATTCACCAACAATGATTCCTAGGCCCACTGACGTAGAAAATCCTTGCTCTACTGCAACCCACATTCTCACTCAGGGGTTACTAGGCTAGTGGCTTTATCATGATCCATAGTCTAGCTCAGGGACCACTGGGCCATGTGTTCTATCATTCATAGATCCACTTCACTAAGATTCAAATCCATCTTACAATTCATCTCAACCAAAACATGAGAACCCCATCACACCATGGCTATCCGAAAATGGAAGGGTGGACTGAAAACATTGTCACACCTAGCAAAACCAATGCCATAACAACAAAAGAACCACATGCAAGACCATTCATTGCCAAATCTAGCAAGAAAAACACACATGCAAACCAATACCTACAAAGCATATTTTTGTAGTTTCTTGATCCTTATCTTCCTTTCTTGCTCCTTCCTTCGTCTTGCCTTCTTGGACTTTCTTGCTCCAAAGAAAAACCTCTACAAAGCTTGCGAATTGATCCTTGGAATAATTTTTATTAATTAGGCCTATATTTTCTTCATTTTCCATTATTTTCCTTCATTTTCCTTCTTCGATGAAACCTGCAACCTTTCACGTTCCTTTTCTCCTAATTTCCATTATTTTCATAGATAAATGTGCCAAAAATGCCATTATTCCTTTTCCATTGCCTTTTCTAATTTCCTTAGCCATAGTAAACTGAATGAACACCCGCTAAGATGTTTTTTCCACTATGCAGCTTGGAATACATATCCCAACAACCATGGTCTTATATATTTCCACCTGATTTTTTTAATAGGGTTGTTATGAAACTCTCCCCCTTGGGCAAACATTGTCCTCGATTTTCAATGACACCTATAACCAACAATAATTTTGAATACAAAACATAATGCCCATGGAGCTTTATAACATAGCTTGTTGCCATATTTATAATGACCATTTGCTAAAACATGACAAACATACTATTTAATGGAGCTTTATAACAAAACTCATTACAATATTTACAATAGAAACCACATATACACACATACACATTTGCTTCACCCAACAAATAATCATACTCTCTATGGAGCTTTATAAATCTATATTGATATAGTATTTACAATGATATATACAGATATACATATACACATTTTCTCAACCAGAAAATAAAAGTATATGATGCCTGCATTCGCAACAATGGAATCCAAAGGCTCACACTTCCACCCTCGAAGTAATACTAGGATTCACCTCCTTCTAAGGAAATCTAGAATCCACTGTCATATTCAAAGTTGCATCCAATGTCCAATGCTACAATCCTACTCCACTTGTCCTCTTAGTGAATAGTTACCGGCTCATTGTTCCAGGACACACTTCTAATGTGCATTTGATTCCATCTAGCAATCCTAAAGACCAAAACAATTCCATCCATGATCTTACCTTCTCTACTACACAATACCTCGGGCATTCTAGTCACCCCCTTTTGTGCAGTCACTCACCTTCCAAGTTCCCCGACATCCCCTATCTCGGTCAATCCATCCCTTGGCAAGGCTTCGTCACATCGAAAGGTCAGGTAACCAAGGCATATCCCTACCTCACAACCATCATACCGGTCATAGCATTCTGATGGAAATCAATGGACACTATTGGGTACCGGGGTCCCATAATGGCCCTACTCCAAAATATTTTACTAGCATACTACTACGTGTTCCAATTTGTTTACTGACATTGCTAATTATTGTTGTCAGTTTCAATCACCCAACCGAGAATTTTCGTGCTTCCTGTACCAAGCGCATAACTTCCATTAAAATAAATTGAAATAATGTCAAATCATACGTCATTAGTAGCTCGTTTATAAGGTAGACTTGCAATCCTGTTTACTTCATATCACAACAATTCGAACTCACATCTTTGACGAAATCATCATGTATAAATATATCACATCAATTTAGGTCAAAACAAAACCATCATAGATAAAAATCGTAAATCACATGTAACCATCATAAACCAAAATCATAGTTCACACGCATAATAAAATTGAAATAAACTATTGATACTTATCCTTTAATCAATCCCTAGCTTCTACCTTTTTCTTTATTCTGTATGCACTCTAGATTGGTTTCCACACATGACAAACACCTAGTGCCTTCTCCTCAACCATGCACACATACACATAGTTTTCATCACACACATACCACCACAAACGACATACAACACCATGCCATACATGCACCTACATCTGACATACAACACATACACCTACACTCAGTGTACAACACAACACAATACAATACATACACCTACATCTTGTGTACACCACAACACAATACATACGTCTACACCCGATGTACAACACAATACATATAAGTACATAGAGTACAACAAAATGAATACACATGTCATGATACCACGACTACACCGTGCACATACATAGTACCACACATACACAACTCAACATGTATGATATACACAATACCATATGTACAACATGTACATTGTACCACCTATACACAACACCACCTGCATAACATGTACACATCATCACATGTACACAACACCACTAGTACAATGTGCATACAATGCCACATGTACATTGTACCACATGTACAACATGTACACAATCCTAGACGTACACATCACCATATGCATGACATGTACATGATACCACATGTACACAGTACCATATGCACGACATGTACAAAACACTACCTACACACAACACCATATGTCGAACATGTACACAGGCATAGAATTTGGTGAAAACGACTACAATCACTCCCTTGTAGACTTTTTCATGTGACTGGAGGGTTACAGTCGAATTCCAGTAGCATTGTGACAACATCTGGGAGTCCAAGACACAAAAATTGAGGTTTAACTTAGGGTATGGGCACCTCGAAGGGTGGTTTAGCCCTTAGGGGTCTTGTAGCAATTGAGGGAGGTCATTATTCAAGAATAAATATAAGTGAAATTCCATTGAAAACCATTATTTTACGTTGGAAAGGGGTAAGAAAAAACCTTTTCATTGTTATCAAGACAAAATGGGGTTGCACTTAGTATAGATAAAAAAAAAACCACTGATCATAAAATCTATGGTTTAAATATTCAGGTTGCCAACCAAAATGTTCCCTCCAAAAAATCATGATAAGGGAGGTAAAATTTGAATTCCATAGAAAGTATGGTTGTTGTGACCAAAACCCAAAAATAAGTACACATTTCTTTACAAATAACTAAAACATAATAATTTTAAGAGAAACTTCATGCCAAAAGTCATAACTGAAGGAAACCTAGAATAAAAGCGGGAGGGACAAGGTCAATGATATCTTGGTTAGAATCCTGCCTCTAATGGTAGATAGAGACACAACAATATCATCAAAAAGTCTTCAAACCAAACCAATACATAGAGGTAGTCTTGGAAAGGCACGCCTTTTCCTTATATTTCTCAAGTTGCCCCCCATAAGGAGCCAAGCGTAGGAAGTTATTATAATGGTACTAGGGTTCATCCCCACCATTGATCAATTGAAAATTCATCGCCACCATATGACATGAAAGATCACGTGGTTGGGGTGTTTCCAACATACAATATCCTATCACGTGGCCCCATCACATGAATTATAATCGATACAACCTCCACATAAGAGCCAAGGTGCCACGAAGGCACACTCAACCTTAAACATTCAATGCAAAATATATATATATATATATATATAAAACAAGAACGTGAAACAGAACGAGTGTGTATTTAATAACATTGACATTTTGTGAACATGTGGTATAACCACTATAAGTTGCCACAATAGTTGAATATGTTGAATAATACAAAGTTAATATGTAGCATGTATAATATAATTTTCTTGCGCTAGGCCATTGAACTAGTATGGCAATCATAAGCGTAATGAAGAGTGTGTGTGAATAAATATATGCATTAGGGATGTAGCATGTATAATATATTTTTCTTGTGCTAGGCCATTGAACTAGTATGGCAATCATAATAGGCGTAATGAAGAGTGTGTGTGAATAAATATATGCATTAGGGAATAATGGAGAAAAATTCAAACACTATATCGAGTATCCAAGGGGAATTCATGTGAGAATTGAAAATAAAAAAAATGTATAATTCTCATTATCTATAAATCAAAGAAAAAAATACTGAAATGGTAATGAGATATGCCTCTTCAAGTAAAATTAATGGTTTAGCCTTTTATTGTGAAAAATAATATAAGAAGTATGATTTAAAAATTACATTTATTGTCTAACTCATAATTATTGACTAGGTGATTTTAGGGATATATCCCTAAAACCAAACAAATGATTTTTAATTATTTTGATAATGAAATAAAGGAGGGAAGTTGGGTATCAAATCTCATGAATGAATTGTTAGTTCATCTATTTATAATAAAAAATCATTTGCAAAAGGGATTGTAACACCTATGGAAATGAAATGTCTTTGAAAACAAGATTAGGGGATGATTTTTCACAGTGTCCTGCATTATACTAAAGATCTACAAATTATTTGTGGGATGGTGAAACAAATACTCAAAAACCTTGATTCTGTAATAAGAGTGTCTTCTAATTCCATCTCTCAACCACAACATGAAATACATGTTGTGGCTTTAATTCCAAATAGTTTATATATCAATCCCCTAATGATCATAGTTTTCCTTAACTAGTTTAGCTATCTAGCAATGTAACGTAAAGTATTGGGGGTGGTTATGATCAATTGTAGCTACTAGGAGAGATTCTTATCTCTTCACGATGCATAATTTAAGGGAAACCTGTACAAAAGAGAGAGATAATTTAATTATTTTTATTTTCATTAAGATTGTGTTGATGGTGCTGGACCCACCAACATTCAGGGGATCTCCTTGGTAATAAATCCAAACTAGACCTTATACTGTTTGGAGTAGGAGTCCCAACAGTCGGTGGTAATTTAGTGCCTTGACCACAGTAGTGCGCAAAGATAAGTATGATAGATTTTGGCAGAAGCAAGTGTGTGACCTTGCAGTGAGTCAAGTGAGATGCATGGGGTTTCTAACTCACAGAGAGGAAAAGGAAGTGCATCCTTTAGAAGTATGTAATAGTACACAACCTGAAAGGAACACACGAGCGAAATGACAACACAAGCTGAAATGCAGAATAGTCGAAAAACCAAAGTGACAGCTTAATCCAAAAACATGCATTCCACAAGATTCATACAATTTCATACAAAGTAGTTCATAAGAAAATGTGTAAGTTAAACAAAATACATTTCTAAAACAACCAGAATAGTCCAACTACAATAACAACATATATGTGAAAGTGTGTTGGCTCGGTTATTATTATTATAAGTGAAAGTTTCATCCATGCATATACCATTAACAACCACTAGCCCCAATAGTGGAACATTATAATCAAGAACACCTACTCCTCCAAAGAATTATACTCACTCTGTGGTGTGGAGAATCTAAGGCTCATCACAATACTCCCAAGCCTTCTCTAAGCCTAATCCTAGTGAAAATTTTGGCTCCAAAAAGCCTGTTCTATGAGTTATGAAATTATATTTATAACAAAGGTTGAGATGATCCTTGACATTCCCCTTTGTGACTCTTTGACTAGCCTCGTGACTCTTCAACTTATTTACAAATAACTCATTACATTACATTGTGACTATTCACCTTCTACTAATGGCACTTAGAATTTCACTTGCAACATATTTACAAATAGTGTACATTTTCCACATGTACCCATGTGAGACAAAATAGGCTAGAGACAACCTAACAAGACAAAAAATTATGACTGAGAAGTTTAGGGAAATACCAACTCAGCAACTTCCACTTGATTCTTCTCGATCACATACTGATACCAAGCTTTGTATTGTGTGGTGATGTCCCCAAACTTCTTAACGATGTCTTTCTGATGGAAGATTCTTACTTCCATAGATTTTGGATATATGGTCTTGAAACCTTTTTCCAACTCATCCCAAAGCATCTCCAACATGGTGTTAACCATGAGAGGACCACGAATGTACTTTTGCATGTTTTGTGTGCTTCGTTCCAAGTCATCGTTTGTGGCCTCTCGCCTCAGTTGCTCCATGTACCTGTTGACCTCTAGCCATCCTTAGCTTTTGTTCTTAGCTTCGGTGAGGGAACTAATTAACGGGATCAAGTGAATTCTTACCATGAAATCCAAACTCTTATATAGTGGTGCATGTGAAGCATGTATGCTTCTAATGAATGGGATGAGTTTCTCATGGTTCTGGATCAAAATTTAAATCTCTGCTTTGTCTAGCTCTTCCTATGGCTTCATCATGTTTGGCAAGTGAGGTGGGGCTCCCTTGTACAACATTGTCCATTCTTGCAAATGGGCGATAGCAGCATGTATGTCCCTGAGAGTTTGTATGACCCTTTTGCTCTACTGCTGAAATCCATACAGATGGAAAATCACCTTATGCAAAGTGATAAATCCATCATAGAGTTTTTGCATGGTGGACTCAAGAGTTGATAGTTCAGCAACTATCACTTTAAACAAAGTCTTTCGGTAGAAATCACATGAGAGAATTTTTTGGCTGATGCATTTCGAACCAACAAGTATGGTTCATCATCAGGACCAGATGAAGAGGCAGTCCATGGCAAATGCTTAAATTTTGAGCAATGTAGAGACATAATTTCAAGTAATGACTATAGTTGAACAATAATGTTTAAATTATAATATTAATTTATTAATATATTAAAAACAAATATTATTAAGTAATGGCTATATTAAACGGCTAGTTTTTGAAAAAAAATATTTAAATAATGATATTATTTCATTAATTTATTAAAAATATTAATAGGTAACGACTATATTAAACAGCTAGTTTTTGAAAAATAATATTTAAATTTATTTATTTAAACCAAATATTACTAGTTCTTGAAAAATAATATTTAAATAATGATATTAGTTTATTAATTTATTAAAATATTAATATGTAATGGCTATATTAAATGGTTAGTTTTTGAAAAAATATTAAAATAATGATATTATTTCATTAATTTATTAAAAATATTGATATGTAATGGGTATATTAAATGGATAGTTTTTGAAAAATAATATTTAAATTAATTTATTAAAACCAAATATTACTAGTTCCTGAAAAAATAATATTTAAATAATGATATTAATTTATTAACCTATTAAAATATTAATATGTAATGGCTATATTAAATGGCTAGTTTTTGAAAAATAATATTTGAATTAATTTATTAAAACCAAATATTTTTAGTTTTTGAAAAATTATATTTAAACTGTGATATTAGTTTATTAATTTATTAAAAACAAATATTAATAAGTAACTGCTATATTAAAGAGCTAGTTTTTAAAATAAATAAATAAATAATCAAAGTCAAACTTTAAAGGACGGGAGTTAAAAATTATAAAAATGAGTTAAGACCCTAATCAAAACAAGATTATTTGATAAATAAAATAACTAATGGAAATAAAATAAATTAAATTAAAAACAGTTAATGGAAAAATAAATAAAATAAAACAAAATATACACAAGTCAAAATAAATAAATATATAAACAGAAACATATATATATATATATATATATATATATATATATATATATATATATATATATATATATATATATATAAAACGGGGTCAACAATAAAATGTGGGGCTCAGGCCCATTAAATAAATAACGAAAATACTAAGAGGAGTTAAGAACAAATAGGATGATAAAATACATAAAAAGCACTAAGGATCATGAAAATAAACTCTAATGAAGAATAAAGCAACAACAAATACTATAAAAGGGATGCCAATACCTATATATATTAAAAAAAAGAAAAAAAAACAACTAGGAAGACAAGGCAGGGACCCAACTTCTACTAATATTCCAACCATCATCTCTATTCAAGTTATTGGGTCTTTTTTCAATTTCTAGGGCCTCCCTCAATTTACGATGATGAAAATGACTAACCTTAGCAATGACTTGGGCCTCCTCAACGCAGAGGTGATGCTTAGATTTATCTACATGCTCCGCCAAAGCAGAGGAGCGGGTCCTGACATGCTTGATGTCAGTAGCATACTCACGAATCCTTTGCGTAATCGAGTGACTAGTCTCACCAATGTAGGGAGTCCCACAAGAGCATGGGATAACGTAAATGCCCTTCATATTCTTGGGGGTCCACTAGGTCTTTTACAAATCTAAGGGATCTCTGTATGGTGTTTAAAGGCCGAAAGGTTGAAGCCACCTTATGCTTCCTTAGGATCCTTGCAATCTTTTCAGTGGTCCCTTGGATAAAAGGAAGATGAACACCTAAAAATCGATCCTTGGTATCTTTCTTAGCACTAGGACCCTTTTACACTCTAAGGAAAGCCTTAGTACATTGGTGTCTACTATACCCATTATTATGGAAAACACTTAGGAGATGTGATTTCTCTTCCTTGAGATGGTTTTCATCAAAAACTCTTAAAGCTCTAGTTTTTTATCTATGTAGGTATTGACATCCTTTTTATAGTATTTTTTGTTGATTTATTCTTCATTAGAGTTTATTTTCTTGATCCTTCGTGTTTTTTATGTATTTTATCATCCTATTCGTTCTTAACTCCTTTTAGTATTTTTGTTATTTGTTTAATGGGACTGAGCCCCATATTTTATTGTTGACCCCATTTTATATATATATATATATATGTTTCTATTATATATATATATATATATATATATATATATATTTTGACTTGTGTATATTTTGTTTTATTTTATTTATTTTTTCCGTTAATTGTTTTTAATTTATTTTATTTGATTTCTATTAGTTACTTTATTTATCAAATGATCTTGTCTTGATTAGGATCTTAACTCGTTTTTATAATTTTTGACTCCCCTCCTTTAAAGTTTGACTTTGATTATTTATTTATTTATTTTAAAAACTAGCTATTTAATATAGCGGTTACTTATTAATATTTGTTTTTAATAAATTAATAAACTAATATCACAGTTTAAATATTATTTTTCAAAAACTAGCCATTTAATATAGCCGTTACATATTAATATTTTAATAATAAATTAATATCATTATTTAAATATTATTTTTCAAGAACTAGTAATATTTGGTTTTAATAAATTAATTTAAATATTATTTTTTAAAACTAGCCATTTAATATAGCCATTACCTATTAATATTTTTAATAAGTTAATGAAATAATATCATTATTTAAATATTTATTCAAAAACTAGCAGTTTAATATAGCCGTTACATATTAATATTTTAATAAATTAATAAACTAATATCATTATTTAAATATTATTTTTCAAGAACTAGTAATATTTGGTTTTAATAAATTAAATTAAATATTATTTTTCAAAAACTAGTCGTTTAATATAGCCGTTACCTATTAATATTTTTAATAAAATAATGAAATAATATCATTATTTAATTTTTTTTTCAAAAGCTAGCCATTTAATATAACCGTTACTTAATAATATTTGTTTTTAATATATTAATAAATTAATATTATAATTTAAACATTATTGTTCAAATATAGTCGTTACTTGAAATTATGTCTCTACATTGATCTTTATTTAAGCCTTTGCCATGGTCCTGCCTCTTCATCTGGTCCTAATGATGAACCACACTTGTTGGTTCGAAACGCGTCGGCCAAAAAATTCTCTCATGTGCTTTCTACCGAAAGACTTCGTTTAATTCATTATGGATCACAGAAGCTTGAATACAGAAACTATCACTTTCCTCATCTCTTACATTGTAGAACCTAAGGATTGTTCTGCCTTTTTACTAGTTGCTTGCAATTTCTTTGCCATCTGTTCATTCTCAGCTAACAAGAACTTGACATTTGAGCTTGTGGCTCCTGCATAAGTCAAAGTGGCATCAGCCATGGCAACTGGATGCTTTATGACATCTGACACTATCACCCTTTCCTTCATGAATGCAGATGACGTGTGATCATCTAGGAAATTCTTTCTCCATGCCTGTACAATCTTCCTCTGCAATTGGTCAAATGATAGATTGTACACATCCATCACTGGAACATCATCACGGAGACCAACCTCTCCTTTCTTTCTCAGGACTAGTTCTGACATTGGACGAGGTGGAGACTGAGAGGTGACCTCAAGTACTCTCGTCATCAGATTAGTATATTGGTCCTGTGGCTCCTCTGCCAACTCCATTTTGGTCACTTCATTCAGTTGCTCAATCTATTATGTAAGATCCCCATCCTATACCTTCTCACCCTTTTCTTCAGTTGAAAGCTATTTTGACACCTCACCCTCTATGGGCATTGTTTTTTTTGTCATCGTACCCTGCTTTTCTTCTTCTTCCTACTTCTTCATCTCTTCCTTTGTTGGCTTGAGCGGTCCTGACATAGGTTCAGAGTTAGTTTCAAAAACCAACAAAACCTTAAACTTCTGGCCCTTTCGCCAACAACCCGCGCAGCACAGGCTACAGTCTCGCTCGAAATAGTATTGGTGGATGAAAAAATCAGTTTTTTGCATCCGGAGATCTTTGTGACGAGTTTATATTATTGGTAGGGCTTTATCCCAACCTTCACGAACCATAAACCTTTAAATGCATAAATCACAGTAACTTGCAAAAAATAGAATCTAACCCTTCGTGGAACACTTTAAACATTTGTATTATCATGTAAACTATGAGATCTACTACTTTCACGCACCAATTACGTGTTTCTTTAGGTAATTACAGAAAACAAAGAGAATACACATAAATTGCATAAGTAAATATAAAGGTACAAATACACAATTATTTCTCCAAAATAGTCTTTATTAGATATAATTCTTCTATTACATACTTCTCCTCCCTGTGCACATAGTTGCAGGGGCTCATGCACTCAGCTTGCAAACTTACCAAGGTCTCCGTCCACACAATTATAGGATCCTTCCTGTTCGCCTAAGTACAAAAATTAGACATTTTTTCCTCAAACTACTTGCCCATACAATTATCTTCAATGACTAACTAACTTCCTATGACTCACTATGACTTTTTTATAGAGATTCTTCTTTTACAATACCATGGTTCACAAACCATGGGCGGGTCACAAAACATCCTATCTTCTACTAAAATTAAGGGACTAAAGTCCCTTTTGACTGTTATGACCTTCACGCTCTGCTCCCTCAAAATGCGAAGTGTATATGTAATTAAAAAAATTAGTTACAAAATTTACCCCATGGGACCTTGTCCCAACATGCCCCCAATAAAATTTTGTGACTCGTCCTCAAGTCACTTTGTTGCTGGCACCTTGACATTCACCTGTAGCTCACTCAACTCAATCCTCAAAA
Organism: Pinus tabuliformis; assembly: GCA_031772625.1. Lineage (NCBI taxonomy): Eukaryota > Viridiplantae > Streptophyta > Pinopsida > Pinales > Pinaceae > Pinus > Pinus tabuliformis. The sequence continues at coordinate 451,422,928 of CM062805.1, forward strand.
CCTGCAAGTCTGTTGTACCCTGCGTAGTACCTTCACCCACTTCTTCAACCAATTTTTTAGCAGTTGGGCCTTCAATTGCAAGGAAAATGGTCCTTTATATCTATGGCATCCCTTTTACCTTGCTCTGCACTAACATCTCTGACCTCATCTATCCACGGCTACATCCTTGAAGATATAATCATTTCCTTGTGGTGTAGCTCATTGATTTCATTTCGTTTGAGACTTCCTTCATGTAATCTAGTGAACCTTTGCATTGGTGCTAAGGTCCATGCATTTGACCTGATTTCATGAAAATGTGTCTACTTTTCTTTGATGTCCACTCCAATATTTTGTAGAGCTAGATCATCCTGTAGTGAGGTCCATAACTCCATGGTCTGCTCAAATAACTCAGTGCAACAGTTGGCTACATATTCCAAGGTGGCCATTCCTTCTTTAATAGTAGCTCTGCATTGCTCTCTAAGTTTTGGAGGAGTAGTGGGTTGCAGCTTTAGTTGTAAATCTGAGATTTGTAGTTGTAGCTCAAACCTGACTCAGTTGATTTCATCCTTAGAATCTTTGATTGTAGCAGCGAGCTTTTGAATCTTCTCTGTGGAGACCACTTCTGCTTGGATCTCAATCTTTCGAAGCTCACCGCATGCTTGTGAAATTGTTTCTTCCATCTACTGGCTTTGTGCTGTGATCTCCTACTCTTCCTTGAGGGCCTGTGCCTTTTCCTCAAAGATATGCTAGTTATTAGTGTTTACCTGATTGATTACTAGCAGTGCGCATTTCTCTCACATCCTGAGCTTGTCGGACACCCCTTGGTGTAGCTCATGCATAGTCTAAGTGGGAGGCGCAACCAAATTCAGACTTATATTCTTCATTTGTAGCATGGGTGCCTTCTCTTTCGCTGAGTCACCTCGCAGGGACCCTTATGGTAGCGTTATTGTGCAGAGATCCACAGTGATTTCTGCATCCAAGACTCACCTACTCGCTTGATTTAGGCTCGCTTGCTTCCCACTCGCCTTTCCCATGCTCACTTGAATTAGACTTGTTTAGACCTCCAAGTCCCGCAAGCCCTATTGTACCTTACTAAACGATTGTTGGTACTGCACTTCAAAGTGGCTGATCAGGTTCGTCGTCTGTTATAGACATTTTTGTGCCCTACAACTCCAAGCATGAAATGTCCATAAACCAAGGGCTCCTAAGTCCCTAAAAGTGTTGTTCTAACCCCTAAAGGAACAAGGTCAACATATTACAGCTTCTCCCAGAAGTTCTCCACCAGAAACTGCTCAGAATTGGTCAAAACAGGATCATTGCAGCTGCTCCACTGGCTAGGTGCGTTGCATCTCACCCAAATGCACTGTGAGGGTGCGTTGCATTTCAAAACTCCCTTCTGTGGGGTGCGATGGGCGAGAAATGACAAATGGTAGTGTCATTCCGCAAGGTGGAGAGGCAATGGAAGCTTCCAGAATCTTCTCCTGTGACACTTGCCTCACTGAATTCGACCAAGGATGAGTAAGAGGTCCTCAGTCTCCAAGTGGAAGCAAGAACTGACAGAGAGAAGACACTAATCAAATCACAAGCTGACTCATCCCCCTTACAGATATCTATATATGGATCCCTCATCCCAAAGATCCAGAGGTTGGAATTTTGCATATTGTAAGGAATTGCTGTTGGTTTCTGGAGACAAACATCAGATTGTTGGGTGATCTATGCTTTGTTTGAGGTGAAGAGGGGCTTCTTGGCTGGGAGGTTGATGCTGGGTCGGAACTACTGGTTGTAACTCCTCCTGGATCTTTTCTTGTTTATCAATAAAAGCTATTTGAGTTTTCCTCCATGCTTTTGTATCATTGATGCTTGTTACATTTGTATGGTCAATTTAAATCTGATCCTAAGTTGTTTATGAATATAGATCCATGTCTTTGTATAGTGCTATGCTTCTGTGATCTTGCAGGTACTTTGTGAAGCTGGGCGTGCTAGGGAGCAGGTAGCTGGAGACTATCAAAGAAGAGAGGGATCGGATCAAAGGATTAGCGCAAGACAGAGGTTGGTTCTTTCTATTCCTCTCTATCTATAATTCATAAAGGAAATACAAAAGTAGCTTTTCTCTGTTTGTTTCTAAGGCAGCTGTCACACCTTAGTGGGATAGAGCAGTTCTATATAGACACTTTTCCCTGTAACAAAATGGCGACTCCACTGGGGAGCTAATTAGTTTGTTTGTTTATCATTCTTTGTTGTTTGTTTCATAAACTTACAAGTAGCATTCGAACTGCATTTGCCATAACAAATGCAAAGTAGATAACTGCTGCTTCAATCCATTCACTGGATTTGTTTATGATTTAAACAACTGATTCACAAACTATCTGATTGCCCTTGTGATAGCTCTTAGATCCTCCTTAGATCTACCCCTGATTGTTGCATTACTGATTGCTTTTTACCCGACCAAAAACCAAGGATTGAACTGCAAACTGTGACCCGGAACCTGAACAGAGTCTCGTTTCTGGCCCAGCGCAGGTACTGTTCAGAGTTTCTGAATTTCAGCGCACTTCCCGAAGGGACAACCTGCGCTCCATTTCAGATTCTCTGTGTTACAGGTGCGCTGATCAGACTAGCTCTGTGCAGCTATGGTTTCTGTGCTTCATTCTTTCCAGTTCTATCCCTGAATTTTGCTGCCTGTGATCAGTATATGTCTGCTTAAAACTCCTTTTCCTTGCTGTTATTCTGCCTCCTTTGTACAAAAGAACTGTAGATGTTTTTGTGTGTTTGTTGAGTCGTTTACAGTTTTCCTTTGCAAAAGTAGCATAGTCGTACTGTCGTCCTTTGATTTGAATTTGTCGCAAGTGTCGATTTCGATCATAGGAGAAAGTTTGATTGCTGTTGATGGTCGATTATCCTGTTACTATTGCTTTTGGTCTGAATTTGTAATTTTCTAGTGTCTAAAACAAGTATTCATTTCAAAATCGTAAGGTGTCGTAATCATCTCTATTTTTGATTTCGAAAAGAAGCTTGTTTATGTTTGTCGCTTGAAAAGAAATTCAGATTTGTACATCAAATTTCTTTTTAAGCATCTATATATTAAGAAAGTCGAAAAACAAATACATGCATGTGCATTTGCATATAGACAGTCTGTTTGGCTTGATTTAGGAAAGTGCATTTAGAGTGTGCTCTTTGCTCTTTGTGAAAAGATTTTGTCTTTCTTTTCCCTAGTAGCTAGGATTTTCATTGCACAAAAGAGATAAAAAGTTTGTTTATCATCTTTAGATTGCATTTTAGGAATTACAGCTACATCTTGTGGTGAACCCGAAAGGCAAACTTCATAAACAAGATCAACCTAAAATAAATTCAATGAATCTAACAACGCTTTGGAACTTAATGCACAACATTTAGAGGTCTAGGCTAGAGACGTATTCTGGTGTCGTAAAGCCTGGTAACTGTTGTTCTCACTGATGGTTGGGTGATTCCTCCACTTTGAAACGATAAGTGCCAGTACGGACTTGTGCTCCCACGTACCGTCGAGTATATTTTGGGAGACCCCTATAGGCTTAAATCCTTTATCCATAGGAAGCCGTGTCTGCCGCCCTATCGATCGCAATGCACTGAACACAGCATTCGGGAAGATTGACTGTCGTACCGTAAAACGTATTCTACAGTTTTATGATTGGTTTGGTACTCCCTCTACCTAGACTTCCAGAGCAGTCCCTTTCGTTCCTTTTCAGACTCCTTAACGGAAAAGGTCCATCTGAGCACTTGTCACTTCAGGCTCATTAAAAATTGAAGGAGACTAGAGTCATCTTTTGTTTTTTCTCGACTCTTAAAAACTGAACAAACAAGTTGTGTCAAAGCGTCTAAAATTTATTTTAAACGGAATATTCATTACCCTTTCCTGCGTTGATCTTGAGTTGAGAAAATGAAGTCCACCAACCAAGGAATTCCCCTTGGAGGAAATCCTAGTCCCTTCTCCTCTTGGGGAGATGTTGGTGTGCCCCATATGGCCACATTGTCACTTCCAGGACTGACAATTGGTTTGCCTGTATGGCTCTTCTCAACCTCTGTCGTTCAGAACACCACTATTCCTGAACAATCGAATCAGCAATTAGACGAGTCCAGAGTTACCCACCAACCTTCTACTTCCTCTAATTCTTCCTCTCCTCCTTCCTCTTCGCTTGATGGTGCTGGTAAAGCCAAAAGTCAAGATCCTAAGGAGAAGAAGGAAAAGAAGAAGAAAGAGAAGAAGAAGAAGGAGACAAAAGTGAATGGGGGCAAACGAGTGTCGTCTAACGAAAATCCACACACTGCACCGACCAGGCCTAAATCGCCATGTGTCATTTGCAAAGGAGACCACTTTCACAGAGATTGTCCTTGCATCCCTCGGATCTTAAGGGACTGGTCTCCTCATTTGCACAACCTGGTGTTGTCAACCTCTGATGATCATGTTGAAAACACACCGTCAACTAGTGAAAGTGAAGCCCCAGGACAAAAAGAAAAATATAGATTTCCTTGTAAACTGTGCGAAGGCGATCATGCCGTCCACCGTTGTCCCTTCTTAGACGAAGCTAAAAGAGTTTTGGATGATCGTCCGGTTTCACCGTTACGACTTCCTCCTGGATATAAAAAACTCTTGCCGAGTCCGTCACCAGTTGAAAATCCGGCTGGCCCACTCAGGTGGTCGGCTGAAGCATCTGTCATTGAAGATAAACCATCTGAATCCATACCAGACGAAAGTCAAAAGGTCGAGACGGCAGTTGACCCGGTTTTGCCTTCAGAGGTTCCATCTTCAAATGATACAATCACTGAAGAGAATAAAGATGACACTGTCCAAATTATTTTCATAAGCACAGACTCCAACGAACATGGGGGCAATTTACCCATTCCTTTACCGCAGGAAGGAAGTTCGTTAGAGTCATACCCGGCCGTCTATTCGGCCCCACCTCCAAGAAACCTAGTTGTCTCCTTCGACTGGAATCAACTAGGCAGACCCCGTTTACCAGCTAGTGTACCATTCCGAATTATTGTTCAAATATATAGAATGGTTATGGCTGGTACCATCATAGATGAGGGGGCTTCTGTGAGTATCCTTTCCTCGACTGCTTGGAAAGCACTTGGTTCGCCATCGCTTTTGCCTGAGATGAGAAATCTGACAGGCTTTGATAAAGGAACCAGTCAACCGTTAGGGATCCTTCCCAATGTGCCCATAACATTGAGAGGGAAAACCGTTCACATGAACGTGATGGTAGTTCAAGGACCCCTAGATTACAATCTACTCCTTGGATGAGACTATATTTATTGCATGAGAGCCATTGTCTCATCACTCTTTAGAGTGATGTGTTTTCCGCACGAAGGAAGAGTGGTCAAGCTCGTGGACCAGCTTTCATTTCCCGGATCACGCATAGCAAATAGTCATATACCATCCCTAAATGGTCTTTTCACGCAAGAAATGTCTCAATCTCCAGTCCGTCCACCCGATGAGCGCGAGTGATTCGGGGGGACATGACTGAAACCCAGGGGGCATGCACCCTGGTCTGCTTCGACAGAAAAACTTCGGGTATAGGGTAGGTTTCCGCGGGAGAATATGACTAGTCTGTACCCCCGTCCCTGATTGGAAGAGGGGGTTATTCTAGAACAAGATTCTCTTGTCAAAGTTATGTGAGTCGGTGGGCATCGCCACTCACCTTTGTTTATTTTGGTAGACATTGCCGGAGAAGTGTTTTGTTTACGAGCTAAATAGAACAATCTTTGGGTAGCCTGAAAGAGGTATACCTTTCCTGATAAAACAAATGTTTTGTCAGCTCGAATAGAAGGTGACCTTGAAACTCTATTTTATACCTGGGGGCATGCAAACCTTTTGGAGTGCAAGCGAAGAGCGGCTATTTATTTTTTAAATTTATAGGACCTCTAACCCTTTAAACTCGTAGGATTGGTCGTTTCCTAACTTGCATAAAGAAAGGATGTGGGGAAAATCTCTAAAATTTGCCGTTTTTATATGAGACATTCTTATCACACGACTGGATTAATCGAGCAGTTTTAGCACATAGTTCAAGCTCGTTAAAAAATAAACATAAGACATGAGCAAATGTTTCCACCCGTGTTTAAGCTCGTTAAAAAATGAACTATTCCCCAGTAAATAACCATCGTGAATGTAGTACTTCAGCCATTAAAGCCTTGGTCGTGTTTGCACCGTCACCTCCACTTTTTCATTGGCCGATCATTCACCTCCATTTGATTGTTTACCCATTTTGAGGAACAGCTGCGAAGAGTGATTTCACTAGCCATCCTTGTGACACTGCCGTGATTGGAGAATTCCAAACCTTACCTGGAATCAGTTGCTACCCGTTTTATCACTCGTTCCTCAAAAGACGAGTCTCCTTTAAGCTCTTTTCAATTGACTCGTAAAATATGAAAAGATTGTCGAGCCATTGGCCTCTCTAGCTCGTTAAAGGGACAGGAAGTGCTATCCCTCCTCTAGATTTTAATCTTTTTGGACCTGAGGGATTATTACACAAAAAGATCGAGCGCTTGTTTTGTTCGGCTTGTTAAAACTATCGAAAATTCATCCCTTCTGTATTGTTTTATACTTTTTCGGACTTAAGGGATTAGATGACGAAAAAGGAATTTTGGAGTTACCTTTACGTTCCTTTTCAGACTCTCTAAAATTGAAAAGGACCGAGTTATCTTTGTCGTTAAACTCGTTAAAAAGATTAATAGCGACAAACTTGTCTTTAGACGAGAACGAGTTTCACTATCGCTAGGCTCGTTAAAACATAGCGATGGGTTTGCCCGAAGGGCAAATTATAGAACAAGCATATGTTATCCTCCTCAAGCTTGACAAAAATAAAGAGGTACTGGTCAGCAATGACTGGGGAAAAATTGGGAAGAAAACTCAAAGAAACTTTGTTGGTAACAAGTCGCTCTTGAACATGACACTTCCGCTCCGTGTCCGAGTCGGGTTGGGTTGTTTCATTCACCGGTCACATTGCCATGGTCACGCCATACCATCCACATTTGGGGTTAATGCTACCAATCCATCACACAGTGTCGTCGATATGTTCAAGAGAAGTCATCCAGAGAAGTCACCTGTGTCTCACCCACTACCATACATTATACTCCATTCTTTCATGACCGCCACCCTAAACCTTATATCACCAGATCGTTTTCACCTCCATCAAAATCATTTGCTCCGTTCCGTGTCATTGATGTGGGATTCATTAAGGCCCTCCTGTGACGGATCACTTCTTGTCCACATCAGCTCATTATCCAAGAAGTTGATCTAGGAACACCCCATTCAGTACTTTGAAGCTTGCATGCCTCAATGGTAAGTTTCTCACTTCCGGTGACAGGTATACATCAATGGCCTTCGACCGAAAGATTTTGCGTGGTGTTCGACGGCAAGTCCTTTATTCACACCACGTGAATTTTACTGCAGTACCTTGAGGGTCATTATCATTATCGGTGATTCCTCTCGCGCTTGTTAACAGTTTACATCATTGACTGGTAATCAAGCGATGTCTTTCCATGTTCGACTTCGGAACATTTCTCACATGGATCGACTTGTACTTCGAGTGAAGATCAAACGAGATTGAAGACCCCGGATCTAGTTTCATCCATCCGGGCTGCGATATATATTCAGGGAAATAAAAAATTAAATGTACAGCATTGCAGCAGAGATAATCATCCTACCAAAAGGATGATGGCTCTATCAGAATCATCAGTCTACACTCAGACGGTTGTCTGTCCTATGTACATGAAATTGAATTTATAAAGCTGAGCATGGGAATGCCCGCCTCAGCTAGATCATGAAAATATTATGAAGATAATGTATTGTATTGTATCTTATTACAGGTCTCCTCCCAACATTGAAAGAACTTCGGATCCTCATAATAAAGCATTTCACCCGACACCAAAAGGTTAACGGCCTCATACTTTAGGGGGCAACTGTTATAGACATTTTTGTGCCCTACAACTCCAAGCATGAAATGTCCATAAACCAAGGGCTCCTAAGTCCCTAAAAGTGTTGTTCTAACCCCTAAAGGAACAAGGTCAACAGATTACATCTTCTCCCAGAAGTTCTCCACCAGAAACTGCTCAGAATTGGTCAAAACAGGATCATTGCAGCTGCTCCACTGGCTAGGTGCATTGCATCTCACCCAAATGCACTGTGAGGGTGCGTTGCATTTCAAAACTCCCTTCTGTGGGGTGCGATGGGCGAGAAATGACAAATGGCAGTGTCATTCCGCGAGGTGGAGAGGCAATGGAAGCTTCCAGAATATTCTCCTGTGACACTTGCCTCATTAAATTCGACCAAGGATGAGTAAGAGGCCCTCAGTCTCCAAGTGGAAGCAAGAACTAACAGAGAGAAGACACTAATCAAATCACAAGCTGACTCATCCCCCTTACAGATATCTATATATGGATCCCTCATCCCAGAGATCCAGAGGCTGGAATTTTGCATATTGTAAGGAATTGCTGTTGGTTTCTAGAGACAAACATCAGATTGTTGGGTGATCCATGCTTTGTTTGAGGTGAAGAGGGGATTCTTTGCTGGGAGGTTGATGCTGGGTCAGAACTACTGGTTGTAACTCCTCCTGGATATTTTCTTGTTTATCAATAAAAGCTATTTGAGTTTTCCTCCATGCTTTTGTATCATTGATGCTTGTTACATTTGTATGGTCAATTTAAATCTGATCCTAAGTTGTTTATGAATATAGATCCATGTCTTTGTATAGTGCTATGCTTCTGTGATCTTGCAGGTACTTTGTGAAGCTGGGCGTGCTAGGGAGCAGGTAGCTGGAGACTATCAAAGAAGAGAGGGATCGAATCAAAGGATTAGCGCAAGACAGAGGTTGGTTCTTTCTATTCCTCTCTATCTATAATTCATAAAGGAAATACAAAAGTAGCTTTTCTCTGTTTGTTTCTAAGGCAGCTGTCACACCTTAGTGGGATAGAGCAGTTCTATATAGACACTTTTCCCTGTAACATCGTCGCATCATGGACCATAGCCCCACTTTCATCCAAGTCCCCCTCTGTGAGGAATAAAGGTGTCGTGCCCAATATTTTATCGAAATTTTGCTTCTTGTGCTGTCCTATAGAAGACCTCTTCTTTCGCTTCTTGACAACGAAGTGGGACTCCAACTCTACATCGCCTTCTTCTTCTACCTCAATTTCTTTCTCCACCTATGTTCACTCAGTCTCTCACTCATCGATGTCAATGATGGATTACGACATAGCCTTTCCTGCACTGATTCCTCTTCCTTGGCCGCCGCTTCTTTCTCCTTCACATCATCTTCTTTCTCCCTCGCATCAGCTTCTTTCTTTTGTGCAAACTTTTCGCGAATGACAACTCTCTATGCCTCCTTCTTCTTTTCCACTGCCATGGTCTATGTTGCGGAACCTTCAACAGTCGTACTGGTACATGAGCCAACATCAGAAGGGGTGAGCTAGTCACTTTACTACTTGCTAATGGCTCCTACTATATCTTCCTCAGCAACCAAGTAAGGAAACTTGTGCCATATGCCTCTAGCATCCTTCTTTGCGTGAGTATGCAGATTATGGAAATTTTCCTTAAAATCAACAATATTAGCGTACTGTGCATGCAAAGTGGGTGATAACCTTGGCCGCTGATTGATCACCATTATTAGTTTGGTCTCACACAAAACCTGTAATATCTTGGTCTTCATTACGCGCGCAGGGTATTTCGTAGTCCACAGTGAAGCGAACTTCGCTGCCTCTGGTAGGTCTGAGTCGTATTGATTGGCTCTCTTCAGGTTTCCTCCATGCCACTAAAGCGATCAACAACAACAACCAGGCCTAGTGAAATACCTTGCCCTCATCTTGGGCCTCCTTGCAGTCCTCCAAAAACTCTTTACATAGATATTGAGACCAGTTATACTGGACCCCTTTTGCACACTATGCAGCCAAAGAAACAACTAGCGTCGGCACTTCATGAGCATGGCACTTTCTCATGATCTTATGCCCCAAGATATGTGTAGCAAACTACACTGCACCATCAAATATGGAGTGAATAGAATATCTACGTGACCTTTTCACCAGACCAAACTTTCCCTTCATTTGGTCTTCCAACCTCTTGTCTTGTGACTTTCCTACAAAAGCCTCTGCAAGGTCCATTCCTTGGGATGGAAGCAACATTATATGGTGGATCAGTATATCAGTGATTGGGATGGGTTCTCCCAGCCAGAGATACCCATCATGCACCAGTGTTAGCAATTAGTGGACATAGATGGTGTTAATATTGGTGCAATGAAGTGCATCACCCATAACATGTTTATGAGGCCCGCGCTCCCAACTCCAACCACCTAACTCATCGGCTCAAGGCGCGTGACATATGACTCTTCATAGTATACCTTCTTAACATACTTACTTGGTGCTAGCTATGGAAACTTATCATGGTCCCCTAGGACCCAATCTTCCATTTTCAAATTTGGTATTCGAGCCAACAATAGTCCTTCGAACAACAAACTCTCCAACAACAAGGGTGTGGAGACCATAAACTTCATTTTGGATCTTTTAGAACTTTGGCAGCAACTTTTCAAGGTTGGATATACTTTGGCAGCCGAGTTATCATTTCAACCTCTTCTGCATCAACCTCCTCTATTCCTCCATACAGTTCTTCCTCATCCAGATTTAGTGGCTCTGTCTGCGATTTGGACTTATCCATTTTTCCCTTTTGGAAAATTTTTGTTGGGTTCTTCCGCAACGACTTTTGCATCGGTGCTTACTGAGGCTTCTTATACATCATAGAAGTAGATGGCTTAGGCCTTGGCGAAGTAGGCAGGGTAGTAGGAAATCCTGTAGGTATAGGTTAGGTCATCGCTGTCTCAACAGGGGCTGGCTCTGCCTCAGGGCAAGTTACAGTCATTCTCTCAAGGAAGTTCATACAGTAGCAATCAAAAGTTTGCGAACTACGGCCTGAATAAGTTCCTCCCAATCCCGCTCAAACATATAGTACTTTAACTGGTGCAAAGCAAGGCTAAAAATCATAAGGCAATTTCTTAGCAAGAAAAGTGTTCAAAGGTAGAGCGATATACCATATTTATAGATCAATTTGAATTCAAATCCAGTCGTTCCATTCAATTCTTGGTCATTAATGTACATTTGGCGACAGATTTCCAATGATATGCTCCATAAATGCTTCCCCCCCATTCCTTTCAATGGAAAATTCTCCTTCCAATCCGCTACAGTGCTTCCAATGGTCACTTTCTGGATAGTTTGCGTGGAATCCACCCACCTAATGCAGCTCCTTTGGTGAAGCTCCCCTCGGCGCCATCCTTCAACTTGTTGCGGAGTCCTTTCACTTTGCCTTTCTAACTTTCGGGCATTATAGTTTAAAGTCCCATACTTCCTTGCAATTACTTGGAGTATTAAGACTATCTTGTAATCATATAGTCATTGCGCAAGGGTAGGATCACCCCTGTATAGCTTCAATTAGCTCCAATTAACTTTTCTCTTATATAATTCCTGATTCAGCTTCACGAGCTAAACTACGCCTCCATCTGTAATCTCCTTCAAAACATATGGCCCTAGCCAATGCATCTAAAATTTGCTTGGGAACTTTGTGAACTTACTATCATATATAAATACTAAATCTTTGATATTTATGGTGTGTTGTTTGATATGGAGATCATGCCATTCATTTTGACGGTCCTTCTGCACTTGCTGATGAAATCCATCCAAGAAGCAATCCTCCTACAATTCAACAAGTTGCGCGAGCCATTCCTCAATGGTATTGTGATCAGGGATGTCAGTAACTGTTGTAATCAACCATGTCAGTAACTGTTGCAATCCATGAACTTGGCACTATGTAAGCCATGGGAATTATAGCCTCTTGCCCATATACCAGTTTGAATAGTGCTTGTCCTGTCAACTTTTTGTAGGTAGTCCTGTACACCCAGAGGACTATTGGTATGCATATATCCCAGTCATTTTGCTTCATGTTGCAAATCTTTGTCAAAGCACTTTACAAAATTTTGTTGAATACTTCTACTTTAACATTCACTTGAGGGTGATAAGGCATACCCTTCTGATGATATATCTAAAATTCCTGAAGCAATGTAGCAATTGTCTCATTCAAGAAGTGTCTACCCCTATCACTCATCAAAATCTTAGGAAAGCCAAACTGAGACAAGATATATTCAAAAGTAAACTTCACGGTGGTAGCAATGCTACAATATTTTACAGATTGTACCTCTGCCCACCTGGTTAAGTATTCAGTCATAGTAATGATATATCTGGCCCCTGTCTTCTTTCCTAGTGGTTGTATTTCTCCCACAAATTCTATTTCCCACTTATCAAATGCCTACAACATCACTTGCAGATTTAGTGGCAATTTGTATCTTCACGATCGTCTTCCCATCCTCTGACAGACATTGCATGCCCTGCAATATATTTTGGAGTCATTATGCACAGTCGGCCACCAAATTCAATTGCTCTTCCTGCATAACATCCTCCCACGACTCCTCCATGCATTTCTTCAAGGATAATTTTCTACTCATACTCCGGAACATACCTACGTATGATTTCATCAGAGCTCATTTTGTATATGCGTTGAGTGATAATAGGGAAATCTATAGCCTAGTGATCCAGGTGGATCCATACACAGGTAGAAGTCCCAGAGGACTCAGAAAGGGTCCAAATTCAAAGTGGCTAGATTGTTCCCAAACCAGCACCAGATAGAAGTGCTCATCACCCTGATTCCAACGTTGTGAACAACACTCAAATCCGAGCTCCTATGAGGGAGAACAAGCCAATCAAAGTTTTGGTCAAAGTTGGGCATTTGGGCAAGTTTAAGTGTTCTACAATTTGACCAACCTCGGGGCATGAAAGCTAGCTCCCGAAAGTGGGAAAATTTGTTGGATCGTTAATTTGTCTAACATCCCCTATATTACACAAATTCAAAAAAATGTTTTAGTTGTTAAAAAAATAAAAAGTTATATATATAATATGGGTGGTGGGCCACCACCCCGACCACCCACCAACCTGTTTACATATATATAACAAATTAAAAAAAAGTCAAAAAAATTGGCGGATGGGCCATAACCCCCACCAGCCCCCCCTCAACTACCACATAAATTAATAATATAGTTAAATGGGGTGGGCGGGCCACCTCTAGTGGACCCGGCCTAGACCCAACCACTATGGTATAAATTTAATACAATATGTATGGGCCGGCGGGAATCAAACCTGCCTAGCCATGTCACTGGCCCGCTCCACGTGCGGCCCAACCCACACACCAAACAAAACTCCACCCCAAACTTAAATGCACCATATTTAATACACAACGCATAGTTAATACACAACGAAACATAATGCTGGTTGCAAACAAAAAAATCCACACCCAAAATTAATACGCACCAAAACGATGAAACAAACCATGTGTATATTTGGAGAGGTCGGGATTTGATCCCCCAACCTCCATGCCACTAGTCATCCGCCTAACCGTAATGACTCGGGTGGTGACTTTTTAAACTCCGCCATCCCATCACCATATAAACCTTCGTTTCAGTGAGATGGGGGTAGAGGTGACGGAACGGAGAGTGGAAGAACCATGAGTGATGACACAGATGCCAAGGAGAATGCAGCGTGGATTTTGAGGTGTTCTTTTAATTCATTTGCAAGTGGAACCATGAACCTGGGAAAAGATTAGGCGAAACCATGATTGAGCCAAATTCTCACAAGAACGATATTTTGCTAGTGTCCAAATTGCACAAATTTTCTATCGATCTTAGACCTCTCAATAACGCGAACCTGATGACGTAGTCAGAATTTTGATCTGAGCAACAGATCTTCAGATGACCCGGAGGAGGGAATCTTTGAGGAATCTAGGGGGCATCTAAAAGATTCCTTAAACCCTA